>CAVLEF010000009.1:6990833-8209166 GCA_963661955.1 Leptosia nina | reverse complement strand
TGATTGATAGCGCGTTCGAGGGTTACAATGCGTGCGTGTTTGCGTATGGCCAGACGGGGAGTGGAAAAACATTTACCATGATGGGTTCTCCGGTGAGTAATTTTGTAAAGACATGCCGTTTTTAAACGATGATTATCCCGACTCATTAGATGTACTGGGTCAGTGGCAATTGTAAGGGACCCAAAAACTAATTCTAAGAAACGTATAACTTTAAGAAGATCACGCTTAATACGATTTCTCGCTTAAGACGTAATCGTCTTAAGCTGGTTGGCTTTTACTGTGAAGTCTATACAGGCTGGCAGGATGGCTTTAGGTGCGCTGTAAAAACGGAACAAAAATAAATATGAAAGAATGATTCGTTTCTAATTTATTTATAAATGTCCGCGATATAGGTCTACCTTCTAAGATTCACTCGCAATAACAACAGGACACGAACGACGTGGTGGCTAACAACTATGATTTATAAAACTGAGGAGGTTGTTTGCAAAAATAAATAATATGATGCCCAAAATAACCATTCTAATTGGACAAAGTCGCGGACACAGCTAATAGGTTGAAAAATGATTGAAAACTTTATTATTTTTTAATATGTTATTGCACATGAAGGCACTATATAATTTAAAAATCGAAAATAAATTGAAGACTCGGTAGTTCAATTGGAAGAGCAATAGCACGGAACGCTGACGATGCCGGTTCAAGTCCTGCCCGAGTCGATTTTTTTTTAAATTTATTTTCGATTTTTAAATTATATAGGTTAAAAAATATCAAGTTAAGACGGACGGCTTCTAACCTAATTAAATAATAGATGGAGCAAACAGCCAATTGATTTTCGTATTAAGATATCGCACAGTCTCACGATTGTGGGAGATAAACTTTCTTACGTTTAAAAGATAATAATTGAGACATGGTTTATGAGTTTAACGTTCTCGAAAACTAAATGATAACGCATCAAGATTGTGGTGGCAGGTATCATAAGCACTGTCACAGTTACCTACATATTATGTTTTTAGAGTATTGTACTGAAATAAGTGTATGGTGTTTTAGTATACCTCAATATGTAGTTTTAGTGGTAGTTATTTTTTATTGCTTTATTATTATAAAACACACCACAGAAAATACATATTAATGAGAAAAACTCTTACGTACTAAGTTATAAATAAAGGCGGCCTTGTCGCTATGTAGCGATCTCTTCCAGGCAACCTAAAGTACAGGAGAAAAGAAATAGAAAATAATTTATTTAGTGGGTAGTGTAAGGAATAACAAAGAATATTAACATAGTACACACGAGTAGGAGAGAAACTAACTTAAATATTGGAAACGTAAAACTTATAGAGCAAACTCTTAAAAGTCAAAGGGTCTTTGAACTCTGTTAATAGATTGATAGGTTGATGTATACAAACTAAACCCACCTGTGGCATAAACCATGTGGGACATATGAAAATGATGTAGTGGAGTCCCATCAGAATGAAATAATTTATTTAAACCTTACATTCCTTCTATAAGCAATCAAACTCGTTTTCTTTTTAATTCCAATAAACCAATTTGATTTCATTATCTGTGGTACTATACGATACACTACACACAATAAATTATCTCGGATAAAATAATGATAACTGGTATTGTTCGAATGATCATAAATACTGTCTTTTCAGTCCATATAAATTCTATGTAAACCTTCAAAGTAAAGATGAAATGGTCATAGAAATACGTACTACACTTATCCCATTATGAAAGACTAAGAAGCCTTGAAGAGTATTTTAATGTAGCGTAAATATTTGTATAATATCTGCAACTGGTTTGTATCGTCCTAGACTATATGTTTTTGGATCAAGATTACAGTACAATAGGAATATAGTTTATTAGATTAACTAAGACCAAGCCTTACACAATTCACATTATAGATTTTTCACAGTACAACAATATGGTAAGTTATGCATTATTAAAATATATAACAAAAAACTATTCTATCTAGATTTTATACCATCGTTATCTTGCGATCTTTGACATTTGGGGGACATCGGAAGTCTCAAACTGGTATTTGCTATAAGCGACAATTTCAAATGACATCATCTAAAATTCATATTCTATCGATCGTTTACATCATAATTATTATTTGGCGCCTGATAAAATAAAAACACAACTGTCACAAGTTTAAAAAAGCTGTATTTACTATTTCACTTTTAAAAGATGCCAAATTTAAATGCAGCACATCCAGCGAATGCTTTTATAAAGAGAAAAGAAAAGCTGTCATTGACACACTCGTGTTAAGTCATCGCGACAATGTTTTAATAGGCTGTCAACACAAAGAATTTTTCCAACTCATCCAACAGTTTTAAGATGAACATATCTATATATCTAAATGTACAACTAATAAGAATATTATAATAAATCATCAAATTATTTTTAATAGGATTCTCAAGGGTTAATACCCCGGATATGCCGTCAACTATTCTCCCGAGTAGCCGCAGGCAAAGAATCCGGGGCATCGTATCGTACTGAAGTCAGTTACCTCGAGATATACAATGAAAGGGTGAAAGATCTGCTATCGACTGATGCGGGACATTCCCTGAGGGTCCGCGAGCATCCCAAATTGGGGCCATATGTCCAGGATCTGTCCAAGCATTTGGTATCTGATTATGATGACATACAGGTTAGTTATTAGTCATGAGAATATTTAAATCCTAACAATAAGAAAAGAACACACTTGCCCATTGTTTTTTTGTATTTTAGAAATTTAATTCGACTTATTAAATAGTGTAGATGACTTTATTGTACATCAGAAGAAACATTTGTTTATGATAATAAGAGAATGTGTAAAATATATTTATTGGCTTGGTTACAAAAAACAAACATTTAATGTTTTTATGATTATATATAGTATTTATAATTGCTTTTAGGAGAAGTATTTTTTTTTCTCCATTAATTTTCTTTACGTGTAAACCTTATTTATACACATACATCCAAGATGTCATCTTACACTTACTCTAACCATTTAATTCAGAGGTGTACTTTAACTTATAAATAGTTTTTTTTTTTTAGGAATGTATGCACCGAGGTAATCTACACCGCACAACAGCGTCAACACAGATGAACGACGTGTCGTCTCGCTCGCACGCCATATTCACTATTACTTTCGTACAAGCGAGTTATCTGCGTCACAATAATATGCCGAGCGAGACGGTGTCTAAGGTTCATCTGGTTGATTTAGCGGGGAGGTGAGTAGCGAGGAGTTCGGTGGTTTGGTTGTATGTATAAACTGTAGAGTGTAAATTGCTAAATCGATTTTGATAAACAAAGTCTTTTTTATACCGCAGAACAGTATGACATAGGCAATATCATTTGTATACAACATAATTAAATCATAAAATAAACTTGCAAATTTTACCTGATTGAAACGCCACATGTTTAGTGTAAAAGGTTGTATACATATATGTAGATAAATATGATAGAAGAATGATTTAGTGTTAAAGTCATGAAATTTGTTTGCTATGCGATCTTAAAGGTCGCGCCATCAAAACATCTCGTTGGTATTTAACAATTGAACGTCCAAAACAGTGAAAGAGCAGACGCGACAGGAGCAACTGGTCAACGTTTGGTCGAAGGAGCGCACATCAATAAATCTCTGGTTACTCTTGGCTCGGTGATCTCGGCTCTCGCTGAATCTAGTCAGCCAGTTGATGGTGAGCTTTACTTTGTAAATTAATTTAAGAAACATTTAAAAATGTGCATTAGTATTACTTTATGTGATTCATAACATATGACAGCATCTATATTTTGGTGTTCTATAAAGCTACAGTCCTATTATTCTTATACAATAATATTTTTGATTAACAGTTCGTTCACCGAAAAACAAGAAAGTATTCATACCGTACCGTGACTCCGTCCTCACTTGGCTTCTCAAAGACTCACTCGGTGGAAATTCAAAGACAATTATGATCGCTGCTGTGAGTATAACATCATACAAAATACAATAAACGAAGTTCTTGTCTTTCATATAATGGTCTTCTTTAAATTATTATCAAAAAAGAAAAGATTCTTTGTATAGAAAAAAGTTTTTAAAGTGTTAATCTATTACAAGCAAATGTAATACTTATTTTTAGATATCTCCAGCGGATTGCAATTACGGCGAGACACTATCCACACTGCGGTACGCAAATCGAGCGAAGAACATAATTAACAAACCGACAATCAATGAAGATGCCAACGTCAAACTTATTAGAGAGCTTAGAGAAGAGATCGAGAAGTTACGCGCACAGATATCGCACAATACGGTGAGACGATGTATCCGTTATTACTGTGTCTTCGAGATTCTATTCAAGAGCTTATATGCAATAGAAATTAAGTAAAATAAGCTAAATATTCGTGAAACCCACCACTCTGTTCCACTAGTGGTTGGTGGGCTTTTACTACTACTGCCACTGAGCTTGTGATCATAACCAAGAAAGACTACTTAACTACTAATCTTAGACATGATTAAAAACTAGTTTTAACTGGTTTAGATTCATCTAAACTTTCGACTTTTCTATTCAGGTACCTGTAGAAACAGAAGCTGGGGTGCTTGCAACATTACAGCGCAAGGAAGCACAAGAGAAGGTGCTAACTGAAAAATGGACGGAAAAGTGGCGTGAAACTCAGCAAATACTACACGAACAGAAAGCACTGGGACTGCGCAAGAGTGGTCTTGGGGTGGTCCTTGATTCTGATATGCCACATTTGGTGGGCATTGATGACAATCTACTGTCGACAGGTGTTACTTTGTATCATCTAAAGGTAATTACATTATATCCATAACTATGTAAAGAAACTAGAAAAATAATAATAAAAAAAAATCGATTTTTAAGTACAAAAAAATTCTGATAGTCACCGTTTTTCCATTTTTCTTTTATAAAGGAGGGTGAAACAGTGATAGGAAGCGAAGAATATAGCCCCACACCAGATATAGTTCTAAGCGGTGCCGGGGTACTACCACTACATTGTAAAGTAACACTGCACGAAGGTGTTGCCACCATCGATCCGGCATCCGGCGCACAATGCTGGCTCAACACGGTGTTGCTAGATAAACCTGCGAAACTTAGCCAAGGTAATTTCATAGTTGATACGTTTAATTTCTTTATCCAGATTATATTATACTAGCTGAGCCCGCGACTCCTCAGTTGTATAAATTATATCTGTTACCAACGGCGTCGTCAGGGTCTCGTCGCTCTTGCTAATCTTTAAAGAAAATCTAAAAAAATGCCCAGTACGTTGTATATATATAAATCATATGGAATTACTGACCATATCGACATTCTATTATACATATTTTTTTGGTACCTTGATTCTGACTGCTCACGCAACGGAAGCACTCGAAGATAATTAATTTTCCCCATTTTTTCAACATTTTCCATTGTTACTTTGTCGCAGCGTGTGCGTATATAATGCGTTCCTCGATAAATGGTCCAAACAACACCAAAAATATTTTAAATTCGAAACAGCATTTTCTGGGATTAGCGCGGTCTAAGAAACAAAGTCTTTAATCATAGTATAAGTAATCAGCTTTCTTGTTTATTATTTTTTAAGAGTCTTAAACATTATGACGTTATTCAATTTAAGTTATTGACCCACCGCGCTAGCCTTTATCGGTTAACGGTTGGCTGGAGTAGTGGATGAAGTTCGAAGACTAAAATACAGATAATATTTTTGCAAAGGTTGCATCTTATTACTCGGGCGCACAAACATGTTCCGATACAACGATCCGGCCGAAGCGGCCAAGCTTCGCCAGGAGGGCAGCGCGTCTATGATGAATCTATCGCGTTTGTCCCTTCTCTCCTGGTCCACCACCGACCTGGCAGCCAGTACAGAGAATCTCAATAATACATTATCGTAAGTAACACCTCATTTCTAACTTTCTACACAATAACTTCTTATGGTAAGGTAAACTGCTTTATTATATACCGCGTTATATAATATGACCTAATATCGTAAATGAATATTGCCCCAGAGATTTGGAGAGTGAAATTCGTTGTGAGAGGATATCAGCCCAACGCGCGGAGTTGGAGCGAGAGAGACAGCAATTCGTGCTACAGCAACAGGAGAGACAAAGACGATGGCACGCTGAGCGAGAAGAACTGCTCAAAGCACAGAAACAACTTGATGAGGTTTGATATTGAACCATTTTATATGTTTGTGTTTTTTTTTGTCTTAAATGGGAAATCAAAAATCGATTTTAAGTTTATATAATGACAATGTGCAATGAAATGTGAAGAATGTTAAAGTTTTTATTCGTTCAATATAAAAAAAATGGCTTATTTAGGAACGTTCGGCAATGGAACGTGAATACGCAGCTGCTTGCCGGCGTTTATCGGGCGATTGGCGAGCGCTAGAACGGGGATGGACTCTGCGCAGGCGCGCTTTACGCTGTAGACAGAGGGAGCTCAACGCCCGCGTACACAGACACGCAGCCGCTGGTCGAGCGGCGCGTGCGCAAGTATGTCAACAATATTTATCTATTCTTCATGTTACTTGTTAGTTAAATAATTTGTTCTTCATTTAATTGAACAGAAATACGGCTTTTGATGGATACATAGCTCAACATAATAACTTTATAACAATTTAGAATAATATAGTGTTTACAATGTTTTAAATGTAACAATATTTTTTTTTGTATGAAAACATATAATTTATCGTTGATTACTTTATTTATTAGCCAGTATTATTATATTACTTTTATGAGACTCTTTTGTGTGTCTGAATTTTTAACCGGTTTTGATATGAACGTTCTTTTTTAAATATAAAAACTTTACAATTATTACGAGTTTGTAAGGAAATCCTTTCATTTTTACCACATGCTTATGTCACTGTTGCCGTAATCACTTGCAGTATTAAAAATGTGTTACCAGTGTTTCTCGATTTCACGAACTATTAATAACAGAAGAATTATTCTTGTTGTCAGCTGGTGCAAGAATAATTTTTTTCTTTCATCTCTAAATAGAGTACCTTAATGATGAAGTATATATCTGTCTACAAGTTACGGTTCTACACTCTCCTTCTATCGAGTTTATATCGAGAATCGTTAGTAGCACCTGCAATCACTTGCAGACAATGATATTGTTTTTTTATTTCTCACAATTCTTAGCTTTTGTTTGATAATTCATATAGAAGCTAGCGCTTGTCATATATAGCTGTGCTAGTTCCTTTGTTTTCATTTCTGATTTTGGGTATCAATTTGGCGGAAAGTGTGTAAATTAAAACTTACGTAAAGGTACCGTACTATTAAAATAGCTAAAATTGTTAAATAAAATCCCCTTACATATTTATTATAACACCAATAGAAATTCGATCATTTTTGAAAATTCTGTCATTCACAGAATAAAGTGTGTGACCGACGGACGGAAATAATTTTAGTCCTGTTTTACCTTTCGAGTACGGAACCCTAGAACAATTTCAAATTATAAATCTTTTCTTCCCAAAATTAGAAACGCATTATCGTTGTTTTGCTATGCCTATGTCCTGTAGATTGAGAAGGAGGAGATAATCATCACGGAATTGGAAGGACGTCTTGGGGAAAAGAGGAGGGAAATCGAGAGTTTTGTATCAAGCAACATCAAGGATCTGGTTTCGCAGGGCTGCTTAATAGACGAGGTTTGTAACGATGGTGGCAGGCTTTTTATCTTTTAACTGATAGATAATACGGTATTTTACATTAATTGTTCATAAATATAATTATACAAGTAGTTATATTCATGTGCAACCAGTGCAAACTAGAAAAACGGTGCAACCCCACGTTTCTGCAAACTATACAAAACTAGAGGGCGTTGCTAGCAATAAATTTACTTACCTTATATGTTCCGCGTTTTTTACCGTTAAAAAACGCACAGGTCCTACATTACCTTATATGCTATGTAATCTCTATCAGTATTACCAATAATACTAGATGCTTTCAGTTGCATATCTTAATTTGCATTATTTTATACTTTTAGTTTTAAATACATAATTATAAGTAATTTTTGTACATGTAGAGTCTATCTCCAAGCCCTGAAAGTCCAGCATCAGAAACGTCCACGGAATGTCTGATGCACCTTCTGCAGCAGTGCGAGCCCAAGACCGCTAACAATATAAAAGAAACGGTCGAAAGACATGTAAGTATACATACACGATTGATAATATGATACTTGGAATGGACACGGGCGGAACTCAAACTCACGACCAACAGCAAACCGTGCTAATTATCATTTCAGTTGTAATCCAAATATACTTGCAGTAACTAAGTTATCAAATTACTACCTGTTAGAAGTGTTACGCGTCACGATAAGATTCTATAGAAGAGTTAACTTCTTAGATTTCTATAATTTTTTAGGATATATAGAAGGTTTTTTTTTTAGAAAAAGGAATTAGAAACTCTAGAGCAAGAGTTGCAAGGAAGGGTCGCCTCCGTGGCCGCACAGAGAGTCAAGGTGGAGCGGTTACAAGCAGAACTGGCGCTTTTAGCGGCGCGGGAACGGGGTCTGACTAGGGCCCTTGCTGAACCTGGTTAGTAATATTAAGTAATTTCTGTTTCCGACAATTCAAGTCAAAATAGGCCGACAGCGCATCATAGTTATACATTATACGACTGGCACCTTCACTCAAGTATATTATTAATATATGTGATCATTTATGAAGCCTTCAGCTCGATTGCATAGAAAGTTTGTAATTTCTTGAGCTAAAACATAGGAAACGTAGTCTTATTTCGACTCTGAAAATTGTTTAAGGCAGTAGAAACTGTAAGGAAAAACAAATGAAATGCGAGTTGTCAAATATCCTAAATTAACATAAACCTACAAATATTTATAACTAGACCAAAATGACGTAAAACATGCGGTGGGCGATACTTTGAACGAATGCAGCAGAATGTCTCATAACCGGGAGAATTGGCGCGAAACAGTTACGCGAATACGATCTACCCCTTCCTACAATGCTACATGACGATCACGACCTCTGCCAAGAGATACCACTGAGAAGAAGACCATAATAGGAAATACACGATTTACGTTTATATCTATTTATTTAACTCCATTACACAACACGCACACAATTACAATGAACCAAATACATAATAGAAATATAAACTAGCGTTAAGTAATCTCATCCAAGCTAATTTAGTTGTAGGTACATTTCTTACAGATGGCCTTAACTTTGTGTTAGTAAAGACGTTGCTTTAGCTGAAAAAAATCATATCTAATCTGTTTTAAATGGAAATAGCAGAAAAGGCGGTTAGACTTACGCATATTATGTGTTAATCGTAATAAGGTGTTCTAGATGGCGACAGCGATACATCACCTGTGGAGGGGGTGAAGCGATGCAAGTCCGAGCTCGTATTGCGGACGAGGGACGATGACCCACCCGAACCGCTGTCTGCTGATGAAAGAGAGCATTATAGGACTAGACGTCTGAGGTATATAAGTCAATTGTTTTTACTATTTTATTAGCGTTCATTATTTTAAATGAAACAAGTGAAGCATACTGTACTACTGCCTATGACTTGTGTCATACAATAGCGATTTAAATGGAAAACTTTAACGGTTTAAAACACGAAACATATTAGTTAAACTTATTTTATGCAAAAGAATGGGATATATATGTATAGTCCAATTAACGTAGTGACATGTATTATTTCCAGTTTGAGCCTCAGTCTGGATCCGCTTCCATCCCCATCTATAAATTCACCGGATACTTTCCACACAGCTTCCTCCTCGCCTAAAGCTATACCCTCTGAGTCCACACTCCCTAGTCCTTCCACCACGGAAGCGTCCGCGCTTCCCAGCGAAAGCGAGCCTTTACCAAAGTTCAAACTTGGACCCACCGCTGATGACAGTGACGATATGTCGAGCACAGAAGATTATCACAAGGTATTTTTTTCTTATTACCATAAGGAATATTTATCTTTACTTATCTTTTTTATCGACAAACTAATTGGTTTAAAAAGAAACACATACGCTTAAATGTAAAATATACAAATAAAAAACGTGTTGCTGCAAAGGCGGCCTTTCGCCTTTGGCGATTTCATCCAGGCAACCTTTTCAATAAATTTCTGAATAAATACCTTTTCCAGCCAAGTCGGATAGTAGAAGGCCAGTCATCAAGCTCAGTCGAGCGGTCACCTGAAGAAAGACACCAGAGGTCCAAATATAGGAGAAGAATAGGTAACAATTCTGAAATGTACAAATATTCTTTCATTTCTTCTTTCCTCCATCTTTGTTATGATAGAGGAAGACAGAAGCATGGGGTTCCATTGATGTTTGGTAAAATACCTCAGCCATATAACATCTAAACAAGATGCGATATCCGGAAATCCACAGACTGAACCCGAAACATGATTAAACTTGAGGACGTTTTCATCTGTGGACGGTGGTTCGTGGACCCGGACGGAATTTCGATATTCCTATCACCCATTTAATATCCAGGTTTCCAGACGAAAACAGATAAGATTAATTGTGATGATATAACTAAGGAACTACTAGAGCATTTCTCTTGATCTTTCAGGTGAGCGTCGTGGACGTCAAGTGACGGAAGCGGAAGCATTGCGCGCGATGCAGAGGTTATGTTCGCGCATAGCTTCTCAAAAGTTGTTAGTTATATCGTCTTTGGAGAACGACTGCTCGAAGGAGGAACTTAATGGACAAATACAGGTATAGATAGATCTTTTATGTTCAAAAAGTGGGTGGGTAGTTTCTTGTGACTGAGTCACAAAAAACACTTGTTGCTAAAAGTATCATTTTATAAAGGGCTAAACGCCGTTCAATACAAATTTCATCGTTCTCTTATATTTTCATGAAACATTTTTCATGAGTTTTTTGACCATGATTGAAAAGAGCATTTTCTTTGTACATACTTATGTACAGATTATTAACTTTTTAATATTGTTCTACCATAGGTGTTACAAGAGCTTCAAAAGAAATATGTCCGCCTAGAGATGGCATTGCAATATTCATTCTTCGACAATCAAAACAAGAGAACGATAATGGTGACGCCCATACAAGAGACGCCTTCACTCACTCTCAGCGAGAGCGATATGCATATCACGACGGAAACGGAGACTACAGACAACAATAACGGTTATATTCAGGATCCCTTGATGCATAGGTAATATTCGTATTTACTGCTTCTGATGAGATTCTATAATTTGGGATCTATTCAAACGTTAATGCATTTCTTTTTATTAAAATTTCTATATTATAACAGGAAATTAAGGCACAAAACACAGTTTTTAGCAGTCTGGATATCTCTATATTAAATGGGACAAGTAGAAGTAGTAAATAGAAATCACGAACCACCGCCCACAGGTGGAAAAGCTATCAAGCTTTAATCGCGTTTCGCTTTCAGACTCTAGATTTCCGAATATCCAAAAGTCGACAGCGCATTTCTTTTTAGATGTTATATGGCTGGGGTATTTTGGCAACCATCGAGCATCCTTGTATGTCATTTTCTATCACAAAGACGCAATTAGTGACAAGCCAAAAACAGTTTGATTTTTTTTCAGTTTTATTTTATTCATATGTGTATTTGTTAATAACACGACTATCATCTCAATGTTACAGGCTAAAGGAGCACGACACTATTGAAGCGTCAGACAACGTGTCAACATCCAACGACGAACTGAGTTCGGAACAGGCCTGGCCCGATCCACTTAGAGCTCTAGCCTCCCCAGAAACCGGCAGTGATCACGAATTAGATAATGACCATGATTGTGATCTTGACACTGTCAGACCGCTTGTGATACCGGTAATTAAACATTGTTCTTGCTCGTTCTGTTCTCGTTTAAAACTTTTCGATTATCTACAGACATATATGAATATTTTATGTATCAATTTAGTACTAACATTTATGCTTGCGGCCTGTGTCAACAAAAGTATATCTGTTTCTTTTTTTAGGATTACACGTTAGAAGGGCTCAATCATCCTATTGATTTCGGTAAGTTTTATTATTGTTTATTATTAAACCTCAATAAAAATCTATATTCTCATTTATGTCCATGTATATTGCAGACTAAAACCGAGACTGGAGTTTTTATAATATAATTTTGTTGTCCAGTCTAAATTTATATGAATATTATAGCGGAAGTGATCAGTGTCCCGGGTTGGGTGACTCGCGGCGCGGGCGCAGGCACGCATCACGAGTACGAAGTGCGCATCCGTCTTGGTCCTAACTGCGCCTGGCAGTTGCTGCGACGCTATAGACGCTTTCGGGACCTCTACCTGTTTACGAGGAAACAGTATGGCGAAAAGGTATGTTACCTTTATGAAATCCTTTGTAAACTGGCTCGCTCTGGCTCGTGTGTCGTCATTAATTTATACCTATGAAAACGAAAAAGAAATATTTTCAGAAATTCATATAATTATTTCGTAATGAGGCACTTTATGAAACACCACAATGTTTTTTTTTTCAGGTTGCTGCTATACCATTTCCAGGACGTGCTCTCTGGTCGTCAGAAAACTTGGCGCGGTCTCGCAGACCTCAGTTGGAGGTCTTTTTACGTCGTCTTTTGACAGTGTGCTCAATGGATCGTCGCTGTCCATTATACACATCGCCGCTTACCAGGGATAAACTTGTGGCCTTTTCGCCCTTCTTCAGGAAGGTTAGTATTTTTTAAATAAACCTTGGAGCTAGATATTAGCAGGAGTATATAATACGAGAAGTATTATACTCCTGCTAATATCTAATCTATATAGTATCTAATATCAGTACCGAAATCCTAAAAGATTGTCCTATTTTCGTCTAATACGCCATATTATAGCCAACATATCAGAACTAATTTACCTGAGTATCTGTACTATTATTATAAAGCTGAAGAGTTTGTTTGAACGCGCTAATCTCTGGAATTAATGGTTTGAAAATCGGGAGTAACAATTATAATTTATAAAGATGAGAAGGTTTGCAAAAAATATGTTTTTGATACCCAAAATAACTATTTTATGCGAACGAAGTCGCTGGCACAGATGGTTTATTTTTAAAATATAATAAAGGTATCTTAATTGCAGTTGGATATGAAAGAAATATGTTTTTCTATACCAAGTGAATAGTGCAAATGTCGTTTAATTTTGTGGTTATAAATGAAAGAAACTTGTACAGGGTGTCTTCGAAAGTGGCAAGTGTGGCACGGGATGATGTCGCGCGGAGCTCGTCACGCGCGCGCTACGCTCAGATTTGCGCCGTCTCGCGCACGTGTCGCTAGCCGTTCTCATACTGCTCGCCCGATGTGCGGCTCTCGCGATATACTACCTCTACCTGCGGCTCAGCAGGCACAGGTAGGGACGCGAGAATTCAGGACTATATTAGGGATAGGGAGGGACTTCCATTTATACTACGGTCTAAAATCAGAAGTAAAACTAAAACAAATGTTAACCACAGAATATCGAAAGTAACCAGTGTTCGATCTGTAAGCAGATTCTCGTGTAAGTTAACCAGCAGCGCAGTTGCAGTGACGTTTTGTTGTTTGGTATTCTCGTCTAATGTCAAACGGGTTTGCGTCAAGTTTGCGTGACGCAAGCGTGTATTTGACATTTCGCTGCCGTGTGTCACTTGACGCGAAGCTGTCAAATTAGGGGAATACCATTCAACGCTGAATCGAAACTCAATCGCAGCGTAACTGTAACCCGATCGATCGTCACAAAATGTAAAATCGGCCCGCGTCTGCAGGACAGTACAAAACCCCTCACTGTGAAGAGTAATAAGACGACATTGCATTACCAGTTTTAGTGTAAAACACAATACATACTCGCATGGATTACTGTTTAAAAATTACTTAACGGATAGACACAGTAACGAACTACATGTAGTCGTGTCTGCTTCGTGATAAACTCGTACGGTTTCTGTTTGTTTGTATTCTGTGGATTTAAATAACGAAATACTTCTAGGCCTACTAAAGGAGACTTGTAGCATGGAACTGAATATAGTCTAAGCATATATAGTGGATTCCTGATAATATTGTGATTTCAATTCATACTAACAAGGACTGAAATAATAAAACTGAATTATATTAAGTACGTCCTAAATATCCTATTTACGTTGCAGACAATAAGTGTGGTAACTACAAATTATAATTTAAAGCTATTCTGTATTGAGAACAAATAAGTATATCATTGTAGATTTTTAAATAAATCTAAAACATTATTAACTCTTCAAGAACTCCCCCCTCCCTCTCTGTCGTAGGTCCTGTTTATGAACGGTATCAAAGCGAAAACGGGTGTCTTTATTTTTAACCCTATGTCCTATTTTATTGACCCTCTTTACACAAAAGTGTACTGTGGGCACATATTTAACAAAAGTAACCTATATTCCTATTAAATTTGCTATGAAACAAATTGATAATAATTGCCCACGCGCATTTACACGAAAGTAAAGAGTGTACAATAATATGGTCATACATCGGATGTCCTTATTTGACCATTCCCTTGTTTTACTATTCCAATTTAATATAAAGTATTACAAGAATGTATGTATGTTCTTATATTCAATAATATTGAATAGGCTAATTACAAGGTCATATTGCTAATATAATTTAGTAACTATGAATAAAAATTAGTTTATGTTCTAGTAATATTTTATAAAAGTGTTCTGTATATTTGCGATATTGTTTGAGTCTTCCTTTAGTCTTGTATTTTTTTATCAATTGGGGACAATCCTTTGAGTAGCGAAGTGCTAAGCACTGAACTGCTTCTCTCTATTTGACTGTTTCGAGAGAATCTTCACTAATCTAGACACCTACATATTGTTTCCTCTTTTCTCTTTGTTTAGTGTGTCTTAGAAGATAAATGTATAAAGCACCCAGATTGAAATCTATTTTTGCATGTGACGAGCTCTGGAAATTTAGTTTAATTGTAGATAGGAATTTAATGAAATCAAACCCGTAGTTATATCCCACTAACGTAATTGTCTCGAAAATAGATATTTTTGTACTTTGTCCTCACTCGTATTAATACTTGCCTGTAGCTTTCTCGAGAACTTTATAGTTAAATTACCTTTAAGTTTTTGTTTTAGTATTCATTGTTGTGGTTGTGATTTTATTTATATCATTGGCACTGTATGTTTGCACTAATAAAATATAATTATAAAAAAATAATAACAATAGGCACAATGTAGTTCTGATTGATAGGCGTTGGTAATATGCTTATTTATCAATATTGTGTACTCAAAATCTAAACACCCGACGATTAAATACATGGCACTGTCACAAAATTGCCATAATGAAGCTAAATAAAGGTACAAAATATTCAGTACCTGGTTACACTTTTGAGTTTTAACGCGTTGCAATTCAGTATTGCCTTTTTGTTAGTGTGTTCAAATAAAGTAAATTAGAATATATTTAATTAAATATAGGGGCTTAATAAGTTACAAGGCCTTGTAGGTAGGAGAGATAAACTACTAAATAACCGAATTTAATAAAAAAAACATTACATGCATAGTATATTTTATCACTAATAGTATAATAATACATATTCGCCCTGAAGGATGATTTTATAATCTATCATACTTTTGTGATCATAATAATACTAGTATTAAGTATATGTTTATTTGTAAATATGAAAGTGATGTAACTTAATGTTCCATTATTGTGGTACAAAATGCATGTAGCACATTTATTTATACTATTTTATAATTTTACTGAGTTTATCTTAAAAACATTGTATGTAGTTGGTTCTTGCTTTTATTCCAGCTTGGGACCACAAATCAATTTTTTTAGATAGTAGGTAATAAAATAATTTAATCTAGATATTCAGTGTTAATTGAACTTGCAATAGAATTGATTGTTTTTGTGTATGCCAATTTATAATTGTCTTTTTTTAAATTTAAATAAAAAACAGTAATTTGCAAATTGCTAATTATTATTATTTTGGTTATATTAAACAAATTATATTTTGTTTCATAAAAAAAAATATTTTTATGTAATATTTGTTGTTATATATAAACTTTGTTCAACATGGTTATTTTGAAAAGAAAGGAAATCTTATGATGATATTATTTGAATTTGTTTCATGTAGCTTTCAAAGTGAAACTGTCTTTTAATCATATTGCTGTCGTCTTATAAAGCGAATGACAACAGAAGTGTATTACTATATTGGTATTTTAAAAAGTTGACTTCATAAAATTATCTTTACAATAGCTGTTAAACCTTAGATGTTGCATTTTTCTAAACAACCATGTGTAGCCTATATATGGAAATATTGGAATTTAAAGTTCTAGGTGTATTACATATTCATTGTGTATAAAAATTTGCCTTCACAAATTAAAGATGAATATTTATATGAAAGTATGGAAAATGTATTTATGGTGCTGGTAGTGTGTTTAACCGGCTGACAAATAGTTTTGTTAAGAAGAATAAAATGGAATGTTTTAATACCAATTTTATTATTTACAAATAGTACTTCAATCCTTTTCTCATGGTTGTGGACGTGGTTCATATCACCTCAGAATAGCGTCTAAATCAAAATTAGCAAAGCAAGAGAATTCATTTGCCAAATTATTCCGATGCTGTGGCTGAAACTCACATTGTTTTAGTTCTAGCAATTTTTGTACCTCTTCTTTCATTATTGTACCAGTACATAGCACAATTTTCTCTTTTGCCAATAGTTTAATAGTTTGAGATGTCTTTTCTAAGCATTCTTTTGAAAGGAATGGTGGATCAGCTATAACCAAGTCATAAGAGTGTTCTAGTCCCGGTAGCAGCTTATCAGGTGAGTTGTAATCATAAAAGATATAGTCAGGTGCATGAACTTCAAATCTTCTATCATATTCAAGTAGGGATACTGAAAGAGATAAACATTCAGAGAAAAATATTCCAAATTTCTTCATTTGCTAGAGCTTAATAAATGTGAAAATTCAAACTTACTTGATATTCTACTTTGTACATGTCGTTTAGCTGGCACAAAAAGTGTAGGACATGATATTAATGCAACCTTCCCACCATCCGGTACCGACTTATCAATAACTTTAACAAGAGACTGAATTGTTGCTTCATTGTACCAAAATTGGCTAAGTTGCTGAAATACATATTAGGACTTGTGTTATTAGAAAGACAATTAAACATTTTATTCGTTAAATTACAAAAAATCGATACAAACAAAAACACACCCAATTTTCTTCAAATATTATGTTTTCGTTCAGCTTTTTGTCAGCTTCTAGTTTATTTAAGATTTCATTTCGCTTTTCTTGTTCAGCATAGAATTCTTGTAAAGCGGCGAAAGTCTCAGCCGAAAGAGTTGGTACATCGTCGTCTTCCATTGTATTCAGGGAAAAATGGAAATAAATTACCTTGACAGTTATAAATAGGTTAGGTTTAGTTGCAAAAGATACGAGCATGGAGCGATTGCAAACATTATTAAAAGTGCTTTTTTTAAGTGTTTTCTAATTTCATCGAACTATAAATGGTATGTTTTCACTTTTTATTAAAAAAAACAACTGTTTTTAATAATTGAGGTAATTCACACAAGTAAATAAACAAACCTTTAGGTTATTAACTTAACGTTATGGAGCGCCTTTTGTTTATTATTTTTTTACATTTTGAACTTTATATAATATGACATTGACTTATGTCAATGCGACATTACTGATTTTATTAGACGCATTTAATATTTTGGTAGAATTATTATGTATTAGATTTACAAAGTCTACTAATATTTATGATTTTTTGAGACGTTTAAATGTCTACAAAAATACAAAGAGTGCTACACTGCACTCACTTACTCTCTTTATTTGAATATTTATTCCTTACCACATTTGTATTTTATATTATTTCCAGTTAAACAGTCATGGATGTGACTGACCTGCAAGTTTTTCCGCTTCACAAACACCCTCAGTACTTAGAAGCATGCTGTGAAATGATAAATGAAGAATGGCCTAGAAGTAGGACAGCTAGAATGTTGTCTTTAACAGCGTCATGTGATAAACTACCCACAAGTTTAATACTTATTGATAGTAAATTCAGCTTACTCGGTCATGCTAAGCTTACTTGTCTCCCTAGTATACCAAATAGTTGTTTTTTAGAAACTGTTGTTATAACAAAGACAATGCGAGGAAAAAAACTTGGTACTTTTCTGATGAGAGAAATTGAAATTTACTGTAAGAACATATTAAAGTTAGAAATGATTCATCTATCAACTAAGGGACAAGAGCAGTTTTACAGTAAATTGGGCTACGAGTTATGTCCCCCAGTTTCTATATATGGGAACCCAATGAATATTTCAAAGACTGATTTATTAAGTTCAGAAAAAGTATTGCCTCAAGAAAATAGTTGCATACCACCTCCTCCTCCCATGCCTAAACCACAGAGTATTACGTCTTCTAACATTAAGTCTAATAAAACCTATATGTTTAAGTATTTATAGTATGTAATGTTTTTAGTTTTTATTACCCTTTTAAATTATTATAATCAAATAAAGTTAGCATTGTCAACTGAATTTATTAAATTAGAATGTCGCTTTATTAACATATTCTAGCGCTTTTTGTCGTATTTGCTCAGCTTGCTCCTTGTCGCCATATTTCTCTTCAACTTCAATCCATTTTTTGAATAACACCTTCATTTTTCGTGCTGGTAACTTGTGCGCTGTCATCCTTTCCAATACTTGCCTGAAAAAATAATTGCATACAAAATATTTTTTTATATACTTTACTAGCGATGTGTTTTTTTTTAAGTTTTTAAATACATATATGTATGTAAACATATTTATTAAAGTGAATCTTTATAGAAACATTAACGTCATACCTTCTATACTTAAGGACTATCATAATGTCTTGCTTATTTTGACCAAATGATGGTAATAGAGGTAGATAAAAACTTACCTGATCCGTGTAACATCTCCAGTCTTTAGCAGCATGTCAACATACGCGCAGCAGACGTCCACACGCGCTGGGTAAACTGCAAGTACCTGCTCGAATAGAGCTTCAGCCCGCTCGCGTTCTCCAGCTGTTCGTTCCAGCTGAGCGAATTGAACTAGCAGTGGCACATCTAAAAAACAATTATTATATTAATATGTAATATTAATCATGTAATAAACTTTACTTTTTAATTAAATTCGGTTAGTACTATATGTTTTTATTAAATTAAATGTTTTTCTTATCATTGAGTGGTAGTTTATTCTCAATATGGAGTTTTTACGTAAAGTAGTAATAACTATCTCCGCGTTGAGACATCTGGGCAAAATATTAGAATAATCTCACATAAATATCCATTACTTCGATAAAGTAAGTTTATATGCCAGAGGTCCTGGGGACTGAAATGAAATCATTGACTTCTGCTCCATGCCCCACGACTCACTAGGCGTAATGGGATTTCATAACTATATTATTTAAACAGAATATATGTTGATTTAATTGCGGTACAGTCTTTTTTCAGTTTAGTAATAATAAATAATAAAGTTTTTTCTTAAACTAACCTGAAATTAGTTTATTTTGTATCTGTAAAATAGTATGTCGCAATATACTCACGTTGCTTCTTCTCAAGCGCAGTCATTCCCTTCTGCATAAGTTGCCTGGCTTTATCCAACAGGCCCGCCTTGTAACACGCACCTCCACAGGCCGTGTACATCTCCACTTGCTGACGGTATTTCCTCTGCATTAGATCACAGAGCTGCGCCAGCTCCTGGTACTTGCTCGTGTCAACTAAGATCTCTAACAGTTTACTGTGCACCTGGTACTTGTCGTTCATTTGGAGAGCGTCTTCGAGGGTTTTTTGTTGAGTTTCCTAAAAAAAACATTTATTTAATTAAAAAAATGATTCATATAGATTCCTATATTCATTGTAAAAATATTGTGAGTGAATAAAAAAGGGTGGACCTACATCCACATTTGAAGAACTGTAATATAAGGTATATAAGACAAAGTGAATTCGTAAATATCGATAAAGGCGTGTTATTTTTACCTTAGTACCGAAGCGATGTTCCAAGTTGAGTAGAGCTATCCACACATTGAGTCGTTCTTGTTCCTCACGAAAGTTGATTGTTGTAAGAGCTTTACGGGCTACACCGCGAGCTCGTTCTATCTCTGTTGACTGTACAATATGATATCTTTGAGTAGATATATTAATTTAGGCCGTAAAATATATAATTATTAAAATAATAAATATAAAGCAATGATGTGAAAATTATATTCATTCATATTTATACATAAATTGCTTAAGCGTATTATATAACAACACTTAGTTCTGAGTCTCAGAACATTGCTATTATATATTTTGTCGTAAGTAAGTACCTGTAGATGGAAGGCCATAAAAGCAATCCACAGCTGGCTGCAGTCTGGGCTCGCTA
Organism: Leptosia nina; assembly: GCA_963661955.1. Lineage (NCBI taxonomy): Eukaryota > Metazoa > Arthropoda > Insecta > Lepidoptera > Pieridae > Leptosia > Leptosia nina. The sequence goes on along the minus strand of CAVLEF010000009.1, from coordinate 8,188,911 downwards.
GCAACGCACGCTGGAATTGTTCGACAGAGCGCGGTTCATTTTCACTCTCAATCGCTTTCTTCTCCATTTCCCTTATCCTCTCTTCTTCTTCTCTGGCCTTTGTCGCTTTCTCCGACGATGTTAACTTCTTGCGCTTCTTTTTAGGTTTTTCTTCTTCCTATAGGGAGACAATAGGAATATGTGTAAAACGATTTTTAGCTTTCGAGTGTGAAGTTAAAGTAATTCGAAAAATATGCAAATGATGTAAATATAAAACAAAGGTGGGTATCAGACCTAAAACATAGCTGTGACGTCACTATTTATTGATGTACAGAGTTGCAGTGTCAATCGAAATTTCAATTTTTTAACATATACATATGAACAACGAGTGCATTTTGCTTTCCAGCGTTAGGAAATGTCCGTCCGCGTCGCGTCCGCTACATGCCCGAAAATTTAGAATTCCGCATGTAGCGGACATTTTATAATTTAAGCATCGAATCGACTTACCTCATCTTCACTGCTACTAGATTCTTTTGCCTGAATTTTATTCTCAACTGGTTTTTCCACAGACCAGAAGTCCTTAGCACTGGGTACTTCAATTACAGGTTCCAATTTGTCTAATACTTTAACTTCTTTTATTTTTTGTTTCTTCTCTTTTTTATCTTTTACGATTTCGGATTCTACGTTCTCTATCTTTTCATCTGAGATTTTGTCATCCTCTATATTTTGATCTTCCGTTTTCGAATCACGCAACATCTGTTGAGCTGACTTGACTGTGTCTAATAATTTTGTCATCTCTTCTTCTATTTTTAAGCGTTCTATGTGTAAGTCAGTATGCTGTTTTTTATTTTTTGGACTTAAGCCTTGGTCTTCTAATGTATTTATCTCATTTACGATCGTATCAAGATACCTTGCTTTTTTATTTACAAATTTTAATAATTCCGTTATTCGTCGAGTCAATTCATCACGGCTTGTACAAATAGACAGCTCAATAAGGTAAAGATATCTCTGGTTAATTTTTTGTTTTATATCTTCGCGGTTGTCTGTTATTTCTTCACTTTCCTCTGTTTTTCTTTCTTTCACTGTCTTATTTTTCTTCTTATCTTTACCACTTTCCGCCTTTATGGCAGAGTCTATGACCTCAGTTACTACCGGCTGGTCCTGGTGTTTCTTTTTTTCTTTTTTAGCTTTAGTATTATCGTCATCAACTATTTCATCACTTCGATCATCATTGATGGACATTTTTGGTTTCTTGGAAGATGTTTCATTATCATGACTCTCTTGTTTACGCTTATTGTTTTTTGTTTCCTGAAATAATAGCAATGGAACTATAAACTGCGCCATATAAGACTACGTGTTTTATAGATAGTCGAAATATTTATACATGTCACTTGTTAGTATCAACCGAGAAGAATAGCGAATATAAACTTACAGGGTCAAATGGGACATGGGTTAGACTCGCGACAATTTTCTTTTCTTCACTATTCACAAACAATATAACACACGTTACCTGCATGATAAAAAAACACGCTGTTAAATTAAATAATATTCTTTTAAGGTGTGTAAACATTTACAAACAAAAGTTAATAAACAATACGCTAGAAAGATTAACTTCTTTTTTACTTACAAGTTGTCCAAGATGGAAAGAATCCTTGGTATTCTCGGACGGATCTTTACTCACAAATTTTCTCGGAATAATTGCCTTTATATTGTCGAAGAACGTCACCAGCAGGTACTCGCGTATATACTGAATAAAAGTTTTATGTTAACATGAGCAATATAGTAATTTGATAGTTTTTTTTAAATATACAATATATTACTTTAGTTTTTCTAACTGTATCATATTAAACTGTAGGTACATCGCATATTTAAAAGCCTTCATTAGACTTAAAAAATGTTGTCATTTCCCTAATCTTCGATTCGACATGACTCTTAACAAACCAACCTTACAGAAGCAAATGATTTCTTAATAACCCATGAAGGTAAATCTCTATTTTGTATAACATATTTCTATGAATATTTATTATTGAAAAATCATTTACCGATACAACTCCAGTGAAAGCTTTTCCAGCTACAGCGTCTTCGAACTTGAGCAAAACGAGCGTGTCTTTAGATAAAAGGGTCGGCTTGAGTGTTAGTACAGCACTGTGTTTCAAGTGGTCTAGATTTAATACGCGAGCCTTCACCTCTTGTCCTACCTAAAAACATATAAAAGATAATAAAGCAAAGAAGACATATGTATAATATAATCAAACTAGCTGTGTCTGCGACTTTGTCCGCATGGAATAGTGACTTGGGGTAGAATTTTTAATTATTTAGGCTGTTTATTAATATATGTAAGGGCGCATTTAAGCCAGCCAATCTGTTATAAGTGCTACTTTACCGCAACACTCTCACCTCACATCACTTCTACTCTAACTCCCACTGTCATTCCTACACTCACTTCCACTCCCAATCGCACCCCCACCCCCACGCCCACTCCCAAAAAGCCAAAAAAGAAAGTTTCATTGTTTTAGCTTCAAAAACCACGAATTTCCATACAAACTCATCCCATTTTTCACCCCCTATCAACCCTTTCTTCGCATTAAAAAAGTAGTCTATGTCATTTCTCAGGCTCTAAAATATATGTGTACCAAATTTTATTTAAATCAGTTTCGGAGTTGGCGGGACAGACAGACAAGAGTTACTGTCGCGTTTATAATATTAGTATAGATTTATGTATGGAAACATTCAAACCTTGAATTTCTTTTTTGGTAGTTTTGAGGTGCTTGCCTTCTTTGGGTCTATAAAAATGCCAGCATCTGTCATATGTGTCTGATGTACAAAACCTGCAAAGTTATCATTATTTGCTATCTATTTTTTTTCTTACTATCTTTAATTATTGTAATAGTAGTTGTTAAAACTTACTAATCCTTACAGGAGTTACCTTCCACCACTGCCAACTTGTGGGTCGGTAATAAATTACAATGTAAGCAACCAAAAATACACTTACCTTGAATTCTGCCAATAGTAGCTTTAAGATAGGTGTCGGTTACACTTGTTATAGTTGCCGACACCATTTCGCCCACACTGAGTTGTGTAAGTGAGAAGTACTTCTCGTGAAGTATATTTGGTTGGTCGGTCACCGAATAAACGCGGTCTAAGAAATGGTAACACATAACACGAACTTTGTGGGTGCTACCTAAAAAGGTTAAAAAAGTCTGTTCTGTTATTTTATCTTATCTTTACGTTTTTAACTATGTTTCCAAAAAAAAGTTTTTAATATAATTTACATGCAATATGATTCGGTATTGGTACACTTAAAAACACTTGTAATTTGAAATATAATTGTTTTAAACGATGTTTTGTATCTCTAAAAGATACTCATATTAAGTACTCTCTATAATTTACGGGAGTAGTACACATTTAAAGATAACGCTTTAACGGTTTAAAATTCGAAATGTCTTAGTTAACCACTGAAACCATTCAAAGTGTTTTTTTAGATATTTATCTTAAATACTGTCTAGTTATTGCGAGTAGTACACTTTTAAATAACACAGTTTAACGGTTTAACTAAAATATATCGCATTTTAAACCGTTAAAGTGTTTTATTTAAAAGGCATTTATCTTACCAATGGAATAAGATTTCGCAAGCACTTCTTCATCAGTTAGATCTTCTTGGAGTTTTAAACTGCGTATGCTAAGAATACCAGTATTACCAGGACTCAATTTAAAGTATACACATCGACCGAGGATTTTCAATACCTAAAAGTTAAAAGTCTTTTATAGATTAAACGTTAGTATAGTTCTTATAATATCATGTTTTTGCTATCATATATTTAATGATATAAATAAGGCCAAAAGATTCTATTTTAAAAATTAATATATTCTAAGAATAATAAGTTGTATAATATATAAAGTAGTTGACTGCCCCTGTAGACAAATGGTAAAACGTTTGCCTAGCATTGCGTTATGCGCTAGGGGTTCGGATCCCAGGGGAAGAAAAAAGAAATTTTCAGTCCGGTAGGGCACAGAAATCTGATCAACTACTTGCCTGTTAAAAAGAACTGATCAGTGAAACGGACACAGAAATGTATTCGGCCTATGCCTCACGAAGGGGAAACGGGATTCACAGATAATAAGTAGTTCCGATTAACATATTTTGTAAAATGTTACTTATGTATTACTTATTTCCTATTATTTACAATCTCAAACAAAAAATGCGATAAGCTATTACGAGAATTGGTGTAAGGGTAGATTTTACTGAGATGTGGAGGGTATTAAAGAATATTCCACATTCAAGTATGTATTTGCAATGTTGCAACAACCAAGCAACTAGAATTGTGTGATTATTTGAAATTCAATTATTTGTTTTATTTTGATAGGATTAAAACAATACGTTAATATTTTTACCTGGGCCTCCTCAACAATAGCTCCTTCCTTGTACTGTTGTTCTTGACCTATATCCATACAGGTTGGGTCGAATATGTCCTTCATTGTTAAGAACGGAACGTTTGTTGGTGATAGTGTATACAGCAGCCGCGCTCTAATCTAAACAAAAATAAATAATATAATTATACCTGTTACATGTGCATTTTACCCCTCTTGCCCTTCACCTCGCTCAAAACAATAAAACGGAAGCGCAAGCAGAGAACGAGGCTTCTCGGACGACATCCACAAATCGTTTCGATCGATTCGCGAGCTAGTTATAAGAACTTAATTATGTTATTTTAATAAAATATGTTTTTTTTTATGGTTCACCGATCGCCCTCGCTTAATTTACCTAATAGATGTTTTCAAAGAGGTTATGTGGTTTCGCCATCACAAGTATTTATTCAAAGTTTTTAAAGAAGTGAAATCTGACAGGTGTTGAATCCGCCATCTTCTTAATGTAATCTTCTAAGATTAAATATATATTCTTTACCTTCGCTCCAAGCGCGGGTTTCTTTTTGGTGTCAATATGATGCCTCTGTATGTACGAAACTCGATCTCCAAATATACAACCCTCTATTCCGTTATCTAGTGCCTAGAATGACAAAATTTTACCAAAACTGGTCAAGTCACAAGGGTACAAAATATTACACACACATTATAAAATTGAATTTATCTGTGTTTATAGATAGACCTTATAAAAGATATTAATGTTTACCTTATCAACAATAAAGTCAACAGCTGTACCAGGTTGTAAGGTGGTAGTCGGTATCCTCTGGAAGGCTTTTTGCAATGTTGCTGTTTCATTTGTTAGAGTAAGCACACTGTTGTCAGGAGACTGCTGGATTGATTTCACACTGCACCATATCACCATACCAACATCTGATGAAGAATGAAAATAGCTGGTTAAATATCATTATACTATATAGACGTAAAAAGAGCAATAGTCATATTAAAGAAAATGGACATAATTTTTATTGTTACTTACCATACTCCACATCTGCATTAGCTGACTTTTTAGGAAGAAAAGCTGTTGTGCTCTGTATTCCTGTCTCCATTATGTATCCATGATCCTCAACTGATGACACAGCCACTTGGAGTAGAGCACCTATATAAGTATTAATAGAGAAGGAAATGGGATTACAAATACGTTTAATTTCTTAAGCCTCATTCAATATAATACAGTAAGGTGAAAAAATTATTTATTTTCTGAAGAAAAACCTTTGAATATTTTAATAATATGTTGAACCAACAAAATGCAACTTAGAGTTACTTCATAGCTATTTGTTACATCTGAAGTAATGTCAAAAGAAACTTATTATATTTAATGGAATAGGGTGTAATAGTCTTTGAAAGAGACTGTATGACTCTTAGTCCACTCATTGTACCAAACATTTACCCTTATGCAAATCTCCATGTTTCCTAGTACTGTTAATGTGTTGTGGCATCATTGTCAACATAAGTGACTGGTCCCTAGCTTCTAAAGCTTTAACACAAACATATTGGCCAGGTTTGAACATTTTTGACAGGTCTGTAATTTTATCTATCTGTAATCAAAATAAATTTTATTGAATTGTAAGCAAAGTTAGTACATAACAATTTGTTTTATTTTGATAGATCACAGACACCCATACCCAATTTCAATATAAATACACAGTAACTCAGTAAAGTAGACAGAAAATGAATACATATTTTAAGTCACTTATTTTTAGGGTGGTAATGTCCACAAGTATAAACAATTTAAGTAAAGTAAAGTAAATCCTTCAAGAATGCCCTTTAATTTGACTCAAGTAAAAAAAATAATAAATAAACAAAAAATAAGTAAACTTACTTTATCTTCAACAAATGCTTCTAATTGCTTATTATATGGCTCACTGATGTGACAAGCCATAACGTCACCAAAAAGTCTACTTGGCAATGAGACCGATAATTTGGTATCTTTCACTTGAGCCACTCGACCCAACATAAGAAAGTCTTCCTTAACTACCTATAAAAAGCACATGTATGTGTCAGTAAATAGAAAAGATGTGAATATATCACATGTATAAGATGGTATTTAGTTATGTGTGTACCTTATAACTAAGCCACAGCCCACAAGTTTTATATGATATTTTGTCTTCATCCTGTCCACGTTCCTCAGACAAATAACCATCATCTTCTTCTGATTTTTTCTTCTTATCTTTCCTTTTCTTCTTTTCTTTCTTTTCCGCAGTCCCTAAAAACTAAAAGGTTGTTCAATTGTAGCACCATACAATTTTTATAAAGTCTAATGATCAAGCTAAATGCAATTCAGTGTAGATATTTACGTTGGAGCTTTGGACAAAAGTAGTAGTTGCTGGTTTTTTGCCTCCTCGAGGAAAGTATTCTTCAACGTCAGCCATTTGTATCTATCACTGATTAGTTTATTGTTTTTAATAAATCTTCTTAAGTATACTGTATACTAAACAGCTATTCAACAGTTAACATAAAATAATTAGTAGTTCGGCATTTTTGTACAGCTTTGTTGACATGAACAAGGCATGAAGATTTTAAGGTTATTTCTTTATTAATGTCACAGTCTGAAAGGCAGGTGTAACAACATTTAACCACACACGTCAAACAGGAGTGGTGTTGTCAGAATCATAAATGTCAATTGTCAATGATGAGCGAATGAAATTGAATGATCAATTAATCCAAAGACAAAACGTCCCCTTAACAGTGACAGCAACAAAAAAATGACAGCCATAGAATTACACAACAGTGCCGGTTCTCAGCTGATTTTCTTGTATAAATTACGGCGTATGAGGCGAAGTTGAATTGATTTGAACTTATATTTTGTTCAATAACATTGTTATAATTGAGAATTATAATTTTTCATTCACGGCTAAAATCGTTCTTTAACTTCAGTCAATCAGTTTGATAACGTAAGACGTTCATCGCACATGATATTGCGATCATTTCTCGGTTTGTCTGATGCTAGATAACCTTCTAAATTGATTAGATATAGAACCGTAAGATTTCCGATTAAGTCTTAGTTAGAACTTGTTAGTGATTTGAGAACGCACGTATTTTTGTAGGAACCATGAAAATCGTAATTTTCGGATCAACCGGCATGACTGGCCTCTGTGTGGTCGAAGCTGCGTTAAAAAAAGGTAATTTATTATTATTTTTTACTTCACTAGCAACATTAATTGGCCCATACATGTTTTTTTACTGCTTTAAGTATACATGTATATTCGCTTCTCGTGAATCTTTATATAGGCATAGTATTCAAAGCTTTTTACAATAACTTAATATTCAAACTATTTATTTCGAATGATTACCATTGTGTTATTAAGACTTCTTTTATATTAAGTTATTTACTCAAGGTTATAATATACAGTGAGCATAAAAAATGAATGATGTGATTAATTTATATTTTGTTTCAAGAGAATAGCACAGGAAAATCACCAGTCATTGTGTGGTGCTTATGAGTTAATTCAAATCTAATTAATAATTCACTAGTTTAAATTATGTAAATGTAGTACAGGTTATTTCATTAAAATGTTGAAAAAAGTTCAAATGTTACAAAATTATTTTGGGTTAATGACACAAACTAAATTAATTCTAAGGACTATTAATTAAATTAAATAGGAAATTGTTTAATAAGAGGCAAGTTTTAGGTATTTTCTTAACCTTATGAGGTTACATTTTTTCCTTGCCAATTTCGTTACATTTTTAAATTCGATTGATAAGTAAAAACATAATAGTATGCTTTTTTTTAGTAGCATTTGTTTTTGCAACCTAGAAAAAAGTATCCACAATATATGTGTTAAAGCGACAAATCGCGAAACAAAAAAATTTACAAAAATTTGGTATTAAACATATATCCTTATGTTCCATTTCTAAGAATGTGTCCTTAAACATTATTTAGTCCTTATAAAAGCATGCACTTCTTGTTGCACTTCCACAGCTGTAATAGTTTGCGAAAAACGTTTGTATCGCGCTAAAACAAAAAACCTAATCTAAGAAGAGTATCATGTCCAGTATTACATTTTAACTTAAATAATATTATATTTTTTACATAGATTGTTTGTTTCTGGATATATGTAGTTTGAAATTGTTTAAACGCGATCTCTTGGCTCTCTAGCCTTAAGCGACGCCGAGGGAAACAGTTATTCAATAAGACTTTCCACCTATTACCATTTACAACAATAAAATAAACCTTCTCACCAGGATATGAAGTGCGAGCCTTCGTTAGGGATCCGTCCAAATTTCCAGAAGAGTTGCAATCCAAAGTCGAACTCTTCAAAGGAGACGTATTAGAAGCCGATTCGGTTACGAACGCTGTTGAAGGTACAGATGGGGTCATCATAGCGTTGGGTACAAGGGGTAACCTGGACCCAACGTCGGACATGTCTGAAGGTACGAAAAACATCATAGATGCCATGAGAGGCAAGCACGTGAATACTGTGTCAGCGTGCATATCAGCCTTCCTGTTCTACGAAGAGGATAAGGTGCCGGAGAGATTCATTCCTGTCACGAAGGATCACAAGAGAATGTACGAAGAGTTGAAGGGGTCTGGTGTCAACTGGGTTGCCGTTTTCTCGCCTCATATTTCTGGTAAGTCTTTCTACTACTAAAATTACAGGAACATCATTCAACCCAACATAAGGAGGCAAATTATAAGTAAGGGTAAAAACTGATGTTATAATGTTTTAAAGGTATATGAAATTCCCTATATAAAGTTTACCTATATAACGCTACGACACCCTTCAGCGCGATATCTTAGAAAAAAAACAACAGTAATTGTTTATTCAATCGACCTCGAGAAATGTTACGTTTTACGCACGTCGCAAAGGCGCTCTTTGCTAAAATAAACCAAAAAGTAAAAACATAGTAAAAAAACTTATGCTTTAACATTTAACGTGCGTAGTTTAAAAGGGCGTTTTCTTATTTAGTTAATGGCACTTATGACGTCATTCACTTTGACGCATTTATTGCAGTTATGTGGTAACACCAGTTTTCGAAAAGTTATTTTTGAAACAGCAAACGGTCATTGGTTCTCATTTTGAGTTGCAAAGTGAAAGGGTAGTAAAACTTATTTAACGAAATCAAGTATTTTTATGTTTGTAATGTGTTAGACAAGTTTACAGTTTCAGTTTATTTGTGTTAAGGCTTGTAGTAACGCTATTTTAGTAGCTAAGACATATATCCTCTTAAAATTTGTAAATAGCACGACACTAAATAGACATAGAGTAAGAAAAGTTAGTTTAATATGGTCAGTTATTGTAAAAATAAAACATTCTGGACTAGAACTCTATGAAAACAAACAAAACCGTGTTTGCTGTATGGCGAAAAAACTTATCTTTCTTGCCTCGGTTCACGCGGAACCCTCAAAATAAAAACGCAATAAGAAAAGTTACTGGTACAAAGCTATTTTTGGAAAGTTTTCGGTCAATGATCTTTTTAAGCGCAAAAGTTATTTTGGGAAAAGGGTCAAGATAAGATTACGAAACCTGTACATTCGCGACTCATTTATTGATGTTAAAGTTATTTTTAGATGCATATTTTGCAATATGCATTATAAAACAACTGTACTTTTTAGGTCGCGAGATATTTTTGGAGTGTTGCATTGAAAGTTATTTTTGGAACTTTATGTTAATGTTTGTATGGCACACTCAGTAAACCTTTGTTGGTAAACTAATGACCGGTTTTTAAATTCGAGTATATTTAATTGGTTTTATTTATTAATTTATTGGATTGTTAAATAACAATTTCAAATTCTTCTGATGTGTGAATCGCCAACTTTCTTTTATTATTATGTAAGACCAATTTTAACACATTTTGGTTTGTTCATCGTAGTAAATTCGCTTCAAGCAGGCATTATCTTACAAGTCGTGGTTCTCTATCTATCATTGATAAAAATGTATCGATATAAATTTGACTTAGATATACCCTTTAAAATTGTAATCAGTACCGATGCTGTACTTTGTTAAAGTGGATCTATTTCTCACTTCACTACTTAAATATTTTATTATCAGTTTCCTTTCATGTAGATTGTAGGTAAATGCTTCGTGACCAAAGCCCAAGTTTCAGTAAATTAAAAATCTTTCTTGGCGGAAAAAATATTTTGACGCGGGGTCGTAAAATTCCATAACCACTAATTGCTTTGATTTTATGTGTAACACGTGATGGCATATTAGATACCTAGACTTGTAGTGTTGTCTTTAGTAAAACGTGATTTATCTTAAAATATTTATTTTTCACATTGTAATATTTTCCGTAGCCTATATGTTTGTTCGTTGCAACAAACAAACAAATACTTTTTTTCACCACAATGTTACAGGATAAACTTAATTAAAAATTAACAAAAAGTAGCGAGAAAAGGCGGCCTTATCGCTAAAAAGCGATTTCTTCCAGGCAACCTTGAAAATGGAGATTTGCAACCTAGAATAGTGAAATCTTTCATAGAACAAACTCAAAGTCAAAGAATTTATATAAAATTTAAATTATAATATATAATAAAAAAAATAATGATTGATGGTTTAAGAACACGAAATCACGACACTGGTATCGTGTTACAGCTATTTGAAACTTCCTTAAACTTCGCTCGACCCTTGACCGGGACGATAATGTGTCCCATACCTCACTCGGGATGCGGGACTTAACTATATGTATGCTAGACGTTATTGTTTGCCGGCTGTTACTTAGATTCGTTCGTTTGTTTGATTGATCGCATCCGCTTAGGATGTCCTGTCATACGATCATTGGTGCTTATATTCAATTTTAAACAATTGCACTAACATTGCATTGCATTTTGCACTTATCACAAGTGGTCTGTTTTGTGCGATAGTAACGATTTAGTATAATTAAACTACTACTAGTACTAGGCACTGTCTCGATAGACTAGTGGCTAGTACACTCGACTCGAGGTACTAGCCAGTAGACCACGATATTATTTGAAATGTTGAAAAGAAACCTTCTAGTATCGGGGCCACCCTGTAGTTTGGAAGTAGGTAGACCTCGGATATCAGGTTAAAACGCCAGATCCTTCATTAGAAACCTCTGTGTGAAGAGTCTGAACTTTAACGTGAAGGGTTCAAACAGATGTTTGCGAGATGTGCCCCTCTGTAGGATGTAAATAATGAAAAGCATACTAACCGAATCTTAATATATAAAAAATGTTTGAAAACTTTATTATTTTTTACATGCACATGAAGGCACTATATAATTTTAATAAATCGAAAATAAAGTGAAAAAAATTTTGATTCGGGCAGGACTTGAACCGGCATCGTCAGCGTTCCGTGGTGTTGCTCTACCAATTGAGCTACAGAGTCCTATTTTTTCAACTTATTTTCGATTTTTAAAATATAAAAAATGGTCAATATTGGTATTATACAAATAAACATCCAACAAATGGATGAACTATAAACTGGAGAACGGCCCATTTTAAATTCCATAGACCAATTTTACTATACTATATTATACAAATCATATAATATAATAGTTCTAATAACTATTATATTAACTCATAAAATAATTAATCAAAATGAATATTGATGTCGTGATGATAAAGAAAACAAAAGATTATGGGTGACAATATAACTGTTGGGTTTAATTATGTTAAGCGTTTGAAAATTCTTAATTAAAAGGAAGTTGATGAAAGTTCTTAATTGAAAGAATGTTGTCCTTTCAATAGGGTAGGTATACCTATTATACATTCTTAATTACAATTCGAATACGCAATTGTATTTTTCTAATTCCAAAGAACCGTCTAAATTCATTCCCGCACTAATTGGTATTCTGTGGGCTACTGGTCTTATTTATTCTATATTGTCACCATACTTTAATAGAATGGCTATTTGGCCAAAGCAAATATTGACGCTTGCCTGACGTGTGGGATTTTAATTAAAATTAATTTAAGTAAATTAATATTGTTGTGAATAGGTACTTAATTATAATTGTGAGCGAAACAATGTGGCAATTTATTTCGTTCACATTTTTAATAGAATAAAAAGTTGAAATGCAATGTCATTTGCCTCACGTGCCAGTAATAATAATATACGGGCTATATAACTTAATTAGCACGTGAAACTGTTAGTATACAGGAACTTTTAACATTAAGATTTCTAGGAAAAGATGAGATTTTTACCAGCGGTTTTTAAATATTTGAATCTAAATTAACAGCTACATAAATGCAAGCTTCGTCGAGTTCTTTAGGCATAAAGAACAACAAAATACGATGAACTTTGCATGTTTAATATCAACGTATCCTCGTATTCCCAAGAAATTTAAATAGAATGACACAAATTTTTCCCTGAGAACAACTAATAATAACATATTATAATTACATATCTTTTATTTACAGACGATCCAAGCCGGGATATCATAGTGGAGGTAAACCCAGAAAAGTCCCCTGGCCGCGCGGTGTCCAAACATGACCTTGGAAAATTCCTTGTCGACTCTCTCACCGAACCGAAATACTATAAAGCTGTGATAGGTTTGTGCAATGTACCTAAAGCCTAAACTATCGATGAAACAAAATAATAATGATATATATAACAATCAATTGTTTATAACAAAATTTTGGACAAAATAACGCATTTTTTTATGGAAATCATATTTTATATACTGTGAAGACGGAAATGATATTCACTAGAATTAGTTTTTTCGCATTTTGCTGGTAAAAATCTATCGTAAAAAGGAACTTATGTTGTAAATTTTTATATTTAATTTTGCAATACTAAATCATCAATTGAGTCCCTAAACCTATAAAATGTAGGTTGTATTGTTGTGAAAAGTATATATTATAATTTAATGTTAATTTATTAAGAGTATATGAAACAGTATTTGAAATATGTTCATTTATTATATCCTCAAATTTCAAGTATTTAAAATATTTAGGTATGTCTACCTATGTCATTATTTAATATAACCTCAAATCCATGTGTTACCTTACCAATTTTATTTATCTTAAGGAATTGATGACAAAGCTATTTTTAGGTGGCTCATGACAGTTTGTATTTTTATTTTAAGTTAAAAACTCTACTCGGTTGTACAAATGCATTTAAAGTATTTGAATATACCTCGTTGGAAAAATATTGTTGTTTTTTTTTACTATATTTTTATTTTAACTAGTATTTTTTTAATTTCTTAACACATACTTTTTGATAATAGATATCGAATGAAAATATAGAAATACATCGTCACGCAAACGCTAATTGAAGGTAAAAAATATCCGTTATAACAGAATTAACACTGGTCTATAGTATGGAATTGTATTTGATTATATATTTTTTTCTCATTTTAAAACATTTTAAGAATTATTACTTATTACCAATGTTTTCTTCTGTAAGTGAAACGCTGAAATAATAGTACTTATTGTTGATTAGTTATTTAACTTATCATAATTTTATATCTAAGTATATTACAAAAAAAAAACACAACTGAATTGATTTTAAGTATGTATTTTTAATATTCGCAGTCCTGACTTTTTTGACCTCCGTATTTTCTCTCACATGACAATATCTCCGTTCTCACGATAATAAAGAATGTTATCAGCGATAAAGTATTAAATCGATTTCAAAGTAGGTAGTAAAAAATACAACATAGACTTTTTTTAGTTATTAGGTACTAATACGAAGATTCCAATAACCTAAAAACATAGTTGGTTTATTTATATCCATATTATGTCATATGTTAACCATTACCTAATTCTCTTATTAAGATGATCATAACAAATAAAGAAAAGCTTTTAGGCAATCTCAAACACATTGGTCACGCGGTCGAAACAAGTTTTCAATATGTGCCCATGAAGTGTACCTAGTATTGGGAGCCTAATTAAAATTATTGATTCTAGAGGTCAAGCACGCGATTAACGTCAAACATCAATTAACATACATTATAACGTACTTTTAAAGTAACGCCGGAGATTTGTTAAAATTGAAAGTCAATAGAGAAATAATATTTTAATTAGTTACCATTATATCGTTCTGTTCCTTAATTATCATGTCGAAACTATCAGAGAGCATTGTTGGAGTGGACGCAAAAGTCTTCGATTGCAACGTGCTTGGGTAAATATCGGTACCGCTAAACACAGAAAGTGGACTAAAGTTCCAATCTTTCATAAATTTGGAGTTAAAGTTTAGTCTTCCGTCACTCGAAAACGATTCTATTGTCCAAGAGCTTAGAGTTGCTGATGAGCTGGACAGTTTCTCCAATGGCGGAATTAGGACGCTTCCTCGTGGTATGGTACTACTATGAAACAGGGTTAACGTATTTCTACTCGTGCTCACAAAATCAATACTTACAGGACCATATGATGACGACGTTTTAGGATCGAAAGACAATGACGATAAATAGATCAGGCCACTGCTCGAACTAGATGTTAAAGTACACGTGTCCCCAGAAGATACTGTCTGAGATTCCCACGATTCTGTAGTCCAGGGTGTGGAGATCATACTCAATGTGTCGTTAGTGGTAAAGGAAGATTCTAAGAATGTTTCACTCGCCACGGAAGAGGTGGAGTTTTGCGTACGTGAAATAGATCTAGACGACATACTTGGTGCACTCTTGGATTTCCCTGTAAACTTGTTTCGACTTCGTTTAACAGCTTTTTTAGGGACATAGAAGTTACCATTCGATACCATATTACACGTTCATGCTGTGTGAATTTTGGACATTGCCGTTATTGGATAGCAATTTGTAGCAATCTCTATCAACCAGCGGTACTCTTGGATAGTGTTGTACACATCTAGCAATAATTCCAATGGATACATTGTTAGGGGATCAGACAGCCCCTGTGTATACTTCTATTTCTTTCATACAATTGCTAGTGGTAAAGTTACATAATAATTTTGATTGTTAATGTTTTGTTCTACAATATTTTGTCCATTTGTGCTTTACGTTTTTGATTTGCCTGTGACATTCGATCGATTGCCCTGATCCATAGATAAGCTAGACGTGAGTATTGCAATCTTAAACTCTATGGCATTTAAAAAAAGGTTTTAACCACTTTTTGGTTAAACTAAACTTCTTGGAGAGAAGAACCAACCTTGTGGATTTTAGAGTGAGTATGAATACTGATAAACATTAAAAAAAATGTGTAAGGCATAGTACAGTATGTGCTATCGTGTTCGTTATATGTCGGATACCGGATGGGTCGAGTTTTAAATTTAATTTTTCACTTTAAGGCATTTTTGTTCTTATTAAATATCTAGACGACCATCCAGAGTTTTGTTACTTCTATTGCTTTACGCTATTTGCTAAAATAATTCAGCAACGACGAGTATACATATATTTAGGTACATATTTCAATTTGCAAATTGCACCGTTATAATATTATCTACCCTTGTCTTAGAAAACAACAATAGACAATACGATAACGACGATTATACTATAATAACTTTATCTTCAAAATTAATAGCCCAAAGAAAGTTCTTTGTTCAAGATCAGATAGATATCATTATAGCATTTATCTTTTACGCGATAAAATTTATTTTGACTTTAGATTTATTAATCCTTTATATCAGGGATATACCAATCATTGAAAGAATGCAAAATAAAAATCTTGTTGGCAAAATGGAGGTCTGTCTTATATATTTACAATAATCTTCAAATTTTAATCAATAACAATTATTCTAACAATTGTCTGTACATTATGTGAGTGGTACACATTAAATCAAACAACACTTTAAATCGCGAAATATTTTAGTTAATAAATTTTTAACTACTACCAGACCTAATATTTCTTTCCTTATGTAAAACTCTTTTCTACTCAAGTGCCATCTGCACTGTAATTGGTCTATTTTGAAGTTAATTAACTTATGTATCTCGCGTTTTAAACCGTTAAGTGTTTCTTTTAATAATCTATTCCACGTGTAACTTTTTATTTTTTATAATATCTATGTCTAACAAAGTTTTACCCAGCTCCCCGGTCCGAAAAGCACGTATCATAATCCTTGCCGTTTCTATTATGTCTGGGACGTCTCGATTCCCGCCATCGAAGTCTCTTATTCGACGAATTCTATTAAATTTCATACTACCCGCAATTAATACCTGTGAAACAATCAAAACAATACCATAACATTAAAAAAGAAACTTTTTACTTATTTCGCTTAAGAGGTTCTAGTTAAATCTTCTTTACAACATAGACGATTTAAATGATTACTCATCGCGAAGCTGATACAATACAAGGAAATCGAGAAAAATATGCCTGTACGTTACCAATATTTAATTATGATTATCTAGATGTTTAATTGCTCCAATTACTTATATCCCTATTAAGAATAAAGAATTTAGTTCATGTTTGAATATTTCATCATGAGCGTTTGGTCATTTGGCCTTAACCTAAAAGGTAGATCCTGTTTCTTATTTCCTTAAGATTTACGCACGTATCAAGTGCAATGCGCATAAAATATGCATCGCCCTCAATTATAGCCTTTACATAGGATCTTCTAATCATTACTTATTGTCCGATTGAAGACGAGAGGCTAATATATAACTAGGTTATCAGCTATTGCCTACTTTGCAGTAAGACAACTTTCAATCGGTCCTGTTTGGAACTGCGACACAGATGCCTGGAAGAGGCACTGTTTTATAGCCATTAGTATGCTTGAGATGCAACTTCAGATCAGACTAGGAGTTTTACAATTAGTATAAGTGGAGAGAGTAATACTGAAAGTGGAAAAAATAAGAACTAGGTGAATTAGCTAAAAAATAAAATACTAAAACTGAATCCGCCCTAGATTAGCATGTGATATAAAGGAATAGTTAGTTTTATGTACAAATGTTCCCCATCATTTACCTTGTTAATGTCATCGCATGGTTCTTCCAATCCCATGAATTCCACATATTTAAAGTGATTATGAGCATTGAGCCAGTACAGGAGGTAATCTGCTATGGTCTCTTCACCAACAAGATGATCTTGCAGAGATGCACATAGAGATAATTTTAGACCCATCTCCACATTAGTCACAGTTGGCTCCAAAATACCTTTAGACAATGATTTTGCAACATAAAAAAATAATAATACAAAAACTTTTGTTTTAAGAAATAAAAAATATACAGAAGAACTCAATACAATCTTAATAATGCAGTAGGTACTGATACTGTGATGATGCTTTTATGACTAGGGACCTTACCTGGTGTATCAAACATGAATATAACAGGATTATTATTTATTCTGATCTTAGTCTGCATACTTCTAGTTACACCCGCTACTGCACCAACTGGCAGTGCATGTCTGTTATGGGTATTTCTGCTCCGTAACATATTGATAAGTGATGATTTTCCAACATTTGGCACTCCAATTATCATAACATTGTAGTCTAACTCTTCGCTGCGGTTAAATCTAAATGGAACATAAAGCATAAATTGTGTTTTTATAGGATGCAAAAGGGGCAGTTTGTTAGGAAGTTCATTTAACTGTTCAGTCGTGTAAAACACATTAATTGGACTACCTTTATCTTTAAAAATGATCCTTTACATATATACATTATGTTGGATAGAACTTCAAACAATTAATTGTACACTCACAGATTTAATAACAAGCACAAGTTTTGTTACCTGTTTGAATCCTTGATAAGATCTATCATTAATGGTCTTAGAGTCTTCAAACCTCTGCAAAATTGGTCTTTACTATTTGTAAACACCACATTATTCACACCATCTTCGGCAGCTAGTTGGTCCTTAACCTTTGGTATAAACGAGTTAATAGTCAAGTCTTTCTTATTTAAAACTAATATATGAGGCTTGGCACCTGTTATCGTGCTTGTGAATATGGGATTTCGTCCCGAAAATGGTATCCTAGCGTCATGCACTTCGATAACGCAGTCTACTGATTTCAACTTTCTTTGAATTTGCTTCAGACCTTTATTCATATGTCCCGGAAACCATCTAAGGAGGTCTTTGCTGACGTACGGGCATTTTTTTCGAAAGTTATACGCAGCTGCATCAAACTTTAATGCCATTTTTGAGGTTAAGTTACCACTATAGATTACTAAAATATATTGCTGTCGTTCATTCTTATTAGAAAAACTAATATCGAAATTAAGTTTGTTTTTCTTGTGTAATTGTTGTATACTTATAGATTTTAATTTTAATCTACTGAATTTGTTTTCCCTAAACAAAACAAAAAGCTGTCAAACTAATGACAATTGACAATTGCTAATAAATATCGCGCATTCACAGATACATTTTACAACTATAGTGTGTTAAAAAGTATAGCGATTCCCTAAAATGGTTAACGACAGGTTTAGCAGGAGCACATTACATTTTCACCACTAAAAACAAAAGAACCATTATAATTTATAAAACTACTGCTATTTTAACATGCAATGCACCTACCTTTTGCAATATTTCACAATATTGTTTTAACTCATGTTTATTTAGATATATTCTTCCTAAGATATAATATAGTAAGATAAGTATCTTAATCGAAATATATTATTTTCAAAGCACTTAGAATGTTTTAAAGCACATCTGTTTCCACATTTGTTGAGGGTAGAAAACCTAGGGATTTATAAATAACGACTTTCCAACACGTTTAATTAAGAACTGGGTTTACTTAAGAGATCCCAATTTTCGCATGATTACTAAGTATTATTGATAACGTAATAAACTTTTTACTTAACCAACTTGGTTATATTTATAAAAAAAAACAAGTTTTAAGGGTTTAATAAGCGAGTTTATTGAACTTATATGTCATTTATTTTAACGTCGGCGCAACTTTTCGGATACAGCAGTCGTGAAAGTTAGTTAGTTATATTAGTAGTGTATATTTATGTTACATTAGTTTATTAATTTATTCGTAGATCGTCACTTTAACATTAAAAACTCAAAAATACTTAAATTAGCGAGCTGAAACTCTTGACTATTAAATATTTTATTAAAAATAATATTATTAAGACATTTAATTGTCACACTATTGATAAATGTCTTGTCATAATATAAATAATCGCTACGTTACTTGAAATAAGTTTGACTAAAAGTTAGTAAATACTAAATAATAATTCTCAGAATGTCCAAAACATTTATGTTGGAACCGGATTTAATCGCAGCTGGTGAAAATGTTATGCCCGAACTTAATAGTGATTTAGTATTGGCGAAAAATTTCTTAAAACAGCAAAGTGCAGCCACAGCTGATTCACTGTAAGTAAAATAATTGAAAAGATTTTAGTAAAAATCTCTGTAGTATTTTTGGTATCTAGATAATTCGATATATCTATAGTAATATCACAAAGCTGAAGAGTTTCTTTGTTCGTTTATTTGAACGCGCAAATCTCAGGAACTACTAGCTCGAATTGAAAAACAATTATTTTTGTGTTGGTTAGAGCATTTATCGAGAAAGACTTTGTGAAACAAACGGGGTATAATCTTTGAGAGAGTTTCCCTTGCGTGCGCTGAAAAAATGAAAGAATAAAAGATTTTTAAATGATCTAAAAAAATGTCCGCGACAGTATACGTCCATCTTTTAACGTCGTGGGTAAACAGCTATAATTTATAAAGATGAAGAGGTGGTTTGCAAAAACAAATTTTGACGCCTAAAATAACTTTGTGAGCGTTTTACTTCACAAACAAATACATATTTATTTAATCCATAAATATTATTATTTATTTAACCTATGACGCTTGTGTTTAATAACACTATACCAAATTGGGAGAGGGTGAAAATTGTTTTTCTATTTATTTATTAGGTTTTGCCGTTTGTATAAAATTCATATTTAAAGATTTACATAATTTTATAGATACGATCATCTCGTTGATATCGTTCAAAAGATTCTAACGCAAAAGCCACCAGATGTCGTGGACAACTTTGAACAATACTCGTGGGAGGTGAAGCACGAGAAGTTTAGGCCTAACTTTGACCTTCTAAATGATGTATACCTATCACCACCACAGCTAGCGTTAGTCAGACGTATGGACGAAATGTTTCGGGTAAGTATCAATAATTTGGTTTAGAACTTTACCAATTTCTACGGCGTAGTAGTTTTATTTTTTAATTGATATTTAAAAAAAAGACTTAATAATTAGAAATAAGTCTTTTACGCCCTGGCCTCACGACAATTGCCGACGCGAAAATTCGAAAGGTGCGTATGCCGACGCGTCTAGCGACAAAACGGCGATTAGCCCAATTGTTAAATAGATTTAAGAAACACATTACGTTCAATCTTTTAGCTAGTAGCGAGTAAGTCTGAAAAAATGGACGAGATGGGCGAAGAGGAACAGGAGTTGGATCTTGAGGAGGAAGATACGAAGCCGCGAATCGCAGACCTCATAGATAACAATTACTATTTTAAACAGGTTCCAATCTTATGTTTTATCAAAATTGTTTGATAACAACTGGACGGACTCGTTCGTGTAATGTTAGCAATCAATGGCTAATAATCTACGGGTCGTGGGTTCCGTACCGGGTCTTATACGTAATTTCTCTGAGACGTGTTGGACTTCGTCTGGATAACTGGATATTAAATATATGGTAGAAATATCAAAATTCCGTTTGGGACGAGACACATTCCACAGATGAAAATGCCGTCACTTTAAATTTGCCAATTCTTGCCTGTTCTTCTCTATCATAAAAAAACTAATTTGATTTTTAAACGTAACTTTACGCGATGTTTTGGGCATTTTTTTTTTGTAACAACCAGCCGTCTTTTGTAAAAATGAATCGTATTTTAACTCGTTTAATGTTTTAGGCTGGATACGGTTTACCTGATAGCGAGTGCTATGCTCTCTACATTGCTCTTAATATGTTAGGTATAAAGGAGCCAGTTGCTACTGTAAGGTACGAACGTTACCTACTTTCATTTATATACATAATACGTACATTATATTATAGAAATAGTTGTGTCTGTACATTTCATTAAAATATTAAAACCTGGATGAGGATGATATATAGTGATGAAAAACATACTATTATAAAATGAATATTGATTGTCTATAACCAAATTATAAAATAAATTACCCTCCAACGCCTTAATATAATATTATTTAAGGTTCTTTGGAAAGATTTTCGGCACAAAAGCCAATTATTATGTTGCTGAAACCGACCTTACAATTGAAGAATTGGATAGGAGAATTCGAGTAAGTCTTTTGTGTAGCGGTTACGTACTTTTTTGTACCTACGTTGTTTTGTAGTAATTTATTCGCAGTCTATAAAATTAGTTATGTATGACATATATATTATAGGAATTTGAAATGAAAGATATGCCAGGTGAGGGCGAAGGTTTGGACGAAGATAGAGTTCAAGAAGCTGAGGAACAGAAGGAAATGGGTAACAATCATTTTTTGGTAACAAACAGAAGTAGGGCTACTTCTTTTTTAATAGGTGTGTAGGTAGCCAAAACAGTGAAGTCATATTATACATAATTTAACTAGTGGGAGAAGGCGAGGGTCGCGAAGAGAAACCAAAAGAACCAGTTCCACCTAAATTGCCTCCTATTCCTGTGTCAACTTGGCAGCCCCCGCCACCTATACCGGTAGAAAGACCTGGACAAGGGGTTAATAAAAAGGTAAATCTTGCGAAGTTATTAGTTAGAATAGAAAACTGTATTTAGCTTAAAAGATCTTTGTCGTCGTTTTTTATCTTTTCGAATTTTGAAATTATTAATATCTATGGTTCATTCTGCGACACAAAAACAACAGCAAAGCAATAACTATATAATGCCTCAATGGCGTTCGCAAAAAATCCCATCAATTGCTGATGGGATTTTTGCGAATAGAGATTTAACTATATGTCATGTGGATGTGAGTCAATAGGAATTTGGGATTGGGCTAAATTGCGACCTAATATACTTCTATATACGTCTTCTACTCCATTGATAAGGTTTTCTGGGTCTGCAACAATCCTGGAGAC
Source organism: Leptosia nina (assembly GCA_963661955.1). Taxonomy (NCBI): domain Eukaryota; kingdom Metazoa; phylum Arthropoda; class Insecta; order Lepidoptera; family Pieridae; genus Leptosia; species Leptosia nina. The sequence continues at coordinate 8,166,707 of CAVLEF010000009.1, read as the reverse complement.
CAGTGGATCTGCCTGCCTGACGTTACTCCTGATCAAATAAGAGTGGCGCGTCTCAGTGTGCGCTGTATGACCGGAGATTTGGACGCAGAGGTGGGACAGCTAAAATATCGTTTTATAAACTGCTTTTATCACCAGTTCTTAATTTGAAATTAATAATTCTTGATTTTATTTATTTAATATTGCTTTTGTTATTAAGATTCAAACGTTCCCGCCCTTCGAGGGAACTGAGAGGAATTATCTTCGCGCTCAGATTGGCCGCATTCAAGCAGCCACTTCTATTTCTCCTCAAGGGTTTTATACCTTCGGCTCAGGAGAGGAGGAAGAAGATATTGACTTGGAGGAAGGAGCTGGTGACATCACTGTTTATGGATTTTTCATCAAATGAAAAACCTTTGTCAAAATATATAATTACAATAATAATATTCCACAGGTGACATGGCATTCAATCCTAATCCGTTCTATCAAGGACACACCCTAAAGGATCTTATGGATTCTAACATGATGTATTGGGTTCACCATGGACGACATATTTTGAAACAGGGCAGAACAATTTGGTGGAATCCCAATGCTGGAATGGTACCCACAGAACTGTATTCTTAATGTGTTAAACATTTTAAAGCATAACTCTGGACTCGTAGTGGTCACATACAGCAAACATTCTTGTGATTTACAAGATAAATGTTATTAGGTTAAGAGAATCCTACCAAATAATTAGTAACAATGCATTAATTCTTGTGAGTTAATCTTAAAACATAGACATGTACTGTTTTCGCAATTCACGCGTCAAGCCTTCAAAGATAATTCGACTGTTTAAATAAAACACTTTAACGGTTTAAAACGCGATATATTAGTTAAACTTATTTGAAAAGATTTTTAATTTCGGCTGCGAAGTTTAACTAATATATCGCATTTTAAACCGTTAAAGTGTTTTATTTAAAGGACTATGGTAAACTAAGACAGTATTTAATTCGACTGTTTCTAGGCGCCTATTTGTTGCAGCGTTAACTCATATAATGCCTTCTTCGATAAATTGTCTAACACAATAAAAATCAATTCGAACTTCTTATTCCTGAATTTAGCGTGTTCGAACAAGATCTTAGCTTTAGATTATTTTACTTGACCCTATTTTTTTTTTTGACCTGATAACTTAATTGTGCAGCTATTGACTAGCACGTCAATAGCTGCAGAATAAAGTTATATATTTGCGTAGGAAGAGGGCTTAGAAGAAGAAGAAGACGAAGGTCCACCACCTATGGAACCAGAGACGGGTCCACCTCTTTTTACAACTCTTTCTGAAGACGCTCGACTTGAGGGTCTCCCAGCATGGACGTCTCGTGTTAGTTCAAAACTCACGCCTGAAAGAGCTCTTGTTACGATGAGAAGTAATGTCTGGCCTGGAGCAGTAGCCTATGCTACTACGGGAAAGTAAGATCAGAATTCTTTACTTACTTGATTTTTTTAAATAATCTAAGAGTCTTTTATCGGTCTTAATAGGGTTATAGTTTCACGTAAGAATTTAATAAAATGTATTACAGGAGATCAGAGTGTATGTATGTCGGCTGGGGCCTTAAATGCCAGCCGCCGAATTTCTCGCCGTTACAGCTGCCTCGACCACAAGACGAGTATATTATTGGACCTGAAGTCATGGAAATGGCGGATCCAACGTTCGCTGACGAGGAGGTGATATTTCCTTACTTCTAGAGGTTTTATTGAACCTGAAGGCTAATGGGATGTTTACAGAATTAAGTTGAAGAAATCTGAAGAGTTACACATTTAAATAAAATACTTGTACGGTTTTAAACGTGAGTAGTATACTATTTAAATAAAACAGTTTAACGGTTTTAAAATGCGATATATTAGTTAAACTTTCTAACTTAATCGGCCCGACGTTTTGGGTGCTTTGCAGCAGCTATGGTCGTTACATTTTAAACCGTTAGTGTTTTATTTAAATGTATTAACTTTACATAGAGTCACTTTAAACCTTGAAGATAATTATGATAGTTTTTTTGTTATCCAAAGCCTTCAGATAAATCTTAAATATATAAAATCCCTTGTACGATTTCTTATCATCGTACAAAATACATAATAATTTATTTTGTTTCAGGCATATCGTATTGCTCATCTACCGCCGCCACCACCTCCAGAACTTCCCGGTGAAGGAGAAGGTGCTTTTGGCGAAGAGGAAGAAGACGAAGACTAATATTTATTAGTAGGTATATATTTTGTATGAGTTATTTACAGAATTAAAAGGACTTATTCGTTACCTAGACGTTGTATTATTAATCGTTTTTATTAATTTAAATAAAACTTCCTATCAAATGAATTGAATGTTGCGAAGATCTTTCGTTGAAAATTTGAGGTTGAATACTGTCTCTAGTACTATCTACAAATAATTTTAACTACGGCCCGACGTTTCGGATGCTTTGTAGCAGCTATGATCATGGGGAGACCACGGGCCGTAGTTCAAATAATTTTCACTAATATATTTCGCGTTTTAAACCCTTGTTTAAAGATATGTATACGCTGCAGGAAACTGTATGTCCATAAAAGAAATCTCTATACGATGTAACGAGTCTTTATTCACTGTATATATTGGTCTGTATTACTATTAAAACAAAACATTGCTTATTTTTCTAACATTCTAATAAAACTTTATATCACATATCGTAAACTAAGAACTTAAAATTTTAAAAGGAAAAATAAAGTATAATATCTTTACAATTACATCTGGATTTTTTAAAAAACCTATAATTGAAGTCCTAAATATTTTTTTTTTCGGATAATATCAAGTAGATACAGAGGTCATATCTGTAAAGGTTTATTTTTGCAAACACGTTTAACTTAGATAACAAAGTATAATATTTTTGCAATTGGACGACGCTGGTCGAGAATATCAGAATTTCACTTCACGCAAAACCCTTAACATTAACAATTCATTTAATTTTTTTTTTTTATGTTTATGAAGTTGCGGCGCGGACAATTTGACCTTTCCTGGGAAGTTTCTGGCGACGTTTTCTTCTTTGACCGCCTTCAGTAAATCCTTTTCGCGGGCTGATGCGGCTTTATCCCTAAGGAAGACTTGTATTGCCGTCTTAGCAGCCTTGCCCCTCTTGCTCGTACCCGGAGTTAATTTAACTTTGAACCTGAACAATTTTCCATACAATATTAGTTTATTTATTAATTAACACAGCTTATCTACTCGTATATAGTCTATAGTTCTATACTACATTTGTGTATCACACTTTTTTTAATGATAGAGAACATACACATTGGCGTCACTTGATAAACAAGATGGGCTGTGGGCCTATTTTGGGCTTGGATTTTCGCAAATCCATAGACTGCAAAGAAACCTCTTCACGGCTCTGTGAACTGTGGGTCGTGGGTCGAACTCGGACGGAATTTCGATATTTTTACCACCCATTCAAAATCCAGATTTCCAGACGATGTCCAACATGTTTCAAAAAAATTATACATTTATTAGAATTTTCTTGGATCCGGTGGGGATCGAACGCTCGAGTTGATTTTTAGCCGAAGACAGCTACCATTACACCAACGAGGCCGTCAAAGCCGTGGTATATCAAAATCAATACAACATCTTACCGCATATTTAACCACTTGATATACATATGTATTTATAGGACAAATAGCAATGTTAATATTATGTTGTTGGACATATTGTTTTTTTCTTCTAATTAAATCATATTATGAAACACTAAATCCTTACTTATAGTTGTGTAAAGACGAATAGGGCGCCACGACTGGGACAGCGAATAGCAACTCATCTTCGGTATACGGTGAGCCTGTTAACTGACAGAGCATTTCTGTGTCGGCATTGCCAGCTTGGTCAGTCTGAAGTAAAAGAAAAATATGTGTAAATTTGTGTTATTGGTGGAGAAGACGATCAAGTAACAGAACAGAGTGGGAAACAATGGAGGAGGCCTTTTGGACAGCATACAAAAATTATATATATATTAACACTAATAATAATACTAAAAACAATTCCAAAAAGTCTATGTAATCAGCAAATTTTATAAGTAATAAAGGCTAATTTTTAATATTTGAACTAAATTTAATTAAACACCCTTATAAAAAAAAACATTTATACGTCACTGTTAAAATAGTAGATTTTTATAACTTCGTTTATAGAAAAAAAGGCATTATAATTATATTATATATTAGTTATAAAGCATTTCTATAGGTAACTCATGTTAGTAACATATAAATATTTTAAAGTTCAAAGTTTATATATATGGGTTTGTAACATTTATATTCCCAATTTGCGCGTGATTAAGAAAGAAAAAAGAGAAGAGAACAGATCACTGCAGAGGTTACAATGTTATTGAAAAAAAAGGTAAAAAATTCTTTTTCGTCTAGAAACACCTTTCTATAGAGATGTCAGTGTAATATAAAGACATGATTTTTCTGCATGAAGCAAGGAAATCTAGTTTGAGGAATATTTCTGAAAACTTGTAAACTAAGAATGAAATCTTATAATTTAAATAAAATATGTTACAAACAAACAGTAAGATAACTTTTAAGTTACAAATTCTACAAATAGACTAGGCTAGTAAAGTCCTAAAGTACCTCTTGTTCAATCTCGGGCTCTTCCTCGGATTCAGCTTCAAGCAGCATCGGCGCAGGTTGTGGTATCTTGGGTCCTCGGTTCGATTTCTTTTCCTTGTTGCCTTTTGCTGCCTGCTTTAGGGCCTTTTTGGATTCTTTAGCACCTTTGTCGGGCTGAAATGGGAAGCTTGGTGTAAAATAATGACAATAAGTAATGATTAGAAATGAATGAAATAATCTTTCTGCTATAAAAACGGATCTATAAAAAAATACGCAAATCTTTAGCCATAAACTACATGATGCATATAGTAAGAACATTTAAGCCGCAAATAATGAATGATAACTTGTAATTAATTCGTTTTTGTTAACCTGTAAAAACTCCATCATAAATGCTCTATCCTCTTCGTCTTGATCCTTGTATTTTTCTTTAATTTTTTTCAACTTCCCCTTTTGACCCCTTTTAGGTCCGTTTTTCTCTTGCTCTTTTTGTCCTTTCTCCCTTGGTGGGGGTTTTTCCCTTTTCTGTGGCTTCCCTTTTTTCGGTAATGCGGGAAATTTGAGCTGTAATTCCTCACTTTGCGTAGATATTTCTGATAACGTTCGAGTTTTCGATTCGATCAACACCTGTCCTGTGCCGTGATCAACCTAAAAGGTAGTTAAATATTATAATTACTGAAAAAGTAACGCAAAGGCTGACGTGTAAAATATGTAGCAGTGTATTAAAGTATAGCAATAAGAAGTATTTTGTAAGTCAAGTCGCGTAAGAAATGGGCACTTTGACAATGCGAAAAATATAGTCGTCAATTGCAATATGCAAATCGTGATTCGTATCTACTATCTACGACATACTTCGTGCAATATTGTTAATACATCTTTGCGTCAAAGATTCAAAAATGTTTTGTATTCTATTGCTTTAAAAACTATAATAAATTCAAAACTCACTTTTATATGTGTATCCAAAACACCATCAGAACTATCACTATCTGAATCACTGCTATCCTCGTTCTGAATGGAATCTTTCTGTTTCTCTGTATCATTTTGTTCCTGTTCTTCATTTGATTTTATTTCTAAGCTTTCTTTTTTCAACTCTTCCTTTTCTTCTAATTTCTCTTTATCGGAGTTTTCCTCCAAATTATTTTCTATGGATGTTTTATTTTCATGTATTGTTTCTAATGTATTATTGCAATTTAAGTCATCTTCTCTATCAGAATCGTCTGATACTACTATTTCTGTATCAACCTCACTCTCAGCAACTTCAGAAACATCATCAACTAGGCACTTTCTTTCATCTCTGTGTCCCTCTATGCAACTATCTTCTAGACGGAAAAGAAAACTGAAACCGAATTGTAAATGTTCCGGTAACAGATAGTTCTTTTTCCCGCGAATCATGAAAGATCCCGTTGTTAGGTATTCTCCCGTGGGTGCAGATTTTGATACTTGGTGGCCGAGTACCCACCATGCGCGAGTTAAGACTTTTGCTTCCCATGCCACACTGGAAGAAAACAGGAGAAAATTACAAGATATTGTAAATTAAAGGCAGAAGTAATACAAATTATCATTCGAGTATCATATCAACTACGCCCTTGATTTGAGAACTGGCAGTTAATGTAAATTTAGAGTAATTTTTTACAGGTGTGACGTTCATAAGGGCATGTACGTAGTTACCTATGTGAATAAATGATTTTTGACTTTTGTCTATTTTCTGTTAATCTGTGTGTTAACTTTTTGATAATCAGATTTTTTTTTGTCAACACTATAATTATTGATACAATTTCTTTAACAATACAAACCTGTATGCAACCGCCGCTTGACCAGCTTCGCTAAGCGTTCGCGGTGGTGGTGGGACACCTCCAGGACATTTAATCACCACGGATGAAGCACCCGTGACCTCAGCGTGCACGTATATATCAGTCGAACGCATATATCTTTTAACTAAAAGTTCGTTTTGTTGCTGGTCACGACCAGCTATCACCTTGAAGAATATTTTATATGACTTGATAACTTATATTTTCACGATCTCCATGGTACGTAATTTTTATATTTAATCGAAATGTTATATTACTATAATTACAAATTATTATTACTACTTAATAAACGGTAAAACTTTTAGGTGATTTAGAGTAAAAATGCAAGTGATAAAGGGTAAAAAACATAGTAGGTAAGTAAGTGTATATATTGTCATGCTAAATGCTAATAATAACTACATGTTTTAACGGAAATTAAAAATAAGATATATTTAACCTTATTTTTAATTTAATAAATAAGGGTTCTTACCAAAAAGTTATCAGAGGAGATAAACCAGTAGAATTTTTCAAACCAGTAGGTTTTTCTTGCTTTGCTAATTGTGCTGATTGTTTGAGCTTCCTTCAAGGTTTGTTTGGTTTTCCTTTCGGCGCTCTTAAGAGCTTTTCCGGCTGATTCTACTGTTTTCTGTTGCTTTTTTGCTGCATTACGTTTTTGATCATAGTACCTGCAAAGAGTTTAATATTTCTGGATTGCATTGCTTTAACGAATTAATATTTAATCAAATCCTGTTTTATCATGAAAATCTATATTGAAGCTAAAAAAATATAGAGAAATTTAAGAAACAATAAAACATTCTTACCGCCTAGCATTTGCAAAAGCAGTTAGCGAGAGATCTATATCCACCAACATTGGTTCCAAGATGTCCCCATCATCATATGGATCAGTTAGTATCAAAGTAATATGATTTGTTGATAACTTCAATTGTTTTATGGCAGATGCAATGGGGTCCGAGTTGTCTTGAGCTGTTTTCACTAATAGCTTTATGTCATCCCAGGACATCTTAAAAATAAGAAAAAACGGTTATTTTACTAGTAAGGCAATGTTCGATATTTTATTGGCAATAATGGTTAGACTCTGGGAATTTTTATGTAACCAATCAAGAGAAAAAGCCTTATGTTACACAATGTTTATTTGCCCCAGAAAAAATGACAGATTTATGTAATACATCTCTCTTCCCCTTTTTAAGTAAGAAGAGTTAAGAAACCATTCTTTATATAATTTACACAAATAAGAATTCCTAAATTACATAGCACAGCTTTCAAGTGTGAATCATCTTGTGGTAGATTAAAAAAAGGTATTTGGGTATGAATTACCTGGTTAGCTATGGCGGTCTGGATTGCTAGCCTAGCCTGTTCCACAAGCTGTTCATTTCTAGATATCATCTCGGCAGCCTTGCGGTCTTCAACTTGCACTTTTTCCAATTCTGTAATACGCTTTTCATGATCCTTCTTTACATTTGAAAGTTTCTTTAGTGCTTCTCGTTCTACTTGAATTGTCTGTGAAGGATATAAAAATAAGAGATTAAACTATTAACTTATTAATTATTTAATATAAAATATAACAAATTATTTAAAAATCATTCCCATTCATTATTATGCACCACCAATACTTTGACAAATATTTATTTTTTATAGTTAAAATATTAAATTTTTAAATTTAGTTGCTTGTAGTCACAATGGAAATTTTAATTATAAGAGTACATTTATTGGAATGTCTCACAAAACTGTGTATACCTTCAGGTCAATCTTCTGTCCCTCTAAAGCTGAAAAGAATTCATCAACTCCTCTATCAAACGTCTCATACTCAGTGTATGGCTGACTTTTGTGTTGAGAGTATAGAAGTGGATGGAACTCTTGATTTGTCAATAAAAAGTCACCACCACCACCTTCTGGGTTTGGCCTTTCCTCTTTCTTTTGAATGATGTAACCCTGGTTGTATAAATAAAGAAAATAGGTATAAGACAAAAAATATTACAAAAAGATAAGTTTAAATAAAACACTTTAACGGTTTAAAACGCGATATATTAGTTAAACTTATTTGCTGCTGATGCTTTGCAGCAGCCGTGGTCACGGCTGCTGCAAAGCATCCGCAACGTCGGGCCGAAGTTAAAAATCATTTTCAAATAAGTTTAATAATATATTTTTAAACCGTTAAGTGTTTATTAAATGTGTACTACTCGCGTAAACTAAAATTTTAAAGATAAGTTATTAAAGTTTACTAATAAACTATGAACAGTTTATAATTGAAATTAATATACATACAAAACTGGGGTCAGTAAGATACTCGACAGAGTTTCTCAATAAAGCAAATTCTTACCTTACAAATCTCACTCTTTGCTTCATCCATCAACTTTTCCGCAACTTTTAGGGCAGTGGCTAATTTCTCAATATCTCGTTCTATAACAAAACCTTTTTCTGGATCCATTGACACTTTCAAGTTGCCAGATAAACCATTTTCAAGCAAGACATGATCTATTAACGCTGAACCATACTCTAGAATGCAATATAGAAGTTAAATAACTATGGAAAAACCAACATAGTAAGATAGTATAGTAGATTGTACACCATACCTAAATTGGGATTAAGGATTTTCTTAAGATTATCTCCAGGTTTGCTCTTAGCCAGGATTTCCTTCAATTGATCTACATTTGGAGCTTCATAGCTAGTTTTTGCTCGATCCAATGGATATCGTTCTTTGACAGCAAATCTAAAAAGAGACATTATTGTTAAGTATTCAACAGTATTCAGTAAGGTTTAAAAACTAATTGTAGCTAAAAATATTATACTCTACCTAACTTTATCCCCTTCGACATGAGGTCTCAATACATTTAAAATTGTCCAATTATAATCAGTAAGTACAATATTTCCCCTGTCATACAATTCTAATATAACATGGTATGCTGCTTCTCCACTGCCAAATTGAAGATCTATAATCCGATCAATTCCTAGCTGGGTAAGGTGTTCTAGACGTTTGTTTTTGAGATGCTTACGTAACTGAAAGACAAAGATTATAAACATAAGATTTATTATAATTCATTTGGTTTATATCTAATAAACAGTAATAAACATGTAATAAACAGAACTGCACAAATATTATCAATTAGTAATGTTGTTGCCAATGATTTGTCTAATTTGTTATAATAAAAAGTTTGTTTCAAGTAACGAACTAAATAAAATGACTGTACCTTCATTGTAAAGCCAGACGGAGCTACATTTTTGGGCCATTCAAATTGAGTGGTATGAAATCTGTTTCCTGATTCTAATAATAATACAGATTTCTCCTCAGATCTCTGAAGGCGAATAACATATGTCTTATTGTCGATATCATAGACTTGGTTTACTCTCATGCCAACAAGCCTGAGAAAAAAGAAGATTTAATAAAAGAAATAAATACTTAATGATAAATATAAATAATAATATTTTCTCATAAGAATTTTATTTATTTATTACACAGTTTTTAACCTATTGTTAATTACAACAGCAAACCGAATATAAATGAGAAGCAGATAAATTAACAACCTCTCTCTCTCAACTCACCTTTGTAATTCCGTCACCATGCACACTATATCGTAAGTGTTAAAACGTGTCTTCATTTTGTCAGATTGAGTTTAGCAATAAATTATTTAATATAAAATTTTCGCAATTGTTATTAATTTGCAAACAAAATCACAATATTTGAGGTTACGCGTAAACGTCACCCAATATGCAAACCCACAACAGCTGAGTTAATTAACGTCAACAAAGATATGTTACTTATGTCCACTCCACATATACGTGTTAAAAACGCTATGACAATATTCTTCACATTATTTAATATTTAGTCCTAAATAAGACATATTAAAATTACTTTTATTTTAAGAAATACGAACATTGATTGCCAGTTACTTGTCGTGTCAAATACACTTGCACAGATTAGGATATAATTACAATAATAATGTTCTTTGCTAGTCTATGACAAATTTAGAGGTTATGTTGATGTTTTTATTTTGAAACCGAAGTAATATTTTTTATATTTTTAAAGAAAATATATAAAGTGTAAAAACTTTCATAAAAATGGTGGAAGAGGACTTAAAAGATTTTAAACTTAAACCTATGAAATGTGAGCTAAATTTTCTTAACAAATCTGATGGTTCAGCTATACTTGCTCAAGGTAGTATAATGTTTTATAAATAACATGAATAACAATGTGCTTTATAATTAATTAATGGTTATTAAAATTTTCAGGTGAAACCGTAGTACTTGTAAGTGTAAATGGTCCTTTAGACATAAAATCAACTAGTCAAAACATGGAAAAGGCGACATTAGAAGTAATATTTAGTTCAAAAGGCGGCAAGCCAACTGTTTCAGATAGGTACTCGAATTTATTTTATTTTTTAATTTCACAAAGTACTTGCTTAATAATTTTGATATTGTTAACTTATTTTTCTCAAAGGTTCAAAGAAAATGTTATAAGACAAACATGTGAGACTGCAATATTTGGATGTTTATACCCTCGAACTGGTATAACAATTACAATACAAGAACTAGAAGATTATGGAGGGGTATATTTTTTAATTGTATACTTAATTTAAGCCGTATGTGTAGGTATAAAAATCAAAGCATAAAAATACCTACTAATTGAAGATATTACTGTAAGAATCCATTTTGTAGAGCTGTATGTTTCTTTATTTTACTTTTAGTTACAGTTTTAAGCCTGCCCTTAACTTTTATTACAATAACTATTATAGACTATACTCATTTCAGCTACTGCCCACTACTATAAATTGTACATGTTTGGCCTTATTGAACTCTGGCTTAGCTATGAGACATGTGGTTGCAGCAGTTGGTTGTGCTTTGGATGAAGCTGGAAATCTTATTATAGACCCAACTAATGACCAGATACAAACCGCAACTGCTACAATGTACTTTGTTTTTGATAGTAGAGAAAAAAATCTAGTTACTGGTAAGTAAAACAAGAGAAGTTTATAACATAAGATATACGAAAATGTTACTTAATTTTTTTTTAATTATTTTCTAGGGTTTTCAACAGGCACTTTTGGTGAGGGAGTGTATGATGAAGCTTTGGAGAGATGTCGGGCAGCCAGTGACCTAGTTTTTAATTTTTATAGAGATATTGTTGCGTCTTATTGTAACGTCATTGGTTAAGATGTTTGTATATAATTATAAACTTGATTCAAGTAACAAAAAGTTTTTTTATATCTATATCTATACTAATATATAAAGCTGAAGAGTTTGTTTGTTTGAACGTGCTAATCTTATGAACTACGGGTTCAAAAAAAAACTTTTTGTGTTGGTTAGATCATTTATCGACGAAGGCTATAAAACATGGCGCTGTGACTAATAGAAACGAAGCGACAGGGGGAAATGTGAACAAAATGTCTGTGGGTTTTAGATGCATACGCTAACAGGACGTAAACAGTTTAAGATACCTAAAAAATCTGTATGAAAGAATAATTTCTCTTTAGATGTTCTAAAAAAAAGCCCACGACGCTATAAATCTATCTTTTAAGATTACTTTGTAAGAATGACGGGAAGAGACGCGACCGACGTCGTGGGTAACAGCTTAGGTTTATAAAGATGAAGGGGTTTGAAAAAATGTTTTTGATGCCCAAACTAACGATTATCGCGAACGAAGTCGCTGTCACAGGTAGTATAAAGTAATAAAAAAGTTGTAAAATTTTCTATGCTATATTGTACACATTGAATCGCTAGATTTGATAATTTTAGATGAGATTTTTAAAATAAGTTAGCTCTATATTGACATTAGCACTAAAAGACTGTAGGTATAATTAAGTATTTACATTTTAGTACTAAATCCCGCATTTATGTATGTGTACATTATAAATATTGTTTCTCAAAACCTAAAAATGTTATACAATTACCGTGTACCATAATATATATAATATTTAATTAGATAAAATGGTGGCCTTCATTGTTATATTAATTGTTGAGTGAAATGGTTCTATAAAGTGCGTGGATTGTTCACCCCGACCTGGAACCCAAAAGGAAATAAATAATAATAAATATAAATTTTATTCACGAAACGCCTTTTCTATTAACCGATCAAAGTTTGTGTTTTGAGTATTGGCCGCTTTGTCTTACCTTTCTAGGGTTACATAATCTGCCAGTTCGTTACGATGCAGAACATAAAAACGTTTACATTATTTTAAGGTAACCTAAATCTAGTACAACAGTCTTATATGTATCTATGACGATTTTTGCCATCAAACTATGAAACTAAGGGATAAGTATCTGAGTGCCGATCATATAATACGTAACGCTGTTAAAAGTATGCCTTCAGTACTGCGTATCAATTTGAATCCAGCAACATAAGAAAAGGCGGGAAAAAAGAATACAACAAACAATCGATGCGACTGCAAATGGCGGACGTAAAAGTGCCGCCTCACATATAAATGTCGCTGACGATGGAGCGTTACTTTTGCTCTATTTACCGGTTTTCTTTGCCATTTTGATTTGTATGGAGATCATGGTTAGGTATACGATATTTCTGTTTGTGGACGCAAGGTCTGAAAACGTTTAAACCAGCTTTTATATCATTCAGAATAAACAAGATATTAGAACATCTTGACCTATTCATCAGCCCTTAATTGGAATCGTAGAACGCACCTTACAAGCATTTACGCAAACGCAATGCAAGATAATATCCACTGTTAACAGGTTTATGCCTTCTAAACTGACCTTTTGTTTTATTTATATCTGTAGTAAATTCAGATCATAGTGCATAGATAAAGTTATCCGTTTTATAACTTATTAAATCTGTAGATGTTCGAATAAGTGGAGCAAATCTGTGTCAATAGATATTTACGGGAAACGTATTTGTTTTTAAATGTTAAAATTAATTATTAAATAAATCATGTAACGCAACTTATGACGTTATGCAAGGGCAAATGAAGTTGCAGTTTTGTTTCCTTTTAAAACCAAAATGCTAGTTTGATAGATAACAAAGTTGTTAATTATAAGTACTTAGACAATGACAGAATTATACTGAACTATAAGTTTATTTCCCCTCTTTTCAACCAATGCCTAATTAACCTTCTTTAACAACCTTAAGGGTATATAAGGTATCTAAAATTGGACGACTTATTTTTGGTGCAATTGAATCCATAGGTGCAGGCAAAACGTTTATAATAGTATATGGTTCGTTAATTAAAGGTAAATACTGTAAGATTTGCGATCGTTACAACTGCATTCATTATGCGTGTTTTACATTTCCCAGTACTTCAAGTTTTGTTCCCACGGTGTAGGATCGTAATCGCCACTAGTTAAGCGACTGTGTCCTACAAATCTAGATATCGAGATAGACGATGTCTTGAAAGCTGAGTGTCATCGTATTCAAGGATTTTCTGTGTGGTTTACGACTACGATACACTAGCTGTGTGATCACCGGCTCCGCTTTATCAGATACTAAAGGGGTCTAAGGGCGATTCTACGAAAAAAAATATAATACGGTTAAAACCGTTTTAAAATCGTTAAAAAATACCTACAGACTAAGAACAGCATGTTATTAAAAATAATAAACCGAAAATGCCTATATGTAGGTATGTGGTTACATCTGCTAATTTATGATTTTACGCCTTGTCTTCTAAACAGAAAATTGCTTAATATATCACTTACGCACTGTCTGTAGTTTACGCGAGTAGTGCCTACATTTAGATAAAACAATTTAAAAGAATGAAAACACAAAATGTATTATTTTAACTTTTTTACACATTAGGTATTTAGGTATTTACCGGGCCGTAGGTAAAATAATTTGTAAATAAGTTAATTAATAGATTTGGCATTAAAACCGTTAAAAGCGTTTTATTTAAGTATATTACATCGCATATACTTAGTTTCAAATTTAATCGATAAACCATTTTTAATATTATACCGCCAAAATTATTTTTCGCAGAGCTTAACAGACGCACACACAGAGCAATACTTATAGTTTTTCGTAACTGCATGTTATGTTGCGATATTAAAATGTTGGGTTCTTCAACAAAAGCAGGATAATCACTGGGCGGAGCGATCGCCTACTGGCTGCCGGATCGTAAATCTGCTCCCTGTTATTACAGAATGCGTTTTTGTGAGATTTCCTGTTCGTACTTATGTGAAATCGAGGATAGGTATATATAGTATGGGTATGGCCTTATATTCAAAAGGGCATAATATTAAGTAAATGCTAATATGGTATATAATCTAAAAATACATATTAAAGAGATAGTGTTTCTGATCAATACAGTTTAGTGTAATATACGAGTATATAAGATTTAAACACTCAACTCTGTGCCTGATTTCCATGTAGTTTGAAATTTATGATATTTGTCATCCATACGTTCCTGTATGTACATATATTATAGGTACTAAGTGTAGGATGTCTTAGATTTTAAAAGTAAACTTTTCATCTTCAAATATCTTTGATTTCCATGTCAATACTTGCGCCGGAAAATGAAAGTTAAAATACCAATGTAAAAACTTATAAAAACTGTATATACCTGTAGTAAATAACTCTTTTGTTATTATTTTAATATTTAAATAAATAACCAGTCTGAATGTTCGTTTGATGACGTCTTGATTCCTTGACGTTGTTTGATGCTTTTTTGTACATGAAAAACTTTTTACCTAATGACTTATTAATTATGTTACATTTTTAATGTTATACATATACATTTAATCCCTCTATTTATCTCATGTAATTAGACAGCTGCTAAATAAAAGATGCCTGTGAACTCATTAAAAATGGCCTAAAACGTTTAACTCAACTGTCCATCTGCGAGATCGAACTAAAGATTACGTACTCCTTTCCATCGATTAAGCCTTCCTTTAATTATACAAAACCATTTTCTTACGTATTATTTAGTTGTAGGTAATTATAAACAGCGTGCATTTAAGTCTTAGGGTAATTATAGTGGGAAGTTTTTAATTGCGGCAACCCTGTTTTTGTAACGCTTTATTTGAATCGGGAATACTTCTATAATGTTTAATAGTTTTGTGTAAGTACATTTAGTTTAGAATGAAGTTCTTAAGAAATAAAGCAATAATATATTATGTTAAAAGTACACAAGTAATAAATTGATGTACTTTTACAAATCTAGTAGGTTTTTTTGAGTCGCTTTAGCGTCTTCCTATAAATGAAAGTATAATCAAATTTCTCCTATTAACATGAGGTCCACGCACTATTTCGAAGTCCGCTTTTAATTTAATACAACTGGTTGATCTGTGTTTTGTCCATAATCCGAAGTAGCTATATATTAAATAATCTATAAAATATTTTTTTGCTTTAAGATAAATAAATGTGGTTAATATAATGTACATAAATGTTATGTATAAATAATATATAATCATTGATACAGAAAATAAAATAAAATAATTACTTGCTCTACTAAATGACAACTAAGAAAAAAAAGGTTTAATCTGCGTTGTTTTCTAGAAATTGTAACTCCTGTACCTCTGTTTTTAGAAAAAGAAGAGATTATTGCTTATTCTTTGTACACTGTCACCATTTTTGCAAACGGGAAATGTCACTTATTGATGAAAATGGTTTTTAAAAATCCACCGTTTTTTAAATTCTTGCGGATATCAGAAAATGCTTTACATAAGCGATTAAATATAGAGCTTGGTAATTTAAATTCGTGCCATCGGAATTACGTATCTTTGGCCTGTATCATTTCTAATGGATGCAGGAGTTTTGACAAGTTTGCTGTAGATTCTCAGAGGAAATATATCTACAAGTAGGTACATATTATATATATATATATATTCATTGAAATTTAACTTTCAATGTTCGTTTTGAACCGCTAACGAAATTCGTTACCGGTTCAAAATTGGCGGGAAATTTTGCGTAACCTAAGTTACTGTCCTTGTGTTGGTTTATATTATTATATATTAAACATTATGCTGCATTACAATTCTGCATTTAATTAGGTAAAAACTTTATTAATTTCAGAAGAGTAAGTAGCTCGTTTTGAAATTAGATATCTTATTATGTAAATCGAATCGTTTGGTGTCTTACGGCTTAAGTCTTCACTTTGAGCTTGGTATTGTTTTTATATTCAAAAAACATTATACTTTTAGTATTGGTTGCAGTTTCCGTAAATGTCATGTACTCCGTGGGCCAAGGTCAGAATTAGATTGGCGTGACGTCACCACGGAGGCTGAACAGATTGTCGGATATCCAACGTCTTTCCTCAACTTGCGGTGGCTTTTCAATGACGAGATCGCCAATACTGCTATTCACTTAAGGAAATTGGTACTTTACCAAGAATATTTTCTCAATTAACATGTTAACCTATACATATTTCTCCGACTTAGTTGTAATCCGCGCTGTAGGTATATGAGGTACCTACCTAGTTTAGGAATGAATAGTTAACTCTTTGTTTATAATATCTCTATTGAGTGAGATTCTTCTATTTTTATAGGTTGGCACTAATCACCCGCTTCTAAAATCCGCTAAAAATCTCCTGATCGGACCAAAAAGCAATCTTCAGTCAGTTGGTCTGATTATACTTCTAGTTTCAAAAGCAGCTGGTTTTCAACTACAAAACCATTCCCTTGACAGCCATGACTCTGGAATTCTCCACTCACAAAGGGCACTCGCCGAAATCGTTGAAATGAAGAGGACGGGACACTTGATACACAAAACGATGGCGAACCTTCAGGATCGGCAGAAATATGGAGATAAATACCAGGACTTATTATGTGGAAATAAGATTGTTTTGCTAACAGGTGTCGTTTTTATCACTTTAAAAAAAAAACACTTTCTTTAACGCGAAAGGACACGGCAACTACATAACACGAACGTCGCTCGGGCCGTAGTAAAATAATTTTATCTTATACATTTAGCAGACAGCATTCACTTTAAAATACTCCATCGTCTTCTATTAACGTCTATGTAGAAACTGTTAATATTCGCAGGTGATTATCTCCTGGCGAGATGTCTGCAACACCTAGGTGGACTTCGCAATAATGAAGTGACAGAGCTCATATCTACCGGGCTAAGAGATCTAGTGGAAGGAGATTTCCTTGGTGAACATGATGATGAGCATAAACCCTTGCCAACTCAGCCTAAAGGTTAGTTTAAAAAATAATTATAAACTGGTTAGAAAAATGTCAGCCAAGGATCTCAAAATCGTATTCTGGTAATGATTGTTCGCATTCCAGCCAGCAACGAAATTCATGAAAACTATCTTTGGGAGAGCGAAGAAAATCTAGCCAAACTCGGATCTAATACATACCTTGGCCAAGGAAAGGACGAATGGCTTTTGCGCACAATGCTGACATCAGGCAGCTTACTAGGAAAGGGTTGCCAAGGAGCAATGAAACTTGCCCATAGAGGTAAACAATTTGAACAGGATGCATATAAACTTGGCGGACACTTGGCTATCATGTGGCAACTCTATCTGGACATTAAGGACTTCTTTACACATCCGTACTCATACTCTTTGGTCGGCGCTCCAGTTATTATCGCTCTTTGGGAATATCCCTCTATCTATGGTCACTTTTGGTCGGCGAGAGTTGAAAAGAAACCGATAGAGTACAAACAATTGTATTATGCTGTCCGTGGAACCAGGTCGATGGAGTATATTTCTACATTCTTAGACGAAGAGTTGGAAGCGGTTTTAAGGTTTAGCAAGAAATTTCCAGTCGAAGACGCAAGGTCGGCGTTGCAGAAGATGGCTTTAACGGTTCATGCTGAAACTATGCAGTATATGGAAAAATAAATTATTTCCTTCAATTTCCGTAGTTATTGTAATTCATACTTGTGATGTCTTCATAGTAACCTAGGATTATTCTTAGAAATTTCCAGAGGTAAACTGAGAAGTAAAACAAAGCATCATAACAAACAATAAAATGTATTTTAATTTTCACTCAACAGTTTCATCACATTTATCAGGTAGGCAAGCTATTAATATTGTATCTTATCTAATAAAAAATACAAGAGAATAAAAAAAAATACTACAAAAAAATATATAAGTAAAATGTTCTTTACTAACAAGTAAAAGTGTCTTTATTTGCACAAGTATTATGTAATAATTTCAAGCATGATAAAATAATTCTAATTTACAAAAAAATAATAAAATTATTACGTGTGACACAATTTCTTAAAATCTATAACAACTTAATAAAATTGTGTAGGCTTACAATAGTATTACAAAAGAAATAAATATTTGTACAAAATCTTATCAACACTTAAACTATACTGGTTTGGTCATCAATCTGACAAACAATAATTTGTTTGAGACTGATATTATGTATTGTTAATCATTCTTTTTATAGTTCTAGTAGATTCATTATCACCAAATAAATCTATATAACTATGTGCTTTTTCAGCATTTTCTACATATAGAGATTTAGTACGCTCTAATGCATCCGTTTCTAATATATCCTTCTTTAAACTTAAATAATCAACATCATTTATATTTTTTATCATATTTAGTTTATTATATAAGTGAGGTGAGTGTGCCAAACCAAATAATACTGGTGCACTCACTAAAGAAAATGAATTTTTGCTTTCACTGAATTTCTGAAGGTCGCTAGTAGCTTGCCAAGCTAAGCATAAATGACAGCCAAATAGGAAAGCTTTTTTTTCTTCTTCAACAGTTCTGTTAGCTAAAAACATAGCACCCTGACATCCTCGGCCAAACAGTGTGCCCCCATTGTACAATGCCCTTAAAGTCCACTCACGCATTGGAGACCCCAAGACATCCCTCACTTCTAAGGGCATTGTATCACAACTTATCCTATAACTGTCTGTTAGATTTTTACTCGGTTTACTTGGTAAGGGCATGTTCTGTTCATCCCTAGGGCCAAAGAATTCACCTTCACTTAAATCTCTTAATGCTGTGGATATTAAATAGGAGAGTTCTTGATTTCTCAATCGAGCAAGCATGCCATTAGCGGTAACTAGTAAATAGTCTCCTATGAGTATAGCAATTTTGTTAGCAAATAAGGAGTCTTTGTCCCACTCCCTATCTTTTGGCGGTATATTTAACAGCCCTCTGTGAATGTAATGACCTGTTCTTATCATTTCAGTGAGTTCTGCAAGAAGTCTTTGTTGTTCGTTAACATTACTTGATTGTAGAGTATGGGCAGGAGAAGCAACAGCTTTTGATAGTAGAAGTATTATAAGGCCCCAAGGTTGCAAATTATTGTGTTCATTATATAAGACTGTTTTTGCTGTTTTCATTATTGGATGATTGCTGCCAACCTAAAAAAAATTAAAGACATCTCATTTTTTACCCTTGTATTTTGCATTAAAATGAATAAAAGGAGATTTGTATTGTAAAATGTATGCATTTGACATGATTTTCACAATACTCATAAAACTCATCCTTATAACCTTGTAATAGAATGAGAATTTTATTACATAACATTGTTTACACATTGTGCAATGTATTTTATGGTAAAATATAGTGAAACCGACTAATGTTATAATGAAAACAGTAAGACAAAAGTAAATATTAAACAAATTAACTTTCACGATTTTCAAATATTAATAAACCTAGGTTAGGTTAGCTACATTTATAAATATTTCAAGGTATAGGATACTAATATTTCTTGGAAAGATTTACAAATGATAGTAACGCAAGAACATGGGCTTTAAAAGAAAAATGTAATAAAGAACTATTTCATGTATTCATGAATGGTTATGTGACTTACAATTTTTCGTAGATGCATAGCCAAATTGGCGAATTCGTCACTCAACAGCCACCTCAAATTCATAAAAGAAGTTGGATAGCCCACAATCTTTTCTGCTTCTTTAATAACTTTGTTCCACTGGGCTATGGGAGGTCGAAAAACGTATTCTTCTTGTGTTAGGTTGGTCATAGTGCTTTCAGCTCGTCTTTGGTGTTTTAAAATCACTGTGCGTCGCAGATGCCTCATTATAGCATACGACATTTTGATATAATGTATAAAAAATCTTCAAAATAAATTACGCGCCATAAACCTCTAATTCATTGGGGGCACAATTTGTTAAATGCAAAGTCCACCACACACGCTCTGTATAGGCGACAGCGGACTGATGACAGCAATGTTGCTGTCACCATGTGTCACTGTCAGTGTCATATTACATAATATATTAGCATACTTCCGGCTAGTGTGGCGGACTTTTTTTCAGATCAATTAAAGATTTTAAAGAGGTAACATATTTTTGGGTGCCTTGAGCCGTTTTCGCAGCGTACGCATCTAAAACCCACAGAGATGAAAAATTTCCCCCTGTATCTTCGCTTCTATTAGTTGTGACACCAACCAACCAACACAAAATAATTTTTCATATGTTGTGCATTAAAACAAACAAACTCTTCATCTTTATATATTATTATAGATAAATACGTTCACAATTTATCCAAAATAATAAAAAATCTCATAAAGTTTAATACTTCATTTTTAAAAGTACTTCCACTTGGTAGGTAGGTCTGTAGAAATTAAATGTTTATCATGTTAGTATGTGTGTAGATAATAAAGGTTACGTAGCTACGTTAAACAAGTTTGTAGTATCTACACTATCTATTTCTGTTCTTTTTAGAATTAGTTTTACATACAAAAAGATACTTAGTGCCTACTTGTAGTGTACTTGCAAAACTAAACGCTGAAAATGTGTGCAGAAGTATTTAAACTATCTATTCAACAATTACAACAATTACAATTTCATCTTATCATCATCATCATCATCATCATTCGTCAATCTAGTTCAGTATATATTATAGAATGTAGATCTTATCAGCAGTCATAATCACTAACTGAGAAACGATAACGTTTCTATGCCAGCCAATCACGTGTCTGCGCGCCATTCTTCAAAAATAGAAGGGTCAAGCCCCTGGCGAAGTCGGTGGCTTCCATAGCAATTAAAAATAAAACTGACGTATAATTTGTTGCCAGTTTATGGTGGCTCGTTCTGTCCGTAAAACAACAAAAAAGGTTCATTTGCATTTTGCATTTTAATCGGAGTATTTCTGATTGAGTAAAGATTGAATGCGTTAATTTTAAAACACAGGCTTTCCTCAATACATTTAGAATTTAATGAAATTTAAGTAACGATAAGATATTTGAAAACTGTATTATTTTTTACACATGAAGGCACTACATAATTTAAAAAACGATAAGAGGTAAGATTTTTAAACGATATGATAGCTTAGTTAGTTGGAACAGCAGCACGGAACGCTGTAGATGCCGCTTCAAGTCCCGTCCGTGTCGTAAAAATTTCTCAATCTCAATAGATTTTAAATTTATAGGTAGAGGTAATGTTAAAATTTAAGAATTATATTTCTCTCATTTATGCAGTATTATTTCTCATCATACGTAAATAAAACAACATGAGTATATATGTTGTTATATTATTATAATGACTGTACATTAAATAATAAATCGATGCTACGTTGTAAGATATCAAACGTGTTCCATACGGACCTTGTATGATAATAAATTTATTGACGGTAAAAAAGTTTGTTAAAAAAAAATTGTGAATTCAACTAATTTTATCAAATAATTTCGCGATTGATCCCTTTCAAAAGCGAAAAAGTGACTATACAAGTAGGTTATCTCTAAATCTGGAATGGATCGGCGGGCGGGCCCTTAGCAATTACGGGGCTAATTGCTGCATTCATTTCGCGGAATAATTCACTAATACACTAGGACCACGCCTCGATGCTATCTGCGTTTTACATAATATCCGTGGAAATTAATTTATGTACTCGAAACGTAGGTATGTAGCTACATTTCAAAGTGGAATACTTTTACGGTAAAAGATTTTTTAGAATCAGGTATGTGAATTAACTACAACGTTATTATTAACTAGGCGAGAGGTGGACCAATGGCTCTTGAGGTTTTTGGCAAATTTGTTACTGTGTTGGGGGAAATATGAATAGTGAAGTAGTAGTCGTCTACGGAACTATAAGCTCTAATTACTCTTACAACTAATAAATAATGTCTATATAAATCAAAACGAAAAGTGATAAGGTGTTGCTATAAATATAAACCCCAACTAACAGAAGAAATTACCTTCGTTATTGTATATTAAACACACCTCAATTTAATATTTTTCGTCTAAATATTACATCAAGACGTTATGGTGATTACTACTTATTTCGTTAACGCACCGAACAAAAGTGAGTCGTGGCCTACAAGATTACATGCCACCATCTTTGTACCTATGTCTATTTATGTTATCGAAATAAAATGACTTAAGAGTAGTTAACGAGAAACTAATATGTTTATTACTTAATGATAAAACCACAACCTCAAAAAAAAAAAATATAATTATATTTTTTTATTAAAAACTAAAAAAGACAGTTTCTGTCAACTTTTTTTTTTGAAATTCCATTTGCCTCGGTGACGCATGGGCACAATTCTGTGTCCGTTTCACTAATCGATTTTATTTGTAGGTAACCTGTTTAGACTTTCGTTGCCATACCCGACCGCAATTAGGTATTGTTTTCTAAGATCCCAAGTCCTCGCGAGCTTAACATAATGCTAGGCAACTATTAAACTGCGAAGGCGGTGGTCTGCCTATTTAACTTATGTTATATTTCGCACTTAATATTTCTTTTGTTATCAAGAATCCATTAATAGATTTATACGTCCCATAATTGCGTTTCAAACACCTGTACCTAAGATACGTACTATATCAATCTAGCTAGCTATGAAGTAGAAATTAATTCTTGCATGAATATTCATCCATATGCATAGAGTAATTTTGAAACCTTATTAAGGTCTGCCGGGCAAATTGCCTTCCAGTTATTCTCCATCGCCAATCATGGCCATTTAAAAACCATTATCCTTTATTATAGATGGATAGAGATAAAAGATGGATGTTTTTATGAGAGAAAGAGATGAAGTGTACTTGAGTTAGTGCAACTTACGAATACATGACGTATAGTATAGGGTAGAATAAGAACGAGTATTAGGTACATTGAGTAGTGGGTATTAGTTTTTTTTAGTCAGATAGTAGTATACTTACAACAGTACAGTTAACAGAAAAATGTATATTTTTAGAACTACAAATTTTAACTATAACTGACAATACATATATAAATTTATGAAAGGATAAGTTGTTATATCTATGTATGAAGTATCTATGTACTACATAATACGTGGTAATAAGTTAAACAATGTTGATCAAATACATTAAAAGATCACAAAATTCTTAACGGAGAAAAACAGTGCACAGCAGATATTTGTAAAAAACACTGTTTTCTATCTTTAAGAATTTTTAATGTTATTTCTTAGTGCAGTATAGTTAGTAGTTTTTACTGGTAATGAATTACTTACTGGCTAGTAGCCTAGTAAAATTACTAATAATGTCTCTGTGCCTATCCGCATATAGATTTATTTAGTTACATTTATGATGTACGTACTATTATATTGTTAGTCTTAGTATGTAATAAGTAATGTTGTCCCTATAAAAAAATTTCAGTTATTTTACTTGTTTTAGTTTCCTAAATAAATAATAAAATAAATAGATAGTCTATGAATATCAAAGTTTCAAATACCTACTTACAAATGAAAAAATATCTAAGTACACGAAGCTGCTTGACACAAACGTACTTAATTGAAAGCATTTTTCGTCTCCGTTTCTTTGGTTTTAAAGCCGCAAATTGTTTATCATTTGGATCCATAGAATAAACGAGCTCGGTCAAAATCCCGATCTCATCGCCGACACGACCTTCGCACAAAAGGCCTTTCAATACATTTCAGTTTGTATGTAGATTCGATATTGTGTCAGGTAGGGTTGCCAAAGACCATATAATTACGTAAAGCTGATAAACATGAACAATTTCTTGAACTGAGAAATATTTTATACCTAAGAGATAACTAAACGATAAGGTTTTAAATAATTCTAGTAAAGGCTCCCTCCCCATCGTTACAGAGTCTGTAGACTTACATGAAGCAGATCTAGAAAGAAGGAACATCATCCATCAAATATATTTTTTACATATTATGCAGCACCTAAGGTAATTTTTTAACATGTAGGTAGTTATAAAAATATTAAAACAAAATAATTTAATTATTAAATGTTTAATTATCAGTTCAGTTTAACTCATTAGGTTGATATTACCAGCTCCTTGTTTACGTTATTCGTGAAAAATCTAGTAAAAAAGTACAGTAAAGATATAGGGGGTAACCCTAAGTGATCGCATTAGCGTACAATGTATACCTTTGATCTTGCCGACTGACCGAGATCTGACCGACACCGCACGAAAGAAGGTGACATTGTTAAACTGTATGCAAATGATGCTGTGATAAGTTTAAGAACATAAATTCGCTAACTCTCTAAATAAGGAGTAGTTAAATATTTACTTTTCACCCTCAAGTCTTATAGACTAGCGGCGCCCCGCAGTGTTACCTGCGTAACATGCCATCCCCTTCTTCGTTAAGGGGCTATTAAACAAAATAAAGAAAAATAGTTGATTTGAAATCAAAATATTTCTTTAAATACATTTTTAATTAGATCACACCTTTCGCTATAATTAGCGATTTAGGTTGGGCATTGCCTGAACTGTCTGTTATTTGGGACAAAAAGTAATTATAATAATAATATAATAATAGACAACTTAAGAAATTATATCTCATTTACCCTTATATAATATCTAGAATAGAATGGTAATATATAATTTATTCAAAGACAACACAAAATAATTAACAAACATAATATAAGTAAAATTACAATATAATATTAATTTAATTAATATTTCTCTTTGAAAAGTTATTGAGCCTCGTAACAAACCTTGAAAACGACAGTTCTGCTATTTGCCACGAGATGGCAGAAAATTAAAAAAAGATTCTAATATTTTTATATTGTATATTAAAAGAGCTATCACAAACATATAATATATATTTACATAGATTGTAACTTCTCACTCTCTTATATATAAAGCAGCGTAGCAGAAGAATAAAGAAGATGATGTAAATGATGTTAATAACGCATTAAAAAAACATAGGACTGAATATTTTTTTCATTAATAATCGTGGTAAAACCGCGTTGAAATAAGTTAAACGTAACGTAAATATTTATATATACAACATAAAAAACCGCATCCACAATATGAAACCTTGATTGTGACTACGTTAGTAAACACTGCGGGAATATGAGTTAATTTATTGCGAATAAAAGTAATTTACGTAGGTATAAATCAAAACTATTAGTGATAACGCCAGGTGTTGGTATTTATATAAACGCCAATCAACAGACGTAATAAAATTCGTAATCGTATTTTTATCATGTGCTGATTTAACATTTTTGGTAAAGACATTTTATTAATCCATATGGCTTTTTACTACTCACTTTGTTGGCGCAGTGATCCAAACTGACTGGCTTCAAAATCTTAATCATCAAACGTAAAGATGGTTTTAAATCTATTTTATCTATTTGCAAACGGTCAGATATACTTCCTTACTACCAACACGTTATAAGTATGTATATTTTTATGAAAAGTTTCGTTTAATTATAACGTGGAAGAGTAACAACCGTACATATTAATTATTTGTATAGCCTCATGTAAACTTTACTACTAAGATAATAGTTGAGTAAATAAGAAATTAAGATGTTAATAAGTAGAACCTTTAAGTACTTATATTAAAAAAAAAACTTTTTTTTAAATCATTGGAGCTAGAGAGTGAGGTGCCAAATGAGACCACTAATGTGATTCTGATTGCAGCGGGAAGGTGCCAAGAGGTGAATTGTTCACTTTACATTTTTAATGTGACAAATGTGTCTTTGTGAACTGTTTCCTAGCCCTAACCGAATTTGTACAATGCCTTATACAGGATATATACTAATTAGTCGGGGCTTTATAACGCTATGAATAACTATTATATAAGACAGATAAAATTACCAATCGTAGGAATTGCCCAAGTTACATAATATTGATGAAAAATTGATTTTAGATTTAAAAAAATTTACGACACTGGCAGGACTTGAACAGGGTTCCATACTGTAACTAAATTGGTAAGAGCAACAAGTCGATTCAAGTCCTGTCCGTATTTTTAATAAAACAAATTATGTTCTTCCATTAGTAATGGTGGTTGACCTGTGTTTTTTTTAGGTCTAATTAGTTAGAAAAATTATTTGGGAATATGCTTACGGGAATCATACTCACGATGCGATAGTGATTAGCCATGTATTGCCACTTAACCATAATATAACCTCGAGTTTTTATTAATTACATAAAATATTTTAAGTTTAAATAGATAGAGAAGTTCCGTATTCTATTTAATATTCAGAAAAAAATATTTTTATTAGATAAAAAATATCTTCAATAATAAGGTCGGGTTAAAAAGGTTGTAATAAAACTGGCCACTTCACAGAGTACATAAATGAGCTATATTAAAGTGTAGAGAGAGCGTTCAGAAACTAAAGTTAAATTTGCAAGTGATAGATATGCGAGGCGCTCTCGGAATGTAATTTTCACACGCTCAAGCGACGTCACTGCTCTCCGCCCGCCCAACGCCGCCCTAACACCCTATAAGCTAGGAGATGCTGTTTTCGTAGCGTATAGGGGCAGACACACTTATGTATCCGTTCCACTGATTACAAAATGGAATATTCCCGTAATATACGTATAATACTAATCACAAAGGACTTTAATCATAAACTTGGATCCTGACACTCTCAGACGTATCATACATCATATCACTTTTCTAACATATTGATTTATCATAGTAAAAAATTTTAGAATTATTTTCTATTTAAGAATAACTTGAAACTTCAACAATGATGTAGTTGAAATAACACTTGTGTCAACGTGATGAAATTCGAAATTTTTATAAATACACGTTAAAATCAAAAGAAATGTTTTCTTTAATTCGGGTATGGGATAGAATATTTTTTGCGTCCGTCACTGATTGACAGTTGAATGGATTTATAAGCCATAAATGTAAGTTTCTTTTTAAATGAGGTGGAGTTTAGGTCAGTAATCAGTGCTGGTATGTTGTAGTAAATAACGGCAATATAAATAATTTACTAATATTACTAAAAACCTAATGAAATATCTTAATTACAATAAAAACAGTAAAATAACACGAATCCATGCAATTGTCGTTGGCGAACCTTTATAATATATAAATTTACAATGATGATGTCTGACTCATCTGTCATTTTGCCCTTTGATTCCTTTTCCTTGCTTATGTACATAAATTTAAAGGCAAGTTTACCGGACTTGTATGCTATACCTGATCGAAGCTATTATGTTTCCCGGGGAATCGAAACTGTGAGCTCCCGGACTGAACGATATTTACCTATGGAGGAGGTGTGATATTTTATTGGAGTAATTTTTTTTAGTATAGCGAAATGAACTATGATAGTTGCCCACCATCTCCTAGACTATTGCCCCCGCGGCCTCTCACGACGGATGCCCCGGAAAATTGCTACAATGATTGTGAGCGGGAATTTCGAAATGAAGGAAATGTACTTAAAGCTCCCGTCTGACAGACTATACGAACATACACGTTCTGCGCGCGTTGCGTCCCACCAAGACTAGCACACTAGGAATTCTAGAATATCACATTTGAATAAACTATATTTAAAAGGGCGTAACTATTTAAAATTAGAATTCAAGCTTGCAAAGATTACAAAACAAATGTAATAATGGTTGTATGTTGATATAACAAACCTTTGTCATTTATTAGCTTTAAGAACAAATGACCACCGATATTTACTAATTATTTATGCCATGAGAAGGACTAATTTCATTAACTTTTGTATCGAAAGCTCGCGGAAAATGAACGCAATAATCACAAAAGTACCATATCATCATAAATCACGTGACGTCTTTCAATAATCCAATCAATGCTTTCCCTCCAAAACTAATGTTATTGTCAAAGCGGCCATTATGCCTCCATTACAATGTCCGGTCACGTATGTTAGATAGAGATAGAAATATCATGTTATTACAAATCTAATAAGGACAGAAGTCGACCAATTTTGTTAAAATAATAATTTATCGCTGTTACGTTTGATTATGTTTTTCCGTTGAATATAGATGTTATGTTTATTCAAAGGTGATACCAAAATCGCTTATATTTTCCACTTAATGGTGATATGAAATTGTCGGTCGTCTCGAAACTAACTTCAGTTTGTCAGAGAATGTGAGTTTTGTCAATTTTCGTATAATATAAAATATTAATAGTATGTTTAATTGTTAATGTAACTCTAGTCGATTTGTGCATTTCCAGCTTAGAGTCAGCAAAATAATGATTGTTGTCGTGTGTATTCATCAAGCGACCGCATTGCGTTAGTTGGTCGCGTCACTATTTTTCAGAGCTACGCGAATGCGATTAGGTAGTGGTAGCAAACTATATTTCCTGCATTACCATCTAGTAATATTAGTAGATGGGTAACTTAAGGTTTTTTGATCATCACGTATTAGTGTATTCCGTCCACTCAAATTTTCCGGAAATAGCAGATATTTACCATAGACCGTATATTTTTAGATACATTTTTGCTAACGCTACCGGTCAGTGAACATCGACACGGCTGTTAGTCGCACGACTGATCGTGTTTTAGTCGCGTGACAGGCGCAACTTAAATTCACTTGATGTATCCTTTGGCCAGTCATGTAGGTAGAAGATAGGCGAATCCACTTTAGGTGTACAAATACTTGACTGCAAAATTACATTATGATTCAAAACAATTTCAGCAGTTGATAAAAAAGGCTTCCAATATAAATAATTGATTTCTCAGTTAGAAGTATTAAGATTTTATAAATGAAAGAGGTCTCAGGTACACGTAATATCGCAAGTGTACCTTAGGTTTAAAGAATTAATTTTCATAGGATTATTTATTACTTTATAATTTATTACTATGGTTAATGCTATAAAACTAGTCAGTTTATTTTTATTATCGTGTAAGTGGTTGACTTTCTATTGCATGTTATTTGTTTTTTAATCAATATTTATCAATTTAGATATATGGAAGGCAGGATCAGCCTTCCTTCCTTTTCCCTTAATCCTTCATTCTTTTCCTATTTTATATTGTCTGCTGCACACATTGAAAAGAAAAAGAAGTTTTTCTTACAAAACGAGTTTTCTTTTTTTTATTGTCGAAAACTTCAATAAATAACAACTGATTGGCTCAAACTCATTACTTAGTTGTCCGTTATAAAGTCAATCCCAAGGTGTGCACGGGGGGGAATGGTGAGGTAAGGGGGGGTTAGGTCTCGTAATCGGGATCGCGGATAAATTGTGCTCTCGCCTTATTGTTTCGCAGGCCGGTGCCGTTCAGGTGATTTTGAATGTGTACAGACAGCAACTGCGACCTAGAATTAGTTGGGTTGTTGTTTTCATTTATAAAGGCAATACGCGGGACGGATATGTCTCTCCAGCCCTGGCTTACCTTGATTACTGAAACAATGGACACAGAAATGTACTTATGTATGTCTCACGCATGAAAGCGATGTTTTTATGTATTTCACACTTAGGTACACAAAAACAGAACATACAGATATGCAACTATGCAATTTTAAAACTATATATCGCTATGAGCGATCTCTTTCAGGCCATCGAGTAGAAAGAAACTTAAATGATTATTAAAACTAGACAATAGGCAAGAAGTGCACAACTAAAACAAAAAGAAGTACTAAATAGTTAAACTATACAAAATAAACTTAAAATAATAATAATAATTTTACTCTTTAGCACAAGTTAAGTGGCTAATAATATATGGTTATTCAGCCATATGCTAAGACCAGTTAAATTTCGCTCAATTTACTAAGTCTCAAAATAATTATAATTAGTTGTCTATAATAATTTCCACAGTACATAATAGCAGCAATAAAATAGAACGGAAATAAATAAATTATCACTTTATTTGCTAACCGTAGTCTCCACTTGTTTGTTTGAACGTAAAACTTTAATTAACCAATAAACATGTCTCGGGCCATCTTAAATAAGCCTAAGTTATATAATACCTTGCTATAACTGTGTTAAGCTTTAATTTTAAGCCAAAATTTCCATAATAGATTAACTATTATAGAGTGGACGGATAAGCTAAGAAAATCATGGTGCTTTATTACTAGGTTCATCTTTTTATGTATAGAAATGTAACGTGACATAATTTAATTATATATTCCCATGTTGCACCTATAATTCTTGTACTTCTGCATGATGTTGTCCTATGGCGTCCTTGTACATTCTTATTTGAAAATGGTTGGTATAAATACGTTATATTAAGCGAGTAGAACACATTTAAATAAAACACTTTAACGGTTTAAAACGCGATATATTAGTTAAACTTATTTGAAAATGATTTTTAACTTCGGCCCGACGTTTCGGATGCTTTGCAGAGAGCTTTTGATTGAGTCTCCCCGTGACCACGGCTGCTGTAAAGCATCCGAAACGTCGGGCCGAAGTTAAAAATCATTTTCAAATAAGTTTAACTAATATATCGCGTTTTAAACCGTTAAATTGTTTTATTTAAATGGTTGGTATATATTTGCTAATTTTATCTTAAATTTTAACCACCTTTTTGTAATGCAGATTATAAATTTTTATGTCAATTGTTTAACTGTGCGTCTTAGAGTCAAACTCAGATATTTTCACAGATAAAAATACTGTCGACCTAAAGAAATAGTGGATATCTGTTTATAGCGTAACCTGTTTTTTTTATTGTTGCTTAAAATATTGCCTGGTATAAGAAAGTTGGACTACTAGGAGAACAAAAAACTAGAACTAGTAACATCTGAGTTTCTTTGTGTTACTGTTGGGGATGTGGCGGGTGGTGCGGGGGAGGCTAAGGTTGACAAATGGGCCGCTCGGAGCATCCGCGAGCGATACAATCGGTGCGTTGCTTACAGCGCTTCAGAGGAAAAAAAAACAAGGGCTGGCAGAAGGGAAAAACCTTTTTGAAAAACTCAGAAGTTTTAATAGAGTAAAATGCTATATTTACAAACAAAAATTTTATTTTGTTTTTCGCACCTTTGATAGCTTATTAATTTAAATTTAAGGTAGTATGATTTGCAAGGATTATGGAATGTTGCTGCTGTGAGTTTGAAAAAGAAACAGGCGGTCATAAATAAAACAGTAGCTTTCTGTAAGTTTACGTAATTTGACTAAACTCTAATAATAGTGTTAACAAAACACTTTTAACGGTTAAAAATGTGAAAACTATTAGAAAATAATTAATTAATCAAGATATTTCGCGACTTAAATCGTTAAAACCACCTTATTTAACGTGAACTATTCGTGTATGCTACAGATTTCGTAGAAATTACACATAGAAAACAAGTAATCGCCAACCCTGCGGTACGCGTCACTGGACCCGTCGCAATGTGCCATTACTCACTGTCGGCCGCCATTTTCGATGCCACGCCCGTACCCGCTACGTTTGGCTACGCGCTACGCCGTAGTAACGGTATCTAAACATTCTATTGTTTCTGTGTTCCTGGTATTTTTTTACTTTATTGATTAACAGGTTCTTTCAATTAAGTAAAATTTGTTTGTCTATCTGAAATTAATTTAGTACATAGAGGTAACCTTTCAACTCCTCAGTTCTGATATTGTAGTTTATGGTATTGAATATTGATCGATAGAGGATTTGTATTAAATAAAATACGAAACTTTTTTTTTAGGTTTTTAATGTTTTTTACACAATTCGTAGCATTCATAATGCTGACATTTTTCTTCAAAACGTCTTATCAGCGTGTTAGTATGATCCTATATTATTTAAACAAAAAAACTATTTTGTGTCGATCCGTTTGCAATGTGATAAAAGTATACAATACAAATATTGATGGTTTAAGTAAATTTATTCGCTGACAGACGCGCAATGTTCATATTACATGACTATATTTACAAACTCCATGGCTCCAAATTCATTAGGTATAATACATATCATAAAGAGAAAATCAAAATAAAATTCTTCAATTAATACATTAATATCTAATAACTACTATTTAAGACTTTTCTTAATAAAATATATTACACGCGATGAATTTTTAACAATAATAAAAGTGTAACAAATATTGGGTTCTACGGAAGTTTTCTCGAACCGAAATCGGGTTTTTAATACTGAAAATTTCACTGGAAACGAAACGTTTTATACAAAAATATTTAATACAATATATTTACACAGTATAACGTATATATCTTAATTGCGACGTGATTGTTTTAAATATTCTCTGTTACATTAAAACGACATTATTTATTTTCAAATAGTTGATTAACGGTCTAAACAACATTGTTTTCAGAAGATAATACATTGTTTTCAGAACATATTTACGACATTTTGGTGAGACAAAATCAAAATATGATTAGGTTTATATATGTCTGTTGTAAAAACAATCACGCTACAATATTAGTAATAGAATAAAGCTTGATTCCGGATAACTATAGCTATCAAAAATCGCGGTTACGACCGAAATTTTATCGAAATTCTGTCAAATTTTAGAAGCTCCCATTCGTATACATCGCATAAGGCTGGTAATGAGATATTACCATGAGTTTAAAATATATTTATGGTCACCTTTAGTTATTACAATAAGCCATCCTTGTGAACATTTATAAATGTCACATGCGTACATCGAAAAAGTATTTTATATTAAAAAAAGCCATAACACAGGCGGTTCTTAATTCATAAAAACTCTCGATCTTTTTATGTACCTCTCATATATTTTCTATTTTAATAGAGAGAAACTAAAACAATATAGTTAAGTGGACAGAGCAACAGCTGTTAGTTGTGGGTACGAGTCCCGCCTGTGCCATCGATTTTTCCAATCTAAAAACACTTTTCCAATCGATTATTTATTAGAGTAACTCGAATGCAAGATTGCTATACATAAAAAAAATTGACTTCGTAAATACCCACGATGATAAAATACGATGGCTTGATATTAAAAACGCTAAGCAGACTCGAATATGAGTTTAGCAAAAGGTGATCCATTACATTTGGGCAATACTCTTTTAGACCGTGACATTGATAACATGTGATACTTTTAACTTACAGTTACAGTTTCCAATTTAATGAAGGAAATGCCCAGTCTTAACACATTAAAGATATTTATTTTTAACCAAAAAATTGTTTTAATGATGTTGTTGTGGTTATTTTAATGTGTATCTCTTGTTGGTCTGAAGTGGGCATTCCCCTTTTCTTTCGTTTATTTTGTTACGAATAACAGAACGACCGATTTTTACAATTCATATTTATTTCGTCACTGCTTTATAAAGGTGAGTTTACAATATTAACGTCATCGTTAAGGCAATTCACAATTACTGAAGACAAAAATATAGCTAAAAATCTCATCGTTTCAACAGTGTAAAATATTATTCTCATCGTATACATGGGTTACAAATTGTGCTATAATATTGAACACCAAGGCAAGGTGAAACTATGATACTCGTTATAAATATAATATAATAGTTTACAATTCAAAGATATGTATGTTACCTGTAAAGCAAAATTGCGTAAATAAGTTGAAGGAAAATTGACATTACAAATTGAGCTCTATAAATAAGGAGATAGGTAACAGATTCGAAGAAACGGAAATGTACAATTCGATGATTGCTCCCAAATATCGTTAGGACTCGCACACACGGGCTTCGGTGAAATGCGACTGCGGTAGTGCGACTCAAATGAAACAATTATTTTCATCGGAAGCTTGATCGTCCAAATCTGTCCACGAGTCCCCGCATAACAATGAAAACACAAACAGAAAATGATACTAAATAACCTACTACATTACACAGCTCTTACAAAAATCCTATTACCTTCCAGCGAGCCCAGCACTTGTGATAGTTACAACTTACAACTATTCAATTATTTATTTATATTTACGTAATAACAATACACAATTAGCTATAAATATTTATACGATAACTATCAAACCGTTTATTGTTACATTCGTCAACTTGCTCCTATAGTTCCGAGTGATAAAACCGTTTTTATAATATTTATATTAGGTGATTGCACCAGTCGTATAATACAGCGTCCACCGTGTCACTTTTTTACATTAATTTTAACATTAGAGTTGACTTTAAATCTTAATATAGGAGATCGTATACTGTTTCAAATATTACAAAACGTATAGCATTATGTACATAGCATCGTTCTCCTGTTTGTTCGTATCACGTGCTAATCCGTTCGCACGGTTGCGTTGCGGTGCGACTAGTCGCGCGTCTGACGCGATCGAGACGGTGTCTACGCGATCGGTCGCACAAGCTCGGACTAATCGGATGGCGTCAAAGACGCGAGTCTAGTTGGAGCCTTATTTTTGGACACTTATCGACCTCGAGCTAAGGCCAAATATTTTGTGTCATATTCATATCTGGAAAGAAGAATAATTCCTTAGTATTCTGTCATCGGTATGAAAAAAAAAACATTTGTATAGGTAATGATTGCTGTATAGCAATAAAGGGACTTGTTGATTTCGAAAGTAGACTTACATGTACAAATTCTTTCATTAGAGGTGATGTCCGTAGTACTCGGCGGGATACTGCGCATAGCCGTGGTGGAAGGCGGGGTCAGTCGGCGGCCTGTGCATCATCTGCTGACCATCCATCATGTAGCCCATGGTCGCTTCGGGGCTGTAGGCGCCGCTCGGACCCGCATGGGGAAACACTGCGGGATAAAATACTGAATGGTTAATTAGACCTGCTGTTGCGACCTTAACTATGGCTAAAGACGAGAATACTAGTGTCTTGGGTTATAGGTATGGTATTTTTATTTTTAACGTTAATTAACTATGACACACTTTTACATCTAACGTACGCAGCTTATAATATACATCCTACACATAAAAAATAATGAGTTATAGTTTAGTTAGTTTAAATAACAGGTATAAAAGTCACTAACAAATTGTGACGAATAGCTAATGGTTAATTGTAATTTAATGGTATTTCCTTCTATCTTGCCATCCGTATTTGCTTCATAACTAGTAGTAGTAGTATCAGAAGAATCTATAAATGTGTTGGTTTACCTTAATTTTAAATCACAATAATAAGAGTTACCTATTGTTAGGTAGCAACCTCCATATTCAAATAACTACGTAGGTAGAAACGTTTTATTACTTTTTTATGCCGACGCAAATATTCTATTACCGTAACTTTCCAAATAACGTCACGCAACAAGTTCGCTCGCAATTAAGAAAGTTGGCAATCAATTCAATATTGCCATTAAAATTCCCCAGAAGTAATAAAACTCGAAATTATTCTTCCCGCTGACGTTGCGTATTTGTAACGAAAAAATCCTCTCGATTGTCAAGTCGCTCGCAGGAATCCGCTCAATTTTACCACAAAACTGTTATGCCTTCCGCTGGCAATATATCCTCGGGGATTATCAATCGTAAACTAATGGTGTTCGTCCATTATTGACGCCGATTTCCGCCTTCCTCGTGGGGTCTTTATGGTGGCACGCGCCATTGCGTTGAGCTCGCAAACACGAGAGCAATGTAATGTCGTGTTTGAAATTACTTCAAAATACTTCGCAAAAGGCATGCGACGTACGACTTTGATGTATACTCGTGTAGTGGCGATAAGGATCGCTGTCTTAATGCTAACCATAATGAAACAATAAGATATTACCTACATTTAAGTAGATATTATTTAAAAATCCATCGATTTTAAACTAACTTTTTGTGACGCGTATATAAACTACGCATTACATTATTTTTAAGTTGCCCCTTAGTGTCAGAGGTGCATTTATAATAATATTTCGATTTTCAATAAACCTACACAGTATTCTGTAGAGTAACGACACAGTTCCTTATGGTTTAATTCAAGTCTCGTCTGTTTCATGAAAAAAATCTTAAAAAAAAAGATTCCTTAAATTAAATACTACTACTAAACTTTATAAAGAATCCTTTCTGAGTTGAATTTTTACTTACGGAATAGTAATGTTTCATTCTATTCCAGATAATTACACTGTAATATTCAAATTAATTTTTTGCACCCAACTTTACCTGTTTAGTAAGGAAATATAAAAAATAAACTAATAACGTTATAAGATTCTTAACAGTTGAATGAGTTTTTTTGCTTTAATTACACGCTTATGATTCGCGTGAATAATTAATAAGTATAAAAAATTCATGTAACAGACACTGACTTTTAATTCGTTTTTGCTTTGATAGATTCGATGCGGTTTGTTGAAGCACAGCAAAATGATTTTGTAACTTAACCGTCTTCATGAAACGTTGGTTCGGTATTTGAAATCGTTTTAAGGAGCACAAACTGGTGGACGGAGTACGGAAGTAATAGTTCCTGGGAGAACTACCGACATCCCTAATTTAGTGGCGGTACTTTTTAAAACTCGCACAGTCAAATATTCTCCAAAAGTGCGACATTAATTGGTTAGCCCAAATAGACATGATGGCGTAGTCTATATTTATGTAACCTTTGGATATTAACTTACGGCTAAGCCTCATAGATGTTTTGTTGCAATTTTACCCTACTGTACATTCGTGACTCGTTCATGCTTAAATATTTCTTTTATAAGATAGATTATAATTATTAACTTAGGATTTAAAGTGGTTTTTACGTCGTCGATACAATGGGAATCAGCGGATAGAGAAAAACATTGAACGATGTAATTTTTTTTAACCGACTTTTATACACCCTATTAAGTTCGGTGTGATGTGAGTGTTTACATAGAAGTAGTATTTTTAGAGTTCCGTATTGAAAATTTCGACCCTAGTGCTAAAACTCTGTCGTCCGGGTGTCTCACATAGTCTGTGTAAAATAATTTAATCGTTTTTAATTTTAGTATAATTTTACGATACGAATAATGTTATGATTTAAAAAAATGTTCAGCCATTAAGATGGCAGAGAGCCTTAGAAGCATTTCGC
The DNA here is from genome assembly GCA_963661955.1 of Leptosia nina. Taxonomy (NCBI): domain Eukaryota; kingdom Metazoa; phylum Arthropoda; class Insecta; order Lepidoptera; family Pieridae; genus Leptosia; species Leptosia nina. Next base: position 8,129,571 of record CAVLEF010000009.1, on the reverse strand, counting down.
AATAACACGTGAAGGACGTAGATTATCGCTCACTAAATCATAGTTTCCTGGTAGCGGTCCCTCTCCCGGGGGAACCGTTATTGTTTCCGCTACCCCTGGTATGAGACATGCATCACTTGAGACATCTCTAGTATAGTAACTATTACTATATTTAATAATGTACTAGTCACTATCACTCACTATGTGACAATTTTAAATAAAACTTTAAACTCGCTTGCAAGAAATATTCCTAATTTTTAGGTTATTTTAAATCCTTATTTTTAATTTAATTCGTGCAGTAAAAATAGTCAAATGCATTTTAACGCTGCCTAAAAATTTTACTGAAAAAACGACTCATTTTAAGCAATATTAAAAGAGTAACGCAACACAATATTGAAACTAATGAATTAATACGTCAGCGTGAAAAAACAAACTCCTTTATAATTTCAGTACGTCGCAAAACACAATTTCCATTTAGTTTGACGTGGCGATCCCTTTTAGCGGTGGAAACGAAAGGAAAAATAACCCTTAGCAGTTGGAACGTACCAGGAATACATAAGCTCGGCTTGACCGCAGGAAATGCGGTGCTCGTTTTCTTCGAGCGATTGCCAAAACAATTTTCCGTTGTCCGCGTTTTTCTATTTTCGTCGGAAAGTTAGCTATATCCTGTTAGCAAACACTAGGTTTTATGGGCCGTGAGCAATTTTAAAGGAAGTTGTGATGGCTTTTTTTAAAGTTCCCGACCATTTATTTCCCGACTGATACTGGAAGGATCGCCCTTTGTTTTGCAGAGTGGAATCAATATAGAGCGAGGGCGCATATTTACTTTTGTAGTAGTATTTTATAGAGTAAGCAATTAAGGCATTATAAAATAAAGTGCCCCCCCCCCCTCCAATATTTGTAACAAAGTCTCATTGTTCTTATAACGGACTGACATCTTTTTAAAAAGACAACCAATTTAATGTCAGTGATATTCGTTGGTAATATCTCTGTAAAAACAATTAGTCTGGCTCAAGTAAGTATATTGTTGATGGAGGATCATTTCAATCGATCAGCGGAGTGCATGTATTGTAATATGCTGACGTGTCCGTAATGGCCGCCCATCAGTGGGCAATTTGTGCTCTTATAATAAATTCATTAATTCGAGTTCGAATCTGATATGTATTGGTGAAACATATTGTTTATAATACATCCATAGTGAGATTCCGTTTCCCCACGTGTGAGATTTTTTACAGGCAAGAAGTCGATCAGACTCCACCGACACAGTCCATCGTTTTCCCGGGATTCGAATCTAGGCCATCCGCGATTAACGGAATGCTAGGCAATATGTTTAACTATTTGGCTATGTGTATTTAATTAATGAATGCATTTTAACTGTTAGAAGATTTAATCGCCATTAATTCTCGTTAAACATTCAACAATTAAATACAATAGCACCATTTAAGAAAAAAATACCACGCCATGTTTTTCTTCACAAATGAATAAACCGAATGTTGATAATTGTTGATAATGATTGAACCGAATAAATAAAAGGCTGTGTACTAGAAATAAAAAAAAAAAACGCCCCGACAATTGTAAACAAATGACTGTTGCTAAGAAATTCAACCTTTAAACCACTGACAAATCACCGAATCCATCTAACGTTAAAAACTGCGCAATACTCCGAAAATCCAGCCATAAACATCAGCATCCAACAATACATATAGTATTACCAGCACATAAAAAGGACGCAGCGTCGCAAAAAGGCCCAGAAAAGAAGGGTAAAAAAGAATAATGTTCGAATTCGTTGACCCGTCCGTGGCCATCCATCAAGCGCCGACAATTCACCGGTCACCCTATCTCGGGTATTCTTGGGCATTCTTGCCTATTCGGGGATTAGATGCTTTTGTCTCTGCGCGGGGGATGTGACGCAATGACGTATGATGGCCCATTTCCAATTTCGATAATGATGCTGCCTTATCAATTGATGCTGCTCACGAGATTAAAGATATCGGATTATTTTATTGGTAGGTATTTTCTCATGGCCTTATGTATAAAACCTCATGAAACAAGGAAATTTAACAATTTAAATAACTACGGCCCGACGTTTTGGATGCTTTGCAGCAGTTAAAATAATTTTCAAATATGTTTAAATAATATATATCGCGTTTTAAACGGTTAAAGTGTTTTATTTAAATTTGTGCCACTCGCGTGAAAGACTTTGTTGTGTTTAAATTTAATAATATTTTCTTCTTATCTACGGAGAAAAAAAGATTTAAATTTTTTGTGTGCTATGACGTTAGTGTGTCAATAATGAAACATCCCTTCCCTTCTTTGAATTCCCTTCGCTTAAAGACTCTAAAGTACCGTCAGCAGAAGGTATCTAAAGAGTAATTTGTGACAATTGCAGAGCTGCACTATCCGTTGGTGCTGGTAATCTACTCATTATTCCACTCTAGCAGATGTGTCGCGATAAAAGTTGCTAGTGCTGGAAAGATGTCGATAAAGTTTGCCATTTGGTATATATCGATAAAAATGTGATCCTAATTCACTAATGTATTTTAAATAATATTGGAAATTTACCTAATGTACCTCTTTGTTTTACTACTGTTATCTTATGCCCAAAGCAAGGCACTAAAAGCAAAGAAATAGACCTTAAATAGTCATACTATACAGCTTGCATAGTGTATAAAACTACCGTCAGCAACAGCGAACTTCATCAATACATTAGTAATCGATGCCGCAATAACTACCGGATACCGACAGCAGCGTAGTCTCAAGAGCATACGGTAGAATGAATTTGAACAAAGTATAGTAATGTATTGTTAGTATAACAAATATTCAATTCAGTAGGTCAGTTAACTAAATCCTTCGAGTGCGCTTAGAGCTTTCATTTAGTATCTACTAAGACTTCAAAAGAAAAGGAGTACGGACAGCGCCGAAAATGTAAGTCTCGTGGGCATTCAGGTGCATCGTGCATACTGTATGAAGGTACGGTCAGCAAACTCAATTTCGTACTTCAAAGTCGTGGAGCCAGTTCGGACGTGGGCCGACTTATTGATGTGGTGGTCCATTAGTTTAAAGCGGACCGCCGTTTTGTTTGAACCCAATTTATTGTAATCTCCTGTGGTTATTTTGAGCGTCCTTTATCCGACTCAACGGGAAGGGGGGGACTCCTTTTAAACGCTACCGATTTTCAACGTAAACTTTTTCATATTAGTTATTATCAGCAATCGATCAATACAAATACGATTTTTAATAAAACACTTTAACGGTTTAAAACGCGATATATTAGTTAAACTCATTTGAAAATGATTTTTAACTTCCTTCGTCTCCCCGTGACCACTGCTGCACGGCTGCTGCAAAGCATCCGAAACGTCGGGCCAAAGTTAAAAATCATTTTCAAATAAGTTTAACTAATATATCGCGTTTTAAACCGTTAAAGTGTTTTATTTAAATGTGTAATACTCGCGTAAACTATAGACAGTATTTAATACAAATACGAGTAATTTGTTAATCTGTGTATAACCAACTTGATATAGTTGTTACAATATTTTATATATAATACGCACAAAATTTCAAAGATTTTATAAAAATCTAATTTAAAACGAGTGGTATACCTTTTTTCTTGGTGTAATATGAGACATTCCTGTGACTGTTTTTCTGGCCGACCGAAAATTTTTATTAAATTTGTCAGGGATTCTACCCCTTACAACTTAACGAAACTCTACCGATGAGCCACAGAAGCGGTAAATTTTAGCCATATTCGTAAAAAAAGTTAAGTTGGAAATAATATCTCCTATTTCAACTAGAATAACTTTTGTTTTTCAATAACGTAATTCAAATATTCGTAAAATAATCATTTTTCAAAATTGATGAGAACAATAGGTGTATGATTATTTCCAACTTGACAAGATTAAAATTAATAAATATTCGTATAAGAAAAATGTTACCTGCTCTATTTGACTGGTCGATCATTGGCTGAACTATCCTACGTCTTGCATTTATAAACCTGAAACAAATAAATGATTATTAACAATAGCCTATTAAAGCACAATTTTCAGATTTTAACTTGCAATCACAACAATCATTATGTAAGCATGTAGAAATAAGTATGTATTTGCATATATAATATTATCGGTTAATGGACTAGGTTTCTTGTCATAATATTTTGGAATGATATTGAATATATTTATACAACATCTTTTTACTAAACGGAATCAATCTAACGGATCAAAATAACCGAATCAATCACGACTCTGAAGTTGCCAAAATGATCTGGTATGTTTTACGGGTTAATCGACTGATAAGTCATTAGATCGGTATCTTCGAAAAGGAACAAAGCTTGGTATTAAGTCATTCTTTTTTAATTCTTCCCTCTTATTTATAACACAGTTTGATGCGATTAACAATATTGTATTAGGGAATTAATGGATGAATTTACTTTAATAAAACATTCAACTGCGTTTATTTAGTTCTTTTCACGTAAAATACATAATTGTATATGTTTGACACAAAATATTGCATGTTTAAAATAGTTTTTCTTAATAAATTAAAATCCAAGGACTCGGGAGGGTATATTTCTGTATTTCATCTGTGGCGTACTGTTATCAAGCAAAGAGATCATTATGACGCTTCTTAGTAACTCTTGATGCTTGAAGGGATAAAATGTACTCTTATTTCGTTTCTTCAAACGTCACCGAGCTTTACCCAAAGTTGACAGACTTAATGATTGGGTCACCTACAAATTGAGTCTCTCGTTGTCACGAGATGCTTCAACATTAAATTACGTCATAAAATTATGATCTAACCCTCCACTGCAAGTGGGGGTCAAAACAGAACGCCGGGGCTAGGGACAACCCTTGCGTAATTACAGCAGTCTGGCAGTAATGTATCGTTAATATCACGATTAGTTCATTAACTCTGCAGGTCCCGGGACTTTGGCCCAAGGGACGGGGTTGTAATTGTTATTCTTACAATATGACGCGTGACGTGAGATTTATTGTCGTGTTATTAGATTTTGCGAGTTCGTAATTAAATATTTCACGAATTGATGTGGGATTTCAAGTGTTGAAACTTCTGATTAAAATTTAAGAAATAAAAAAACTTGTATCTACGATTCTATTTATACTTACACAATAGTTAAATATAACACTTTTGACGGTTTGAAACGCGAAATATATTACTTAGTATATTTCGACGTTTCGGATGCATTGCAGCAGTTGTGTAAACCGTTAAATGTATTATTTAAATGTGGGACACTAGCGTAAACTACAGACGTAAAAGCATTGTCTGTAGTTTATAGAATAGAGAAAAATCTAAGAATCCGAAGCAAGTTATTTTTCGTATTAATCAATTTTCCAAATCAATACTTATACTAAGAGTTTGTTTGTAATACCTTTACAACCTAGGCACTTGACATTAATGCACTGAAGAAGTATCAATTTATATAAAACACTTTTAACGGTTTGAAACGCAAAGTATATTACTTGGTTTATTTCGACGTTTTGGATGCTTTGCACCAGCCATGTAAAGCGTAAAACGTATTATTTAAAGGTATACTACTCGCGTAAATTAGAGACAATACTTACAGACTACTGCAAAATCTAGTAATCAGAAGAATTATTTTTCGTACCATTAAGTTCAGAGGCAATACGTATATTCTAATAGTTTTGTTATTCTACCTTCATTAGACACTTAACTTGACAGTGTAATTCACTAGAGAAATATATAATTAATATGTTTAAAGCAACCTTCATCTGACTTTACGTATAAGCAATATTAGCTATAGAATAATTTTTAGCAAAATTTAGCTGAATATTTTCAACAGCGCTCAATAGTTCGGCTATAAATCATATGTGATCGTATAATACCCGGGCAGTGGAAGGGTTAGGATTGACTAAAAATGCATATGCGTGTTGATTTATTTATTTTATATGCAAATGAGGATAATTGTAGTGAGATTAAGGCGTTAAGAGGGGTGTTATCGTATTAGCTACATAGCTAATGGCTAAAATTATATCCACGCTCATTATATGAATAGGAAACATTTGAAAGGGATGAATTAGAATCGGATAACTTTTAACGGTTTAAAACGTGAGTTTAAACTCAATTCTGTGTTTCTTCTGTTAAAATGTTTGCCACCCTTGTATCGATCAAATTTTGATTATTTATTAATAATAATAATATTTCACGACCGCCTATGTAGCTAAATGGTTAAACGTGTTGCCTAGGATTGCGTTAAGCGCGAGACATCCTTGGTTCGAATCCCTGGGAGACAATAGATTGTTTCGGAATGTTTTGAAACAGAAATGTACTCGCCTACCTACGGGATCAAGAGCCTATCTCGAGTCCCAGCAGTGGGCACTATTTAAATGGGCTATGCAGAAGGTTTATATTTTATAAGTATATGTTATTATTACAGCATTAATAAAAATACGTTACACCTCTAAGACATTTTCTCTAATATTTTCTTTAAAATGAAATTATATCTAAAGTATATTTCAAATTTGGCTGTAAAATGGCTAGCCCTTATATCCCCGATTATAAAAGTCGTGTTTAATTAACGAAAGAAACAATTGTAATTTCACGTCACGGAGGCGCTCGTAGCCTTCCCTCTTATTTAATTTGCTTTCAGGTAATTAAAATCTAAGAACTTTGAGACGAAATTAATTTTTATTTACTTTAGGTGAAATAATTCTTGCTTGTCGTACAAATACACACAATTTTAGATTAAGAAATTCATAATTTCATTAATCATTAAGACTATGTTTTGAAATTCATTATTTAATAAAAAAAAATATCTTAGTAATTATATCTTTATTTTAACAGCTAGTTGAAAACAGATACAAAATCCTATTAAAATGACTTAGTCTGGTTTCGTTGTGAGCAATATATGTATATACTTACTCGTATATATATATAACTTTTAAATTGGTTCTGTATATCTGTATGGCTCAGGTCCGGGGAGCCCCTAGAACGTGTCACTCGCGCTAAATGGCATACTTAACTTTTCCTATTTGGGGAGAAAATCTCGCAGTAATAATAATCATAGATATTGGAGATCGTGGCAGAGGTACACGTTATGGTCAGCTCTTGATTGTCTATGAATAGGTTTTAGTCGTAAGCTTCGTTTTATGTTATGGCAACACTTAATGGTTAGGGCCTAGTGGGTATATAATCTTGTCTAGACGAGGCATTTTATATGCCAACGACATCAAGAATTCATCAAGTTGTTTTCGATGTTTAGAACTGTAATATTCTTTAACATGTAATGTATCATGCGTATGCAGAAATATTTAATTTAGTCGATTTTGTTTGTCGTGTGTATACGCCATGCTTTAAAGTGTTGAAATTAAAAGACTACGTGTTATTGAATTGATTCTTCGTTGGTAATTTAGTGTTGATGCCATCCATTGTTCACTTGTAGCCTAAAAGTAGTGCATTTTGCATTTGTACACCTAAATACAATATCATAAAACCTCTAGTCACACTGTACTGTGTAAACCATTTTACTTTTTGAAATAAAATTATTTAATGCTTAAAGTTTCAAAGCAACGTAATTCCAAACAAATTATAGTAAAGTTTGATCAAGAGGTGTTTTCGCTAGGTGGAATAGGGCGGGCGGGTAGGTTTAATTAGGCAAAAAGAGATTTATCGCCCAACCTGCGCTCTGCGCCGGTTAACTTGTTTATCTAATACAAGTTTTGTTTGACCTCTCTATAATGACCTAATTAAACGTTTTGCGCCATACTAAGGAGGTCTTTGTAGTCTATGGCTTGCTTCTCAATGAATTATAGTCTATTATCCAAATATGACTGTAGTCTATGATTCGGAACGCGATCAATATATAATCTAAATGTACAAGCTGGCAAAATCTATAAATTTACACTTTAAACTAAATTTAATGAGATGTTTTACTATTGATTTTATAATTATTGTCTATGTAAAGATATAGTAGCTAAGTTTGTTCCTTTCCACCATATTTGGTAGATGGGAAATTGTCACAAAGCAACCGAATATTGAAATAGCTTGGAATCGGTGAGGAAAACAAACGTAGCAATAAAAATTTACGACGTATTAGAAGTACGGTCAGCAGCCGAGCCGCACATATTTCATTATTAGTAACTTGTTTTTGTTGACGGTCCGCTGTTGGGGTGGCATGCCAAGTTCGTAGGCTTTTTAGGTAAACGCAATATGTCATGGGGAATTGTTCTTATTGAATGGGGAACTGTTTTCTTACATTATTGACAACGTCTGTAATAAGTCACGTTCTACTAAAATGAATAATAGGTTTATGTGACTTTTGCTTAACACGCATGAACAAACACAAAGACAGCACAAAGATAGGTGTTGAATTAAGTAATGATATTTTTATAATTAACGTAACAAGTTCAAATAAGTTGGCATGTATTTATGATTGAAAAAAAGGACACATGTGAGACTCGAATCTACGACCAACGGCTTGGCAAGCGGTCTCTTCACTATAAATTTACGAATTATAAAAAAGAAAGTAAAAATATTTTTGTTAAACAAAGTTAATTCGTAGAAATAGTAATATTAATGGATCTTTGTAATTTCGTCAAATTTAACTGGTACGTTACAATAGGCTAAAACGAGATAGTTCGGAAAGAAATTGACAAAGGGCGAATGTTAACTCACAAGCAGTATTGTGTTGTATTAAGAAAAAGAAGTAGTTGAAACTAGCAAATCTCTGTGAGCTGGACAAGGAAAGGGTGAATAAATTGCGAAGGTCTGTTGATCCACTGTGCGGACGGACGGAAAGATGGATTGTTTGATGCATTGGACATATTAACATGCAAAATGATATCTTTATTTCTTTGATCTGGTCTTAGAAATAGTAATGAGGCATTTGTAAAACAAATACATTATTTTACAGTGCGGAAGTTTAAAAAGATGTAGGTGTAATTTTCAACAAACTGCCACAATTTTAAAAATAATGGCTTAATTGCGATTAGAAGAAGGATAACTGATGCCTTTCTAAAAGTTCACAAACAAAATAATATTTAAAATACGTAGTTTATAATTCAAACTTCTAGTAAATTGGCAGTTGAAGTTTACAATATTAATTAAAATTGACTTCACACTCTAGATCACAATATCGTATTCTTTAAGATATGACACATGGGTAAGTCTACATTTAATAAGTTACGTTATCTTTAGAAATTTCTAGAAGTTTTAATCGGTAGACATATATTTTTGGAAATTTGTAGAAAATAAATCGGTCTATTTCTTTAATGTTTTAATTAAAAAAATTCTACTAATGAAAATAGGTAAATGTTTATTTTTAGCTGTATATTTTACATATGTGATATTTATTACTAATACAGTTTGGCGTTGGAGAAGTTCCATTAAATGTCGAATTCGTGAGGCAATTGTTTTGATCCCATGGCAATAATTGGGCGTTAATAATTGTCTGATTTAGGGCAGTTTCTATGCGACGTCGGTTCTGGATTCGAGAAAAATATTTATCACCCCCGGGACCTGGGGATTACAAGTATTTTTACGTGATCCACTTTATTGTTGATCATTTTTACCTTAATATAAAGTTATTTTTCTACGTACACAATATGCCTGTCATACGAAAAAAATTTGTTCGTTTTTTAATTATGAAGATCACTTCATAATAAAAGAGAGCTATTTTAGTATCTAAATTTTAGTAAAGGGTTACAACTAGGTGCAAAAACATGAACACAAAATGTATATAAGTAGTTAGTTTTTGTCCTACCTAACTTTCATTTTTTTTACTTTGTACTTACAATTAGTTATGTTCAGGATTTACACAGAAAAGAAATGCGTAATTTAAATTATTTCTACTAATTAAAGTCTCAATTTAAATTAAAAAAGAAAAGAGTATACGTAATAAGTACACTACGCTTAAGAAACCAATAATTATATAAGCGCCTTGATCTGTTGTGATTTTAACTTTAACAAATGTAACATTTCATCGTCTGTGCATAAATCAGTTCGCAATAATCCAATCTTGCCTCACCCAAGATTGCTAATAAATTACATTTCCAAACTTATAGGAAACCCGCGGTAACGCAAGGGTCAAACAACTGTTGTCGATAATTACAACACTACGACCCGACTTGTCGACATATGGCGCTTCACTAATAAGGGCAAGAGGGTGACGATTAGGCGAAACGGATCGGGTTTTATGATGGCAACACTCATAACTTACGAATGTTATGGATTCTGTAGTGATGTCTAAAAATGTAAGATTCGCGGGCATTTCCGATGTACAACCTCTTTGCAAGGATACAATATATAGGCAGGTGCTATCAAATTCGACACACTTTAAGCTTTCTTAATTTCCTATTTATCTCCTCTAACTCTAACGTCTAACTCTTGTAATTGTATCATGGAGTGTAATTCTTGCCTACTGAATAAAATCAAGAAATATGTACCTGTGAAAATAAAGTTTTCTTTTCTCCTCATAGGTCACAAGTTTATTCCACTTAGTTATAAAATTCTCCATAAAGAAAACCTCTAAGTGGAGACATATATTTGCGTCCGTTTGACTGATCAGATAAGTAGTTTTCGCGATTGTAATTTCTAATGAAACTTGTATTGAATTATTGTTTTAACTTTATTTTAACGCGTTGATATGAGCAGAATTATTATTATTGTTTATTTTGTAAACCGTATGACTAGCGATTCTAATTCACAGGCTATATAAATATAATTCTGTCACAGATGTTGTTAAAACATCTTACTCTAGTGTGGCCACTAAAACTAAGAATCTTGATAAGTCACTCAGAAATTACGCAAGGAATTTCAGGTCGTAGCTAAAATTAGTTGCTCCATTTTTTTTATGCAGTTATTAATTAATTGTTAACCTAATGTAAAGATTAAATAAATTAATGGAAACCCATTTTCAGGAACAAAAAAGTATAAACACATAATTAGTACGGAGTAGTAGTATAGTTCCTCAGTTTAAAAACAAATAATCCTGCTTATTGTATGTAATATATATCATACACTTACACGATTGTTACATAATATATAATTTTTTGTTAAACCCGCTCCTTTAGTTGCCAGCAAATATCACACGATCGTGATAATGGTGGCACCATATTGCAGTGACTGCGCGAAACCGTATTTATTTCGGATTAAACGGGTTAAGGTGTAAACGGATATAACTAATACAACGATGCTGGCGATACAGAATTATATTAAAGTCAAGAGTTGTACTGGCTAAGGTTTTAACACGTAATAATACCTATAGGTTTTAATTCATATAGGACAATTGTTACTATGAGATATAAATCCGGAATATAGATTCTATTATTGATATCGTAATGTATGATTTCTTATTATTGTTGTAATAGTAAAGTAATTATTATTTTAATGATACAGGAGGACAGACACGCACGCAATGAAAAGATATAAGATTGTAGATAAATAATACTTTCGAAGGCTTGTCTTATCTTTATATATCAGTTGTGCTATATTGAAGTTATGTACTGGAAAAGAATTCAGTGCGAATAGTAGAGCATAGAGCTGTAGCAATTCGTTGACCACTAATGAGTGCAACAGCAGCGCCATGCGGGCACCGCGGCTGCCGCGAGAACTAATTTACAGTGATGGATCGCTTGACTTTCATTGCCAACTATGAATCGCTTTAAATTGATATTAATTAGAGAAGTTTTCAAATGGTGGAAAGGAGCAATTCTATCATCGTTTTATAAATCTATTAAAAATGATTATGGAAACTGTAGGAACTTCAAAAATAGTTGTAGCATTTATAAGTCTAATAATAAAAAGTAGTTATGACTATTAACTAATGAATAGCATTAATTTTAATGCAATTCAAAAAAAATTTCCTCTTTATTAATTTAAACACTTTTTAATAATTTATCGAAATTTAAACCTTAAAATATGGCATAACTTATCTATGGTTTATAAAAAGGTTGTTTAAGGATTGTGACGTCACAATAGCCATCAGGTGCCCTTAAAACTGATTCGCGCGCCATTAATTTGACAAATGTGCGCGAATCGCAACGGGACGCTGGCTCGACACACCCCGTGTACGACGAGCTTTATGTTATTCGTGTGTGTGCGCCTCATTTTATGAAAGCGGTTGCTTTTTGTTTACAATTTAATAATTTCAGCTTACTTTCACAAGTAGAAAATATACAGCTTAATAAAGAAATGTCGTATTTACAATAGTATTTGTATCCACAGGTAAAAAGATGACTTAATAAAAAAATACATTGTACATTAAAATCGATTGTAAATTTATTGCCACGGACACAAGTTTACAAAATTCAACATTATGAGACTAATTAGTACCTACTCGTGCATTTGACCTGTTAAAATACTGTACGATTTTTTTACAATGCTAAAATATTAAATTAGTCTTTATTAAAATTCAAAATGACATTATAAATTACCTAGAGTATAGGAAACACTTTGAACATTGAATACGTGAGAAAATACGACACAAGTTGATAACATGATAATGTATTCCATTAACAAGATGGTAATAGCAATTTGTTTAAAATTAGCTTGACCGATAAGGAAAGCTGACACTATTCTGAATAGAATACCTATCTAGCTTATGTAATTTTTCATTATGATGAAGAAACATTCTTCATATTAGGAAAGTATTTTCCTAGATCTTAACCTATAATCATTTTTTCTTTGGCATATTTTACATATTATGATTTTTTGTACCACGTTATTTTTTTTTTTTTTATGTAAGTAATTATACTTGGTGAAAATCTGATATCGAAACCCCGTATATTAAGTAACCCCCGAAGTTGGTCTGGTAACACTTAAAGTTCTCATAGCCTGGTACAATTGCTGATGTGGACTAGGAGAGTATAAGAGTTAAGCAAGCAGACAAAAACATTAATAAAAACAAAAAATATATATTGGTTTGGAAGAGACAAAAGATATAAGAGAGGAAAAGGAGAGGATGTTAGTGAAAATAATTTTATACTAAATAATATTCTACAGAAAATATTGGACAAAACCAGAATATATCGTAAGATACCGAGGCTCAATAAACAAGTTACAATTTCACGGATGCGCTGGCGATGCCATCTTAAGGGCTCTAATGGCGTCGGCCCTTAAATTTTTAACTTTATTTATTGTCTCTGGTCTGCTATCGCCACGGCATCTAGTCGTTATGACTTGTACTACGTTGTTAAAATACCTGTATTATCTGTTTTTTCGATGTTCAATCAAAATTCGACAAGTGCGAAAATTTTTTTAAACTCTTATGATCCTAAACTATATAATATTTTTACTGAAAGAGTTATTAAATTTGAAGCCCTAATTTGGGATACCTATTTATTCCGGAGTAAGAAAGTATAAAAGTGCAAGTAACATATACTAATTTAAGCCCGTGATTACAAAATAGACAGTACGTAATATAAGAAGTTAAAAAAACACTCGTTTATGCAAATGTACAAAATGTTCTAGGTATTCATAAACTAGACACTAGATATTATAAAGAAGAATTAGCACAATAGCGCCGCGAACAAAGACGAAAACAATACGAAAGAAAAACAAAAGGCAGCCGAATTTACGTTTAAAAACAACGTAGATAGGATTCGTATCTATCCTATTTAGATATTAATCTAAACGAAAAAGCAATTCAAAATAGGCAACAAGCTAACAGTAGGGTCGGGTAATTGGCCATTTATCAAAGAGAAGGGGTTAGCTCCTGATACTCGCTGCTGCTCTGGTACATAGCTTTGGGCAATATCGCTGTGGAAGACACATACAATGATTTGTTTAATTAAAAAAAAGAATTTAGTTCAATTGCGAGTGTGTATAGTGGACATGTTAACTAAAATAGGCGTGAAAAATGTTTAGATCTTTAATAGCAGGCGGCAGAATTCCTTGTTTACATTTCTGTAGTTTATTAAAAAAATTTAGCAAACACAAACTTTAGATAGGATTTATTCCTAATACCTTATCATAACCTGGTAGCTACGTTTCTCTCTTATTAGAGAGAAAGTATTCTTCTGGTTAATTCTGACGGTAAGGGGATTTCAGAAATATATACAATCGCTGAATTTAAAAAGTGTCATACATGAAAATTTTGCCAAATAATCCGTTCCCTAAATACACAAGCGGCGGCCTGGACCCCCATAAACCTTATTAAGCAGGGTTTTTAATTCAACCTCCCGCTAATGAAACTTTCTTATCGGCTCTTCTTGTTTTGAATTATTGCCTCGATATTTAGATTAGCTACTATCTTTGTATCCCGTTAGAGAAATGATAAACAATCGTCTAAATTAAAGTTAGTTTTATATCGGTTTTTTATTTGAAATATATTAAAAAAAAACAGTTTTTACTATACTTTCCGGTAAAAGAAAAATTCTTGTAGTTTTTTTTATTAAGAAAAACTTTTAATTTGTTACGTTTGTCCGCAACATAAAAATGAAATATAAATATTTTTATATTACATATTTAATGTATAGTATAGTTGGTATTTACTTTGCTTTATATAAAAATGATTAACAAAGCATTTAATTACAAGCTAATCTTTAATGGCACGCGTAAAAAATTTCATTATCATTTTTACAGCAGTTACTCTAGTTTACGACTTGTTCTTCGATGATTATGCAATAAAGACCTATCATCAATTAGAGTGTTTTAATTTTTACGAGTTTAATAATCGTAACAAGCTGTTAATTTTATCGTTGAAACCGTAATATTGAAAGTTAAGCCTTAGAGTTTGTTAACATGAGAATAATGGTTTAAAGATACGAATGCGAAATTCAAAAAGTAAATATCTTAATTAAACATAATAGCAGTAATAGTGGTATTAAATAATTATAGCTTATCTTAGCGAACCCCATAACAAAACAACCATAGAGATTACAACTTAACTTTTCCGATCAGACACCATAGACAAAGGCTTAGATTTTACACGGACGGATTGGCAGAAGCAGAATCAACCCTTTGACAATTCGAGAATTGGGGTGACAAATTGTGGCTGTCAGTTTATTTTGTTTATGCCCCTGGCTCCTTGTTTATTTCCGAGATTTAGTGTAGGATCTGATGAAATTTTCAATTATAATAATCTTTTGTAAACGGTAAACAGATGTAATTCTTTTACAAAAGTAGCCACTACATTGGGCCCCCCGGGGGGGGGGGGGGGGGGGTTTCCCCCCCCGGGGGGGGGCCACCAAAGGGGGGGGTGGACCCCCGTTTCCCGGAAAAAAAAAAACACAAAAAAGGGGGCGGGAAAAGTTTCGGCGTGGGTCTATTTTATGTTTCGCCATTTTGTTGGTGCCACGAATACAATGATAATATCCAAATAATTACAAAAAAGGTTTGAATTACTATATATGCATAATGATATTTTTATTTATATCTAGTATTTTCTACGAACTTGAGCAAATGTAAAGAAACCGGCTCTCCCTAAAACGTAAACTTCGTAACAGGGCAGTCTTACAAAAGAGAGTTAAGTTTAATCTAGTAATAAAACACTTTACGATTTAAAACGTAATATTAGTTTAACTTAATTGAAAATAATTTGAACTATGGTCCCACGTTTCGGATGTTGTGCAGCAGCCTTAGACCTCGTGACCGCGTTTTAAACCGTTAAAGTGTTTTATTGTAAAGTAAACTACTCGCGTAAATACAAACAGTATTTAGAATAATGATGAATTTATTTGTGTTTCGTGGACACCAAAACGATTATTATTTTTAATATCATTGTAGAAAATCCAGGCTTACTGCCATTAACTTAATTTCGAAAGAAACGGCATCGTGCATTGAGATGGTAGTTAAGATTACTTGTAGCAATTAAGAGGTTTATTTGCATAGTGACGGCCGACACCGCACCCGTTTGACATTTTACTCCTCAATTTGCCTTATCTTTCTTATCGTTTCCTAAGAAACGACGAAATATGAGAACAAAATACCTAATTAATTTTTGTTAAAATTTTGACCTTCGTTATATTTAAAGTTGATATATAAAAAGGATGTAGAGAATATTTCCGTCGGTTTTGATTTAAACAAAGTTTTTTAAATCTCATTTTTTGAAATTGACTTAAAAACAAATTTAGGGATAACTATATATTTTATACTTACAATTACATAACTCTAAAACGCAATATATAATTGTAGTTTACTTTTACTGTATACGCTTTACGCAAAGCGTTAATATTTTATTTATTAGGCGTGAAAGCATTCATTTATAAAATAGATATGACAAAGTAGCTTAGAGTTAAGAAAAAAACAAATGAAGTAATTAAAAACAAATAGAATCCCTCTAAACCGTACTGTGACAGACATAATAATCCGCATGCGCGAATAAATTCAGCTGTGCCCCGTTCGTACACACGGCATTAGACGCAAATTAATACAACGGCTCTTGGCGCACCTGTGGCCTGTTTCTTTCCGAATTAACTCCCTACAATGGAGAAGTTTTGCACAGTTATTTTTCCTGCGGCGGCCATATTTCAAACTGTCATAGTTAATCTTTTTATCAAAGTTGCAGCCGAAGTCTCATCTGCTGTAATTGCGTTTGGAGTTTTAGTTTTTAATAAGTATTGATGTTGAATTAAGTAGTTATTGCTACGACGGGGTTATACATATTTACTTATTTTTGTCTATAACGAAGTACTTCTTCGTTATAGGAAAAAATAAGTAAATATAAGTAAACATCTTTGTTACTATATTTACTTATTTTTGTCTATAACGCAAAAGAAACATGTACTTACATGTTTCTTTTGCTGTAAGTCTATTCAAGTAACGTCTTTGATGAAACAACATGTAAACTAATATATAAAGTCTCCATTAGGTATATTCGTACTTAGAGGTTTCAAACTATGTACCTACCTACACCTACTGCCAACCAAACCCGATTATAATGAACAGTTAGTACTACAGATATTTGTGTAAACTTCCATTATAACTCCAAGTCGATGGCACGTAACCTTTTCTAGGTATTTAATTAAATTCCACTTCATAACAATTTCAATTTACATCTCAAGACGCATTTTGCGTATTCCAAATGCGTTATTTAATTCAACAGTAGCAATTCGCATTACAAAACGAACAGCGTCTAGGCGTATAATTTATATTTAATTTAAACAAGACGACATCGCTATTCGGGATACGATGCGTAATTAAAATTCCCGCCATGGCGGCCGGGCGCGCGCCGCGACAGTTTTCGCGCCAATTTCAACGGACCCGGAAATTAATTGTGACAGAAGACGCGGTCACATCCGCTTGCGTTCCGTTATTGCAATTGCATTAACATCCTATTAATAGCACAGAGTAAAAATATCACCGCCGGTGATTGAGTTGTCATCGAATACAGAACTCCATTGCTTTTCATAGCTTTCTGTCTGTAAAGAGTACTATTTTATCTATGGAGATACCATAGATAAAAAATAGTTATATAGGTATCAAATTGAATCTCTGTATTTTATAACGACCTGAGATAAACACATTAAAATATACTTATTCAATGTAGAATAAGTATTATTTTTAATCTATAATAGTTGTTAAACTTAGCGAATTATTAAAGTAAAAGAACAAAAACAAAAAATACTTTATAGTATGTAATTGAAGTCTAGTAACTTATAAATATAATAGATATAAATATCCTATCTTCTTTGACTGCAAACGCCGGGAAAGGATTAAGTGCAGTTTTTATATAATTCAGCGGGCTCAGGTGGACTTGTCATTAGCTGATGAGGGTCCGTGCTCCCTTTGTTTTCCCTTATATAAAGTGAAATCGAGGACTTAAGTGTGCTTTTATTAATGCTAGGACTTCATATGCGACTTTACATTGGGAAGTCAATTCAAAACACTATATAATATATGCAGCACTTAATATACTTGGGAAGGGTATATGTTATAATCTGTTTTATCGCAGTAAAGAGATCGTTAAAAATATAGTTGTACATTTTGGTTGTGTGTTTTGTGTTAAGTGTTAATACATATATTCAATAAATCTAATGTACAAAATATGTAGTATTAATTAAATTAATATTCAGGAAAAACTTCAAGGAGTCAAAATAGTGGCTTACTTTTCACTAGTAGGTATGTCCACAATTCTCTACGATGATATGATTTTTAATAATGTAAGATGTAGTGTAAAATAAAGCCGTTATCACTTCAGGCAATATTCAGACAAGAAAAACAATAGACAATGGTGGTGGGCAGTAGAGTGTAGATTAAGTAAGTATTCCATTAGAAATTGATATATTGTGTCTCGCAATTCCACGATAAGATTAGGAAAAATTTATAGGTTTTTAGTCATAGAGTGAGATTTATTTGCGCGATTATTTGATTAATAGCCAACATTTTTTTATCCATTATTTAACTCTAGAAATAACGCTAAAACACTAATGCTAAACACAAGATTAGCTCTTTTTAAAATTTAAATATTTACATAACGTATTTGGAAACGAACAGTTATTTATTTTATAAGATATTATTATTCTAAAACTTGCGAATTTACAATTAAAATATCCATTCCAAAAACAACGGATAGCATAACAATTTATAGTTATTTATTGTAGTTTAAGAAAATCAAGCTAGTTTTCAATACCTATAACGTTGAACATCTTTCTGTTTTTAGTCAATATATAGCCAATTTTGTATGTAATATGTTTGTTTAATTCCAAGTTCATTATCTAGATCTATTTTCGTTACTCCTATTAATTAATTCAGTATATAAAAAATAAAATCTCAAATTTATGACTGTCTTGTCGGCCTAGCCGATAGAAGACTTTTGAAGAAAACTGCAGACCCCAAGGTCCTGGATTTAAAGTCCGGATCGGCCAAAGGCTGGCTTGGTATTTGCAATTTTTTTCAGAAAAGTTTAGCACCAGAATTTGCATGAACATTATAAGCCGTCGGTTCCGGTTATCATCACTATCTTAATGGCGGTAGTCATGACATCTCGCCAATTCGAACAGAGCAGTGTGGTGGCAATAAGTAGGAATCGCTCCTTGGGATTTGTGACCCAGCAGTGGGACATAGATAATTTGAAAATGTTTGGGACCCCACAGAACCTAATGTTGTAATATTTTTCCAATCAGTGTTGTGCCGAGGACATAAATGTCTCGATACATAAATAATCGATTTGTAAATCGTATGTAGTGACATCTAATTGTTGCTTATGGTTCCACAAGGCAATTTGCAGTGGTGATTGATCGCTTCGCCCGTTAATTACATGTCATGGCTCCCCATTAACACAGCCTTTTTACATTTACCGACATGTGATTAGAAATGCTTTTGAATATTTCAAAATACTTTCTAAATCGTCCCGATCGGCTTTAGCTTTTACTTGACATCTAGTACTCTAACGATTGTTCTGTTAGCAGCCTAATATTTTTAAATGACACGCAACCCACTTTTGTGGGTAAGGAGCAAAGTAAGTATATATGTTCTGAAGGGGGTAGGTCAACTTCTATTCGTGTAGGAGTTTTAACGGAGGTAAAGATCACTTTATTTGAATAGAGCAAAATCGGAAGTAAACATCGTTTTATTTATGTAATTTACTTTTCAGTAAAAGTAAATTACATAAATAAAAAAATAGCTTCGAGCACGCAAAACGATGTACCTAAACAGACAATTTATAGTAAGAAGCAAAAATAAACTCTCCTTATAATTATCAGACATCACGCATCTGCCTAACGAATAAAAAATGATAATTTCACTTATAAGACTCAATGCGCGTAGGTGTCTTAATATTTTATTCGTCCGAGACGTAAAAAGCTGAATCGATTACACACGAACGAACACGATACATTACCTACCGGGATATTAATTAATCGAATTAATAATAAAACAAATGGGACGGTATCTTACATAAATCGATGCGCGTGGGCACAAGACGGATGACCGTTCGACGACAATACGATTTTTTATATCGATTATTAGGTGCGCGTCAGAATGGTTGCAATAAAGTTTTCAGTTTTCATATGTAGTGTTTCCACAATTAAGCGTTACTAGATTGGTATTTTACTTCTAGAAACTGTGAACCATATGCTTGTCTATCTTCGTCTATATTAAAAGCAGTTATTATAGATATACCGAATCTGACGTAGATATAAACAAAATTGAAATAAAGCTACTCTGTCTACCGTGTAGACTATACCCACCATTTTTAAATTGAGGTCTTAACTAGGACAGATAAGCACAGTTGAGACGTTTTTTAACTTTCCTTTTATATTTATCAGATGGCTTAGCATTGAATTTAAAGGTACGAGTCGGTGAGAAGTTTTAATAGAGTTCTAGCAATCTGATCGGAGAGAAAGTATTAAAAATGCCTTATGCGAACATTTCAATATGGTTTAAGTTCTCATTCTTTTAATAAAGTTGAAGATTATTTGGCTGAAGGCGGTAATCTGAAGTTGTTGTAAAATTTTCGACAGGATACCGTTTGAAGTTGCCTACAGCGATTTGACATGACATCTTGGTTTTCTCAAAATGTGTTCCTGCTAATACATGCTTCTTAGAATGTTATAATCAAACTCGGATAGCATAACAAACAGTCATATAAATATAACACTTTAACGGTTTAAAAACGCGATATAATGGTTAAACTTATTTGAAATTTATTTTAACTTCGCCCCGACGTTTCAGCTGCTTTGCAGTCGTGGTCACGGGGTATCTCCCCGTATATCGCATCGATATATATTACGTTTCAAACCGTTTAGGTGTTTTGTTAATGTCTGTTTTCTATGCTTTCCGATTTCCAAGTTTGATTATAACCAAATGTAAGTGTGCACTACTCTGCGTAAACTACACGTATTTAAACAGTCATTTATATAAGTCTAAACCGATGTTATAAGTTCAGTTGAGTATAAAGACTAAATCTACTTAGGGGGTTAAAATCAGAAGTAATGTAGGCTGTTGGTAAACGCTGGAAAGCCAGTATGGCGTAGCCAACCAATTATACCTTAAAAAAAACCATTTCATATAAAGATTCACAATTTGTTGGATTGGTCTTTTTATTAGAAAAACTGAAAAAGTTGTAAAAACTCCTCTCCATTAATCCCATTGTCACTAATTCCTTTGTTCACTGAAGCTTGAAACGTAACAAACAAAGCTATATATTACTCGTTCGCACTTAAAGGTAAAGCATATGTGTTAGAGTGTGACACTGCGACGTGTCGGATGTTTGTCTGACAGTTACATTTTATAGCGCTTATAGATTTTGTATACTCTTCCACGCTCAAACTGCTTAACCAAATTTGATAAAAAATTCTGTCAAAAAAACTGGTAAGTCCTTACGATTACCAAATAGGTTACTTTTTGTTTCGGAAATAGTTTCGATTTCATAGGGTGCACAAAGAAATTTTTAATTTTTTTACCAAATTTTAACTAAGTAGTGGTTACCATGGAGTTAAAATCTAGTAGAAAATAAGCGAAGGATGAGTCTGTAAGCATATAAGTAGGTAGTATATTTAGGATACAAGTGACATCCACAGTCCTGGCCGTTCGCCAAAAGCTCTGTTAAAATCTCCCGCATCATGAAAGCTCAGCGCTAATACTCTATATAAATCTAGTATTATGCTATCTTAGTTATACAAGCGTGACCCTTGGCGTCACGCGTTACGCTGCCGAGTGTTTTAAGTTTTCAAAGGAATAAAAATCATTAAATAAAATGCATAAAAGATATGTTGCGATGAAAAAATAATTTACTTCTGTGGGAGAGAAACACTTTATATTACATTATACGTTATTAGTATACGCAAGATCCGGGTTCGAATTCTTGGATAAAAAATCTAATCATTCTGATAAAGCAAAGGACGTTCAAGGCACCGATAGAAATATGCCCGTCCATCTATGATCATCGAGTTTAGCTTTTAATAGAAGCTTTAACTTAACAATTAGATATTATTTACTACTAGCTTGAACAACATACAGTACTTACATAGTAAGACAGTTTTTAAGCTACTTAAAATTTAATTCTAATGAAACAAAACATTACTGACTAGTGACTAACGCTTTTGTTTAAAATTAAACCATTAAAAAAAAGCTCTCGCAAGCTACGTTTTATTAGTACGGTTTTATATAGCAAGAGCTTTCTACCCGGATAAGAGTCAATACATTAGTGGAGGTCAATCCGGGACACAATAGCTTGATTTATTGTCCCGGGGTAAGAGTGCCCTGGCCGATCCTGATCTCCATTCATATATTGATTTGCGATACCGCCGCTTAAAACTGCCTTTATTGTATACGCCTTTGTCAAGTTCCGATATTTTCGCTAAAATATATCTTATATAACATAGCAAATATATATTTAATATATATATAGGTATTGTTTAATAGTGTTAATACTATACGAGATACCTTACTAAAGTTACCAATAGTTATTGTTTAACTTGTCCCATATTACATGTGAGGCAAAAAGAGTAGAGTCGTTTTTATTTAGTTGACGTTGTTTTAGGAGGGGAGGTAATTACAGGTTTTTGAGATGCGAACCAGGGATGTATCGTGTTAAAGGCAATGCTTTATACTACTGAGCCAGGGAGCCGGCGAATTAAATTGTTAAATACTGTCTATAGTTTACACGAGTAGTACACATTTAAATAGAAAACTTTAAGGGTTTAAAACGCGATATATTAGTTAGAATTAATTAAAATGATTTTTAATTTCGTTAAAGTGTTTTATTTGAATTAAATTCTTGTTTACGTTAAAGTTAAACCGTTAAAGGGTTTTATTTGAATTAAATTGTTTACGCACATTATATTATCTTCTCTGAAAGTGTAATACAAAAGTCTCTGGCCTAAGTTATACGAAACTCAAACCGAAAGCCAAAACTATGGAAAGATGTGAAGTCAAAATTTAGTATTAGGTAGAAGTTAGTAAAATAAATAATGGATTAGGTACACACATAAAAATCGAAATATACGCTTGTATTTCATGATTATTTTATCGAAGCCATCGCAACCAATTGCATTGATTGTATCGTTGTCACACAAAATGGCGGCTTGGCGGGAAATTGATCAATTTACAAATTGCGGTAATTTCTTAGCCGTTTCGAATGCAATGCTTTCAACAGCTAGCGTGTCTAGATTATCTTTAAATTATCATTCCTACTTTATAGGGTTTCGCGATGCTATAATGAACAGTAATTATTAGGCCATAGACTTCGTTCGTATAAGTGTATTCGAGTGAAGTAAGTTACCTATTAAACTTACGCACTGACAAGGTTATAAAAAGTATCTACACAATAACCATTTTTAAAACGTATGTTTGTGCCTTATACATACTTAATTTTTATTACAACATTGTAAAATCACTACCAACTAGACAACTAGAGGAAAGAGGGGTAAATTAATTCATTAGGCTTTTTCTATTTTTTTATCGAATCTATAATGTATTTATTTTATTAAAAATAAGTGAAGTGACGCCATGTCTGCAATACGAAAAGGCTCTAGTTGGAGTGTGAATAATTAAAAATTTGGCAGCGGCCAGTATGCGGGCGAGGTTCGTGGTGCAGTGCGACCCGGCCCAGGGCTCGTAAAATTAAGTAACGCTGTGGATAGGTTTTTGCATTTTAAAATCTTAATTCAAAATCAATTTAGGTTAACCGGACTATTTTGGAAACTAGAAATAGATATACAAGGTTATTATTATTACACATATGAAAAAAGATGAACCATTCTTATTACATTTGAATAATTATTCACAAGAGGAGCTTCAGTTGAAATGGGAGTTCATACGAAATCCGCAAGTTATAACGAACGCAGCAGCTGCGCCGCGCAACACTATACTGTATATTTTATTGACATAACTTCTACTTAAAGTATTATTTTAATACGCGCCATTCGTAGGGGAATATGAGCTTGGGTATTTCCGCATCCTTTACTATACACGATAGGTAAATATACAACTTAAAGCTTATGTTGCAGCAGATAGCGTGGTTATTGAAGTTCATAAAATCACTTCTCTCAAGAATATCCTGAAATTCGTCCAAAATCTAAACAAGCAGATACAGCCACGTGCCAATGTTACACACATCCAGCCCCGTAAATCGACCCCTTTGTGCGGGCAGACCGGGCCGAGATAGTCAGAATTAAACTTGAATTTAAAACCATTTTATATTAGCTAAGCTCGCTTAGATCGCTCCCGTGCCGCGCCGGAGCGATAAGAGAATTGCCCTGTCAGGCACCGCATGATATATTTGACCAGCATTTCCATACCCAACCCTCCCCTTCCTCCCCACCCTATTTTCATTTTGTACGTGCTATAACTGTAGAAGGTGAGAGTTTCGTATTTAATGGGATACGCTCGTCCTGTCAAACCTTTGATAGAGGTGCACGTTTTATTGCCTTTTCGGTTAAGGATACAAAAATTAAAAACAGAAAGGTGCCTTATGATTTTTGCAGGCTTTGCGTATTTTGCTTAAAAAAAACATTTCACATTTAATTGTGAAAAAAAAATGGATTAATTGTAAAACTATGTCGGTTTTAGTCGATATATCGATACATCACATACGTAACAAAACGTAAAACTCCATACAATTTATTATAAATAGAAAAAAAAACAATAAATTTATTTATATTCCTTCGAAACCAAAACTCCCTATATTTGCTATCTCGTCCAAACGCCGCGTCAGTTTACAACAACCAGGACATCATAAAGTGCAAACAACGTTTTCCATTACAATATGTTTACCGATCCGAGCTCCGCATTATGTATGTTACCCCGGTACAATTTATGAGACGCTCGCAAATATTTGGGGAAAACGAAGATTTTGTGTCTACTTTTGTGGTAAGATCTTTTTAAGCCAAACAAACCATACATAATCAGATATCACAGAGGGGCACTATGAATGTTTCCTACATTCATAAAATTATTTAAAATTTAAAATGTAATATTATCTCATATAATGAAAAAATAAGTAACAAGTAAACAAACAGTCGATCCTTGAGAAGTATATTAAAAAACGCCAAGAACTAACTTTACCCCCTCTTTATTAAAATTTGAAATACTTCTCGACGTACTAGGAGAGACCCTTGCAGAAAGTATTTTAAACATCAGCTTCATTTATGAAATTTCATACTAGGATATCATAAATTGCTGTATACTAGCGCGCATCGGGCGACCGCTGTCATCGTTTGTCACGCCATTTCACGCATTGTTGGACAATAACGCAAGCATTGTGCGTTGTGACGTGACGCGCGTTATAACCGCTGCGTTTCATGCGGCCCTAGTACCACTATGTCATACCTGACATGTGACGTCATATAACTTTGGACACTGAAAGGAACTGTAGACGTAATAAATATCGCAAAAGTACAACGGTACACACATTTTTGGTCGTTCATGAAAGGAATAATCCACGAGAAAGTCATCCTCCGCTTCACTGATCGATTAACTGCTCGACATTTATTATGTTGGACCAGGACTTCGAACCCAGAAATACTTAACGTAATTTTAAACGACGCGTACAATCATTAAGTCTTATAAGACAGCACTAAGTACTCTCAAAATAGTTTACAGCAAAATATTGTTAAAATTTAAAAAAAAACGGGTTTGATAGAAGGATATTTGTTCACGTATCGATATCGAGCACTAATCAGCCACATAGGCTCCGACTTCACGAAGCTAAAAAATAAAATAAAACACAACCGGCCCAAAAAAGGTTGAATAACATTGAAATATGCTCGGAATGCAAGAGATCTCATCTCATTATCCAAGCTTGGGGAGATGAATGGAAAAAATAAGATTGAAATTCGATTTAATACCTATAGCAGGAAGGAGTAGGTAGGTACCTAGTCTAAGAATCTGATAAAGAGATGCAAGCAGTACTTTAAAGGAAGAAAAAGAAAGAAGGAAGGAAAATATATAAAAAGGTGTGACTTCGATATTGAATATATCGTTCATAAGTATTGTCATTGCTTAGTGAGATTTTTTTTCTAAAGGTATCTCTTGTTCACCCCTTTTGCCCCTCACTTTACTCACTACAATAATAGTACTATAAATGTCAACTTTGCACATTTTGATTACCTAATATTATTATTTATTTATGTTCTATTACATGCTTATTAGATGTTTTCATTCCTACTTTATTCCTCTCTTCATTTAAATAAAATTGCAACTACAATGCTATAATATAACCGTACTTGACAACACTTTTGTCTGTTTATTTGTAAACAAATACATTAGCTTTCTTCTTACCATTTGAACCTCACGCAAGAACAGAAGCAATTATTACAAACCAAACACTCCAGCGATACGAATATTTCTCTCATATACAACGATTTTATCTCTCGATCCGACAGCGGTTTCAATCATTCGACTTGGTATCGAATGACGTTCGAACGATTAACATCTCGATTTCGAGTAGGTTTTTAGTTTACCGAGTCGAATAATTTGTACTGTTATCTCAAAGTGAGGTCTTGGTTGAAGAAATGAAAATAAGGTGACGGCCTGCTTGTGTGATAATAACAAAATTCTTTAAGATGTATATGTAGCAGAAATCTTAATTTCGTTTGGCTATGGGGACTGATATAGGTTGTATTGTAATTTTACCTATTAATAAAATAATAAATTTATTAGAACAAACATATCGTCGTGTAATCAATAAAATTTGATGGACTCAAAACCTCCCTCTGGCTGCCTCTTATATCCTTCCTTTATTTGTTTTTTTTTATTTATATTTAGTTATGGTTTTTTTATTATTTACTTATTGTTTGTAATGTTTTTCGACGATTTTTGATCGACGAGAGTTAATAACAAGAATATAATATATCATATCATATAGTATCTGTTAATACTTCCAAGCCAATTTTATCCTTTTAAGGTTTTTTCACGTTTCATAATATTTTAAAATTATCCAACATATCAATTAAGAAATTAGTTTAAACAGTAGATGTCAACTATGTCATTATCTGTGGCAATTTGTGAAATGACAGTCTAGCAGCAAAAGTGAAAATCACCTAATGACAGACGCAAAACAATAATTTTATTGCAACTGGCAATTTACGTTTTATAACGATTTGATTGATAAGCATTGAAGTGCAATTAAATGGCATATGGTATTTGTGCCCCCGGATAGCAAATTACGTATTTTTTAATTTAATCGTGCCTTCAAAGTATTTATAACTTAAGTTTCAATTAACTTCTAAATAAAATACTTATTCAGGCAACCTCAAACAGCGCGGCTTCTATAGTTTAAATCATTTTAAATTTTCCAAATTAAGATTATTTACGTATACCTATGTAAATTATAAATATAACAGTAGGTATGTAAACACATGACATGACATAAAAAAAAACCAATTTAAAAGCTCTATTACGTAAATTACCCCAGCTAATAGAAAATAATTAGGTGTAATTTTTAAATCAAGCAACACTGGCTTCGTGATGTGTACACAATTGAAACTACAAATTGCTGAATTAAACTTGTTTTGAGCAATTTGAACAATTTTCGTATCATGACAGTGACGTGACGCCACGCTTCATGGTCACGATCAATGGGCTGGGTTGACAGATAATACTATTATTATTATGATCGTCCAATTCTTTTATGGTCTGGACTATTAATTCATTATCTTTAGTTATGGATATTATTATGAAAGCCTTTTAGAATTTAGAAGTAAAAAAAAGAAATAGTCTCAAATTTAAAGTATTTTATGAAATTTAATTAATTATTTTACAACCCAAGTTGATCTTTGCATTTACTATTGTATATTAAAAAATAAGTGCATAAATGTGTATGTATTTATTATATTTACGATCTCGACTTGCTATTACTTTTACATTCACGTGCAAATGGCCACTTATTATATCGAATAAAAATACAATAAATCCAAACGAAATTACTTGTGTTTTATCAAAATCTTTCACAAGAAGACATTGAAAAATGCAACCGCATTGCATAAGTACGATTTGCACGCGATTTTTTCACCGTTACAGAAAATTCCTATTTCAAATACCCGTAACGAAGTATGGAACACGTTCTAAGATTTTCCGACAGTCTTGCAAAAAACACTCCTTCCCCCTCGCACGTACTGCACTTGCAGCTGGAATTATTGCCATTTCGCTCTTTTGTTTCGTTGTCGACACTCCGCTCCGCCCATTTGTAAAATCGATCCGTCTCTTTCACGTGCCAGTGATTTATGTGGGAGAGAACGGACTTGATCGATGTTTTGTTTTTCCACTTCGAAATTCGAATGTCCTCTTCTCGCCGGCCGACGGATTAGGCGGAATTATTCAACCGAGTATGCACAAGAGCTTAAATTATTGTTTTAAGCGTATTTTTGATTTTATCGCCGCGTATTACGTTACTTGAGTTATGATCGCAGGAACTGTTTTCCGATCGCGCATCGAGATGTAATAAATACCGTCGCTTAAGTGTTAAGTAATTACCTATTCATGGCGAGAAATATTGGTAATTTGAGCTTGTCGTTTAAGCCGTTTCTTGTCTATGGTTTTAATTGCTTTTTAAATTGAGCGGGCACATTCGAATGATTTATACGAAATTTAATTAAGACATTTACGAGTCATCGATTTCGAATGGTACAAATCGTTATTATTGTTTATTGAGTTCTATAAATCGTCGCTTGTTTATGGTCGGGCGAAAAACTTCGGAATTAAGATTTCAAGTCAAAGCTGAGCAATAAAAAAAATATTTCAAAGCGAGCGCGCGGAATTTAACGCGCAAAAAGCACGGGCTGTTGACATCTTGAGAAATGTCAGGGCGGCAGATTTGGCAGTTTTGTTTTTTAATTCTATTCTAATCAAAATAGTTTACGCGTTCCTCATTACTTAGGTCTTGGGCATTGTTTATAGAGCCGACTGGCCGTGGGAAACTTTTATTTTCGGCCAATTCCTTGTAACACCTACTAAATACTGAGTTGTCAAGTTTCTTTGTTGCTATCTTTAAAAAAATAAATTTATCATCTAAAAATATTATACATTTGGAAAGGAATATATTTAGGAAAGATACAAACCGACAATAGATACTTAACTGAGATAGATAAATTATTTATTATTACATTATCTATGACTTTGGAATGGATACTAACTAATAATAAGTAATTAAATGCTCTCAGTTGCCGCTTTTAACTGCTTCTTAGTTACTATCGTTCTTAATATTACAAAGATGTTCACATGTTGAGTAAGAAACGAAAAATTCAGAAGCAATACGGATTTACATTTCAAATTTAAATCTAATTTTGGTTCCATAAGCCCGTGTCACCACATCGCGTATTCATGGGCCGATATATCACGGAGGAAAACGCGGAAAAATAGAGAAAAACGAGGAGAAACAGCCAGCTTCAGGCTGACGCGCAATTATAACGATAATAACGTTTTCACCTCCGAGCGTTATTCTGTGTCTGATTTATACGATCTTGTGGTTTTAAACCGCTTTTCATATTTTAAGATGGCTAATGCGACGTTGCATTTTGCCCCCGTTGAGACGTCGCGTCGGCGTGACTTATAGGTATTCTATGATAGGTTTTTCTTCAGGCTGATGTTATAATTATAAAAACGACCTCTTATAGCACGAGACAAGTATTCGTATGTATTTGAATAACACCTACCTAGGTAAATGACTTCCTAATAGGTTTCCGCTGTATTATACATTACTTAGGCTCTTGTAATATTATTAGTGGCTTATGCCTGAGGTTACAACGGTGGAGTAGAATCAACAATGTTACTATTATTTGAGTAAGTAACAACTATTTTTATTAATAATTAAAAAAAACATTACAATTTGAAGAATTGTAAGTACCGGAATTCAAATGTACTAAACGCAGTGAATTAGCGGCTAAAGCACGTTCTAATTATGATCTTATTTAATTACACTTAAGGTCGTAAATTAGTCTCCGAAAAACAGTCCGTCCCAAACAAAGGGTGCACGAAACCAAGACCATTATCAAGAAACAAAACTAATAGCAACGTGTGATATTTGTGATAATGTAACAACGATCGATGTCTGTGTCAAAAACTGTCAAAAGTGACAGCTGACAGGCGCCGTGTTCGCTTAACGAGCCGAGTGGAGTCGAAAGTTGCCGAGTCAGCGTGATTCGGCGGAGCTTTTATCTCGGAAAAATGTTTAGCGGTGTGTCTACGTGCGTTACTTTTTTTGTTCTAGATGGGTCAAGGGTTTAAACGATTATGGGTAAATAAACCTTTTTGGTGCCTAAGAGTTAGGACATTAACATTGAAGGCAATTTTAACGGATGAAAACGTGATAAATAATTACAATTTATAATTAGAATTTGTCTGAAGTTTAGTAGTTGCTTAAGTGTGTGGGTAATTGTAAAGACACTAAATTGGATTTATTAAAATTTCACAAAAAATAATCTTACATTGAATATCTTATTTTAAACTACGCTCCGACGTCGCGAGACGGACTTTGTTTTATGAAAGGTAAAAAATCTATGTTTACTTCTAAAAAAATATACCCCAATAAATCTAGATGACGTCATAATGTTTTATTGTGGCGGATGTAAAAATTGTAACATTTAGCGATTCTAGTTTTGGCGAATTCAAAAGGGGTTTATCTATCGCCAGCAAAATATTTTTATTCCAAAGCTAAACAAAATTTCCCGTCAGTATACCTCGGTTTTATGATAGTATATATTTTTTAAGTTACTTTATGACATAAAGTTGCAAAAGTGTGTTTATTTCTTATTGTTTTTTTGTACTTATGTACTAACACAAAATAATAATAATATTGCCATCTAGCGGGGAATAGCTATAACACTAGCTTCAAGTTTCTAGTACAAAGCCAATGAACCGTTTGTGTTATTGTATGTATTAAATCGAATTCGAATTTCGAAATACATAAAGATGCAAATGAACCGCGCCCCCAGGCGGCGGGCGGTGGAACGAATTTATCGCTGCGCGCGCACCTCATTATCACTAACAAGCGTCCCGACTGTTTTCTTTACCCCATAAATATTATATTTTACACCTGCACTAAAAACTACAAGAGCGTCTGCGGTTGTTGGTGTGTAGACCGCTTTAATTACAATATGGATATAGTATCTTTTCAATTATTTACTTATTAATACTTTCAAAAGAGATATCGTGAAACGTTGAATTGTTTTTTACGATTGTTTCACGGTTTACTATTTCTAAAGATTTCCTAGGATACGTTACTTAAACTAACCTAACTGGCGTAGACTAAACCAGGTGTCTGTTCGTATAACATATATAAATATTGTAAAGCCACCAAAACATAAGATGCGAGAAATCGATAGTAATACCATTCCATACTCGAAATCCCGTCCCATATCACATAACACGGGAACGGGAGATTATTCCGGGATAGCGTGCGATCGAGACCGCTCTGATCCCGCGGGATTCAGGATATTGTAACCTCTCTTATTTGCTCATAATGATGTCTCGATTTTTTTTGTTTTATTCCCACTAAATTGGCGTACGTAGCAAGAAAAAAAGATTTAACTTTTTTAAGAAATTCAGTGAAATTTATATTACGCATTCTAATGTCAGTTGGTAAACTTAAGCATCGCCTGTGGTTTACGCAAGTACCTACTTGTATAAATAAAATACTTCAACACGACATTACGAGTTAACCTATTTCTTTAAATAAAACACTTTAACGGTTTAAATCGCGATATATTACTTAAAACTTAACTAATACATATATCGCGAATTTTTAAACGCGTTCTAAACCGTTAAAGTGTTTTATTTAAATGTGTACCTACTACTCGCGTAAACTATAGACAGTATTTAACCTATTTCTTTTTAAATAATGGGTTTAATCGCGGTATGCATTCCTTACATTTCGCGATTAAACCCGTTAAAATGTAAATTTACATTTGACAAAAAAGGTTTAGCAGTCTCCCACCATATGTGGTTATGGGGTAACCTTTTTATTATTTTATAGTGGATTTGGAGTTAAGCTATTAAATTTCAGTATAAATTGTATCAAAGCTATTTAATAACATTTCGATTAAAGGTAGGCGGAGTTGTTTATTCGATTATAGAGGAGAGAATATAGGCAAGCGCCAGTAGAAACGAAAAGCCTTATCGCAGTCTCCGAGGAAATCATTGGGAAGGCGTCTGGAAAATTTAGCGATGCCTACCTGTGCACTATACAGAAGTTTCACTTAAGTATATAGACACTTGAATATTTACAATTTTCACACAATAATGCGCATGAGCGCAATCGCGGAAGAATATAAAAATGCGATTACTACACTATTATGAAGAGTACGAAGGATTGTCTTGATTGTTTCTACTGATGTTCAATTGGTTTTTTTTTCGCGTATGTATTTCAATTATATTATATGTGTACCTACTTCTTATACATACAAGATAGAACTTATCGGCTGTATAAACTAACTGTTATAATGATATGTATAAGAACTCTTTGGTAATACAGTAAGAAAGAAGTCTCCCGGTGACCACGGCTGCTGCAAAGCATTCGTACGTCTGTCACGGTCAAAATAAAAACTTTCAATTTTAATATATATAGCGTTTTAAACCGTGTTTTATTTAATATTTAAGAGAAAGAAGATGAGAGTCGTTTTACGATCTTAAATAAATGGCAATTCAATTTTTTTTACTTAATTAAACATTACGGCGACGAGTAAATATAACAAAAAGATACTTTGGCGTGTTCGACTGCCAAAGGGATGATTGAGAAATGTGTTATTGTAAGTTGAGACAACTGTTTAAGTTCAATATCGTATATGAACAAATGGAAGCGGCGATATTATTATTAAATATTACGTATACCGTTGTCCTGATAAAGGAATAAAATTACCTACAGAGGTTCCTCAATTATGCAGGTTAACTTAAGGTCAGCGGAAGTGATTAGAACACATTGCGTACAATCACGGCGACCGCAACGCGCGCCGTGCGTAAAAATGACGCGATTTGACATTTGGCGTAAATGCCCCCGCGTAAACGGCGGGAATTGCGTAATTTGCGGTGGACGCTTGCTTGTGCGCCGGGCGGCCGTTAGCACAGGATCTCCGCTAGCCGAAATTGTTTTTAATGCGTACACACAAAACGTAATTGTCCTTTTTGCGGTTTTGGCTTGGTTAATTCTTTATTACGCACTTACTAATAAGGAAAGTTACCCGTAACAAAATATTAGCTTAGAGTTTGTGTGTTTGTTTGAACGCGTTAATCTCGGGAACTATTGGATCGATTGGAAAAAACATTTATCGAGGAAGGGTTTTGGCATATTAGGTACGCTGTGTTCAATAGGAGCGAAAAACAGAAGAAAAGTGGTAAAAACGGTATCACTTTGAGATATGGGATGGTCTGTATCTGTTTTTGTGACCGATATAGCGTCAAACCCTAAGGTAATATTTATTGTCCTTAGGGATTTGAACCCAGAACCAAAAAAACTTTCGACTCGGGCAGGACTTGAACCGGCATCGTCAGCGTTCCGTGCTGTTGCTCTGCCAATTGAGCTACCGAGTCGAAAATTTTTTCAATTTATTTTCGATTTTTAAATTATATAGTGCCTTCGTGTGCTAATAACATGTAAAAAAAATAATGTTTTCAAACCACTTTAGTTTGCAACGGTCACAACTGAGTTACTGAGTCGCCTTTCAAGTTATTCATGATTATATTTGCAGCAAAACTGAATAACAGTTATAAATTACCGTTAGACGAAACAAGTATAAATTGGCGACGCGTTTAATTTTTTATTCGAAGCTTGTAACCTTTTTTGCGCTTAAACACTTAATATCGGGGTGTCTACAAATAGACAGAGCAATTAAAGAAATAATACTATATTACTAAGCGAGAAAATAGCGGTAATATTCTAGTATTATTTAGATACTATATATTATGATGTGTATGTATGTTTGTTCTTCATGCTTTGAGTAAGCTACAAATTCAACTTTTTTCATAAGTATAAGTACGTACAGTAAGTTCGGAGGAAAATAAATAAACCTTGTGCGAGCAAGAAATTCTACAATCTCTGTTTCTCTTTTTTATAAAGTTTGACAAACAGTAACATAAGTAAGGAGAAAAGAATGAGCATGAGACAATAAAGTGTTGTATCAGTAGACAACACATTTTACATTCATTAAACACAGTTTTGGATTTTGTGGGACTCGAACCCACGTCCCGTTAATATTGTAGCCGTATCATTGGGCCAAACAGCCCGTCGAAGATACTAGCGTATAATAACTAAATTTCCCACATCGTTCCACAAAAACTTAGTACATAATGTTATTCACGGTTTAAGTGAGCACGCCCTGGGACTTCGTGTAGTAGGTACAACACGATAATACCTGTTGTTATAACTTGTAATTCAGCGTAATTGTCCGTAATTCGGAGCAATTTTGTGCACCAGGCGATGGGCGAGACAGTAATCTGTACTTTATGTACAAGTATCTTGAACCAGTACTTAATACGGCAAGGGATTTACGATGTAAGGTTTGGATTAATTGAATATATACAGTATCTATAACTTAAATATCTGTGTGTGTTACATTATATATAAGTAGTAGGTAGATTGATTTTCTCGCTCCGTAGCTATGGAAGATGGTGAAATGCATCGCTTTCAATGCGACAGACCCTAGGTTCAAATGTTGGCGAAAATGGCAAAGTATTTCGGTCGGGAAATGTACAATCACTCAGGTACTTGATGATATGGTCAATGAGTGAAACATAACCTGAAATGTATTTGCCTTATACCTAGGTTGAAGAAATTGGATGACACTCAGTAACAGAAGAGAACTAAGTGTAAGAAGCAGAATAATAATAAATACTTTTTTCAAATAGCCATAGACAAAAATATAGAGTGAATGAGTTTCAAAGTTTTCAATCTTCCTCTCTCTGACGTTTACACTCGTTCACGACACATAAAATTCAAAGATCCGAATCTAAATCAAACTCCAGTAGTAAATTTAAATATTTTCACAAACTTTATTGTCAAAGTTTCTATTCCTCAAAGGATTAAGTTAGCATTATTTAAAGAATAATAAATCAAATGGCCTGTGAAAACAAGGATTCCTTTGTAATCGTATAGGCAATTAAATTTGGAACGTAAAAATGTCCGACATGTTTATGTTTTGACGTGTTATTTTCGACCGCCATTTTGAAGGCGCCTGCATTCAGGAATCATTTCGGAATGATTTATGGACGCGTTTAATAGATTTTATTTGCGTTTTTGAACGTCTCCGTGATTAGAATTTTTATGGGCAATTAAAAATTTAATTAGCAATAACTTGTAAATCTTATATCGTTAAATTATTATAACTTTTTCGCTTTTATTTTTCCATTTTTCATTGAGAATAAAGGTGGAATGATCAACTTACAGTCGCGTTTAAAAAATTATCAATAATATTCATCTGAGATTTGTGCTGCACAACAAAGTTTCATAAAACAAAAGGCAATTTGAAAACAGCGATAAAATGCTAGTAAAAGATTAGCAGGTGACCAGGGCAGCATAACCGCTAGATGGTTGGTCCCACGTGGCACATTAGACGAGCGTGGTCATTAAGAAGTGCTATTAACCCCAGCACATAACTTACACCTATGAACATTTGTCTCTGGCGTAATTACGATGTATTGGAACGATTTATGATGGAACACAGTCTCGGAATGCCTTGAGCATTCGGTCCGCTATTATATTGCGAATAGCGTCCCACAAGTAATTTTGGAAGAAACAGAGGCAAAGAACATCCAAGACATTAGCGCCTGGTATACTTCTTCTTACTAATTCTTTAGGAAAACCATTTAAAATGTATCAGACTAATGCTTAAAAGATCGTACGTACTATCCTAGTTGGTTTGAACATTGTATGAAGGAAGAATAAGAGGCGTGCATAGATAACAAAACATAATAGCGTGTAAAGCGTCATAATTATCAATAGAAACTTTTTGTCACTCGCTAAATCATTCCGCAGACACTTTTCTCTAATTAAATGACCGTTAAACAATTAAGCACAATCTTATCTAGTGTTAAACAATAAGGTCCGTTCACACGCACCGTCGTACCGCAGCAATAAACTCAACAAGTGAGCAGAGGTCGCTTTACGATGCCATAAACGTCGTCGTCTGACGTCTCACTAATACGTCATAAAGTGAAATTGTAGGGTGAATCTTGTCAACGTATCTCGTAATGCGTTTTACGCGCGTTTTATTGTATACCCTTTACTTAATATTAGTTATTTGTTCACGAATCGGGAACGAACCGGTCTTTCGTTCTTCCATTCATCTGTTGTTGTTCTTTGTTGCTTTTCGTCGCGGAATCAGGTGCGCCCATGTTTGTTTGGGGATCTGTTGTACTCAGAACAATTTCTGATTTTGTCCAATGCAAAGAGTTGTTGGTAATCCTTAACTGAGACAAAGATATAGATCTAGATCTAGCCTGTAGATTACAAATTATATTGAATCTGATAGTCAATATGATGGAATTAAAATTGAATGTTCGTTTTCTATCGTAGAAAAGTATAAGAGATACATAAATGTTTACAAAGTTAGTATGTATATCTTAACATCTACAACACAATTGGTAAAATTGAAAAACGCCAATAATAAACCCGAACTTCAGCTTTGAAGTGTGGTAATTAAATTCCCTTCGATTCAGAACACGTGTTTCGATGTAAATAGGTTTACTTAAAAACAATTTAGCCGCAGTTGTTTTTGTAGACAAACAAACAGACACACAGGGAAGTCGAGGGCTTCCGTCTCGCCTCGGGATGAGTGCTAGTGATGTGCGAGCAAATCTTTGCTATCGATGTTATTAAATGGATTTCCTATGTGCTTCAAACTCGATATTTACAGGGTATGGGAATAATGTAGAGTGAAAATGTATGAGTGTTTAAATCATAATTTGACGAAAATCCGTTCTCTCTGAAATGGTGTTTATAAAATATACCTGGACTCCAAGCAAACCAGTCCTTTTCACTTCATACTTGCTTTGTTAAAAATATTGTAAAATTTTTCTTATGTATCTAATATAATAATGCTTATTGTAGTTAATCAACAATATATGACCTATACGATTTATAGTATATAAATAAATGAGTATAGAGGAACATTTTAAATAAATTAAAATTATCGATTCCCTTGTTAAATTCACAACACTAGTCACCCCTGTATAGGGATGTTCCGGTCGTAGATAACACAGGGGATGCAGACTAGAGTATTTCACTGTTGTGTATATTAGCGATGTCATCTGGTTTTACTCGCATTTTGTGTACATTACAATAAGGGGAAGCAGTCTGATTCTGTGCATTGATTACGATTCTGCTAGGTAAGTAGGTACATATTACAAACACGTGTATAATAATTATAGCGAACTGTATATAGTATAAATTATAGCGAACTGTATATAAAGAAAACATATATAAATAATACAAGTTTGTTTGTCTTCCGTTAATAGCAAAACTAAGACTAATAATGAGATGATTTTTCTCATAGGCATACTAGCAAAATTTTTAAAGCGTTCAGTTTTATCCTCAAGGAACACAACAATCTTTGAGATCAAAATTTGGAGTAGCAGAAATAAAAGTCCTTTCGCAAGCGAAACAACGGGCAGATACTAGGCAAAATGATAAATGCAGTCTCAGAGGAATATTAATGCAGTTACGTTAATAAAAATTCTTTAATTCCTACGAATATATTAGTTACATTAATAACATTATATTAACTAATGCTTAATATAACAAGTTATTCATAATTGCGTCTAGCATCTATAGATATCTCTCTGTTATTTTTATCTAATGAAACAGCAGATTCCGATGTGACAATACCGCCGGGGGGTGAAGTATGCGACAGGAGGGGGGAATGATTAATTGTCGGGAGGCGGGAGTTTGTGTTCGGGGGGTTTTGCTGAGTTAGAAGTTTTTGTTAAAAGCAAAGGATTAGATGGTGAAGCTTCGTTGATGAAAGCGCTATTTTACTGTTCGTATTGATCTTGCGATACCTACGCATAGCCTCTCAAAAGTTCGTCTAAATGGAAATATTATTTTTCAAAGACTAGTTCAACTTGTCTATCCTTGTCTAGAATTCTAGTAATTGATGTAGGTACATAGTTCTTTTCAAATAAGTGATTTTTTATTCAAATGCAGATTTCACAGTACATGTATTTATTTTCGGTTCTTATTAAAATATAATTCCTTATTTAAAATTACTATTCTGTTTAAATTTACCTTCCCCAAAGTTCCTCCAACCAAACCACGGTGGCGTTATTTTGTTTCGTACGAAAACATTTTTAAATAAATCTTCACTCGATGCATAAGCGAGAGCAAAAACATATCATCATTCGAATAAAATAGGGTCGTATGCAGTGGAGTGGGGAAATTGTCGCGAGCGCCGGAAGATGTAATGATGTTTGCCAAATGGAAAATGAGATAGGGAAATGTCGCTGAGTCGACCTTTTTGGGCACGTACTGAGCGGGAGATCATTTTCAAATAAAATTATGTACGCGCTCACTATGTTGGAAATAATTATAATGCTCGACAGTGATTATTCCTAATTATTATTAATAATAAACCGATATAAACTGCCATCAGGATTTGATTAGCAGTGTAAGTGTTTTGGGCGGTAAGGCCACAGTATTATCATTTCTTGCCAGTAAATAAAATTGAAGTCAGTGAAGAAAAAAGTTTTTCTATGTAATTTTACGAATCCAATCTTAAAAGTAACCGCCCGAGCTAACTATATTTGAACTATAAAGCTATGCATTCTATAATGTACGTATGTTATCGTGTATATATTAGTCTAACTAAACCAAATCGAGTCGAGTCGAAATCCTGGTAATAGCCACAGATTAAATAGAACCGACGTATCAACAAACTTATTCGCAGTAAACAAACGCCCGCTTTTACGTCCAAGTAAAATATCTATTAGATAACGTTTCAAATGATATCCATAAATTGTAATCAAAACGAATTAATTAAATAGCTAGTCTTGCCCTTTAAGTCCGCCATGTTGACATTTAATTAAACAAGCAATGGTTACATTCGAGAATATATTCCGCTTTTATTTTTCAACGATGGCAATACTAGCTCATTTATCTGCTGATGCACCGCGCTGTAATCATGACGGACTATAGATTTTTTTGCATTTATGTTTTTTTTATGAATTGAATTATTTATTGCATCAATTCATTGCGAAGGTTATATAAATGCTTGAGCTAGTTTGTTATTTAAATAACACAAATTTTAGGATTAATGATAGGCAATTATAATTTTTTATTGTTTTACTCTCTCGTGCTCAACATAATTCAATGGTAAGTGTGGAAGTGTTTATATTTAAAGTATAGTGAAAAGTATAAAATCGATTCGTAATAATATAATACAAGCTATAATACTGCAGCAGAACGATTTAGGTATCTACACATTTCTTCAAATGCAATTAACGTCGGCATCGTATTGAATTCGATTTTCGAAACGCGCGCGAAAAAAGCCCGCGCTCCACCATCGACAATAAATCTCATCCGCGTCTCAACAGCTGATGTTGGAAATTCGAAACAGAGCCGTATCGCGGGCAGAGCGTGCGGCGCACAGATAAA
This sequence comes from Leptosia nina, assembly GCA_963661955.1. Taxonomy (NCBI): domain Eukaryota; kingdom Metazoa; phylum Arthropoda; class Insecta; order Lepidoptera; family Pieridae; genus Leptosia; species Leptosia nina. The sequence goes on along the minus strand of CAVLEF010000009.1, from coordinate 8,090,171 downwards.
ATAAATGGAAGAAGCCGTGAAAAATGAGTACACGCCGACGGCGCGGAAACTCTTTGAAAGGGTCGGAGTTTTTGAACGACAAAGCTTTTGTGTTCCGTTCACCGTTTGTTTCGTTTTAGAAAAAATAAACATTCTCCACATTCGAAAATTCGAAAACCGAATGTTTTTCTTGCCAAAGCCCGAAACGGAATACCCTGCGAGTAACGGTCAACAAAAGATTCTAATTTGCAAATGCGGCCAGTTTTTGCTTTTTGTTGTAAGTTTTAAAAAATGTATCTGTCAACTAAAGCTTACAAACAGGATTCGTGTCGGCTTTTACAAGTCTTTCATACACGTCTAAAAATTTGGCCCATTTTTTATGTAAAGTCCTCGACTCGTGTAAGAGATTTTTAATTACCTTTTTTATCTCGTTCAAATCCAACGACACCTAAAGGGTAGAATTTTTCTTTCGCCCCTAAATGATTCCGCTTCTCATTAAGGCAAATAAGAATTTACTTACCGCGAATTGTAAGTTATATAAATTCGTTGCACGTAAACACAAAATGGCACTTACCTGAAACAATGAAGAATATTTAATTAAAATAACAATGAAAAAGTACCCTGCCGCAATTTATTCACACAAAAAGCCCTTTAATTATAATTAATATTTACAAGACTCGAAAAATTGCGCGTCTTAAGGAAGTTGAGATCTGTATTCAAATTCAAACAAGTTCATAAAAAAGTAAATTATTCAAAATATGATAACTCTTATCTCTTAAAAAGTATTATTTACTTATTTATCAAAGTTTAAGTCAATACTTCAATACGTCAATACTTTGTCAATTTGATTTAAAGCACTGAATCTATAATTTTTAAAATTATTTCATAACGTGGTCATACCTAGATACCTAATGTAAGAGAGATAACAAAGACAAAGAATATTGGATTTAATTAAAAATAGATATCGTAGGGATTTGAAATTAAAAAAATGTTTAAAAGAATGTTTTAAAACCACAAAACATGGTATTCAAGGCACTTTACAGGAAAATCAAGAATCCCTCGGTTTCACGAGCAAATTTTATCACAACATCTCAGTAGGAAGGGACTGTAAAAGGGACTAAGAGCCTTTAAGGGAGTCCCAGAGTTATCTCGGGTTCTGCCCTCGTAAAATAAAGGTTTACTAGCCCGTAAAGAAAATTAAAATGAATTATTTTGACGAGTGTTAGGGGTTCGAGTCCCGTTTATGGCAATTGTTATTGCGTTGAGAGGTAATTGTTTTTAGTTTAATTCGCTTGTTTTTGCTGTAATTACTCGTTTCAGCGGTTTCACTTGGGTAATTGTGTTTCGTAATGATGGGTGAAAGTTTAATTTACGTATTAAGAAGACTTTTTGTTTTACGCACTTTTTTCCGTGAGTGTTATTTCGCTAGAATATATAAACATTTTCATGAAGTAATTTTTATCTGACATAAACCTTTGTCTGTTTCACTAAAAGTAAAAAAAATAATTTTGTAGTGGTTGTAGGGTTGTAGTAGTAAGTGGTTATAACTTAAAGTGTACATTTTACGCGATGGTAGTCAACCGTCTCCCGTGACTACACCTGACAAAAAACATCATAACGTCGCGGCATAGTTATAAGTTAAATATATTTTTTAGCGTTTTAAACTATCAAAATTATTTTTATAAGTTGATTTTCTAAGAAAAAATCAATAAGAGGCGAAAAATGCGAACTACGAACTTAACCCTTTTCGTCCCGGTTGGAAGTCCCAGAAAGAAAGCGAGATAACGCAACATAAAAAGCAATGCACCATTATACGCGCGATGGGTGCGTGGTGGGCCATTGGATTCCATCCCGCGGTTACCGCGATCAAATCACGCCGCGTGAAGCACTATTGCGTTTTACTTACCTTTTACAGCACCTTTGGAATCGCGTTTCCCCTTGTGCGGGACATACGGGGGAATATTTTGTGCAAAATCGCTCATTTTAAAAACATCTGGCTAAGAATCGGCAAAATATTGGAAGCATGCTTTGTATATATTAATATTTAAATAAAACACTTTATCGGTTTTAAAATTAGTCTTGGAGAGACCATGGCTGCTGTAAAGCATCCGAAACGACGGGCCGTAGTTAATAGTACATTATGATATAAGTGCGGTAAGTTAAAAATTTCAGCCGAGGCGATATTACTAAGAAAGCAGGGGCTGTAATTTTCAAAGCGCACGTATGTCATACGACGTTTTATAACATATTTACGAGGAAATTCATCACTACTTGACGACATTTTCAAATAAAAACAATACAGCGAAACGAACTTTTTCTTTATGCGCGGAATTATTATTACTTGGCCATAGTAAGCCACAGCCAGTATTACTAATAAAGTAAATTAATATTTTTGTGTTTTTGTTACAGATAAATGGTTGTAATTTATTGTCAAAATTAATAAAATTAAATGTTTATATGTTATATTTTATTTCCCAAAGTTAATTTTACTCATAAAATATTGACCACTTTCTTGACATAAAACCTCTTTGCTAAGATTTTTAAAAGTATCGTTCATTTTTAGATGGAGTATCTTAAAACTTTATTTAAAAAAAAAACACGTGCCTTTTACATTACATTATAGCACAGGTACGTAATGAAATTCTGTAACCACTTACGAGCAAATATGTTATAAAATAAGTTTAACTAATATATATCGCGTTCTAAACCGGTGAAGTGTTGTATTTAAATGTGTGTTACTCGCGTAAACCACAGACAGGTATTAATAATTTTATTAAAAATTGCTGCTGTTTAATTTTTCTAAAGATCACGCTTTATTTATTATCTATATTTTATAAATATTCAGACCGATTTTTTGAGTCAATTACTAAATGTATTATTTAGAATTCGTTTGAATTGCGGGAAAAATCGATTAATCAAGTAAACTAAGTCATTAAGTAAAACAGACCGTTCTACAGACCTTACTATTATACACCATTCATATTTATAATTGAACGTTAAAGTTGCCAGTTTCTTCACGTATGTTTTTAAAATGGTTTCATGGTATGGCCTGTGATAAAACACCCATTTCCCCGCTGTAATCGGAGCCGGAATTTTTACTCGATCCCTATCAGATGTACTTCGATGCTACCTTCGATAGATCGAATTGTAATCTTTATATTTGCATAGTGATTTATAAGATATATAAGGCTACCTTTGAAGGACTTACAAACGTAACTTAGACATATTAAGTAGATATTTTGTTCATTTTATTTATAATTTGAAAGACATTACATTTATACAGTATTAGTGACTATATAACCACCATATTTTCATAGGAATCGAACCTAATACTTCTCGCGCTAACACGCAAATCACCTTACAATTAAGCCCCTAAACCACCCATTTCTACGCAATTCTAAGTGTGTAAAATGCAACTTCCCCGCTTAAACTACGGAAACAACTCGAAGAATCCATAGACAATCTTAATTAAAAGCCCGCGTCCTCCAAAGATAACCTCCATCTCATTTACAAAGGCCTTTAAGAGCTTGTAAAAATAAGGAAAAATGGAGATATGCGATTTTATCGGGGGTAAACAGAAATAGCAAAGTGCTTGACGCGTTCTCGAGTTGTTTACGGCGAGATCGTAAACTCCGTCAATGATTCTTGATGGACAATTTGGGTATTTGGAGGGAAAAGTGACAGTTTATGGGACGTTATCTGCTGCTCTATGGCCGTTTTACTATCTTTATCTGCTTTCATCGTGTAATTAATTCAATTGATATTATTTATTACATATTTTAAGTGTTTAGCTATTTTAATTTAATCTAAGTTTATTATTAGGTATAGACAATCATTGTTTAGAGGTAATATTCTAAATTTTCCTCCTTATATTATTTACATATTTCCAATTTTAAAACTTTTATATTCTTAGTTTAATGATTGTCCAGTTAAATAAAATTTTAAGTTTGAATTGATCTTAAAAACAGGCATACTATCTTTATTATCCTTTGTAAAAATGTATAGTACGCCCTCCATATTGTAAGGTCAAAAATTTATAGCATGTACGATAGTGCCTCGTTGATCTCAATTGTCATAATGAATGTAGTGGTCAAATTCCACCCAACTTTGGAAAAGGATGTGGGTTAAGCTGTTAGAAATCTCTTGTATTGTCTTAGAGATCTAGCTTGAAACGAATAGCTGAAAGACGTAAACAAAACGCCTAATTACAAGCTACAAATTAACACTATACTCCAGTTATAAGCTGAGCCATTCACAATCTATTGAGCAGCTAATCCCGCACGATCCCCTAATCCACTAATCCCAAGTACGGAGGCTAGGCTGCCCTAAACCTGCTATATCAGCTTACATGTCCACATACATCGTCTGGACTGAATTTGAATGATTATAGAATTAGCCTGTACAGTTATTTACATATAAATTTCTCATCCTGCATAATACATATAGCATACTAGTTGTTTCAGCGACTTCGTCTGCGTAGAAAAATGATGTTGGGTATCTAAATTTATTTTTGCAAACCTCCTCATCTTTATAAATTTAAGCTGTTTGTAGCCTTCCTCGATAAGTACTCCAACCAACACAAAAATATTTTTTCAAATCGATCCAGTAGTTCCTGATATTAGCGCGTTCAAACGAACAAATTCTTTAATTAAAACTTTATATATTTAATACATAAAGCACATGTAAGATATTACTGCTCTAGATGTATTTTAGAGAAGAAAATGTCGACGTTGAAAAAATGAAAGCTTAACTAGGTACTGTTCGCGTATTATTTCTGAATGCTGTACCAATTTTCAAGGGTCGATGTAGGCAAATATTTATTATATCCTTATAGGAATATTCAGTAAGAGTACAGTAACAAGTAGATACTGTACTTAAGTATATAAAAGAGAGTATGATTGAAAAGTCCTGCCCGAGTCGTAATTTTTTGCAATTCATAACCGATTTTTAATTTGGAGAGTACGATTTTCAACGTAAGGTAAGGTAAACACTGTAAAACCACAGAACTAGTTCATGTCGAAGAGTGTGAATTAGTTTCGCGAGGTTTTATTTAAATCTAAACTAGATGACACCTTCGGGACACCAAATAGAAAAGCATCGGTACTCCGAGCGGTTCATTCATTAAAATAAAACAAGAGAATTATTCAAATAGCCCGACTAGTGACACCAAGAGGACATAAAATAGATGCAAATGCCCCATAATCACATTACTACATCCCATCCGAATTGAAACCGCCATTGGGACCTTGTCGAATTAACTGGCGAGTCCCTAATTGGTATTGTATGAAGATGTAAATTGGAAGAACGAAGAGCTCTTCCGTATTGTTGCGCGCCTGGTATATGTAATTGATAAGGCGTACGGATTTGAATTTCAAATTTTATTTTTCATTCATACCTCAAGGGAGCTTCCTTCCGAGACTGTTTTGTTTGGTATTGTTTACGGATATAAATTGTATTTGCTATCTAGACCGTGGAATTTTAAAGTAGTGCTTTAATTTTAGCAATAGTGCCTTTTTTAATTCTAGTGGGAAATCAGCATCGTTCGTAATACCTATAAAAAGGTAACTTGTAAATGTATAATTTGTGGTTTTACTCGGGTAACACTGATTGTATATATATATATAATCTGTGAAAACAATGCTGACATTTCGCTCGTCATATTTTTTTGTTTTCTTTTAATAAAAAAACATTGTCTATGAAAATAAAGAAGATATATGAGAAGAATGGTGTGAAGTGAAAATAAGGCTTGGCTCGAAGGCCCCGTTACCAGGCCATAAAATATGAAAAATAAGAAAAATCTACAAAACCGCTTTGCTTTTAATAAATACGTTATAAAATATTTTAAATGAAAAGAAAAAAATCAAAAGAATTGCATTCTAATTTTTATCCTCATCTCATAAGAAATCTAATTATTTCCATATCCCAGCAATAATTAGCGTATCGACCAGGGGATCATAGGTGAAAAAGAGCTAGACAATAGCTGACCTCTGACTTCATACAAATTCATTCTCCGAAGTATGGGTCATTCGAGTCACGGCCCACGGGTATACCGATCACGTTTTTAATAAAGTAAAACCTCTTTATATTTTAAATTATTTAGCTATATTGATATAGCATAAGATTTATTATTTAAGACTAAAACTTAGGATACATAACTAAATTTTTTAAGAAAACAGATTTATAACTCCATAACGGCTTTAAATCGTTTTTATACATTTATATCAAAACAATTATAAAGTTAACAACCTCTCAAACTAGGTTATGGTTCATTAGACATACATTCGAGTGTTTGTTATAAAATTGTGATGTTTATTTTATAACAAGCGATTACCAATCATAATAATCTCGAGTTTCTGATTCCCACGGTTTATTTATTGCTTTATAATGATGTGATTTAACTTAATATCAATATTGTGATATGACGGAAAACTGAATTTGTTTTATTTTGTTAGTTTGAGTTTTGATAGAGTAACAACATTGTATAGACGAGAAAACACAGAAGAAAATATAAAATCAAGCTTAAAAATTTAAATTTAGAACTTTTGATCAATTAGGAATCAAAGTGGCCAGTACGAAAAGCCGTTAACTTCGACAAGAGGAGAACGTTCCTTTTAGTTATGTCTGTTTTCTGTAAGTATGTTGTATTTAAAAAATAACTATATAGACACACAAATATCGCACAATAAATACATTAAACTCAACTCGTTATACGCGGTAAGTAATATGCAATTGTGTATCTGTTGAGTATGTCACGGTTATTCCCATATTGACCACCCATACGTAGTTATTTATTAAGTGGATGTATTTACAAATAAATCGTTGCGAAATGTGGAATCCTCGACAGCACGAATGGTCAATTTGTCGTACGTTTTATGGCCGGCCTGATCACGCCCACGAGTGCAAATTACTTATTTCTTAGAAATGAGTCACAATATCCTTATCCGAGTGTATTTATTTACCTTTGAAGTAGCCAACCTTCGGAGTATCTGTGTCGATAAATTCTAATCTTTTAACGAAAGCTCGATATTATTTTGCATATTGGTAATAGTAGATAGTAGATACAGTGCAACTGCAGTTTAGACGGCTTGTATAGTTTTAAATAAAAAATACTTATATTATACAGTGCCTTTAAATGATTATTGTAAAAGTCCCACAAGTGAGATTAAGACCTCTTAAGAGTAACCAAATACATGTTTTATGATGACTCGTCACTCGTCCTAGGAGATGTCGGTTTGCTTATGAAGTTTCCTTTTCCAGAGATTAAAATGTAAAAAAAAAATTACTATTTTGGTGTTTCACCAAGGAAACTAAAATTATCTTAAAGTGATTAATCAAACTCTCGTGGGTAAGTAAACATGACTGAAAGTTCAATATTTTTACTGTAAATTTACATTCCAATACAATATTTAAGTAGAGTCAGATAATTTTAAAGTATGCGGGGAAGTGGGAGGCAGATGTCGTAAAATTAGTACTTTATGTTTTGCATCGAGTCTCGCTAGGGGTTAGGTCTGGTCGGTACCAGTGACGGCAAATCTATAGCATTTACAGTCATTCACTTGAGCCTTAGTACTTTATTTTATTTCAATCCAATTAAACTGATTTCAATATAATATTTACCAAAATTTATATATATCTACCGTAGAGAAAAGTTACAACCAACTTCAAATAGTCGATCGAAATAGTAATAAAAATAAAGAAATTATCTATAAAATTATAGAGACCTGAGGTCTTCAAACTTACCAGTTTTAAATTTATATTTAAAGTAAGATTAAATAAGCTAAGCCACTTAAACTGCGAAGCGGTTGAAACGCAACCCGTGTGAAGACACCATAGATGCAAAATAAAGATAAAGGTGTCGCATTACAGAGATGTTCAGAAATGCAGAGAGGACTGGCTTTTAATAATACTAAAAATGTCTGTCCGTAGGTGTCTATGGTGCATTGCGAAATATAACTAACATGACGTTAATCGTATAGTAACTAAGTACGTTTGAATTGAAGCCTACAGAATATAATATGGATTTTCTATATTCTGTGTCTGATCTACTCTCTATGGCGTATGTATGTATATCAATAAGTATAAGTAGTTGATGGGACTTCTGTGCCCTGCCCGACCGATATTATTAGTCTTACGTGCTTACTTAGAGCAAATAAATTTATTATTTATTTATTTATTCTTTATTGCACAAAAAATAAAAATATTACAATTAAACCTATATACTAGAATGAGAAATGGGGCCTTATCTAACAAGGATCTCTTCCAGCAACTTAAGTTATGAAATTTAAGAAATTAATTAAGGTAGGCGAAACAAATTAATACAAACAATAAATAATCATAAACAAAAAAAAAACACAGAACTTAAAATAAAAACATACAGATCTAAAAAGGTTACATGTTTACTAACTTAAACGAAGGGACTAAATATATTTAAAATAAATAGATAGTGACTTTACTCAGATGAAGAAATGTTTATAAAGCAGCCGTTTAAATGATGGGAGAGAAGGAGCCATGGTATGGAAGGTAAGTTCCATAGTCTATCATAATTTGAAAGGATTTATTGGAAATTGGACTGTAAAGGAACCTCAAGAATATACTCCGATATGTAAACTATAACTACCATAGGGACCCAAATATTTAAAATTAGATTTAAATAGGGGAAATTTGGGGGAAGAGAATAGATATAGACTGAAGAAATGTGATCTCGCCGAAGGCGAATGGACAGCCACCCTAACTTTTTAGAAACCAGAAATATGGTGAATTTTCTAGTCCAAATATATAAATCGGATAGAAATTTTGCAATTCCATTATCTAATATTCTTCATTCATATGTAGAGCATACATCACATAGTCAATGGTAAAAGAAGGTTTTTAGATAGTTTTATGAATGGGAAGGAAATTCTGAGTTCTTAAATACTCGAACGGATAATTTTAACTATTTCTCAAATCGAGCCGGAGAATTTGTCAAAGTACAACAAGATTTTTTACTATTTACTATTGAACTAATTTTCTATTTGAACAAGGGAATGTGCCCAATCTATCTGAGAATAATAAGAACTTTATAAATAATTTGGTTTTCAAAGGATTATTTTGAGGCCAAACTTTAACCACTCTTTATTTTCATATATTTTATATTAATTTTATTTGGTAACATAATTTGACTGTATATAAAAAAAACTTACCAATTATTGACTTGTAGTATCGTTAACCCTGTATCCTGTGCTAACTGCTTTTTCTGGTCCTCCGAAGGGTACGGATGCTGTAACAAGAAAAACGATTATGTTACTAACTGAATTTAACATAGTCAATATATTCTAAATTGAATTTTAATTAATATCCTTATCGAATAAAATTAAACATATAACTCTCTATCTATCACGTTATATTTATAAAAAAAACTCGTCAAAAATTAACTGAAACAAAACATAAATAACACAAAAATATCAGAGGAACAGCTCAAGTGCACCTAATGATATTGGTTTCTGGCGTGAGGGCGGTCCCTGGGGAACTCCTCTCCTATTTCATGTCATCCTGGTGTACCGCAGGTAGGATGTGTAAATTATTAACAGGTTCGATTCCCAGGTCGGTTGAAACGTGTTACGTGAGTTTTCGGTAGCTTTGTGCTGCAAAAGTCCTTTTGTAATCTTCGTAAGGACGCGACAAATTGGTACGTGGTTCGTTTATTATTAAAATAAGTAGGTATTAACTATTAAAGCGAAAAGCGAAAGTATCTACTTTCACATATTACGAAGCTTGTTTTTGTGAGTTATCTTTGAAAATGTCATCGTCATAACTTCTCAATATTATTCATACAACAAGTTAACACTCGCGGTACATCAGCCTTTCGTAAAATCACGAACGAACGTGTTTCAACAATAAAATATAAAAAATACGAGATTTCACTGATATCGACAGGGACGTACTCATCGTTCTTTTTCGTTATAGAACCCCATTTTTAATGAAATTAGATGGGTGCAAAACTACAGCCCATTTAATGATTACTTTCGAACAATAATCGAAAGTATATTGGTTTTGCACAGCTTCTTTGATGATGTAAGTTTATAGTTCCATTGTATATACTGTCTTGAATATATTTGTAAATTTGTAAATATATTCATAAAATTAAATACATATAAAATCACGCGCACGGCCGGAGATGACAGATTCACAGAAACACATTTAATGTTAAGTACGGCCCTGTACACATCGGTTTCTGAGAGAAATTGATACGTCACTTACAGTCGTGTAGCCGACGCATAACGCACCATTGTCCGAGTGTGCACACGGCTTTATTATGATTTACTGTGCCCGGAAAATTGTATTTATTTTCAAGGATATGTAAACTACGACTTGAGTACGAGTTCAAAATATATAACAATAAGATACACGTTTAATCAAAATATATTACTAGTTGCAATGTAAGTAACATAATATTACTGTTGAATATCTGTAGTTATAGAAAAATAGGTATTAAGTTAATTTTTTAAGTCGTACCAACGTTTTCTTCTTTAATTACTATGAAAGTGAATCTCGAGACATACATTATAAGAGTCTCAAAACGTCTTTCGCAAGTTAGAGTCCTCACTTTTAACATTTATACAAAGGGGGGCGTTACAATGGTTCTCGTTCTTTATATTTATAAATAATAAACATTTTACGATATCAATTATACGTCTTACAAGCCATTCGCGCGTGTCTGAAAAAGCCAATTCGCCATAAAGCAACTAATAAAAATAAAAGCGTATTTCACATAATGTATTCATAGTGAAAATTACATGTAAAAAGATCTTCCCAATCCCATTTTCAAGGGGAGTGTTATGGGGCGAATTACGTTTGCGATTTTACGTCGCGTCGCCCGTAATGCGATGTTTAAAATAGACTATAAAGTGACACTTAAAAATTTACTGTTCAAAGGATGTTTGACGGGCACGTTGGCGTACTGGCAACAGTGCATGACTAATCAACGGGTCGTGTATTCAGTCCCCACCGGGTCCAATATGTTTCTCATTAATTTATATTTTTTCCGAAATACAGTTGGACTTTGACTGGATATCTGGATAATAAATAGGCGGTAGGAATATCGAAATTCTGTCCGGGTCGCAAACCACCGTGTTCAGATGAAAAAGCCGTAAAGTTAAAAATATTCCAAACCCAAAATAGGTCGACAGGACATCTCGTTTCGAAGTAAACACCATGCCTGTCTCCTTAATCATAAAAAAAACTCTTTCAGGGCCGAGGAGTTAGTGCCCAACGAGGCAATAATTCGTGAGTTCTTATGTAAAATAATTAGAAGTTAAAGAAAAACAATGCAAGAACAAAGCAAGGTTACAAACAATAGAAGACCCAAGTGGCCAATATTCATGACAAAGCAATGAAAGAATAATTTAACAGCGCGTCTTAAATCAATCTGTTTACCGAATTTTAAGCAAACAAATTTCACTGGGAGGTCCTGTTTATTGTTTCAATCGATTGTAATCAACATTTCACTAATGCATCACGGACGGATGTTTATATGCCTAATGCGTCGATGAAGATTGCGACTGGCTTGTTTCAGAGATATACGCGGCTTCAAAATATTTTGATAAGGGCATAGAGTTGCTTCGTGTATTGGATTTTACTGATGGAAAGAGAGTGGACAATACACTGGTAGAACATAATTGGAGGGTAGTTCTAAAGTGGCGACGGCCACTTTTTCCCTCACCTGTCTCAGAAGATTTAAAAAAAGAACATTATCGAAAACAAAAAACTCAAGTTTATAAATAACAGCCGACGAAATACCTACATTTCGTTTGAAACAAATTGAAACGAAAATTTGTAACGTCAGTGCTTTAACAACTTTCCTATTTCGGTGACGCGATTAAATATTGAACAAAACCGTTCGTGAGCAAGTTTTTGCGCCGGTTTTTCATCAGCGCGCGAGACCGCGCCGAAAATCGAAAAAACATTATCAAAAATTTATGATGCCTATTACGGTGTACACAAAAACAGGGAAATGATAAACTTGGCGAGTCGGGCCGAACGGCTAACGGGATTTGTCAAATTTATGCCGGCACTGGGCTTTTTGCTGACGTACCTCAATTATTTTTAATTTCGCAATACGGATCGTGACCACCCTTAACGGTACAGCCGCATTTAAGAAAGCGACTTATTAGCTTCATTGTGGCTTTCATTTAAAAGTGAAATCGGCTATACGACTGAAGAGCTTAAGAAGTCGAAGACAATGTCATACGAAATAGTTTTTAATCCGACTTATGTATTTGATATTGCCACGAAAAAGTGACAAGAGTCGGACGCACTTATAGAAGAAGAATGGACATAGGTGTAAAGAATTCAGCCTTGACTATGCAGTTACAGACATTCTTTCTTTTCATGAAGGTAGTTTAACAATGCAAATTAGAACTTAGAATCAAATATTAATTTTATACTTTTTTCTCAGGGTCGTTGTTAAAACGAATTAACAATTTGTTTCGCGTTTTATACCGTTAAAAGCGTTTTATTCCACTGGCTTTAACTACAGGCTATATTTATGATAAAGGATTAAAGTCTTTGAGATTTATTTAGAGGCAAGACTCAAGACACCTAAGAGTTAATTAAGACATCACACACGTAATAAATAAGCGTCGTAACGAGCTATGTAACAGGCACCCATAAACCGTATAGAGATATCAAATTTCGTAGCAATCCCGTACAATACACATAAATCTCGTCGCGCATTAAAATCACGATTATACGAGGCATAAGTTAGCAATATATTGAACGGCGGCCCTCGGAAAAAATTCGCGTCTTGCGAAACAATAAATTTCGCTAGAATCCATTCGTTTTATAGGGTGTCGGAATGGAATATGTAAATACACAACACGTATGAGTTGTCATTCGGTGTTTTGAAATAGCTAAGAGATCTTAAACACGAAGTTTATATCTAGATTATTTAACCTATAAATATAATAAATTGTTTTTTTTTTTTTTTTTTTTTTCCGTCTCAACTGTTAATTGTTGATTCAATGATAAAATAAATCTATTTAACGTTTTATACCATTAACTACAGTGTATTTATAAATAATCTCGATGCAAAATAAACAGAACGATATTTTCATATAAAAATCACACTAGAAGGCCCACAGTTCCCTAAAGAGAGCCGTACTTTTTCACTATTTCGCCATAACAATAATATATTCGGATACGGTTGATTTTCTTTTATTTTCTCTTGAGTGCGTACGCGGTTTAGGGTTAAAAATAGAGATTTTTATACGGCTGACCTGGTTGTGTCAAGCTTTGACATTTTTGTTTATATTATTGTTCGATTAGGATTGTTTTGTTGTTTGACCGCCTCTGAAGCTAAATGGTTAAACGTGTTGCCTAGCATTGCGTTAAGCCCGACAGGTCCTGGGTTCAAATCCGAGGGAAACAATAAAAATGTTTCGGTCCGGCAGGGCACAGAAGTCTGATCAAGTACTTGCCTGTAAATAAAACCGATCAGTGAAACGGGCACAGAAATGTGTTCACCCTTTGCCCCACGAGGGGAAACGGATTTCACACATATAGGATTGTTATATTTAAGTTATACAAGGATATTGTCTGTAGTTTAGCGAGCAGTACACATTTAAATAAAACACTTTTTACCGTTTAAAACGCGAAGTATATTGGTTAATTTATTTATAAATTATTTTTAATATGACCGGACGTTTCGGATGCTTTGCAGCTGCCGAGGTCTAATGTCAAAGTCTAGCCCCGTCAACGAATATATTTCGCGTTTTAATACGTTAAAGTGTTTTATCCAAAAGAATATTGTCTTCTGTTTATTTATTAGAGTAGTCGAAAAACAAACCTATATCCAATGTGAGGACTGAAAGTCCTTTATATTTATAGCTCGCTACAGCTTGATATATTAAATTCTTCTCGCGCAAGACGTGACGTTTTCATATCTGGTCTATAAATTATGCAATGTGGAGGTATTGCTTTGGGGACTAAACTAAAACTTGTGTTACTTTTACTGTTTACCTGTGCCGTTATATGTTATATTAAGCTAGAGATATGTTTTATAATTTATCTGAAGTAATTTATTCATAATCATATTACAATTTAAATATTTTGTATTAGTATTTCCTCGTGCTCCCAATCAGAACTATTATAATTAAAATACCATAGCCTCGAAACGAGTTGTCCCAGCCGTCAGTGACCACAAATAGATGTCAAAGAACTAGGGTCCATGGGTACGTGCTTTACGGTGCACCAGGGACCCATAAAGGTGCGGAGCCCTAACCCTATCGAAGATGTGGCAAGATGGATGGTGCCATTTGCCTTCGTGCACTCTTGCTTATTTATGGTAACCTAGTAGGCGAGGGACATTATTTTTCAACACTTTATTTGAAAATCGTATTTTATTGAGATGTGTATTATGGAGATTTTCAAACGTTACTAAGTTGAAATTTATCAGAACTAAGTGCGATGTAAAACTATCTTCCATCGCCAGCAACAAATTAAATTATTATTATTGTGGCTTAAAACGCATAGGCACTAGTAAGAAGTTGTCAGGTGTAATGCGTGAGTTTGAGTCCCGTTCGGGTCATAATTTTCAATCTAAAATATTTTTTAAATAAAGCCATATGTTTTATTAAAATATAGATAAATACAATGTGTTATTAATATTTAACAAGCGGAAAATAAATCAAGTAGTGAAAGCAGCCACGTTCGCGATAAAATAAATTGCTGTCAAAAACTGCATATTAGGCAAACGCAAACTGCGCACTAATTGCAGACCAATGTCAAACGTACGAGAGACAAATCGACACTTTTTATTTCCGCCAATTCGGACATTTTTCGACATTTCTACGCTGAAATATCTATAGATAAAGAATTCAGTGATCCGACCGCAGCGTCCTCTAAATTATGCAGAATCGTAATGGACAGCCTGCAATTTACTTGGTGACAAACAGTTTTTTTATTTGCGGAGGGTCTAAATTTGGTAAATAATGTTTTTGTTATTCTGGGCTGCAGCAAATTTAGCTAAAACTTTGGCTAGCTTTATTATGGGTTCATTGACCCAAAATTAATTATGTTTAAAGCAGTACATATAAACTATATATTTTTATAGAACTAAAGAAAAACGGGAACGTAAATAATTTTTCACTAAGTTCACTCGTTAATTATGTAAATAGTATTTTTATTTCCATCTATTTTGCTTAATACGCGGGTAGATATAAATAACAGAATAAACAGTTTTTCGAAAATGGAATCCATCTATCGACCAATAGGAACAATGAGCGTCAAACGACGATAGGAATCTGCGCGAGCCGGACGTGGTGACAGCGTTCGGAACACGCAACTGGGTTAGGAAATGAGATAGATGTTCACAACTACGGCGTGACGTGATGCTTTGATGGAATTGGGTGACGTGGACCCTTTGTTTTGCGGATACCTTCCGAATACATTGTGCTTCGACTATTACGACTGTCCAAACGAAATCATGTGTAATTAGCTGTGTGTATATAGTTTCAATAACAAATTATAGTTTTAAACCATTATAAATCCAATGGTTTTATTAATCCATTAAGTCCAAAGCATCTTAGAAATCAATAAACGACGAATAAGATCTAATAAGGAACAAAATACGTTTTGGCACAAACGTCGGAAAAGAAACGTAAATCTTTAAAAAGGGAAACTGAATCTGGCAACATTTAACTTGAATGGACAGTAAATAACAATTTCTTTAGGCGGCGATAGAGGGTACATTGTAAGCAGAGCTGATGAATATGTAAGTATGATAGTTTGCATATCGATTGGGATCAAAGAACACCGCGGAGGCACCTGCGCCAACGCACGGAAAATACAAGAAAAAAATATTCATGAGATCGACGCTAAATGACAGTTCGGAATAGGGTTGACAGTTCGAAAAAATCAAGGATTTATTAGGTACGTCTCCGCGTTTGCGAACTAAAAGAACGTACGTTCTTTTTATATAAAAACGTTTGTTGAAAAGCTCCCTTTTATTAAGTATTTTTTACGTTTTTAATTAACACAATTGTATATATCATGAGACACACATGTTTATCTATCTGTCTAGATAGGTATATAAATACGTACTAAACCTTTTATCCCCCATGACCACGGATGTCGAACAGTCGGTTAAAAGTGTTGAAATACCTACGGAACCTTAAAAAGTCTTTTCCATCTTTTAATGTAGGTCTTCTTAATCTTGCGATTGGCGCTTAAAAAACATTTTACTTCAATATATAAAAATGTCATAAGATATAAAGCTGAGTCCACACGTAACTCAGCGCGACGTAAAGGCTGGTACACACAGTGAGTTACCGCACGTCGATATCTACCAGATATGGGATTTATCATGTACTGTTTATGCGACTCCGCGCGTTACACGAGTAATGTATTTGGTAATGTGATGTATTGGGAAAATATGAGTGTAATTTTAATAGTACTGACGGTAGAAAAGGTTTTTAAAAGTCTAATAATATAAGTAAACTAATACATGAAGATATATTTATTATATCGTGGACTATTATGGTCTTATGTCTTTGTTATCAAGTGTGTGTGTGTATTTTATTCTAATTTATTGGCAATCACTATATCTTTGTATTTCTGTTTCACTCTGTGGTTTTCCGAATATCTAATGACAAAATAATGTCGCATTTTATTTAGACGTTAAATTCCTGGAGTATGTCGCCTACCATCAAGCGAATTGAACGCTTATCCGTCCTCTGTGATGATAATATATATTTTTTGGTAGTCTAGAGACGCGTTCTAATTCATTTATTTGAACAAAAGAGTTCCCATTTAAATATCTATAGCAGACGTAGGCTGTAAACAAAAAGCGAACGCGTCCATACCACCAATAGAAATCGATTCGTTTATATTCGCTAGCGGCACTAATCAATGCCCACTGGATTTATGTGGCGCGCTCAACTCCAATCATTAACGCCTTTTATTATTCCGTGTCGATATATCCACGATTCCACGCAGCGTCAAGGTTTAATGATAAATTAATATTGTAGACACGATTTTGTCTTTAGGGTGGTCAATAATATCTGTGGTAGGTGATATAACGGCGATATAGCTAAAGTGTTAAAAACTAACCACCACGATTTTATATTATTATTCTTTTGTATCTAAAAGCGAAAATGTTTAATTGACTATAGTATGACTATAGTATTTTTTAATAAAACACTTTGACGGTTAAAAACGCGATATATTTTAGTTAAACTTTTTTTGAGAATTCGTTTTTTTTGAAAACTCGGGCTGTAGTTAAAAATAATTCTCAAAAAAGTTTAACTAAAATATATCGCGTTTTAAACCGACAAAGTGTTTTATTAAAATACATTCTTTTTTAGGTAGGAAATACAAATTTATGAAAACATTTTTTTTACTCCTCGTTTCAAACTCACCATGAAATAGTAACGGTTCCTTCGGTATTAAATAAGAACTATTCACTAAATTTAAGATAAGAAACTTTTAAAGAACATTTAATCAACACGAGTGATCTTTTCCTACATTATTCATCGAGCGAGCGAAGTGCGTGATTTATTGATCGTCGGGACTGACCAAATATTCTACACATAGTGATGCTATCTAAGAAGATGAGTTTGAATCCTACATTATACACTAATCTTTACCGCCTCCGTTACTCAATGGTTAAACGAGTGTCGCTGCCTTAAGCGCGAGAGAAGAGTTCGAATCTCGGGGAAACAATATTTTTTATCAGACGGACAGGGTACGAACGTCCGTTCAACGAGGTAAATGTAAAAACATATCAGTGATGGGTGATCAGACGAACGACGCAGTTTGTGCTTATATCAAAGCTATAATACAAAGTCACTTCATTTCAAAACATAAGTTATAACACCTTTTGTATGTAGGCTACAGATACAAGATTTCCTGACACTGTAGCCCGCAAAACGTTTGTAACTCCAAAAGGTCCAAGTCCAGCCTACCTGACCTTTCCTTGTTACTACTGGGTGGGTGTGGGATATGTCAAATGAGACTATGTATTCGTTGTTTTCAGCATATCCTATTAGATTTTTTTTTATTCTACATATATCATAAATGATTTAATTGCTTAAAACTTTTAAAGGCAGAGAAAAACTTTAGATTTAGGGAGATTTATCAAAAAGATAATAAAATATATAATATTATTTTGTTGCCAAGATAATTGTAAAACTGTCACCTGTTTATGTCGATGTTTTATATGACAATAATTGATATATAGTATTAAATAATTATATTTATTAATAAGGAGAACCAAAGTATATTTCTTTTAAAGCAAATACTAAATATAAATTAGTATATCTTTTTATATTTATTTAGCGTTTAATATTTTATTGACTATTTAAATACGTGTACAGAATTTGTATGTCTCCACATCAAATTTTTATTCCTTTGCTTTCTTTGAAGTGAATGATTTTTTCTTTCGTAAAAAGTTTTATCGAAATAGAAATACCAACAAATGTAATCTACTACGTAAGATCCCGTTACTATTTGAGACCCGTACAACTTGTGTCAGCGGAGGCCTAACGCAGGGCGGGGCGCCCGCCTACGCACGTGGCCACCGTGCCAGAACACACGCGACCTCTGTAGGGTCAACTGTAACGTCTAGTAAGAATTATGGGCGAAACAAGGGCTAAGAATGAGAACTTTTCGCATAGAAGAATATTTTTTTTTATACTTATTTATTTGGTTTTGTATTATTTTTTGTTAGTGTTACAGTATTTTAGTCTTAATTTTTAAATATTCTTTTTTTTTATATATTTCCAAATGTATAAAGACAAATATACGTTTTTTATTATACGAAGACGTACTTCATTAAATATAAAACGTTGATATCACAAAGTAAGGGTGAAATAGTTTCGTTGTATGCAAAAACAAATTGCTATAATCAGATGAGCGCCCGCGCCGTAGCCCTTCGTAACCCCGAGCCACCAATTACAAAGCACGAGCCCAAAAGATGCTTTTTCTAATCTTCCCACGCGTTTTGTTCTCGTAATTATACGTTCAACTCTGTAATAACACATCGTTTCAATAAAATTGTATAGGTTAGTTCTATATCATTCAGCTTATTTCCTCGCAAACGCTGATTAGAGCCGCCATTTTGTAGGCGGGCTCGCCCGGCGGCGATTTCGTTCGAATTTCGAAAAAACACTAATCGTCATATCGAGCACGCGCGTACGTGTGTTTTTCAAATTGGGAACGTCCTTTCCCGCTAATATTGGGCGGATTGCGACTTCTGTCACATTTGACAGTTATGATTGACGCTCGTAAATGCTCAAGTGCAAGTGTTCCGTTCGGAGACGTAAGGAATTTATTAAGCTTCGATGTCACCGACGATTCTGGCACCGAGGGGAGTCGTGTTAAGGTGTATTTTCCTTCCGAATTTTCGTCCGTTATATTAATTACTGGCTGCCTCGTCGTGGGGCAGATGAGTGCATATTGAAACGTCAAAAATCTGTGTTTCTTTTGCTTCTCATTTTCGGTTCGGTCCAATATCCTTCACGTCAGGTTTGGGACAGACAGCGTCGGTAGACAGTGTAGTTTATAGGGAGATGAAAATATGAAACTGCCTATTTTCCAGGAAGTAGCGAAATTGAAAATTCCAATTTCTTTCCCGTCCAGATACTTGGTTTGTGCGTTATTAGATCTCTCCGTCTGTGTTTATACTATGACCGCAATTGTTATAGACCGGTTGCTTATTTAAAATACTTGTAAATATTGCGATAAGTGATAATTACAAAGTAAAATAATCATATAGGTTCTTATTAAATCTTCTGCATAAAGTTACTTCCAAATTGGTAAGCACCTCGACACGAAGTCAAAAGTTTTATGCAAGAAGTAGAAATCATTCATTCATATTCATAGTGGCGGAAGAGGCTTTCACGAAAATGGCTGTCTAGGATATGCATGAATATTAACAGAGTACCAGGCAACCATAACTATATTAGAGATGCCGGAGCACTGCATGCCAGTAGGGGCACGTTTGAAGTTGCGCCGAGAAATTTGACATTTTGACAGCTCTCCGACGGCGGCTGCCTTGTCTACCCAGTAACCACCTCCTAGCCCCCACTGATCCCCTCTTCCCCACGATTTACGTCTGACTTGTGAATTGTTAATGCATCGGTAATTGATATTATAATTTTGGCCATTTTAACGTAAATGTCTGCTTTTATTGTGATGTGTTATACGAGTGATTCATAATCAATGAAATAATATAAACTGAACCTCAAATATCGCTTGAACTGTCCAATTTGTGTTTGAATACTGGCATAAATCTATTTATTTTGAATAAATACAATAAGAAACTTAACTTTGCTTTGTAAGATAAATACGAGATTCAAAAAACCATATTTTGTTAAGTAATATAAGCCGTGATAAAGTATTATTTATAGTTGTAGTAAGTGATATTGTTTTACAAGACGAATCGTACAGAGTAAAAATGGTTGAGATGAAGAGTTTCGATTAAAGGCAGTATAAGGTTGCGTAGGTCGTAGCTCAGGCTGATAGCATCGCGATTGAGACGTCAGGGACCGCCAGCGAGGCTTTGATGGATTTCCGACCTTTATTATTCTATGTAATTGAGAATCGCATTTACTTGTTCCTGTAGGTAAGAGGCACGTTCGAGCCTAATGGAAAACATATACAACCTCCGTGGCTCACACACGCCACCTTGCGTTATGCGCAGAAAGGTTTAGGTTTGAAAAACATTCAACGTTCGGTTGCTATTTATCTTTTAATTAAAGGTAGAATTGGTGAAGTAACGCTTTAAAAGAAATACATTGAAGAATGATTTGAAATAAAATGAGGCTTGGAAATCTTTCCATAAAATTATGAAGATTGTTTTTATAAAAATGAACAGATGAGTGTAAAAATATCAAATTATTTGCAAGTAATTTAAAGAAATTATATACTAAGCTAAATAAAAAACAACGAAAGCTTAGAGACAATATTAGAGTAAAAAAATATTGACAAAGCAGTATAGACAAGCGTGGAATTTATTTCATGAAAAACTACCCAGTCTTTAAGGTACATGCTCTCGACCTATGACTTTTTATGAATATCTCGCTATTAAAGTCGCTTCCGCGTATAAACTGTGCCGCATCGCAGATAACCCTGTCAGGCGTGTGACGGAGTGCGCTAGTTATCGCTAAGGCCCCATTGTCCATTGTACATCGACGTCTTCATGTTGCGGATATCGTGTTACCCTCTAATTACACGTTTTTGTAAGAAATATAGCCTTTCTCGAACGCATTTTTATGTACGTTATTCATTAATAAAAGTATTAAGCGTACAAAGTAATTAAAAGGAGAAGAGGTGCTTCCTTAAGCTCACTTTATTTATTATTTTATTTCTTTATAATTTATAAGTATTTAAGTATCATCCATTATTTATATAATATAATATGTTATCTATTAAATCATGCTCCTCACAAATAAGCTTATTATAATCCAAATAGTTTTACTAAAGTTTCATAACTTTAGCAGACTAAGTTAACCATGATAATTTAGTTTCTGTTTAAACGTTGATACACACCGTTTTTATAACCTATTTTTAATATTGGACCTATGTAGGTTGATAACTGAGAATCATCAAGATCTTAGTTCTTGTCTATTTCTTGTTCACTTTTGAGTGGTTTCCCCCTGACCATGCCGGCTGTTACATATCTGTACGTAATCTAATACGACCCTATCGTTTTAAATATAAATTAATTCGTCTTGGGGGGGTTTTTTGGGGGGGGGGTTTTTTTAAGGGGGGGGGGGGGGGCCCCGGGGGGGGGGGGGGGGGGGGGGGAAAATTAAAAAATTATTTTTTCTTTTTAAAACCGTAAAAACGATTTTTAACATATTAGTCCGTATTTTTATAGAATGTGCTCATAAGAAGCGGCATTAAAGCGCTTTGTCACAATCGCGACCGCCTATGACTTGTTCCCAACTAGTACGCGCATTGTTAGCTGAAACTCGGTACAGCTCTTAGCCATTGTCTCGTGATTGGATTCATCATTGTTGCGTATCGAGCTTCCTACGGCCTGTTACAAATTAGACCGTATTCACTGCAGTGTTGCGTTCGAGCTAATCTAAATCACATGCTTTGTCGTTCTTAAATACAGGACGATAAGGGCCAAAATTCTATAACTTTATTTGCCTATTTAAGTAAACTGTTTCTTACTCTTATTGTATAACACGTTCACCAGCTGTTGGGAATCATTTAAAGGAAGTTTTGTAAAAGTACTTAGGCATGAAAATTTTATTTGCTTATCTTTCGTATAGAAAGGATGTCGTATGTTTAAATGATACAATTAAAAATACGTGAATTCGTTCGTCGAAACGTCCGGTTGTAGGTATTCAAATAGATTATTTTAATATATTTCGCGTTTAAAACCGTTTAAACAATATACAATTATTTTTAGATCCTGAAATTCATGTGAATATTTGATCCTTTTCGTCCTTCCAAATCAATCAAATTTATTAATGACATATCGTTAAGAGAAGAGTTACCTGGGTGAATATAGAGACAATTTCTTATACTAGAATTCAACTCTCATGTCCCGTTGCTAAATCGGTTAATTTTTCCTCGGCTTTAAAACATTAACTGTACCAAATCCAGGCTTTTAAAACTTAAGGTCAAAGATTTGAACAAACAAAGATTAAACACAACGCCTGAAGGCCAGTCCGTCATAATACTTTATCTTCAAAGTTACTGAAAAGAGACGAGTACAAAGGCACGCTCCAAGCGATCGTATGTTGCGCCTAATCAAACGAAAATTTGTAGACTTTGAAGCTACCTGAGATGTGACATTACTTGGGGCGGTTGGGGAAATTCAAAATTATCCGGGGTCTAATGAACTGTAAACGTTTACAGAATAATCTTGGGAAATTATGAAAGTTCATTAGCGTCCGATTATATTCATATTTCTGTTCTCACGTCGAAGACATCAAATAAAACTGTTACGTCGCAATTAAAGAAAATACATTAAAATTAAAACAACGTACGTTAACGAAAAATATATTGTATACCTATGCTGTATTTTTTTTATAATTTGCATAGCGTTTGGTTATAAGTCCTACAATCGAAACAAGGAGAAGCTGACACTGAAGACTGTTGCATTTACAAGAGGCTCATTATTCTCCATCTAAAGTAAGATTGGAAATAAGGTTTTTTGTCATTACCAGTAAAAGTCGGTTAACATCAGTACTATTATTAATATAGATCTTTTGTAGAGTATGTATTTGAAAAGAATTACTATACAATATACACAATGTTTTCACAGAAATAATGTATGTACCAACAGTAAAAAAAGCAAGCACTAATTCTTAAGTTTCATCGTCCAAAAATATAAGACAAACTAACTTCTTCAAATAAATCCGAGTGCCACGTAAATCTAGAGGGATTTTTAATGTGCCTAAGTGCAAGGTAATTTAGTAGGTCCTTGGGTAGACTAGACTGCAGGCGTGGCGGAATATTAAGACTCTCATGAAATACGAGCCCGGGCTGGCGTTACTCCACTATCAGATGCATTTTATGCGACTTTTTAACCGAAATGTTTAAGACAAGTAGTAATTCAAGATCGATGAAAACATTTCATTAATATATTTAGGACTTGGGGCGAACTCATTTTTGTGTCCATTTCATAAGTTGCAAGTAGTTGATCAGACTTCTGGGCCCTGCCCGACCGAAAAAACTTATTGTTTCTCTGAGATCGAACCCTAGGAGCTCTAGCACACTGCTAGGCAACAGGTTAACTATTTTGTTACAGTCGCGATCAAAGAGAGCGATCTTTTCAATGGTTTGAAAGGTAAACTAAGTTATTTGAAAATTATTTTTAACTTCGGCCCGACGTTTCTGATGCTTTGCTGCAGCCGTGGTCACGGGGAGACCGAAATGTCGGGCCGAAGTTAAAAATAATTTTCAAATAAGTTTAACTAATATATCGCGTTTTAAACC
Organism: Leptosia nina; assembly: GCA_963661955.1. Taxonomy (NCBI): domain Eukaryota; kingdom Metazoa; phylum Arthropoda; class Insecta; order Lepidoptera; family Pieridae; genus Leptosia; species Leptosia nina. The sequence continues at coordinate 8,066,258 of CAVLEF010000009.1, read as the reverse complement.
GTTAAAGTGTTTTATTAAAATGTGTAATACTCGCTATAGACAGTATTTAACTACATATTTATTTTTTGAAATAAAATATGTATATAATCTCAATATATCCAAACGAAACCCACACGGGATAACTTGTCCGTATATATTTTTTTTCATTTTCTAAAATTAATAAGTAGGTATACATAAAACCATCTGTTACCATTGAAACGGCATTAAAAATATCTAGATAAGCAATTACAAAAAAACAGCAAGACAGTATACAAAACAATTACTTAACGTGGGCGTTGCAGACTAGTGGGGACGGAGGGGGGACCAAGGGGGTGAAGCTATTTTCATAATGCACCGGCCCGCTTCCTTTAAACTTCATACTTTAAAATAATTCACGAAGCATGTTTCTTTTTGCTGGCACTTCTGAACTTATTTTATTTTCTAAGTAATTGTGAGAAGTGGCAATTTCATGAGGAGAGACACCTTCGCTTTATAGACTCGACTTTCTGCTCCGGAAATACCAATTTTATCCGAATTTATCCATCTACAGGTACATTTAGATCCAGCATCTAGCAATGCTTGTATCCCTAATATAGAGAGATCTTTCGTTGTGCCTACATTTTTAACTTAATAATAATAAATCCAACTCTAATAAAATAACGGATTTTTAATTCATTCAAGTGGAATGTAGAAAATACCTGTTTTATAATCACAGTAAACATGTGCAGTATATAGGAAACAAGCGGCCTTATCGCTATAAGCGAGCTCTTCCAATCAACCCAGTACAACGATATATAAAATACAATTTATACAGTGTCTTACAAGTAAGATTATGTATTTAATTTATTCATTATAAATTCTATTAGCTTATTGTAAAATGGTTGCTCAAATATGTATCATCAGGTGGCGTCTCCCCGCGCCAATATTTAATTTTAAACAATGATTTGCATGAACAAACTCTGCGTGGCGCTGATAATGCAATGCGAACATGAATTATTGCATATCATTGGAAATGGTGTGGGATTTTCAGAATTATTTGACTCTAATAACGAGAACTATTGATATATATCAACAGCAACACAATTAATACGAAAATTTGCTATTTCTGTACTCAAATCTAATTAAACAACCTTTTTGAGCAATATGGAACTTAGGACAGACATATTTCGGTGTACGTTTAACTGTTAGTAGATAATTTCTATATTACTAGCATTCGAACCTAGGACTTATCGCGTTTCAGTAAGGCACGCGCGTCGGGCTGGATAAATAAGACATTATATTTGATTAAAAGCAAGTTAAAGCTTATCTAAAACAAATGGTCCCAAAGGGTAGTTTTTACCCCTAGTCCTTCCTCATTACAGCAAGTCGTGCCTGCATAATTTGTACCAGGAATCCACCAAGCCGAGGAGCTTAGCTAATCAGCTGCCGCCGGCCGATTGCGCCGGACGCGATAACGTCCGCGCGATTAGACACACTGACCGCCCCCATACCCCTTGTGCCCTGGTACTCCGAGTTTTCAAACTTTAATCCCATTTTCGGGGCACGGCCAATGTTGTGGAAATTCTCGGTCAAAACTAATAATGGGAAAGCGGACTAGACAATTAATTTGTTATATACGATTCACTCTGCGGTTAATAAACATTTAGTTTTTATTGCAATGTATGTAGGGACATATAAATGATTATTAAATTAAAATACTGTCTAGTTTACACAAGCGGTAACAGTTTAAAACACGAAATATATCCGTTAAACTTATTTACGTCGTAAGAAAGAAACATCGCGCCGTAGTTAATACATTTTACATTTTAAACCGTTAAAAGTATTTATTATATTTTTAAGTTTACGAATAGGTTATATTTGTATTATCTACAAAGCAAGCGAATCTTTTGAATTATTAAAACGTTCTCTTATAGATAAGAAAATAAAAATTCAAGCTTTAAGCAATCCATTCCAACCTTTATAGTTATTTAATGTTTTTATAAAAGACTATGGTAATTTTAAATATCGATAGATCATTTTCCCATTTTAGTAGTTCGGCCTTTTTACGTAATAAAATAGGAAAGCATTCCTATAAATCTCTATATCTAGCTTGAAGCTTTTGTCTTCGGAGGCGCTGGAAAAAGCCGGAGAACGCTTTAGTTTACAATCCAGATATATGGCAAAGTTAAGATGTGCATCTAAATAGCGCCAACTTTAGATTACTTCGGAAGTTCCTCGGGAAAAATTCTACTTTCCACTCTCCAATTTAGTGGGCAAGTTAAGATTACGCTGTAATCACATTGTTACCGAGCTCCTCGTTTTATTGTCATTTATAATAGAAGCCTCGCCGCCTCCTTGGCTTAGTGGTTAAACACATGGCGTTGCGAAAGCTTCTGAGTTCCAATCCGGGGAAACTGAGCGTAAAGTCGAAATAACTGACGGGCTCATCGGTCTAAATCGGTCTTCGAATATCCGAAGACAAAATGGGTCGACCACATATCTTCTTAGATTTGCTATAGGCTAGGGTATATTACCTACTATCAAGTGAACTCCATGTTAGTCTGTACTCCTCTATCAATAAAAAAATGTCCTCCCTCATGTTCCACAGAAGGTAAACGGTATTTTATTATTGGGCATCAGATGTCATTGTGCAGTTAATTTTACGCATCTATAACATATATCTATCTAGTTTATAATACGAGACATTTTATAAAGGAAATCGTTAAGTAATTAACGTCATAGGTCCTCAGTTCGATTTCTATGAAAAAAACAAGCTTTATATACTCAGACACAAACTATTGGAATGTATGAAGTAAAAATCTTAGACCGAAAAAGTGTTTTTGTACAAAATCTAATCCAAATAATGTTCGAAGGAATAAGTTAGGTTGTTTTGCTCCGAGGAAAAAGGGGTACTGCAAATAACTTAGACAGTTTTATATCAGCTGATAGTGGAGCGGGTTCGATTCCGATGAATATTTAATGACGAAATGGACCCTCGCCGCGGGTCGCTTGTGGAAATAGTTTTAAGGGATAAGTGTTTACTCGAGGGGTTCTTGATTGTTTTATACTTTGTACAATATGCACATTATTTGTTGTCAAAAAATGCCATTTGAATAAACTTTCAACGTTTAAGTTATAATTTGTAAATTACCTAATAATGTCTTCGTTATCATATCGTTGGTTTAATGGTAGTAGGTATGTATGGCTAAAAATCAACGGGTTGTAGATTCAATCCCCACCTAGGTCAATATTTTTTTGTCTGGATAACTGAATATGAAATATGGATATGAATATTGATCCGTCCGGGTCACGAACTACTATGTACAAATGAAAAAGCTGTTAAGTTTAATCTTATGTACTGTCTAGTACGAGTAGTACACATTTAAATGAAACACTTTAACGGTTTAAAACGCGATGTATTAGTTAAACTGATTTGAATGGATTTTAACTTCGGCCCGACGTTTCGGATGCTTTGCAGCAGCCGTGTTCACGGGGAGAGATGTCTCCACGTGACCACGGCTGCTGCAAAGCGCGCAAAATATCGCGTTTTAAACCGTAAATGTGTTTTATTTAAAAATTTAATCTTATTTTGTAGTTTAAAATCTATAAAGTATAACAATTTGTTAAAAACCATCTTTTTATGTCCTAGTAAAGTTAAATTTCTATAACTGATTATTTAAACAATTAAATAGAAGTTTTACTAATAAATTACTTCAATAATAACCTAGCACTCATCACTAACCACTGGACATAACGGGAAAACACATCGCGAAGGACACAGGACGAAGAGTACAAGCCTTGTTATCGCATTTAAATTATTATTTTATGCAAATTGCATATAAACAGTAATGGACATTTCTTGTCTCTTGATTTTTGCTCAAAATAGATTGCTTTTATTTAAGAGAAACAGAGCATCGCATTTATATTTCACAGAAATATTTAACGCGTAAGACTCAATGTATTATTTAAAATACTGCTTAAATGCAGAGAAGCGCAAGAAGGAACTATTTATACCAACGTAGGTACCTATGTATTTATGAAATAGTTAGTTTTTCGAGGTCGACACTAGCAGAAAGATTTCTTTTAGCAATAAAGAATTGATTTTTGAAAGTGTTTTACTTGTTGTTGCATAGTTTTACTTTGATAGAACTACTAATTTATGTTTTCAGTTTTTTAAACGGTTTTATTTAGCTCGACCCGTACGGAATTTATTTATTTGGGTCAAAATTAGAGATTGAAATTTAAGCACCTCCCCGTTGTCAGATTAATCTGAAATTTGGTACGCACGTTTAATTCAGATGACAATACAATACAATAAAATCAATAACATTATAAATCCAAGATGGCCACCGATTCAAAATGGCGGATTACATATTTTTCCTTAACCCACTAGTAAAACACGATGATTATGTCAAAATTTTATTTTTTTTTGTAATTATCAGTGCACAAAAAATAAAACCGTTTAACTTTAAAGTTTTTAAGTTGTTACTTGTTTTTAAATATGTTTCGAATAATCAATATACAACATAAAACTACATTGTATAGTCACGTTTTACTGTACCTACCCTAAACGAAATAATAAAATTACGTACAAAAATAGGAGTAATGTTTTAGTATGAGTAATTAGCTTTTAACTTTTAAAACTAAAGTAATACAAGTACTTATTACTTAATTTTTAACTATAATCTTGACGATTGAGATATGGTAAAACGGACGCGTTTAAGGCCGTTAAAAGTGTTTTTTACCGAATATAATATATAGTCTTATATGTAAGATTTTTATAGAAGCATTAACACAGTGGCTCGAATGGACATTGTGTCCTAATATGGAAACTTTAGCAATCACAGTCGATAATAAGAGCACGGACAATTACATCGGAACAACAAAGTGCCGTTTCTAGTTTGACCAAAATTGGCCTTCTCATATCTACATCTAGCCCCCGTCTCCCCCTTAACGGACGCCCCCTCGGTCGTTAAGATAAGAATGGGCTCAGGTTTCGGAGTGGTCAAGGGTTGATTTCATATTTTGATCTTTGAATTATGGTCGCTACGTTGTATATAATAATTCGGTTTATAATAACACAGATATCGAACAGCTTTTATACATGACAACCACAGATTAAACCACAATTTTAAATGACATAATATTAATGAGCTTTTTCACTAGTCTATTTTTAAATGCGCCACAGATAACTACGAGTAAAAAGTACTTTTAATTATTTCTAATTAAGAATGCTAACCCTATTTTATAGTTCGTTAAGATATAGATAATACTATTAGAATCGCTTGTATCAAAGTAATTGTTTTTAGTCTGTAATAAATGACTATACTCTATTAAGCGAAAGCCATCCATTTCGCAAGACAGTAATGATCTAATCTTCTAATAACAAGACTGAGTTACAGGGCACCCGGTGAATCCCCAAAAATCCACGTATGATAAATGCATCCCTGAGCATAGAGATATGAAGATATCAAGAAAGAATTACGGGTTTAGGGACTTACGGTATATTAAAACGGCGACAGGTGTGAGCAAGTGCTTATAATGCATAGATAAATGATGCGAATATTACGCTTACGGGTTTGGATCTCGAAAATTAAAGCGACTGTCTGCTCTACGATCTATGTCGGTTCTACAGATGAATGCTCTATGACAAAACGCCGTTTTATATGCATGTACTAAGGTCTATATAAGTAAGGTAAGGTCTAGGGTTTTGGTGTGCTTGGTTTTTATAAGAAGGAACTTTATTATCTTTTAAATAAAACACTTTAACGTTTAAAACGCAACATTAGTTAAAGTTAAAAAGTATTTAAATTCGGCCCGACGATGGTGTTATAGCAGCCGTAATAACATTGAATAATCAATTTCATAATAAACCCTTAAGTGTGGTATTTAAACGTGTGCCCAGCTGCTCGGGAACAATTAAAAGATCAGCAGATGTTAACTCTAGGGGGGGAAAAAAAAAAAAAAAAAACCCCCCCCCCCCGGGGGGGGGGGGGGGGAAAAATTTTTTTTGTGTGTGGGGGGGGGGGGGTTTTTTTAACAAAGTTTTTTTTTGGGGGGGCCCCCCCCCCCCCCCCCCGGGTTTAAAAAACCAACCCCCCCAAAAAAAAAAGGAACAAGGGGAAAATTTTTTTTTTTAGGGGAAAAAAATTGAAAAACAAATTCCAAAATTTATCCCAATTAAGTCCCACCTGGGGGAACAATAAAAAGATCAGCTGATTGAACTCTAGAACTTATTCTTAAATTAAAATATTAATGTATGTACTTATTGTACCTACGAGAATGATGTTTACGTATTATTCCTTACCGTCCCGAAAAGCTCGCAAACATTCATACATCTTCCATCTCGTTTTAAGCATCCGGTTATCCGGGTATGTCCGGGTACGACGCGCACTATTTCCGCTCGCCCGGAACTTTTTCCACGGACAGGATATTCGCTTCGGCCCGGAAATCGAGCGAGACGCATTTAGGAATGGTAAGGTCTTTTTCAATCCGTTTTTAAATTTTCCTTAGACTGCTTTTAAGGGAGGGGTAGTTAATAGATTCAAGTCTTACAACTATTCGTTGCTGTCAGGTAAATCTTTAAACGAAACAAACTAAATAATACTACATTTATAGGTGGTATATGGGGGGGGGGGGTTTGAATAGTGAGCAACTTGTTTTAATTCGTTTAAGTACTTAGTTTGTATATACCTAAAATGCCTTATCACTACATAGTATAAAACAAAGTCGCTTTTTCTGTCCCTTTGTACGCTTAAATCTTTGAAACTACTCAACGGATTTTGATGCGGTTTTTAATAGATAGAGTGATTCAAAAGGTAAAGTTTTTATATACAACGTTCACAGTTTTTCTGTAATGTATTGAGTATAAGCATTGCACCCGAGCGAAAACGGGGCGGGTAGCTACTTATATCTATAAAAGATATGAACGAATTACATCTCCTTACTTGTAATCTCTAGTAATCATAAAAATCGTGTGCTCACAACTTTACAGACAAGGCAACGTTGTCAAATAGATTATGGCATTTCGCTTCAACCCTTTATCCTATACAAACGAAAGATGATAGGAACTGAACCGGCGACCCCAACAAACAGTATCCTGTGACAAGTATTAATTAACCGTGCTTCAGAATATTGGGACAGTATTAAATAGACGCGGTAGCTCTAAATAGATTATTATTAGTGTCATTTTTAAAGAAAAGAAGATTTACTATTAGTCGCTGCTTTACAACAATAATTCTTTTCACTGTCTCTGCAAAGCGTTAAAGACTTAGACGTAGGTTCGAATCCAAGTGAAACATTTTGGATTTCATAACAAAGCTTGTCGATTGATTGTTTAAGAATTGGCGAGCTGGTTGATATAATGGTAGCAATGTAACAACGGGTCGTGGGTTCGACCCCCACCAGATTCAACATTTTTCTAATATTAGATAAATAATTGTTAATATATCAAATACTGTCTATAGTCTAATATATCGCGTTTTAAACCGTGAAAGTGTTTTATTTAAATGTTAATATATTTACAATTATTCTGAAGCAAGTTGGTCTAAAAAGCTATTAAATGACTGGTGGGTATATTGACATTACATCCGGGACACAAACCACGGCCCTCAGATAAAAAGCCGTGATGTTTAACCGCGTTTTGTTTTTCTTCTGTGGGTTTCTGAATGCAAAGCTAAAATAGGTCGACATCGCATCTTGTTAAGATGTTATGTGGCTGGGCTATTCCAGAATCCTATCAAGGGAATCCCATGCTGGTCTATAATTCACTATCATAAAAAACATATCAGCATTATAGAGATTAAACAATTTAATTCGCTTATCCTTGAAAGTGCATAGATAATCGGATTTCTCGCACCTTATTAAAACTGGCAACACCTTAACCATGAAAAATTATCCCAACGACCAGCCGCACCATTAATCCAATAAACTGAGAACACCAAAATATGGCTCAATTTTCGTTTTTCTCAAAACGTGGCGCGGCCCTTCTTTATTTAGGGTAAGGGAAGGTCATAAGTTTTACTTGGAGGAGTCCGGGGCAAATTGCATACGAATCCGGAAAATGAGAATTTATTAATATTGGAACACGCTGGGTCTAGAGGAATTAACGTACTTTTTTGGCGACAGGATAAACAAAGGTTTGCGTCAAATAACATGGACGAGTTATTAGGGTGGTGTGGTCAATTTCGCGAATTTTATGCGCAGGAGAATCGGTGCGTTTGTTAATTATTTAGATAGATAGACTGAGCTTGTGTTGTTAAACCAAGAAATGTTTACACGTACGGAACATACTAGAAAATACAATTGAAATAGAAACACAATCGCATCCATCGATAGCTTTGATCTTGCGACTCTTTCCCATCATGACATCCATAATCATAAAGTACCCAGCGCACATAACATACGAGATACATAAATAAAGTATAAATTCTTTGCTTCCATTCCGGTGCGGTGCCTCTCAAAGCCAGCTACGTAACACAACACCGCCTAGGAATTCCGTGTTTCGCCATCTCTCCACGTCTATGATGTCCTGGTACTTCTATTAATATTAAATGTCATGTGAATTATGTTCGTGTGTGAAACGGAGCGTGATTTTCGGAAAATGTATTAGAAATTCTGCTCCCAAGAAAGGTGATGCGAAACGAGTTTTATTAAATTAAACCGTCATTTCTATACACGGTAAGATGGCCGCGTGTTAACTTACTAAAGCGAAGATAACTTATATTCTTTGTCTTATATAGGATGGCATTTTACAATTTTGACATATTGTTTATTGCATGTTTTTGTTAAGTGTACTAACGCACTGTTACTTTAGTCAACAGGGGTGTAAAACAAATAACAACATAATACAGCGGAAGGAAAAATTAGAATAATGTCGTTATGTCGCAAAAGCAAAACAGATTTGGTCACATTACATTAAAATATAGGTATTTCTTTGTCTCTTGCCACATTGAAATCTTTATTTCCTCCTTATTTTTGATTTAAATAAAAAATAGTTTCGAAGTTTTCTCTTTCCTTAATCTTATCATAAGACGGGGTATAGCAAAAGCGATTCTAGTCGTCAATCCACAGATAAGAACTATGTTTACGCAATCTGACATTTGATCCAGAGAGCATGCACCATGCCGTACGTCAGTTCTAATCCCGTTAATCATCAATCGTGGTGCGCACGGGATTGCGGGATCCGTGCAATACTTCATAGCTACGTGTCGCCTCGCCCTCGCCAAGACATAATATTGAATAACGTCGCCCACCAAATCCCACCTTGGGACTTTAAGCCCTTTCGGGGGGCTAAAAATAATTATAAGGCTGAGGTAATCCCAGAACAGAATCCCCGCGGCGTTCTCCTATTGTTTCTGAGAAAACAGAATGTTAACAGCTGTTCAATGGCTTTACGTACGTCTTGTGTCTATAGAGACGGGTTGAATCATTTTAACTTCAAGACGGATATTTTCTTATACGATTAGTAAAGATTATCTGTGAAATTTAGTTTTGGATCTAGATCAAAAAGAAAAAGATAGTTTTACAATCGTTCGACAAATAAATAATAAAACAAGACGAGAAGCATACGAAACTTCCACTAACAGATAGATTATTTATTAATTGATAACATATCTGAAATCAAATAACTGCGTTACGTAACGCGTTACAAAGATTACCTCAAACCAGCTACATATAAAACTAAAAGTCCAAATCGTAAGGTTCAATTTAAAATTGTATTATTGTGACTTTCCTCCAGGATATAAGAAATTCAAGACGAACGGAGTATCAATAGAATCTAAATGTGCTACAATTTTAACATTCAAGCTGTTTGCAGTGAACAATCGTGTTGTTACCGATATTGCAGCTCGCTGAATATAAATGAAACCACGATGCGACCATCGACAATACTCCTTTTTTGGTCACCATACAAAATTAGTTTCAATCAGAACGTGTGTGTAGTGAAGGAAATATTACGGTCAAGTGGCCGTTCGTTTCTGCCTATTATTACTTCAGTACTGATCATAACTCCTTCTCATAAGAGGGTAAAAAGCTTAGCTTAAAAGGTCGACAGCGCATCTGTGTAAATGTTATATGGCTGGGGTGTTTCATCTCCCATCAAGTAAAACCCATGCTTTTAAAAAAAACCGCTTCTTTGAATCACAAGAATGGTGACACTTCAATTAAAATACTTCCAAATTAAAATTCTGAATTGATATTTCCCCCTACCAGGGATTCGAACCCTGGCCCACTGTATTTGAGGTCGATTGCATCAACAAACCTATCATTAACTTAACTTAACTATTGACGTATATTAGTTGTATTTAGTATGTAGGTATATGCTAAATACCATGTTTGTTTTTTATTATAAGAAATACATCATGTCTGTGTGAAAGACTCCGGGTTGGATTTTTGATTCCATTTCGCCCAATCAATTTCCGTGTGAAAGCTACAGGTAGCTTGTACCGCAGCTAATCCTATGAATATTACAACTATCACGTCTGCAAAACCCTGTTCGGATTGTCTATAACCGCATTGTCAATCTGTATCTATGAATCGGAGAGTTTTCAAAGTGGAACCTTGTAGAATCTATAGTCGAACACGTTTTATTTAATTTACAATTCCAAATTTGAATTTATGAAAGGAATACAGATTAAAATTGTTTGTCGTGAGAAAAAAAGCATACTATATTTTCTAACGGATTTCACGTCTAAAACAGCACAGATGTCAGGCTCAATATCTAATGCCTTTTATCATAGTGATTGATGATTGAAAAAATAAACATTAGCATAAGACGCTACCGTGTTGAGTGTCGCGAAGTTAGCTGTAATTTCTCGAATGGCTTTGAGAGGCGCGGGCTGCGAGGCGCGGGGGCTTGAAGGGGGTTGCAATTTCATTACCGGTCCGGATCCACGTCCATAAATCACCGGGGCCCGAAGAAGACTACTCAGGTGACGCTGGAAGCCTTCCGAAGGCAGGGTACTGTTCTGAAGACGCCGGATTCTTTATAGCGATTCCGAGAATTTCGAAGCGAGTTTTAATTGGAACGGAGAAGCTTTTTGTTGAAATATCGCTTTCAAAGTCGGCGGATCTATTTCCGGTTTCCGACTTTGAAAAATTGGTTTGACAGTTGACACGTTACTGTTAAATCTTTCTTCCGTATAGATCCACAGATGTTAAATGTGTAGTTATCGTTAATTCAAGCTTGAACAGGATAAAGAAAAAGTATATAATTGTCTACGACAGCCGATAGTGCAGACTACAAGGATTTGCAATAAACGAATCGTTTCGAAAACTGAGTCTTTATTTCCGTTGTTCGAAGTTTAAAAAGTAGGCTTGACAATCGAATTAGGAGGCTTTTAGTGCACGTTTTTGCGTCCCGTCTCCCGCCATTACGGTCCGAATTGCTTATAATTGCTTCGTTTAAAGCTAAGTGCTTTCATTATGGTCTCCGCTAACGCTAGATGTGTCAAAATATAGAGATTAAACAGAATTTTAAACTCTGTAGAGGAACTTTTGCGAAATTTTTCGCATGCAGACTAAATCCTTTATAAAGTAGGTATTAGTCAGACTTCAGTGTAGCGTGTGTATTTACAGCCCTTATAAATAAGATAAGTTAACACCTAAATAGACGGATTTTTTTGTATACTTTGTAGTCTATGTACATCTTCATTCTTGATGTAGGAAACTTTAACAAATTTGACAAACTGCTCAAAATCTTAGATTTAATGGAGATTTTCACTCTTATAAGAGTTTTTAATAGATAACTTTTTTGTACCGTTTCAAACAAAATCCATCTGCATAAACCAGTGGATTCAAACAAAACAATTCGTTTAATTGTTCGTAGAAACGCTCACTGTTCTTTACGCAATGAAAAATTTATTGCTTTAACGGGAAAATTTTAATTGAAAACTGAACCGTGGCAGACTGTTAACAACAGTAAGGACAACCGTATGCATAGCTCTGTTATCCATCATTATCGTAGCTAACTGAATGCTTGTCATTTTAACATAGCAGCTAAAGGTAAAGTACACGCATTATCATATTTTTACATGTATTTTTCTCTATTGTCCGTTATTAGTACGGAATGTTTTAATTATGCTCCAAATACAAGTGAAATTCGAAACATATCCAAAAATTAATTGTAGGAGAAAAACCCTTAATGTTATCTATATTCACTATGAATAAGTTTAATCCTATCAAACATTTCGTAAACTTTACACATATTAATCCCAACTGTTCGTAATATACCTGCGCCTGTGGCTACGCTACCCGTTTACAGATATAAACTTTGCTTTGTCAATTGCCACAGAGCTGAACTTTACTCATTTTCCACACTAGCGCCTGTTAATATATTTGGGTCACAGTTCAAGCGGGCTCCTTGTCTATGGTTTAGATTGTTTTGAATATTACTAAAACTATTATATTTACTTATTATTTATTATAAACTACTTTGCAATAAGCCCTACGTATCAAATAAACTGAAATAATTTTTAAACTCACTGTAAGGACAGACTAGCGTTTGATTCACGAATTATTTTTTTATATAAGCTATGCCTTATAATAGCCTCTAACGTAAGTTTTAGTATCATTGTATAGATTACAGCATCTAATTTTTCAATCTGTTGTTCAATTACAAATTTGTAACGTACTTCTTCTTGTGTGTTAATTTCCTAATATTTTGTGTATGGATGAATATAGTAGATATAGAAGAATGGTTAAAACACAAATTAGAGTCGAAATATAACTAGCACTTACCGTTAAATGTTGAAATAGCCACGCCCGCAGAATATTCGTCGCTACCTTTGGAAAGATCCCTCTTTTCTTCTGGTTCTTCTTACCATTCGTGTCGTCATCTTCTTCCCCCGTTCCTTCTCCTGAACCGATACTAGCATTACTCGCATCGCCTGGAAATAAAAAGAAAAATTAGCATTCTTTCTAGAATGTAATGCAATAGGATACCGGTTAACTGTTATTCAAAACTTTTTCTATATATTCCATCTGTCAGCTTTGGGTACTTAGAGAGCCAACATCAGGAAGAAACATTGTACGATTAACTATTACTTGTATAAGAGATTGTCTATTGCCAGAACACGAGTTCTAAGGAGGTTGTAATGGTGAAACGGTTCAGCAAGTCCCGCTTGATCTTACCAGAATCTGTGATCTTGCTGTGCTTATGTCAGATAATGTATCATAGCATATCCGTTACAAGACACTCGCGACAAATTCTGAAGCTCATTAAAATAATGTGTTAATCGCAGTTAGAGCGGAGATATTTCGACGTGTTATCTACTTTGCGTCTGGCATATTAATTAGAAACGCCAGCTAGTATTTATTTAATCACCTGCCACTCCAGTGATTCGTATCTTGCGTACATTTAATTAATTCGCGGTGCGTCGCCGTATACGTGCCTGATTTGCTATTTGTTTTTGCCGTTGTTCCGTATATCCCTTTAAAAAGTCACCGCAAATACAAAGATACAGTAGTATTTAAAAGAAGACGAAACGAACTCGAATCGTAGAATAAGCAATGTTTATTGAATTAGAAAAGACGAAAGAGAAATTGTCGGAACGAACGATTCAAGATACGTTTGTTTTTCTGAATAATTAATGTGAATTTCACTTCGGGAATGTACTGTGAGCGCACTGAACAAAAGCGTGGTACACGATAAACAAATTAGTGTGCACTGAGCCACATCAAATATTCATCGGAGGAAGAACAAATCGAATCAGGGTGTGAGCTCCGTCTTATTTCTGCTCCTTGTAATCCGATGTTGATAAATAAAAAAGTCCAAAATGCAGCACGTTCCGATTGTTTCTGCTTCTGCCTTATTTGGTACAGTTTTGTTCTGTTTGAGCGGACGACTGAGCTGTTCTTCGCTTTCGTATGAGCTTTTAAACAGACCTACTAATATTATTAACGCGAACGTTTGCATTTGAATACTGTTTATTTTCATTAGAACAACGTTATATTGATTTCTTCAAACTTAAATACTGTCTATGTTTACGCGAGTAGTACACATTTAAATGAAACACTTTAACGGTTTAAAACGCGATATATTAGTTAAACTTTTTGAAAATGATCTTTAAAAAAAACATTATTTAAAGATATGGGTTTTAAACCCGGAAAAGTTTTTTTTTAAAATTCTTCAAACTTAATTAATTTTTAAAGGTAATATAAATGACTTGTTTCTGAGATGAAAGAACTGTCTTTTTATTAGAACTTTAATAAACATCAATAAGTGGTTTATATATTGAAAGAATTTGTCAATTCATGCTACAAGGTGTAAACTTGGGCCCCATTCTCTACTTTCTCTAACTAAGTTATGTAAAGAGAGTAAGATAAAATTACTGACAATGATGAAACGTATCGAGTATCTGTCTGCATATCGCGACCGGTGGCATTGTGATGGTAATGCATTGTAATGGGGGCAAAGTAATAAAATTACTTTTAGGCCATTACCCGCCACCCCTAGGAGTTGCATTGTACACAGGGTGTCACAATAAAACATTTTGAATTTGTTGAAACAACAGGTTTATTGTTTTCAGGCACGGTAATTGTGACTGAAAACACTTTAGTATGGGTAACTGTTGCTTACGGTAGTAGAACTTTTCTTTCAAAGCCGGCATTTTGTTATATTAGACAAGGATAAATATTTGTAGATAAGTAGAGGTATACAGTATACACAGCAACTTTTAACAATTCAAACGTCGACGTGAGAAAAATCGGGCAGTCTTTACGAATGACTAATTTCGCCACCACCACGCGAAATATTTCGCGTTTTAAACCGTTAATAATTTTTTTTTATTGAAAACTACAGACAATACTTAAAAGTATTTATATATTACATTGCAGTAGGCAACACTAGCGATACTTTTTGGAAATGTATAGGCAAACTGATTTGTTCTAGCTTGTCAAAATACATCAGCCTCTATATTATCAGCGTGCAAAATCAGAGTGCAGTTGCATGATGCAGAATTGTAATCCCCTAATTCATCTTAGCACACACACATTAACGTACCCCTAATACACCCCAAATGGGTGTGTGCAAACAGACGCGTGTGAAAAGTCAAGAGAAATAAATTAGCTTAAAGCGCCTAAGTCATTGTTTTAGTTGAGCTATTTCTATTAACGAAAAATGTTTCCTACCGAGACACGAATGAAATATCCGATCTAAGTATACAGATACCCTTAAACAATATACTGTCTGTGCACAACTGAATGTGACTCAGTTATTCAGAAAACGGCTCAAGATACCCAAAAATGTTACAAAAGTTCTTCTTTGTAAAGAAATCTCCACAATAATATGTGTTTTATGTCGTATCATATATCATTTAAGATTAATCCACAAGAACCGTTTTTATGTATGTTATGTATGTATGTTTGTTTATCGTATTCAATGAAATATCGTTGAAACACTTCTGGAAAAAGAACTTTCGCCAAGATAGTGGCAGATAATAATGTGGGTTCAATAACCGAAACTGCTCATTAGGACTAATCCAACGCTGCGGTGTCTCCCATGGCGTTTGTAAGCCGATTGCCGCAACTCGACACCGAATCTGCGACCCTAGCATAAGACTCTACCGCTATGCAAGGGGTACAGGCAATTATTCTATCGCCGAGAGAGATGCGTCACATTATTGATGGATATAAGGATCCTTGGTTCGAAATCTGCAGTAACATATTAAACAGTTTGGGTCGGGCAGAGCACAGGAACAAAAAGAAACATCTAAAATACCTCAATACCGTCCGTAGTTTACGCGAGTAGAGTAAATAACATTTTAACGGTTTAAAACGCGAAATAAACTTATTTGGAAATGACTCCCCGTGACCACGTCTGTTGCAAAACATCCGAAACGTCGGGCCGTAGTTAAAATTAATTTCCAATAGCCTAACTAATTTATATCGTGTATTAAATCGTTTAAGAAGTTTAATTGAATTAGATACTTTCTTAGTTCGAATGGAAGCTTTTTTAAAAAATTTTTTAATAATCGAACGTTTAGTGAGGTTCGTAAATTTTTAGCGAACACTTCGATGTGAACTTAGACCCTGCGTGTCATTGACACCACTGGTTCCTGTGAGATTTATCGCGTCCAACATTAGAGCAGGGGCTATCGAGTTACGCCAATCAACTGAAAGCACGCGCTCACTAGTGATGTACCTACGTGGGAATGCGTGCACGATGTTCATGGGAAACAATAGAAAATCTAATCAATAGGATACGATACTAAAATTAAGTGTTTTCTTAAAGCCTTTCGTCATCAAAACACTCTCAATAAACTAAATATAATTTTATAAGATAAAAAAAAATATATTTTAAATAAGTAAGAAAAAAACACAAATCACAATATTTCCGCCAAATTGGGCTGTAAGAAAGATGTGTGTTTAATAAATATGAACAAGTATGCCTGTAATTTCAATTTAATTTATAGACAAGTTTCATGTCGCATTGATTTCATCGATATAAACAGCAGGATGGCACAACCCTCGGGACATCGCGGTGTGGTAATGCTCCAATTTGATGGATTGGCTTCTTTGCCGGCACTATTTGCAAACACCCTTATCTGGACGACGGCGGGGGTGAGAGCGGGTGGGGGGCTAATTAAAATTGGCACCCGAAACGGGAGACTTATCAAATGCGTCACGCTCGTCTTATTGTGAAAGGAATAAAGCTCATTTTGTAGTGGTTATAATTGGGGGTATAGCGAGCTTTTGTAAGCTTATTGGGTGACGTAATGATGGCTAAGGGTGTGACGGGAATGCGTGGAACGGTGTTATTGGAAATCTGAGGCCCTTGCGTAAGGGAATTCGCAATTTTACCAATAGACATTTTAAATGCTCTTAATTAATCAAGCTCTTCATATTGAAAGGAAGGACGATAAAAGATAAACAGGAACTATAAAACAAATGTCATGCTCTCATTATTGAATTGAAAAGCTTATACCAATAAATTATGTTGCATTTTATAGCTTGCACATAACACTATGTTATATATCCATCATTCTTGTCCTTCTAAATCCAACAATACCCCGCAAATGTAATGTACTCCACGACGCCTTTCTACAGATAAAATTAAAAGGCAAAATAAACTTGCCACTAATTGAAAGTAATGAACGCTTTTATCAAAGCAACATCACGAAAAAGTGTTAAACGCATAAAAATCGAAAATTACTATCTCAAACGATATAAGATAAGAATACCTTGCCAAAATAAGAGAATCGTAAAATTGTAAAATGGCCTGGTAGGGTTTTTATTATTTTTTGTGCCGGAATGGACAGATAAGAAACGATTTCTTCATGGTAGGTAAACGTAGTTTGACCTTCTCGAGTCCTTTATCGTCATCATTTCATTGTATTGTTGTGTTTTATTGTAATATTTCGACAATCCAAAATTAAATTTTGCTTCAACCTAAGTATGAAATTTCGACTATATACTTCGCGATTTCCTATTTCCTACATTATGATTTTTTTATGATGAGAGGACAGATAGATATGAGATTCACTTGATGGTAGTTGATATACACATTATAGCATCTAAACAAGATGCGCTGTCGCCCCATTTTGGCTTTGGATATTCGGAAATCCACAGACTGAAACCGGAACACTTAAGGCGATTAACCTTCAAGGCTACCATTCAATGGGAATGGGTGATTCGTTACCCGGATGGAATTTCTATAATATCCAGATTTCCTGGACGACGTCCAATATGTTAATAAAAATGTTGGACCCGGTGGGGGTTGAACCCACGACCCGTTGCTACCATTAGACTTAGATGAGAGACCGTCAAAGCCCCGTTGCTCGAAGAAAACTTGATGCACCATAATCGTTCCGTCAACAAGTACCTAATATATTTATTATAAGTGAGTGAATGTAAAAAAAAACCAAATCCAGTTGAGGAGAAATGTATGTAAAGCCGTATCTTTGCTTCAATTGAATGACGAATGAGGGTATGGTAATTCTATTGACTGAATGATTTGCTCGCGTGTCATGTCAAAGTCTAGAAGCCTTTTTTTATTTCCAAAGCGTTACATTTTATTCACAGAATATCAGTATAACGCTTACGTCTTACTTCCTGAGCGATAAATCAAATGAGTTATATTCAAAGATTACGATTGAGTCAACAAAAACACCATTCCATAACTAATAGGCAAATGATAAAGGTATAAAACCTTTTTGGACGTTCAATTCGTAAAGACGTTAACAGATAACAGATTACTGAATAAACCATAGACATCTACGCCCTTAAATTGGGGACTGGTAGGAATTGTAAATTTAGAGTCTAGAGGTGCATGTGTCAGGGTGAAAAAAATCGATGATGACGTGGAAGACACGGCAGCTCAATTGGTTGGAGCAACAGCACGGAACGTTGTTGATGCCGGTTCAAGTCCTGTCTCGTATTTTTTTTAATCTATATTCGATTTTTAATTTAAATTTAGAGTTTCTAATTTTTAACTCTATTAACGTTTTAAGTGTAGGTACCTACATGAAAATTATTTTTCATTTGATTTGACGTTTAAACTAAAACCTTAACTCCTCCCGCATCATCCTAAGACGAGCATATCTTGCACTCCATCGCGAAATATTCTCAAACTGATCCTGAACACTTAATGGCCTATAAACCCACCCCATAACTCGGATATCAGCCTCTTCCCGAGTGTTATGCGGCTTTAATTGGCCGTTCCGGTCCCAATCCTCAATTGAAGATATTAAACTAATTTTCAATGCGTTGTAATTGTGCGAACGTGCAGAAAGGGTTGAATATTTGAGTTTGACGCGCTTTTACGAAAGTCAGACAATAGATATCATTGCTTAAAATTGCCGAGTTTTCTTGACGTATTTAAATAAATAACAAAAACCAGACATGTGATAAAAACAACGTATGTAATAAGAGTAGTAATACAGGAATATAAACATTTGTAAACACCCAACCTCAGTTCGTTAGCTCTGGTGTGATGCGGTTATCATCAAAAATTTACTAAAACGAAGCGAAAAGTTCATTATTAAATACGATACGATTAATCAATAAAATATGTCGGAAAGTAGTTTTCTTGTTAATAGTTCATGTTTAAGGTTCTTTAAGTATGGTGACAAATATTGGACATGAGAATGAGACATAAGAAATATATGGACGAAAGAGTATAAAACGCAATTTTAAGTTATACAAGAAGCTAAATATTATGGCGTCATTGGGCATTAACACAAGCGGATTTGGGGACGCACCCCCATTTCGCAAAACGCATATTAAGGGATTACCTACCCCCAAAATCCAGACCCCACCAAGTTTTGTGCCGTTCATTCGCGCATTGATTTCAATTTGAATTTTAATTGTGGAATATTATACAAAATTACATTACTTAATATTCACCCGGGGCGTTGATTTTTGCATATTTTTAACCCTGTTCTGCGCATGATAAATAGTGGGATATTAAGTCGAGTGGGAGACAGCCGTGATTTTTAATAGACTTCTTTATTTTTTTTAAGACAGGGGAGGTAAGACAAGTGTGGAGTCCACTTGGTGTTCGGTGAAGTATTTTGGCTTTGGATATTCGAAAATCCACAGACTAAAATCGAACCGTGATTATACTTCACGGCTCTTTCATGTGTTCGTGACCTGGATGGAATTTCAATATTCTAAACTCCTGGACGATGTCCAACAGAAATATGTGTGTCAGAAATATTATACATTAGAAACTGTTGGACCGGCTGGGCATCGAACCCACGACCCGTTATTATTAGTATTTATTAGCCATACGACTTCAAGATGTAAACTAACTTGACATTCAAATCGATTTTCAACAATTTATTTATTTTAACGAAACATATCACTATCGTCGCTTTCGTATTTAGATTTAGCGAAGGCCAACTTGTTTCAGAAAAATCGAAACGGGTTTTAGAAATATCTAGGACACACTGGGAATCAAACCCATGACTATTAGCTATACATAGCCAATATTGGACAACCAAACCCGTCAAATAGGGCGAGATTCGAGTCCACGGACGTACATAAACGTCTCTTAATTTCCATATTCGAGATCTAATTGTCTTGAAGATAAGATGCGATTAGCATTATCTCCCATAACGGGTCCCCGAGTATTTTAAAATCTCCCACATTTTCGTAATTTCAACTTGTTGATGGCACAGCTGAGTACTTTTATGTGCTTTAAGTGACTTTGGGCGATAATATGCTAAAAATGTCCAAATTGAATTTCGTATAAGTGTTTGTTTTTAATTAATAACGTACACAATCATTCCATTTTCAAATTAGGTTAATAAAAATCACGTTTAAGAAGGTTTCAAAGAGAACTAAATACGTAAGAGTTAATTTAAAGATGGCGATTATGGCGAATTTCATTATTTATTTAGGTAAAATTAACGATTTTGGCTTTGGAAATTGAGATACTGAAAATGAAACCCCAATCATACTTTTTACGGCTTTTCTCTCTTGGTGTAGAATTTGAAAAGGAATTGCTTTATTAGTTATTAATAAATAAATTTGTCCACTAACCGCGTTCTTGGAAACGATTTTTAGAAAAATCATAAACGTATTTTTACAAACATATTACACCATACATAATAAGCGACCAGACCAGATAAGGACTGGTTTCTTATCTTCTTGTCAGCGTAGTCTATATTCTATTCCGTATAAATATCTCCAAAATCTATATTAACTTAAGTAGGTATAACTTCGTCATTACTCAGTGTAAATTATCCAAGGCCCGCTATTAATAACAGGAGAGGAATCAGATCCTAAAAATGCACCGTGAATGTTATTAAACTGTAGGGGGCGACGTTAACGAGTCGGGTATTTGATTCCAATTTGACATATAATTAAAATGCAAATTTTTCTAATACGTCCCATTTCGCGCGGTCGACTCTTGTTAGCTTATATTTGAGAGGTTATTAAAGATATATCCCATGTGTATGTTCTAAATATACCGCCATCTATGGTTACACGTGTTCTGTTAAGAGCTCTTGGGTTCGAATCCCGGAAGATCAATCTCGTTTAGCAGGCAGGGCACAGAAGTCTGATTAACAACAAGAGAAAGGGGATTTTACTAGTCGGTATATAATAAAAATAATTTCGATAAAACATTATATGTAGGCACAAGATTTTATTATAATAGTGATAAAAAATATTGTACGTTCCTACAGTTTTGTTTATTGAACGACAAAGATATTGTTTTAAATTAGTGTAAGTTTGTTATTAACATTGCTTCGACGAGATTTCTCATTCATTTGTTTGTTTGTACAGAATGTTAAGGAATTTATTGTTTTAAAAAATTACTTCAAAAAGTTTCAAGCCATTTGCGTGGTTCAGGTTTAGCCCAGCACGCCCTCAAAACATTATACTGCGTTTAATAATAGAAATAGCAGGTCGATGGTAGAAATCTTGCCTCGTTAAGCTCTATAAAATTTTATGCACTAACAGCGGGGGGCTGAACAAGATTGGTTTATACGCGAAATCATGTTAAATTGCTTATTGGTTTATTTAAAATAGCTCACGATTTAACATTCTTGCCATCTTTTCAGTTATCATTACAAAATAGTTAATTTTTAAAACTCTTCATTTTAAAACAGTTACAGTTTCTACTACTATGCTTCCATTTTCGACAATATTGAAATTACGATATTTAAGTTAAGACCGATTTTATTTTATTTTTTTAGCAACATTATGTTTTGTTCTCTGTGGTAAATTACTAAAAAAAGTTGAGAGTCTGCCAATCGCCCGCAGAGCCTCCTACGCCTAGTAGCATCAACCGGTCAGTACCAGAGGAGCATTAATCCGAAGCAGCGTGTGCGGCCTTCGTATTTATGAACCGTTGCCTTCTCATGAGATCCTAGTACACGTTCGTAACATTATACACTTGTATGATTAATCGGATTCGTACGTCTGTGCATCGCTAGATCCTTCACGTTTCAATTTATAAGGGGATCCTTTTAACCAACGATGAAAGCAAAACGATAATGTAATTTTTATGTATGTTTAATTTTAGCGTTAAAAATACTCAGCCGATTTTGATAAACGAGTTGTCAAACTAGGGATAGTTTGTAAAAAAAAATCCGCGTAACAAGAACAAATGCCAAAAATATGACATGACGCATTGAAAACGATTGAAAGAAAATTCATGATAAGGGGCATTATAATAGATATTTTTACATAAGCGTAAATACATTACGTTACTTTAATTATCTTTATGTTTTTACATATTGCGGCGAAATTCTTTGTAATTCTTGTAAGCAGTATTGATACATAACATAAAAAATGAACACTTCTCACGGCCCGTAGGTATCCATCGGCATATAAAAAGAGGCAAAAAACGGCCAATGTCATCGCCCTACCTTTTGATCGCTCGATATGAGCGTACGGCGAATCGATACCATCAAATTTTTATTTTTTACATTGCATAAAACAAGATTTTTAATTACGGCAACCCGGAGACCAATCAGTCACGTCGGGGTTAATGAAAATATGACTTGACTGCGAAATGTTGTAAACAAAATAACTATTTATTAATACAAGTTAAATAGTTCGACGGATAACTCCATAGTATATATATAGACCTTGTAAAAGCCATTAACAAAAAAAGACAATAATTTAAGGCGCAAAATTGTGTAAAAAAATTAATGATACGATTGAAGAATTATCTTGAACCACATTTCTGAGAACTTGACTATGATTCTTGTATATTAGTTAAGTTGTATATACTGCATGAATTATTATTGTCTGTATGTATGCTAAGAGTCGTTAATATTGTTAAAAATTAAAAAAATAGCCGCGGATGATGGTTGAAAAAAAAGTTTATCAAAAAATTAAGGTATTTTAAAGTCACTAACGTAATACTAAAAGATCGGGTACTTTAATATTATTCAATAGGACCAATATAAAGATGTATATAAAGATTTATAACATTTTAAACTGGTAAGAGATAAATAAAGAATATGAAAAAAATTATTAATTGTTATATACATTTACCAAAAACATTACATATGTACACAGATTACACACATTTTATTTGAACGACCTATAACTTTGTGGTTAAAACGTCTCACTAACCTATCCTGTCTCTTGAATACAGTTCACTCTTATTATTCTAAAAGAATCGAATTTCAATAGTTTTTTCTACTCCAAAAGAATTTTTAAAAATACATTTCCTTGAATTTGTTTACTGGCATACCTACTACGAAATTAGTATACTTTTTACGTAGATTTCGTAAGCAATAACTTTTTAATGATAATACATTTTAAATCTCCAAAATAATAAATTATGATATTACGTTATTAGCCTTACGTATTTATATTACATTCGTCAAAATTGCCTTGATCTAGATTAATGTATTACCTATGCCGTGGATAATTTTATTTAGTGTTAAATTTAAATTATTTCGTTGAACACATATTTTATGTGTGATTAAAGACCAGACCTAAGGATTATTCAAAGTGGAATAGTTAGCACACACAGTTCCGGCTATAAACATAACATAGTTATTCCGTCCTCGGCCAAGCCAGACCTGCGTCTAATTGTTATTTGAGTACAGGCGTGATTGAGCTGAGCAAGCGCACAGTGAATACTAACGCGCGTTATTAAAACCATTATAGTGCCGTTAATCTTCGAATGTGCTGCCTTGCTACCAATTGTTCTTGTTGGCTGCATTTACGCGCTAGGGGGCTTCAAAAAGATTCAAAAAGAATGGATGCATGCAATGCAAAAGTTTCTTTTTGTCCAATGTTATCTATTTTTGATTTTTGATGGCCATAACTATTCTACATGGACGAAGACACCGGCACAGCCAGCTATTTGTGCGGTGAAATGATTGACCTATTGTGGCGAAGGGGATATTTGAGGGATGTAATTGATTATAAATTGATTCTCCCTAATTTATGTACACGAGAGCTTTAAGTACGTGTAATGACAACATTCCAGAAAGTTGATGGCACGGGGTGGATCCGAACCACGACCTTAATGTACCATGCAAGGCTGTGGTCATAGTTTATAATTATTAGAAATTTGTATGACTGCGAACTATAATTTAAATTGTTGACTTATAAGGTAGGTTGATGCAAAGAATAATATATGTTTAAATCAACAGCTCAATTACAAGGAATTGGTCAACAAATAAGGAATTTTGGCAATCTCCGCGAGCACTTTACGGGCCCTGTCAATTGTTGATATTTAAGCATTCCACAAGATACGGGAAATAGGTATTTGGCAACAATACATCGAGGAAATCGTATCGCGACAAACTTAAGAGGACGCGCCTGCCAAAATTTTAAAAGCTGGCAACACCGCACCTAATGTTACATTTTTCTCCCTCGCGGAAACCGTTGAATTCTGTCAATTTCAAATAGTAAATCTGGAATCTTTTTAGGGTACTTACTCTTATTTATAAGGTCCCGGTATCTACTTACCTCTACATAAAGTACCTTCTAAAAAAACGAATGTTAACAAACTATATATTTCTAACTGCGCAACATTTAAACGTCAAACTTTAAGTACGAGAAGAAGTTCACATTTATAGAGTTCAAACTCATTTTATCAAAAGTGACCTAGCCATTTTGAAGTGAAACGAAACGAGTAACGCATTTCTTATTAATAATAAATAGCATTAACGGAAGCTTGTTACGAAAACCTATCTGAGTTGCTTGAATGATCGGCAACGGCGAGGTTAATCAGACTTTCGAATCAAACGTTTCAAATACAGGACTTAAGTAACTGAGCGCAATGCGTTCAACCACTGAGCCAGAGAAGTGTAAAAAGTTATTAAAAGTGGGACAAATTGAGACCGCTAGAGCCAGAGAACCTCAACAGCAATTTTATGACTTAACTTATTTATATTTTTATAGTTTGAAAATATAAATCTAAAAGAACACAGTGACCAAAAATGACTGACGTAATTCTTACACAAATAATAGTACAAATTGATTTTGCTAGTTAATTTATATAATATGATATAAAAAAAACATGTTTTTGTTATTAGGCCACTCTGGCTCTGGCCTCAATTGAAACCTCGCAACTTGCTTTACAGCAAAGAACGCCGGAACATTAACTCCACTTAGCCATTAATTTTCAAATACTTCTCCGATTGAGTAGTGATTATCTGCGCTCATAAAGTGAGCTCTTTACGATAGACGCCCTAGCCGGTATAAATCAGGTGGTGCACAAATATTACTGTCAACTCGCGCGTCATAAACGCCCGCCGTTCTGCATTTATTTATTTGGCCTGAAATAACTGCGTCGTAAATGCAGTTTTGCAAATAATCTGCGGATTAGCGGGATTGATGTCGCTGCGTGTCTTGCGCATAAATATCTGATTATATTTGTCACGTAATTAGGGAGGGATGCGTGACGGCCGCGAAATTTATCTACATCTTTTGCGGCCTGCTCTTCACATTATATCACTTTGCAGTTCGCGTTCATTCACATTTTATACTTACATTTATATACGAAACGGGCGGGACTCGAATCTTGGACGGTACATAAACACGTGTCGAAAGCACAGTGGTATAAATCACCATGTGCTTACTATATTTTAAAATTGACACATTTGCGGAGCGCTTAGAAGAAGAAATAAAAGTTGTAACTTATAAATGTGTTAAGTAATATATATTTTATTCTTAAGCTACAAAATTTACTTTTGTGAGAGATGGGGAAAACAGATCTTAGTCCGGATTGATTTTATCTACAGACATATTGTTTATACGCGATTCGAACCCAATGGAGTCTATCTATTATTTATTTCATATAATTCTCGTCTAGTGGGATAAATAATAATAATTAACAATATATAAATAGCATTTCGTCATCACTGTTTAGCTAAATCATACTTGTCAGACTCCTCTGTATTCCTGGTACTTGTGAGCTGGACCTTAATTAAGACTTAATTTATGTTACGCGGACCTCGCGACGTTAACGCGAATAAGCCGGCCCCGTTAGATGTGATAATTTGTAAGATAGAGTCGCCATGTTTCAGTGGACAAGTTCGTTAGGGTACGGTTGAAATGTGGGCGCTATTTTTATACGAATCTGATAAATTATAAAATAGTTTTAATACAGTTAACTATAACATAAAATTCTAACTGACGAGACTTTTGCTTCTATAGATGTTGAATTATTTTAAAAAGATTATCTATATCATATAACATTATCTGTAACAGCTCTTAGATGTACCTATCATTCGAATATCACAGAACAAAATGACAAGCAAAAAGCATAACCGAAACGGCCAGTACGCCCACCTCGTTACGCGAAGTCATCTCCATTTAAATATAGAACCGGTGACAAACGTGGTTCAACTAGCGACATTCTAAATTTAAAATGTTAATCAAAATAGTATGTACGATTTTATTAATATTGGGATCCGCACTAATATGTTATATATTGTAAAAAAAGCGTTTTAAATTATTATTTACTAAAATTATGCTCACAAAAAAGAGAGAACTACTTTTAATATTAGGTATTATTCCATATGTATATGGTTGTTAATGACTATACATTTCTGATATCTTTAAATTTCATATATAATTAGGGGAAAACACAGTTATTTAACGTTTTCGTCCTTTAATGCGTAGGTACACTGTTAGACAATTTTTGTTGTCTAAACGATGTCCGGAGGGCGTTAAAATGTAAATTTATGTGGAATCCACGAGATTTATGTCGTGACACTGATGCTCAAAATAACTGTGACATTGTTGATGCGATCTTTATCTCAAACAGTTTCTTGTTTAGAGTTAAATGCCATTATAATTAACAATTCTGCGTAGCGAAGATTCTTTCTTTTAATAGTAATTTTAGTAGCTTAATTTTTTAGGCCCTTCATACTTCCCATACGTCCCAGTTTCCTAAATTCTATTAACCCTAGTTCTAGTCAAAGTAAATACTAAACACAAAATATAGATTATGACAGGTGTATCAAAGTGGATCATCGTAGGGCATCTTTAAAAAAAATGTCTTCTTTTAACTTTTTTTAAATAAAGCAACACGAGACGATGATAAACAATAACACAAATAGGCCACCTGCTCTATATGAAAGTACCAAGGTACTATAAATATTAAAGAGATGGCGAGCGCGCGCCGCATTTGCATACGATGTTCAATTACGATCCTGGAGTAAGGAATGTGTAAGTAGCTTCTATATTGTTATGCTTTTCGGGTACTACTTATCATATTGTATTTATATTCGTTTTATTTTATTTATAAACAAAAAAATATTTAAACAAAATATGATTAATAATAATAATATAGCTTGAGAAGATCTACTTGTCTGTCAAGAATAAACGTTCTATTTTTAAAAGATAAACTAAAATAATATATAGCTATAAATAATTTAAAACGGATTAAAAAGTTTTCAGTAATTCGCTATTTTTTTTAAAGTTACCCCCTTCAACAAAGTATTTTCACATTTTTAAACGAATTAAAATTAAGCTGCCATCTGTTGTCAAGTAGCGGTACCTGACATCGAAAATCGATTAGGAATTCTTCAAATTAATTGCATTAATGCTATAGCTTTAAACGCACCTCGAGGCGGCGTAATTTAAAAATACCAGCCTCGGAAATAGATTTTTCCCGTGGTCGTTAGAATTTAACCGTGTTGTATTATTTTGTCTGTGGTCAAAGCCAAGCTGTGGCTTGAACATAACATTTTACTATTTCTTGTTAGCGTATTTACATTTTTTCAACCAGCACATCATGCATTAGTCATATTTTGCGGTTTTCGTTAAATTGAGCTTGGAATGTATACCGAAGAAAGATATCGGAGTTATTTCGTATCTCATAAAAATATAGCTACTTAATATTAATATTGTCTATGAAAATAACTATCGCACATCACGTCTTTTTTATAGTATTAAGGGAAATTCGTATAACACGGGTAACAATCTTATTTATAGTGTTATGTGTCTATAAATCTATGGTGGGCACATACAATATAACGTCATTACGCTATTCGTTTAAGCGTGACAACAGAATTATAATCAGTATTTTGGCGCCAAAAACATAACCTCATTAGTCAATGGCGCACACTTTATTTATGCAATACACTCGTGTATTGATTAAATGGCTGAGCGGAGTAATCCGCATGATTATTTCAAATCACCTACACATTACATTAGAGGTAATCTCCAGTAATAGCGCCCGTGATCGCTTAGTCGTAGTGTTGCCAGTTTACTGATTGTCCCGAAATGTGGGAAACGGTGGAAGACAATAAAAATTATGGGGACTTAAAATGTTCATTGTGTTGTTAAATTCACATAAAGATAATGGGAAAGTTGTATTTGAATAAACCGTTTATCTTGCGCGGGTTGAGTGTTGTTAAGTTATTAACATTGTGTTTAACTTGTAATGTAGAATATTTTGATCAAGTTAAGTTAATTCTCACTTGCTATTTCACTCATTGCATTTAAATGGTGCACCATTTAAATGTAATCTGCTGTTTAATATTATTCTACCTCCAAATTAAGATATTCTCCTCGAAAAACGTTTCGAATAAATTGCAATAAGAATCCTTATTTCGAATTAACAGAATAAAAATCTCGAATCTTCAATTTAATATTTTATCCCGCAAATTATGTGCTTCATTAAAATCTTTTACGAAATGTTAAATATTCGGAATTACTGACACATCGTTTTGAATAGCCGTAAAGAATTAAATGTCCCTTAAAAAGCTGCTCACGGTAGAAGCTCTCATAATTAATGAAGTTTAATTTGCATAAAATAAATTCGTTTTCATTGCAGGCAACACTGATATCTTACGGATACCGATGCAACGGGGGTAGAATGGCAATAAAAAGTAAAGATGGAAGCCACAGCGTAGCGAAAAAGCAATAAGATACACGTCAAACTCTTGAAATACAATTTTAATCTTGTCAAATCCCCGTTTTTATTGAGACCGTGCGGCCCGTGAGCCCGTGAGGAATATAATTTTCGTTTTCAAAGTTTATTTAATAAGGACTGGTACAACTCATATAAATTCGCGTTTATATCCGTTATGATATTTTAAATCTCTCGCAGCGAAATACAATTTATTCATGCAAAAATGTGACAAAGAATATTGACATCGCACGTGTGTGGGATGTCCTGTGTCAATGTAGAATGGATAATGTTGCCAGTTTATAATGATATTCATTTTCACTTAATTAAACATATCGTAAGTTTTGTTATGGGGGTGATGAGGAAATGCGAATTATTTTAATATGTTTAAGCCTTAAATGCTGTCTCATTACGCGAGTATTACACATTTAAATAAAACACTTTAAGAGTGTAAAGCTCGACATATATTAGCTAAACTTGTTTGAAAATTATTTTAACAACAGAGCTAGCTTAGCAGTTTCTACTTTGACGTTTTTACATTTTTAAACATGTTAAACTAATATATATTGCGTTTTAAACCGTTAAAAGTGTTTACTTAAATGTTAAGATTTATTCCGTAGCATAGTGACATCAAAAGTATTTCTATAAATGATGTAGGTAAGTAACTGTAATTTGAACAACACTAGAAAGTAACAAAAACTAATATTATATAATCTTGTAGATGTGTTTTTGATATTTTATAAAATAACATAAGAAAGCGAATTTTCAAGAATTTCTACAACTCCTGATAGTATGACTAAGCCCCAAATTCGATCTAGTGGTTCCTAGTAAAGTGGTCCAAAAAGGTGAACATCCGCAAGCCCCACATTCCACACATAGCATCTATTATAAAACATTAATACTAAATTTTAACAGCATTTGTTTTAAGTAGATAGCTATTTCTTAAAATTACTATAATTTCGTCGGGGCAAAACTACGAGCTGTCAAAATTGACGTCGGTAAATCATCGGCTGGACCCTTTTTTGTTGCTCTAATAATTTCGTTAAGGGCTTTTTAAACGGACGAATATTTGAAATAGCTGCTGGTACTTTATGGTTCAAATCGGTTTTATTGGAATTTAAATGGGCCACACTAAATTGGATTAAATCGTACAATTTTGGAAGTATGTTGAACGATTTGGATCATATTTTATGGATGATTCATTTTGTGCTACAGCTTTTAAAGCTTTGTTTTATTTTAAAAGAATAAGAGTTCAGTGTATTATTTTAGTATACATTAAATACATACAGAACAGATAGACACAATTAAGCATAATTATAAATTTGAAGACTGGACTTACCAAGTATTTAAATAAAACATGTTTAATGGTTTAAAACACGAAACACAACACTTATTCACAAATTATTTTAACTTGACGTTCGGGCTACATTTCGCGTTTTAATTCGTTAAAAGTGTTTTATTTAAATTACTCGCGTAAACTACAGACAAGTAGCGCATGAAATGCCACCTATAGATCAAAATAAACAAAATCCTAAATAAAAAGTAGAGATAGAATAGTATAATCTCTAGTAGAATAACAATGAAATCTGAAGTACGTCGGAAACTACTAAAGCGTACGTCGAGATTCGACATGAGCTAGCCGATAGTAGAGATTTATCATTCCACGTTATTCATATCTCCACAAAGAGAGGCATAAATTACGCGCCCCGAAAATATCTAAATCCTAATCCATTTGCCTCGCCTGTCCCCGACTGAATCCGATTTTAAAATATTTATGAAAAGGCAAACAAAAAAACGCGGCCAAGAGACAGAATTAAAAGTAAAAAACCCACGCCTCGGGGAACGGAAAAAAGTTAAAAATGATCGTAGGGCATCGGCGTTGTTGTTTTTTACGGCCAGTTTCATTAGATCCGATTGAGGCGGGATTAGGAGAAAGGATCTTGGTAAAGCGCGATGTCCCTTGATTTATATCAAGTGCTTTTGGTTGGTAATTGATCGTAGATGCAGGTGACTCTTCACATTTGGGAATTGGCGAGGCATCACAATTGGTTCACTTAATAGTAGGTAGAAACTTAATACTCCAGCCATTACTAAATAAGATGTGGTGTCGACCCATTTGGCTTTTGATATCAGGAAAGCAACTGACAACCCAAACGCTATTAAACTTGACGGTTTCATCTGAGGACGGCGGTTCGTGGTCCGGACGGAATCCACACATTTAATACTGTCCAATAAGTTTCAGAAACATTATTGATTAGAAAAATGTTGGATTGTTATACATACATTGCTACCACTGCATCAAAGGGCCTGACAAGACGGCGTCGTATTTTAAAGTGTTACATGAAATTTTCGTTCCGTTTCGTTTCCTCTACGTCGTATGACACACATTATTGTGTCTATTTTACATTACAAGCGAGTTGATTAGACTTCTATGTCCTCTTTGCCTAAAGCAATTACCTAATAACCTTCTGGATTCGAACTCTGTACCTCTACGATCAACTACATTTTTCAAGCGCACAGAGAATTATTAATAATAAACCAGTTATAATAATGACTTTTCTTTAAGTGGCTACATTAAAACGGACTCGTTCAATGTCGTCGCAGATCATGTTTCTGATAGAATTTATCTATCAAGATGATCTCCGTGACCTCAATTTTGTTATCTCACTATTTAGAGCTGCAATGTCTTTGCAGAGACCATAATTGTTTGTATATACACAGTTTCGGCCTTAGAACATTCTAGACTACAAATGTTTATGGTAAAATTAAATAATTGTTTACAGATAAAGTATTATATGTAGTCTATGTCCACTATGACACTATGATCTAAAAAAGACATTATAGTTTATTTATTTAATATATTAAAATTTGTTAGTAATCTGCACTTAAAGAATCTATCGTAGCCGAAACTGGTTAGATGGTGTTATTGTGTGCAGTAGTGGCAAAACAGCGAACACATGGCGCTGGGTCGAAGCCACTTTTCAAAGCTTAAGGTCAACAGCAGACCACAACCACGTGCGACTGCTCGTGACAGCTCGCAAAATTAGTCACGTGGCCGTTAATAGCCCCGCGGGGTGGCGAGAGCTTTTTTCCCCAATTCCCCGCTTGTTTACAACAGTTGGTAGCTATCGATCCGACCCCAACGTAACTCATGTTTGTTTGAGGGGCGGCTGTTTTCCATCGATTTTCCGGTAGGTACGCTACATATCTAGAAGGCGATGCGCTTTTGGTGTGTGCTGGACGTGTGTGTGCGTTCGAGTCTCGGGGCGCACTGCGCGATTAGCGGCCGGCACAGCCACGCCGCCTGATTGGGCCATCCATCACGCCGCCTCCCCCTCGCGCCGCACCCTCCACCCGCCACCCTCGGCCTGGAGCTGAGCACAACTTCGACTCAACTACCACGCTCTAAGGTCGAGCCGCTCGTTCGCGACGCGCGCAGTCGAGGCGTATTTTAAGACGATACTTAGTGCGTTACATTATTATAGTTTTGTTTTTTTTCTCGAGCCACTCGTATGGCGGCCGGGTCGACGCACCGCTCCGGTTATGATACGGAATGCCTTAAGATTTTTGATTGAGGTTTTATTTTATTTGGCGCGACGGGACGATTACATTTCTCGTATTCGTGTACGCCGCGTTTTTGTTTCGCGTCTCATTGTTAACGAGATCGATTCGGACGATAAGCGCGCTTTTAATGAAGACGTGGGTGTGTCCGACCATCATCTGACACTTAGCACTTAGCTCGGACCTATGCTTAGGTTCGCCCACTGCTCGCGCGCATAATGGCGTCACAGAATACATGTTTGATCAATTACCGGTCTCATAAAAGTTTGGCCCCAATCCGTTAAAACGCCTACGCAGATTGTTTACGCTCTACGATAGATACTTTTCGTTAATTCTTTAAGTGCTTAAAGCCCGCTGTTAGATAACTCACTAATTTTAATGTATTCAAGAAATATACGATAATGTCTATTTTAGACGATCAAAAATACTATATAATATGTAAATATAGTAGTAATTTAAATTTAGTAGTCTAGGACAGTAGGTATGAACGTTGGGACTTTTTATAACGTACCGAATTATTTAAAAAGTCTAGTCTAAGGCTGAAACTGTGTATTAAATTATCAATCAAGTAATAGTTACAGAGAACACTATAGAAACTGGTCAAAACGAGAAACTAAATCGAACAACAGAAAGAATTAACGTGATAAACGAAAGATATATTGGTTTTGTTCAGGATTACTGTATTAGCATATAATCGGGCGCATACCGCCGGGGTCAGGTCAGGCCAGGCGATATTATACAAATTGCACTCTCACGCAACGACCACCAAGCGACCGCATTAAGAGGAGATACCAATAATTTGTTCCCATCAATTACTTAATCTTATCATATTCTTATGTAAAATAGCTTGGCTTCTTTGCGGGAGTTTTAGATTCTCGTGGGACGGCCAATATACCTAACTGCCATTATAACTGACACAGTATAAAATATTATAACTAGTTTTATCTATAATTAAATATAGTAAACTACAATTTAAGAGACGGTTTTCAACACCCGAGAAGACAGTGGGCTTCCGTAAGTGTGCGTGTAACAATATATTTTTTTTTATTTTCATAAACCTACTTACTTAGTTCGAATTTCAAACAGTTTAAAAGTGTTCTTTATTCAGTGTCTTTTACGCGCTTAAGCAAACAAGCATGGTGCATTAACGGTTTAACGAAATGGTAGGTTTATGTGAGTAAAATTTTGAAGTAAGTACCTATGTGATAACTAGCAAAGTAAACAAATTAGTTTATGACTGTTGTATGTTATATTATATGTTTATCTTCGCGGCCGACGGCAGAGAAGTAAAAAGATACACACGCAACTTATAATTAGACTTACACTATATTTTAACAAGCTAGATTAATAAATAAACAGTACATTTTCGTTTTAACCTCTGAAGCAATGTATATTGCAGATTTCTCTTAACAGTTCCACGTGTGCCTATTTAAAACCGAACAATCGTAAGCAAATGACCATCCCTTAACTACCAGATAGGCATCTTAAAACTCAAAGCAAAACCATCTTTTATCTCGATCTCGGGTAATCAGAGAGTTAACGCACTGGAGGTTAAAGACGTGTAATTCTATCCCGAGGAACAGGTCTTCGGAAATTCGTATCTACATCGGATAGACTCAGTATATTATAGTGGCCATTGGCTCGAAGTGTGCAATTTTCGCACGACCCTGGGACTTACTACACCGCTAGCTAAAATGCATCTCTGCACCGGCGCGCTTTTGAACGAAGATTGAGATTAACGCCCGCGCCATATAACCGCACTTATTTCAAGAGCATAGAAACCATTTCAGCGCGAAACTCGAACGGTGCTTACGTCTTTTTAAGTTACAAGGTGCGCTAACGAACAACGATTCCCGCTCTAATTTGCGGACATGGCGAACGATCGATCTCATTGGATTTTTCGAAAAAGGAACGCGTCATGTGCCGAGATACAAATTGAGCAATTCCACAATCTACCTGCATAATATTTTCTATTTATTGTTTTTACATTTTTTTCACCTTACTGTTAATATTATAAACTATTAATAACATTTATAAAGAATAAAATAAAACTTTCAAATGAAATTCTTGTTACAAGATGAGAAGACATAAACGACTTTTAAGCACGTGCAATCATATAAAGTAAAATGATTATTTTGAACTAAAAAAGGAATATAAGCTTACACTATACACGGAGGATACGTGATTTTTTACGATATCTCGTTAAAAATGGCAATAAAATATTTACGATTTCTTAATAAGGATATTAAATTTTAAAAGACGCTTGACCGGTTAATTATTATAGACACTCTAGTAAAGATTACTACGATACTCGAAACACTAAGCAACTTAGTAATTATTTTATCTATTTAATTACGTTAGTAGTACATGTATGTTATGATATCGTTATTTATGGGAATAGTATCCTCGACATAGTATGGACCCCGATTCGTCCTAAACATTCCAAAGCGCGTCACTATAGTAACCACAAACAGTATTAAAAAAACATATCTTCTTATTTAGAATCAAAGTAAAAACAACCCTAAGACACACGTAACAAAAAACAAAATAACATCAAACGCGCAATGAAGTTATAACATTACATTCGATGGTTCCGCAATAGTAGTAATAATAACAGTGAAATTGCAACCGTAACATCAGCAAGTAAAGTGCTATTTCGAATGTGTCTCATTTAAGCCGCGTAAGGAATTGTTTTATCTCTTTCTCACGTCGTAAAGACGCATCGCGCGGTCCCGCTCGAGCGATGCTTTCTTGTTGAGGACAGAATCGATAACCTCGTGCCGTCCCTTTCTGTCTGTTCTGTGACGCAGCTCCACGGTAATCCGTCTTCGGCGTTCATTGAAGACGTTAGATAAAAATCAGAATTGTAACGAAGCCGAATAAATTGACTCTGCTCCTTCCGATTCCATTTCTGATTTTGGTACTTTATTATTTTTTATCTTTTGTGTTCAAGTGAGCGGTGCGTTTGATCGATTCGTTAAGCGGATACACTTCAATATTACTTATACATAATTGTAATCGCACTTATAAACAGTAGATTTGAAAGAATTTCTAACAACGAAAAATATTAAAATGGAGAAAGAATCTCAATTTTTTCACCAAAAATATATCGTATCATATCGATGTACGGTCAAGTGAGCAACGTCCGGTAATTGATTTAGTGTAATGGAAACGGGCACTGTTACTGACGTATTATAATACAAGCGGGATGGATGATCGCAGAGCGGCATGGTGCAAGTGAGATGGATGATTTATTTGTGTGTACGATAAGTGCAATCTTATGTTATCAGAATTGCAACTCTGGCTGTATAAACATAGAGTTCAATATGAGAAGTAATTCCTAAAATACTTTATTGTTATGAATGGGCCGATAGATGGCACTGGTGTATTGATGTCATATTTATTTGACAGCCAAGTGTTTGTATAGAGATGTTTCAAGATTTTTTTTTTGTTTTAATCTGTAGTAAAGTATTGTAAGTTGAAAATTTAATACACTGTATTTTATAAAATACGTAGGTCCCAATGAAATATCTTTTAAAAAATCTAAATTTTACAACTTCGTCTGAGGTTTAATTTTCTACCAAGATTGAGACCCTACTCTTCTTTCTAATAGGTAATAACAAAAATGCTAATATTTTTGTTGATTTCTCCAAGACCAAAATGTGTTTTGTAAACATAATAATCCACAGATTGAGATATACTATTTACTTACCTATTACTTAAAGTTAATGTTTAGTTACTAAGAATACAGATTAAAAATTTTTGGTCGATATTTACCTGGATACTCACCAGGGCTGCCCAGGAACACAGAGGAGTAGACGCGTCTCGCGACATCTGGTGGCGATGACCACTCGCGCCGCGACGGACACCATTTGCCTAAAACAATAAAGATTCGTATTACAATAAACCCTCTGGTTTTTTAATAAATATATAAAATACAAATATTCCATACTATGATTAGGCGAGCGTTTCAAACTATGTTTTATCTAGAATAAACTGATTATCTTAAAAGAAGATTCTTATTCGAATTGCAGAAGTCAGACTTAAAGTTAAAATTAACTATTTAACTACAAGATTAGGTACACCTATGAACGTTTTTCAACATACTTCACTACTTGCAAATGTTACATTCACAAACTAAATATTATTTTGTTTGATAAATCATCAAATATCCACAAAAAATAATGCACTGTTCTTGCAACAAATTGGCAATACAATGTCCCCGACCCAGTCCGATAAAAACCCATTACGACGCCTGCTAATGTCCTCGCAGCTACATCGTTTTTTTACGAAATCGGGGTTCGATTCCCAAGAAAAAAGCCGTTACATTAAGCTCTTCCCGCCTATCTAATGGATTCCGCCAACTCTCACAGGACCAAGGCGTCATTACGCAAAAAACACGATGAAAAAAACGAAAAATACTCAACCAAAAAACACCTCTTGGGAGCGCGAAGGTGTCACCACCCCTAGTCTTTTCTTTCCCCAAAAATAAGGGAGGCAATATCATACACCATTAGCAATTTTCCTACTTTTTTAACGGTGTCACACTGCATAAGTATATTACTTATTCGCGTCTTTATTTAGTGCATTGGTATTAAAAAAAACTAAATAATAACTTACGAATACAAACAGAGTTGAACGGAGGGCAAATACGCGATGTTCTTTTTAATTATTTAATTGAATAATAGCTCTGTGGTAGTTCAGTATTTTAGTGCGGGCAACACTGCGGGAGGCAAGTGGAATGGAATTTTGAAAAGAACCCGTCCATAATTTTCGCTCGCGTTATGTACCTTTTTTGAAATTCGTAATTCGAACAAAAGCGCGGCGCAATGGTGCATGCATGATTGATAGCGCGGCGATGACGCGCGCCAAATGAACATTCGATTTTTAAAAAGTCCTTGACCTCTGCTGTCTATGAATTTATTCTTATAAATATTTGATTCTATAATATATAATATCAGATAAATCTTTAGTCTATGAACTAGTGCCTTCTGTGTTTTAACTACATTTATAACATATTTGCTCGTAAAGTGGTTGTAATTATACCAATTTCAATATAGTAATGTATCTCATTAGGTACTTATGTGATAATGTAATGTAAAAGGCACGTGTTTTTTTTTAAATAAAATTTTAAGATATTTCGTCTAAAAATGAACGATACTTTTAAAAATCTTAGCAAAGAGGTTTTATGCCAAGAAAGTGGTAAATATTTTATGAATAAAATTAACTTTGGGAATAAAATATAACAAATAAACATTTAATTTTTTAATTTAATTAATTTTGACAATAAATTACAATCATTTATCTTTAACAAAAACACAAAAATATTAATTTACTTTATTAGTAATACTGGCTGTTTTTTTACCTTTGCCTAAAAAAAAACGATACAATCACTTTTAAAAATTGTTTAAATTTTTATAACTGCTTTAACAATTAATTAAAGATTTATTCGTTTAACTAAGTTAGAGTTTTATTAATTTCCTCGTAAATATATAATAAAACGTCGTATGACATACGTGCGCTTTGAAAATAACAGCCTCTGCTTTCTTATAGCCCTCGCCGATGGCTCGGGCTAGTAATATCGCCTCGGCTGTAATTCCTAGAAGCTGTGACGTCTTAAATAATATCGATAATTTTTGAAAAATAATAGTACGTACGACAGTGGACTAAATTGTATACAGTAACAATTATATTTATTACTATCAAGTTATTCTCAATATGAGGTAAGTAAGATTAAAAAAGTAAGGTGGTGATGGCGGCGCAAGTAGAAAACTCGTACACTTCCTTATCTCATCACCCCGGTAATTTGAAGACACAAAAAGCCCATTGTTTCTGAAGAAAATATAAAACGGCTGTTGAGGAAAGCGAAAATTGCCCCATTGAGTCTAAAAACAAGTTAACGCCATAAACAAATACTAAAAATCTTGTAAGCGCGAGGCACTCTAAATAAGAATTAAAGTAAAATTGCTGAGGTGTGACTCCCTTGCGAGGGTAAGGCGACGATATTCATAAGGCGAAAAATTATAATAACCTTCTGAATATCGGGCTAGGGTGAGGTGGCAATACTATGTTATTTATAAGGCCTCGTGTTTGTCGAGGAAATTGTCTAAATATGCCTTTACTTGTAACTGTGTGTATTATGTGTGACGCTACATTTGAGACGCGCAACGACCCCGAGGCTACGGTGTGACGTAGTTGAGACAAATATAAAAACGGAATCAATAACCGTCGATGTTTAATAATATAGTAACATTTTAACAATAGTATTTACTAAGACTTATGTTATCTACTTTACTTAAGATCTTATTTATTATTATTTATAACAATAGATACCACAAAACATAAGAAATATTTTCAGGTTAAGAACTAGCGTGAAATAAAAGCCAAATCTATGCATGTTTTCTTATAAGAATGTTAGCAATATATTGGTAATTTTACACACTATCCCCAATTTAATACAAATAGGGTTATCACCTTTATATCAAGGGAACTACATACTTGTCTGACCTGTACTTGAAAAAGCACGGATCTGTCTATAGAAGGCAAACAAAGCCGCGGGCACGTAGTTAATTGCAATATATAGACAAATAGACATAAATCGCGCAACACTATAATAACTGAAACACGAATGATACAAATCTTCCATCAATTAAAAAAAACAATGGCGTTCCTTCAAAACCTATTTTGATTCGAGAGCAGATCTCGATTTAATAACACAGTACCAGGCACACATAAACAACCAACAATTAGTACAATGTAACTGTTAATTATTCGCTCCCCTCGATTTTTGTTATTCCGACGCTTCAGGTGTTTTTTCTACCTAATTACTTTTGTATGGAGGTAATTATTGTATCGCCATATTTAACTTTGATGTTAATAAACAAATTAGTTGAATCGTTTTATTCGTAAATAGCAATTAAATTAATTACGGGTACCTAATTTTAATTATGTCTATAATTATTTATATTTGAAAACGGCGTACAGATTGAAATCTTTTAATTAGGAATTAACAAATAGTAAAAACGATTGTACTATGAACAGTCAAAATATACTTAGCGGTAGCGCGGTTTTGTCTGCAACATTTTTTAAGTACTTACTTTACGTGCGTATTTCTGATGTACCTATGACATCATTTACGTACCTAAGATGTAACATGACTTTAAGTCTGGATTTTATCTTA
Organism: Leptosia nina; assembly: GCA_963661955.1. Classification (NCBI taxonomy): domain Eukaryota; kingdom Metazoa; phylum Arthropoda; class Insecta; order Lepidoptera; family Pieridae; genus Leptosia; species Leptosia nina. The sequence goes on along the minus strand of CAVLEF010000009.1, from coordinate 8,026,776 downwards.
TCTGATATCGGATATCTGATAATGTATTCTATTCCGTTGTTTTATTTGTATCTTTATAATGTAAAAGACAAATTATTAATCCTTCGCGTTTATTTTATTTATATATTATATATAACTACGGTCCAACGTGATTTAGGCTACTGCAAATCATACGAAATGTCGAGCTGTATATTTCGCGTTTTTAACCGTTGAAAGTGTTTTATTTACCTAGTTAAGCACACTATTATTTAACTTATGTAAAAACGGTAACAGATAAGTAACAAAAAAATGCAGATACCAGTCACGCAAAGAAATGTGTTCTATTTAAAACGCATTAAATCAAAGAAGACAACCGTAGGCTGTAAATATGTTGGGGATGATTTAGTGAGGTGCTAGGGGATCACCACCTGCTTCGTACCTGCATTCAAAGGAACATGTCGCGAATCACACAGTAAATCAATTTCTTGATCTCAGTTTTTAAATGTAGAAATATTATATTAAGATTTAGACAATGCATTAAAAATACAATAGAAACGGCATTGTTAAAAATATAAAGATATCCTTTAAAAATAGTGTCTGTCGCTTTTCAACAGTAAATTTAAAATCTTAACAGTTTAAAACGTGAAATGAACGTTAAATAAAAACCGTAGTTACGGCTGCTGTAAAGTTTCCGAGGCGTCTTTTAAACGGTTCAAAGTGTATTATTTAATGTGTACTACTCTACGAATCAGTAAGAATACTAAAGCCAGCGGTAGATATATACGCAACAAGTACCTACGTGTCTATATACCGTACAAAAACGTGAAACCAATATCCAAAGGTCTATAAAGCAATTTCCTTAATGGTCGCCGTACCTTTGCTCCCCCGAGGCGTCTCATACATACTATACATATATATTTAACGTGCCCATACAGGTCCATCGCTTAAATAGGTATAAACAGATTAAAAATGGACGAGCGTTTTAGAATATTTTATACGCGTTGATTAATGTTTTAAATTACGCTCTTAACGAGGTACAAAATGGCTTCAAAGGGTAGCGATAATATATAATAGGAATTTCTAGAACTCGATATAACATTAATTAGTTTGAGATAAAATTGTTTAGGATATCTTAAGTAGTTTCGCTTAGAAAGAAAGTACTCTCTTACCCGATAATAATGATACAGCGTCCCTATTGCGTTGCTTTACTGTCAAAATACGAACTAGGGGTCAAGAAGTAGTTATTCGGTAAAAAGTTGTCATGATGGTGCTAAATTTTTAAGTTGAGAAAGTTAGCATTCGGGTAAGTATACGAATTTGCTCATAAATAACAAATGGCTAAAATTTTTAGCAAAAATAACAATCGTTTTGCGAATGCTCGCCAAACAAAGAGTAATTACAATAACAATGCCTTTACCTCAAATATCATCCGACCGTAAAAACAGCGTGTAATAAAAAAATGCATTTTTAAACGCGAGTTGCCTAATTGCGCCCGCCCAAGCTAGGGCGGATCCGCCTTACCCTTGCGCCGATGGAAATAAATGCTAGATTTGTCCAGCTGGCCAGTGTCTTTTACTGTCTTATTGATCATGATGTACGCGGTAAGAAAAGTTGGACGCGTTAGAGGAAAAGGTGACGTCTCCTGTAGGAGATAAAGCGAATAATGGCTTGGAGTATGGCAGGGTCGATAGATCGGGGAGGCTTCCTAGGTACATCACCGTAGGTACGAATCGATAGTCTATGTGCTTAGGTGTCTGCTTTTATTTGGTGTCGAAATCTGGCTCATGTAGATTAATATGACTTCTCATCATTTTATTTTGGAGTGTTGGTTATACAGTACAGTTACTCTGGGTAACTGTACTGTATAACCAACTAAAACTGTAAACCAACCAAATAAGTATTACAAAACTTTCTTTATGCATATAGTTAAATGAAAAGCTGAGAGAAATAGTTATAGTTCTATACGTGAAGCTCTAAAAAATCGATTGTAAGATACCGCAGTCTAAAACAAAGATGAAAAAATAAAGTTCATCAATCCCGTAACAAACATGGCGGTCCGGAAGGCTATCCATTACGACATGACAGCAACGCGTTTTTCAGCATCGCGTAGTTTGACAGCCGCTGTCTCGAATTGGCAGCTGTCAAACCCGACCTTGACACTGTCACAATGACAGTTCATCGATCATGGACGGACTAGCGTACGTCACTGAGTACGTGCTTTATTGATCGTAATGATGACATGAAGTACCTGAGCTTTTGTTGTTTTTTCAGTTTATAATTAATTTATATTGAGAAATGGCATTTATGACAAAAGAAGTTATGGTGTAGCTGACACTAAGGGTTTAGTCCCACAGTAATGTAGAGAGTAAATGTATAGAGAATTTTGACGTGTTCTAAAACCAAAATAACTATTGTAACATGACAGTTCGACTGGTTCTAATATCAACGCGTCACAGGTTCGATCCCAATGGGTCCAAATGTATCTAATTTTTTCAATTTAGCATGTTGGACTTTGTCTGGGAATCTGGTTATTAAATAAGAATATAAAAATTCCGTCCGGGTCACGAACCACCGTGCACAAATGAAAAAGCCATGAAGCTTAATCGCGTTTCGGTTTCAGTCGGTAAATTTCCGAATATCCAAAACCAAAATAGGTCGATAGCGCATCTTGTTTAGATGCTATAGGCTGGTACATCACCTACTATCAAGTGAACCCCGTGCTTGTCTGTCATCCTCTATCGTAATAAAAACACTAATATTTGGATAAGTAATCGTTAAGGTCTAGCTTAAAAATTGAGCAATTTTCGCAGACAAAGCAATGACCTTCTCGGGTCGTTGATGAAAACGTATTTTAAAATTCGATCGTCTAGCGATAAAGGAATGAATATAAAACGCTCAGATAAAGGTGGGGTGTGTTCTAGTAATGACGGTTTGATGGCGATCTACGTTTACAAGTGACTCGGTAATGTGATTGACAGTGGGGCGCTACAGCTTGGGCGTGACTCGGATACCTTATGCGAAACAATATTATTTGTTTAATTGTTTTTATGCTAAAATCAACAGAGGTTTAATAGCAACAAGTATTCAAATCCAAACATTACTTTGACATTTCAAAAAACATGACATTTGATAATTTGACAAGTTTGCCGCAGTGTTATACTATATTATAACACGAAAGATACCACAAGTTATGTATCTATGACGTTATTGTCAATTATTTTTATCTATGATTCTATTCAAAATCTTAAATTCTTTCCAGCAGTGACTCAGTACTGCCAACTTTAATAATAATGATTATACTCATTTATATAACATGTATACCTAAGTGAAAATAACTTAATAATATTGTAAATTGTAATATAGGAGACTAGGAGTAAGTTAATAATATTTATGCGAAATATTTTGATGTTAAAGTTGTTATTTCAAGTAGATTCCTATAGGAAATGACTCCCTCTTATAACGCTTTCGCTACCAAACCCGAGTATATTATGGGTATAGGGATACCGGGGTTGTAATAAAAAAGGGCGAAAACGCACCGGTACAGAATTGTGCCAGTCACGGTGTTCGGGCATTTCATAAATTCGGAAATACACGGCTACTTAAATGTACACTTTATGAGGTCAGGATAAAGTTTGAGATCCACTGGCCCTGAATATTACGATGCTTTATAATGCGAATGTTTTTTTGATTATTCATGTTTGGTACGGTTAAGGGCGCAGTGAAAGAAGGTTAGGCGAAATGGAGCTGGAATTTAGAAGTAAATAAATATTACACACTTTTTTATAATAATTTTGGAAAACCCAAACTGTCACTTTAATTAATAACCGATTTCTAAGAATAAGTTAGCGTTATAAATTACTACAAATTTTCTCCCAATGTAGCTTTTTAAAATAAAGGTCATTGAACTATGATCGAGAAAAAATCCTCGTTCGTGCGGTCCTGTGCGTGACTGCGCTGAATTAAACGTGTCTAGTTTAAACTAGCTAAATGGCTTTAATGAGGGAACATTGCCCATCGAAATTTTATGAAGCTTTTTAATTCGATTTGAGAGTTATGCCTCAACATTATCTATTTATATTGCCAGTATAATTACCCTTTCAACGGTTCCCACAGCAGGGACTCAGACAACACTGGTGTTTTACGCGACAACATAGACAAACATTCTTCGCTGTACATTGTTAAATGTTAAAAGGCAACAGAAGACAGATGAACAGCGCGCTTGTGGCCAAGTGAAACGCCATTCTTATATGTATGTACATTGTTAAACAAATACCGGAATCAAACTCCCGACCTGCAACCGCACATATTTGATTTACATGGCTCTTAAAAGATTATATGAAATTACCAGGCAATCAGAAATAGGAAATAGCTAGTAATTAGTAAGGTAGATGTGTGCTCACGACACGCGCAGCGGGATTCTGTATCGACTATCAACTCTATTGTAATTATGTACTCGTGATAGAGATTAATTCCCTTTGGCTCTATTTCAAGGCAATCCAAAAGCCTGAGGCGTTTTGTGTTGTAGGCGGATAATCCGAACAGCCTTTTCAGTTCCACTGAACTAGCTTCACTTGTCAATATTTCAATGAATACGAAATTCGATGTTCAAGCTCTCGTACCTATTTCAAACATATTTGTGTGTTTCTGTATTGACTATCAACAACTGTTTATCTATCCCCTCGTTTCAAACCCAAGGCTTCCTAATATAAGTAAAGCGCTGCGTGTTCTGACTCTGGAGGAAGGTAAATATGGACGAGCATCTAGTAATATGTAACAGCCAGAATTGTAATACGCAAAAAACAACTCCCACTAAGCTTTCAAATTACGTACAACGAGAAACGTTATTTTTCATTCGGAGTTTAAAAACTAATTCTGAACAATATTCAAAATGGGAAAGGACTTTCGGGAATGTCTGATACATCGGGCTAAAGCGGACGGCGGCGGGGGTGAGGCAGCGGGGGACGGGGCGGAGGGGAGGGGGAACCCTCTGTAACTAAATTTTGAACTGTCACGTAGATTAATGATGCCAGGACGGTGCGATACGCGTTAATGCGAACGGATTTGTATGGATAAGCCCTAAATTATTCTAACGTTTATTATTTTTCCATAAAATACAAACCAAATGAAAAGCTATGTTGCTAGGTGTAGGTATGAACTATTTATAAGGCCTACGTAAGCCAAAACTTATCATATGTCGTATTGAGGTGTACAGAAGTCTCAAAAGCTTTGAATATTGCTAACTTACTGCTATTTTATGAGTTGCGAAAGATTGATAACATGTAAATACTAAAACAGATCTCGTGTAAGTTCTCGTGCAATTAAGCTTATAGTTATTAATATTAATATCTATACGTGTGTGTAAGAATAAGTAATTCAGAAGAACTTGTTATAAAATAATTTATTTACCTACATAGGTATGTACTGCATAGGTATGCAGTTTTAATTTTTCAATATTATTAGTAAATCTTAAAATGAAACTAACTCTTTCACTGCTAACATTGTTACAAAGCATCTTCTAATTATTTTATTGAACTCTAATTACTTTTTCATATTACTTCTGGAAGTAGTTTGATGATACAATATGTTATAATAATTAAGTAGGCAGGTATGAGATCAAAGATTTTCCAGTCCCTAACTGTAACCTTGATCTGAAAACATAGTTTATCTCAAAGTTATTTTCATCGTATCAGCAATATTTGATAACGCTTGATGGATGATCGATCAACAGAGATGTGATACTTGTAAATTTATAAGCAACATTTAAGGCCGCAACGCATTGACAGATTTTAACTGGTAACTTCCCAAATATTAAGGTATATAAATAAACACTTTAACCGTTTAAAACGGATATACATAAGTAAAACTGTCTCCCCGTGCCCACGGCTGCTGCAAAGCGTCCGAAACGTCAAGCCGTAGTTAAAATAATTTTCCAAAAGTTTACCTAATATATAACGCGTTTAAACGTTAAAGTGTTTTATTTAAATGTGCACTGCATTTTCCCTACAAATCTATACATAGACTTCTAGTTCATATTACAACTAACATTAAAATTAAAAACAAACGACTGTTACTGGTCTATCCTATTCTATGAATTTTGTTTTCAAAATGATAAAATAACGTCTAATTAAATAGTTGGTTAACTAATCATATATTGTTTTGTTTGTATAGTAGTTACTACAAAACTGAATAACTTTACTAATTTAATGAAGTATGTTATTATACTAAAAAGCTCTAGTATTATACGTTTAAAAAATTTTGACTTAGAGGACTCGTTTGCATATATTGTTTTAATGGAAGTGTTGTAAATCACATTATTTGGTAGATACTAGATATTACAACTTAATCCAGTAAATAAATGTTTTATAATAAATAAGATTATCCATAGCTGATCGTCCCGCGGGAGGGCTGGCGAATGGATTTCGGAAATCGATTGTCACCAAAAATATTTAACACGTGCAAGACTCATATGAAAACATCTTCCCACATTATCTGTAGCCCTGGTTTTATTTTTACTGGGTGTTCTATATATCTTTAGAATTCATTTCAAAATACGTTAAATTTTTGAGAATTCGTATGGATGTAAGAGTAATTTAAAAATAGGTATTGCCTAACAAAATCACACAATTATAAAGCTTACCTACTGCTTGTTGGTTTCAAATTTTATTTTAATTAATTACTGCCCTTTTAAGTAAAGGTAGGTTTTAGATACGAGCGAGATACATACACATTTTGTTTTAATATAATACCTAGGTACAATATATATTTCACAACTTTGTTGATGATTAAAGTGTATCTACAATACAAGCCATTTTGTCTGATAAACAAAAAAACTAATATACTACACAAAACAATAATTATAAAACGAATTAATTTAATTCTCTGCTTGATCGCGAACCCATAAAACAGCAAAGTGGAATAGTTAATGCGATTATAATTTTATTACACAAATTATCAGTTATTATTTTAATTTATAACGATACCGGACCATAAATAACTTTAAATAACCAAATAGAGTCGCCGATGCAAAATTTATCTGTCATCACTGGCCACACGGAGGCAAGTGTTGCCATTAGATAAATATTCCACATTATAAATAAAACCGCGACCTATCCAATACGTATAAAAACAAAAACCACTATAATATAAATTATGAAAAACATTACACATAGCCACACGGGCAGTAAACGTCATGACGATCAGCTGATCAAATATATTGCTACTATAAAAAGTGAAAACACGAACTACTCGCCCCCCTGTCGTCGTCCCTCTCGCGCGTACGAGCCGGGCTTACGCGAGAGAGGGAGGGAACACGATGAACCGTGCCATCGCGTAAAATGATATATTAATGTCAGCTGCGTTTAGGACCTCGCGAGTCTACAAAATAATAGATGGTCACAAATAAATTACTCGGTGCATTTCTGAACGAAATTCGGGCGGCCGTCGACCTCGACCGTGGCGCGTAAATCACGTTTGATATATGACTTGCGAAGGTCGCCATCTTGGATTTTGCGTTCGAAATTTGAATCTTCGAGCGATATGGCCGTTTTGGGACGTGTCAACGAGACGTTTAGCGGTTTTGCATGACTCGGACAAGCTGTTAACAATAACAGTATAATGCATTAAAGACTTCGATGCCTTATTTCTTTTAGAGTCAATGTCAAGTCCTTCACGTGCTCGTTTTGCTTGCGAAATTGATGCACAAAAGAGCTTTTTGTATCGCATTTCTCTTTTCGAGTGCCACATTTGAAGGCACTTAATACATTTATTTGTAAATACTGCTTACGTTATCATAGACACAGCTTAGAAATCATTTTCAAAGTAATAATTTATTTTGTAATTATAGTATATTGCTATTTAATATTGTATTTTATTCAAAATTTTGTGTTACATCGCCTTTGTTATCACTCAATGGTCTCAATGGATTCCTTGCGTTAAGATTCGATCGGAAAGAACACATAAATCTACGCCAACTAAGTACTTGTTTTTCGATAAAAACAAATATGAAACGGACACAGATATGTGTTCCTTATGAAAGCTGCATAATATTTACCTTATTTATAAATATGACGTACACTTGACGCTAAGTGATTCTGCCCATGAAAAGAAATATAAGCGCATTTTTAATCAAATGTCAATCTGTCACTATCGGACGCCATCTTGCAATTTAAGTATTAGTGTAATAGTCGGATGCGCTATTTATGGTTACGTTTTTTAACTGTTCTGCAATCAGAGTTTAATTTAATTACACTTATTGTTTGATTTTATCGCTGTAATATTTTAATTGTGGAAGGAGTTATGATGTCTCAGATAGACCAGTAAGCACGAAACCATTTTCCTTCTAAGGAAGTATTCATAAGTGTTTAATAACTTAAGTTGAAAAGATCAAGAAGTGGATTATCACCCAGTGAAGGCGAACGGTATGATTCATTGGTGCTAAAGCTTTAAATAATTGAAAATTTGTAATCTCTAATTGTAAGTAAATTACAAGTGCAAATTAGAATGATAATTTAAAATACCTTTACTGCTAGTAAAACTTAGGATGTTAAATAATTAAAATGTTAACTTAGTTATTACCTTTCAGTTAATGATTTCCGAAATATGTTGTTTTTATTTGAAAACTATATTTATTCAAAGTATCATTACCGGTATTATTATAAGAATACGATTTTAGGTCAGTCTATACAACAATAGTTTCTAGTCAACGCGTTTGATGTTATCTACAGCGCGGCATGCTTCAGAACCATTAATCAATTTTAGGAATCCGTAAACGGAAGACAACAAAAGTGATATTTTGTAGTAGATATTTAGTTATCTATAAAGTAAAAACTGTTGTCTATGGTTAAACTATAGGAATGCGTTTAGGACCAGAGGTTCGAGTCACAGTCGAAGCACGGAAGTTTTATTAACTTTTTTATAATAAAGGATGACAGACAACGTTAAGTTGGTGGAAAGTGGTAATACGCCAGCCATATAACACCTTAAAAAAGATTACTACACGGGCGGCACTTGAACCGGCATACACAGCGTTCCGTGACCTAACCATTGAGCTACCGTGTCCTACACGTCATTGGCGAATTTGTCAAGCTACCTCTAGAATTCTAGATCAACTTAGATGATGTTAATTTCAACTTCTGTCTAGCGACTTATAAGCACTTTTTTAATTTTAGCAATAGCATTAAGTACAATTCTATACATGTTAAGAATAGTTTCGGGCTAACGGCAATTTTATGTAGGTATTGTCTGTAGTTTACGCGAGTAGTACACATTAAAAATTTACTTTAACGGTTTAAAACGCGTTTTAAACCGTTAAATGTTTCATCTAAAGGTAATTTTATGTTTTATACGGAATCCTATTACGACCACCGAATTATGTATCTACAAAAAAACAATAAAGTTGATTATTTCCGTAATTAATATCTTACATCGCTCGCACGAACAAATCAACGCACGACACGATTCGAATTTCGAAAAGAAAGTTCGCTGTCTCATTTACACGTAGCCGGAGAGAAAAGGAAGGCATGAGCAATATTTTATAATAAATAGCAAAATGTTTTAAGTGTATTCCCGTGTATACCCGATCGGAATTGTTATAAGTTTTAATTTATTTTCGTTTCGCGGATCTTTTCGTGAAACTGAAATTTTCAATAGCGGTAGAATTGGATTTTCAGGTGGGTATAATAAGGATTTAGCCTTTTCAGACTAGCACGAATTAGTATAGTCCAATAATATTATGAAAAATATAAACGGTTTAAAACGCGAACAAACGTTTTTTTTTTATTTGATTGCTATACAACAGTTACCTAGGTGTGGGGATAATAGTAAAAATAAAGTAGGTTAAAATAAACTAATAAATTTCGAATTTTAAACAGTTAAAAGTTACCACAAAAAACTCGATGACTATTACATAAGATGATTATTTTGGTAAGTTTAATTAAATAACAAAGGAGGTCAGACTTAGGGTTAACTTTATTAAGGGAATATACTAGACCTATCATCCAAATAAAATGTGTTGTCGACCTATTTTGAATTTTGACATTGGAAGAACCTATTTGGGGCTAAAGCCTAATCAATAGCACACACGTATAATATCCTCCAACTTACGCAGTAGGATAAAAACAAAGCAAAAGCTGTAACTGTAGCTAATAACTTCAAACAAATATGACTTTACATTTTAGCGAAGTAGAAGCCATTATTGCCTGGCAAGATGCCGGTGCATATTCGCACTAATAAATTAACAATCTGTAATGACCTAATCAAAATTTACGATGCGAGTCGAATTCACGACTCCTAGTGTTTCCCGATATTATTTCTCGTGAACTTGAAAACGGTTAAGAGCGTGTCGGGTTTTTGTTTTTTAATTATCTACAGGGATGCTTAGTAAGGGTTTTATCGTCTATGCGTTTAGTTTGGGTATAACAAATGAAGCTGCATTTTATATTATTTTAGACTGACGATATATGGACTTTTAAAATATTAAAAGCTCCCAACATTTCCCAGTGACCCCTAAAACTGGGTTGACCGTAATTATTTTTCGAATTTTATGAAGATTGGAATTTTTGTTAGCTCAGTTTATGGTCTGGCATGATTTATAGTCCTCACTGTCTCGTACCACTGAAGGTATACTTCCTCGCACTTGGCACTTACCCATTGCATCTGAAACAAGAGAAAAGCTATGTTATTTCATTGGATAATTGGATATTTTTAATTAGGTATTAATGAGCTAAGAAATTATTCAACATAAATAAGAAACTTCATTCCAAGTTATAATTAAATTGAAATGGTTTTTAGTACAACATACCCACGCTTGTATAATGCAAACATTTAAACGCGATATATATTAGTTGAATTTGAAAATTACTTCCACGGCCCGACGTTTCAGATTCGTCACGGGGAGACATGACACCTCGTGAAATAATTTTAAGTAATATATTTCCAGTTTTAAACTGTTAAAGTGTATTATTTAAATATGTACTACTCGCATACGCAACTACAGACAGAAGTATTCAATGCACACTTGACAATTGCACATTTGTTTGTTTGAACGCGCTAATCTCAGGAACTACTGGTCGCATTTAAAATCGCATTTTTGTGTTGGTTAGAGCATTTATCAAGAAGGGCTATAAAATATCGTGCTGTGACTAACAGAAGCGGAGGAAATTTTTCATCTCTGTGCATTTCAGATGCGTGCTCTGCGAAAACGGTTCGAGACAGCTAAAAATATGTACCTATGAAAGAATAATTCCTCTTTAAATGATCTAAAAAAAGTCCTCGACGCTATATATATCTTTTAAGATTAACTAGAAAGAGCAACGGGAAGGGACGCGTCGTGGGTAACAGCAGATTATGGGGTTTGCAAAAAATAATTTGGATGCCCAAAATAACGATTCTCGCGAACGAAGTCGCTGGCACAGCTAGTATATAATAAAAGATACAAAAATACAAACACTTCATATTTAATACAACACATAGAAACACGGATATTATCGGGCTTATCGTATTTTCTTAGAAATTCCTTATCTGTATCGAGACAAATTTGACAGGATGACAGCGAGGCGACAGTTTGACAGGTGACGGGTCGAATATACCTATATAGTAAAATAGAGTGTGTATGTTAAATATTCAGTTGTAGAGGGAATTTTATATTTGGAGAAAAATATAATAAGTAGGTAAAGATAAATGTACTTATTATCACGATAAGGTAATACACAATCTATACTTAATATAATATAAAGCTGAAGAGTTTGTTTGTTAAAACGCGCTAATCTCTAGAACTACTGGTTCTCATTGACAATCGCATTTTTGTGTTAGTTAGAACATGTATTGAGGAAGGCTATGGGCTATGAAACATCCAGCTGTGACTAATAAGACAGCTACAAAAAAAATAGGAAAAAAGTATTCATCATTGTGGGTTTCCGTGCATAAAGTTACATAAATAATATGTAATAAAGAGTGATTCCTCTTTTAATGACCTAAAACAATCCGCCACGTATGTCTATCTTTTAAGATAACTTGCAAGAACAAAGGGACGCGAACGAAAACCAACCGATATTTCGATACCCGAACTATTCATTGCGGACGAAGTCATAAATAAAAACTCATTAAATTACTCAACAACTTAATAAATAGATAGTACTGCAGAAAAATCAATCAATGAATGAATTTCGCAATAAAAGAATTTTAAAAGTTGGTATCGCAAACGCTTTTATTGCTATGTGAAATAGCGTCACGGTCTGATCTTTAAGTAATCTTATCACGCTCTCAAAAGATCAAAACTGTTGTGAAGATTTGAAATATAAGTTATTATTTCATCTCAAGTACGAGCGAGAGCGTGTTGTAAATAATTAAAAGATGTTTTTCCTGAGCGTCGAACGCCGCTACGTCGCCCGTTTTCATTCTATTTACATTCCGTACTGAGTGCGTTGGTTGCAAAGTGCATTAACAGCGCGATTACGATTAACTCTTAACAGACCGTTAAATTACAAAAATAGTTGTAGTACATGTAGTTTCCACTGCCGAAATAGCCAAAAATTTTAAGATATAAAACAATCGTAATTTTTAATATGGTGATTTTTAATTCTTTATTATTTATGATTCTTAAGTCTGGTAACAAATTGAGGTATTAATATAGTCACTATATCCTAAAAATGAACTTAATTGTCTCTACTAAACTACTAAATCTACTAAGACTATGACTTTATTTAACGTTATTTTGAAACTATTTTTAAGGAGATGTCAATTTTCTTAAACGTATATATAAACCAGCTTTAAACTCCAGTTTGAGTGCTGTTTAGAATAAAACTAACCGTTCTCAGTTGCATCGGACCTTGTGACGCGGCCATACTTGGAAATGTACGTATGATTCCACTTACTGATGGCCCGGCTTACATGGCGCGGGTTCTTTCATCACGTTTTTATGGATCTCATTTTAAGATCACGTTTTAAATAAACTTAAGGTGTCATTAATATATAGGTATAAATAAATTATATGAATATTATAGCTCTGCGTTCTTGCAATGGCGCTTCAAAAAGACTGGTGGGATTAAAACTTGTAATTGGTGTGTTAAGTATTTAACAATATACAACGCAGCTTGGTGAAATAAATAAAGTTCAATTTTTTTTAACGCATTACTGTACTAATTTGTTCACTGTTATTGTCGCTCTATCGCTCTACTCAATGAATTTTTGTTGGATTTGCACAAAAAAAAATAATCACTTGATAAAAACCATGAGTCATGACTTATGCACTAGATTAATTTTGCCTCCATATAACCCGAGCAGTAAGTGTTGCGTGTTCGCCAGTGGGATTCGTTCTTAATAAGCTTATATACAATAATATTCGTCTTATCACGATTTTGAGCCTTATCGCCATCGCGTACGGGTCGTAATCGCGAATTATAGGGGGTCTATTTATACGCCATGAGCTCAGTTTGACAATTTCAACAAGTTCAGGTGGAATGTAACGGTGCAAAGGGAACTGGGTATTTATAATCTGTGCCTGGACTTCGAAACTTCGAGAACTGAATGGGATTCAAGACGCTCGTGATTCTGATAAACGCGGCATACATTTTTGAGGCAAAAACGGATTAGGAGCGGACGAAGATTGTTCAGCTTGGCACATTTCTTTCTTTTATAAATGATTAGAGTTGAACAGTTTTGGCATTTTTTATTGATTGATTTCAGACCTTTCTACGGCTATATCTCAGTTAAGAAATGATATATACTTATTTACCGTTGACTTCTAGGACATACTTCCTAAAGTGTTTTCTTAGTCAGAAGAAGATATCTAACACATTTATGTGTCCGTTTCACTGATTTAAAAGCAAGTAGTTCATCCAACTGAAACAAACTATTGTTTCCCGGTGATTCAAACCTAGGATCTCCCACTTAACGCAATACTAGACAACATGTAACCATTTAGCTACAGAGGCGATTAAGTTTATCATAGTTCTCTTAAAATTTCTGTACGCTGAGCATTACCACATGTTTCTCCCAAAGAAACAACAACAACAGAAGAAGTGATAAAACACAACATACGAGTAGATCGTAGTTTAAACTATGTTTACAAGATAAACAGAAGTTAAGTAAAGTCCATTAAGCTATCAAAAATAAAAATTTAATCACACCACAATCAATTGATGTACCAGGCCCGTATGAGCGCGGAGGTGTCCTATAAATTATCAAGCGGCGACAGCGCTAATGCTCCGAACGACGCTGACTGATAGCGCTGCAGCAACGATACGGTGACGGTTAAGTGCGATCGCTTGTAACTCTGATATCGGCCTACGCCTAGCTTATGCTATCCTGGGACATGCCTTGTTCATTATTTTTCCCTTTGGGATTTGGTCCTTCAAGCTATTTTCGGTCCCCCCCAAATGTACTGACAGCACAACTGGCACTGAAAATGCATTTCTGGATCGCGACTATCAATCTGCTTCAGGGCTGTTCTTTTGATATTTTCAGAGCTCTCTATAAATTCCTACTTATCATATATAAAAGACATTTTTTACACAACTTTAAAGTAAGCAATTAATAAGTTAAACTTTACATATAAAAATGTAATTTTCCTTTGTATTTGTTTTAAATATAATTTTTATCTCAGGGACGTTCTAATTTATACCGTACCAAAATACATTTAAAACAGCGCCATAACTCAAGCTACAGTGAAAGGTATCAAAAGATCCCACGTACTCCGCCGTATCTGTTATCATTCCCCGGCCCCGAATCCCGGAGCAAATCCCTATATCCGGGATTCGAATACCCCGTAATCCCGGTTAATAACGGAACGGCTAGACGACTGATAATGAAACATTTGAAAGTTATAATTGCCTCGGAATTGCAAGGATATTAGCTACATAACTGTAATACACAATATTCCGGTGGCTCACTAGGTGCAGTAATTTCAGTCAATATCAATTAACACTTGATTACTATTTTACGAAAAATAATCATCATAATTTTTATTTACTTGTCTGTAATAAGAATGTTATGTAATTATAACGTCTCGTATAGTGTTTAAAGGCAATCGAAGATCGCAAGGCAAATCAAACAAATCCCACCAATATGGCTCGGAAAATACCTGGAAAATGGGTGATTTTCCCCTCGCGTTGAGGGAGAATATATGGCGTGTAACGAGAAAGAAAAACAGACAACACACGGCTAACAGTTCTCTAGTACTGAGTTGTTACTTACACATTAACTTTTTTATCGCTGGCAACTCTTTTGATCTTCGTACATCTGTTCAGATTTCGTCGTAAGGGCTGGCCACACACGACCGTTTACGATACAGTTTACAGCCCGACAAACAAACACGCGGT
This sequence comes from Leptosia nina, assembly GCA_963661955.1. Lineage (NCBI taxonomy): Eukaryota > Metazoa > Arthropoda > Insecta > Lepidoptera > Pieridae > Leptosia > Leptosia nina. Next base: position 8,011,504 of record CAVLEF010000009.1, on the reverse strand, counting down.
TCCAGGCAACGCTAAACGCATTATCAAAGGCGCCATGCCGAATTCCGCGGTTCCTAGGAATTGCTGTCTGAAGCGAATTTAAATTTAGAACAATTACGTTACTCTGCGTTGCCATAGACATACAGGCACAGACAATTCTTAGACACGTCGTATACTTATTAGCTGTCACAAATGTCAATCCATTCTAACAGTTATAACAATATACCGAAATAGTCTAGTCTAAACAAAATATCGCGTTTGAATTCTTTAAAATTTATATTTTTAAAGCAAGACTGTCAATTAAAAGCTCCTTTTAAAGCCGTTCGAATAAGTTCGTTAATCTTGACGTTTCAGTTACAAAGCCATGTGATTTACATGAAACTCAGGCGCAATAAAAGGACCGTTTCTGCTCGCGGTTGAACATGAAAATTTTCTATTCGGTCGCACAAAGGGCACAATTAACGAAACCATTGTGAGGGACCATTCTCGAGGGCGATTACTTCATTATTATATTATTTTATGTGTTCGGGACAATGCCTGAATGCATGTGCAAGTTTACGTTTACATAAATCAACTTGGCGCGAATGTGGAGCGGTGCTTTGATTACTAGAAGTGAGGTATCTGGTGTTTATGTTCACCTTTCCACTGCAGTTGCATGAATCTTCATAGCGCACCCTTATGTTATGTAGACATTTTATTATTAAAACCCCCAAGTTTTTTAATAATGATTATTTAAATACATAGATTATATGAAGTGAGAGTTTTTAAAATATATGACTGCGATATACGTAAATTTAGTAAAACATTATTTTATGTGGTATTTTTCGAAGATATTTATATACATTTTTTTTGTATTTAATAATATTGTCCATACTTGCTATAGTAATTTGGGAAGTAGGCTTTAACTTACGGAAGTTTTTGAATCATTTTTTTTTTAATTTTATGTCAATGTATTCATAATAATAAGGTTATATGTATTATTTAATTAAGGTTATATATTGTTTCCCTTAATCTATTTAAATAAAGAACGAAACTCGAATGTCTAATTTCCGTAATGTATTCATTAGAAGCGAATTAGCTGGCAACATTTCCACTAATTTCGATTGGAATAAACAGTACTGTATCTAAAGAGGGTACAAAGACTCGCATTCTCGGAAGCGTGCTTTGATATCGTTTTAATAATAAATAGTGCGTGCTTCCATGTATTGTTACATCAATGTTTACTTAGCACTAATTTACTTTAACCGCAGGTACAAAACTTATACCTTTAAAGTGAATTAAGATAGTAACTACTTAAAAACAATGTTTTATATAAATTGAGAAATTATACAAAGGTGAAAGTTAAAAATCGATTTTAGATTGAACAATTTTACACCAAGAGCAGGACCTGAACCGGCTTCCATGGCGTTCCGTGCTGTAACCAACTGAGCTACCGTGACCGTCCGTATCGCCGATTTTTTTCAACCTAGTATGCCTTTAGCGCAATGTAATTTTTCAATCTAAAGCCGACTTTTTATTTCATATAGTGCCATCATCCGTTGTTTTATGATATATAAAAGATAAGGTATATTTGAAATAGACAAACTAGAACCTATAAATAACAGTGTTTCTCTTACGTAGCAGTTTTCACAAGTGCATACAATAACCGCAGATGTTACACCTCTCAGGGAAAATGGAAAAGTGGACAGAACAATCGAATAGCTCCAATAATTGTTCTTCGCAAACACGGCAAAACTCGAGGGCGCAGAATAAATCGCCACGAGAGTAGAGTTAATAGAAGAATAATGAAATAATTACGTATTGACGTCGCGTGAGTACCGGGGGTCCATACCCCACCCATACGTTTGATAGACAGTTCGCGTGCAGTGACCAATTATTTTGGGGTAGGATTTTGGCGCCTTCGAGACAATAGGATCGGTTCGCACCTTTGCCGCGTTATGTCGTTAAAAAGTAGTTTTCCATATGGTGTGAATGGGGCTGTGCCGTTTTTAATGGGGCAAACAAGCAACGGTCTGTGATCGATTAAATTTTAACGTGTTTTTCGTTGCGGGAAATAAGTTTACAGAATTCTCCTGTAATTGTTTCCGGGCAAAAAGTACGTTCGTAAAGCAAAACCTGAAAAATAATTAAAAATGCCGACCACTTCTGAAAGGTCAGCAGCAATGATACGAAATGTAAGGAGGGGTCATTTCACAGAAGTAAACACGCGATTGTCTACACTAATTCGTTGGCAACAATACAAGGGAGTCATAAAACGCGAATGCAGTAAACCGAAGTCCGCTAAAAGCCGCCGGGGCGGGGTCGATACGCCCAGCGTTTTACCATGGACATGCGATGTGCCAGCGTCTTTATTAACGCCTGCTGACTTATGGACGCCTAGTACTCCTAGGCGTATCGCTAGTGTGAATTAATTGATCAAGGAGTTATATATTTATCCGAGTTTACTTACTGTACCAGGAGTATTCAAAAGTAAGAATACCAGGCTTCTATGAATTACAAATGCACTCGTTCCCGGTAATAATACACACCTATACGCGAGATTAAATAAACTTTTAACGTAGTTCTACTTTCCTGGTAATTGTTATAATGCATAAATGAATCTCAGTAACTAAAAATATTCGAATGAAGCAACCCTAGACCATGGTTACGTACAGATTATTAAAAGCACATAACACAGTAAACATTTACGAAACAAAACTGAAGCTCGTGTGTCATCTGGGCTAATCGCTAGATAATGTCAGAACAAACACTTGGCATTCACTGTAATTCTCCTTGTGAAATAGCGGTTTCTCTGATGAAGTTTACTCTGACTTACCTGTCATAAAAGTTTTTAGCATCAAAGGACATGCCTTATAATTCGTAAGAAAATATTCACTGTACAAATTTTACGATACAAATTAAATAAGCAGGTAAAAGTATAGTCGCAAGTCTTATTTGATTTCTGCTACTAATTTAAATTTCTCAAATATTATTTCTCTTTCGCTACCGTGAGAAAGCCTAATATTTGTTACACGTAGCGGATGCAATGATAACTCTTAAGTCGTAGATTAGTATTTTTCTAAATAAATAAACGTTATTTGCTTACGAGGGTGCATAAGAGGTCTCTGTTCTCGACTCAATGGTGTTTGTTTAAAACCACTCGAAGAGTCGATGGGCTACACAAATCTCTAGTGACAATACTTGAAAGTAAATAATCGTGTCAAAACGATCAGAACGGTACTACTTGCACATCACTGTTAGCTGTCATCGGTGACATTTAGAAAAACATTTAGACTCTGTGGCAACTCGTAATCCATGTCCTTTTATTATGGAAAAAAGTGACCCACGCGATAAAGTTAAAAATAAATATGACAGAACCGCCTCTCTCGACATTTCTTTTTTAAATTTTGAATACAGAACGTCAACATGGCGCCAGTGTAATCTATGCTATTGATATTTGCAGTGAATAAATACGGCTTCCAATTTTAAATGTTGCTGTTTTTTACAGTGGCGTGTATCTCGGTGTATCTCAAACAGTGACCATAGATTAGATAAGGCCGGATGTTGGCTAGATCAGATGGAGCATAGACTAAGTTTGCTTAATAGATAACCGCTGGATCTTTCCACGTGAAATCAAACAAGACGTTTTCTTATATGTGTGTCAGGCAGGAGCTGGCTTACTCGTGTTTGTACATTGTTTTATTTTTCTTACCTTGAGACGGAAGAAAACATTCCATATACTTTTAAAATAATCTTATCACTTAACAATGTCACACGAGACCTTTACGGATCATCGCTATGAAAAGAAAAGATTTCAATCCACAACATGTTATATCTGAACGAAAGTTTGACACAATTCAGCCATTAATCAAAACAAAAGCTTAAAAATGCTTCGAGACAAACATTAATTAAAACGACGACGTTTTCACACGGCATACATTAACACTATATCATTAGTTATTTGTTACTATTTTCAATACTTTGAGTTTTTCTATGCGGGACGATGCCAAAACGTCATAGTTGGTTTGAATGTTAATTAATTTCAGCTGACGCACGTATAGTGAAAGTCCTCGCAGGCTGTCAAAATGTCCACAGTGGTGTCTGACGTAAATCGTATTTGAAAGAAAATTCTATATAGGTAAACGAGCACAGTGTGGAACAACGGCTACAATAGTTTTACATTTATTTAGACCTTTAGGTTTATCTCGCACAAAAATAAAACAGGTAATTGGCATGAATCAGTAAGAGAATTTAATGTTAACAAATATGAAACAATACTACTCTAGTCTTAAATTATGTAAAATATAAAAATTAAAACTTTACCACATAAGTGAACGATACACGGCATGAAACTGACAATTTCTAACAAGAATCTAAACAAGAAATACTGTTTTTTGGGGCTTGTTTACATAGCATGAATAACCTAGTTTTATACAATTGAATAATTACGAGAAATTTACCTACAAAAGTAGTAAGTTCCTGGAGTAGTCCTGTTTACAAAATTAGACTAAGAATTCTATACTCTAGCCAATACAAATATTAAGCTTAAATGTATCGCCTTGATTATGTTTTAGTTTCTTTACATTGTTCTTCAGAGTTTCCCAAGGTCATAATTTTGGTGCAACCCCAAAGATCCAAACTCCCGACTCCACGAGCATAGCTTGGTCAGCACCGCCCAATTATAATAATCGAAGAGTGAAAGCCGCAAGATGTTAACAACGAGCTCAAAATTAACTGTTGACTTTTGGCACAGTGTTTAAGCCAGCGGGTCAGTATCGTTGTCACGCCATAAACTGTAACTGACGCTGCCAGCGTCGATTACACAGCGCTTCCAGTCGCGTCAGCAACACCGAATAATTACTTTCCGTCACTGCACTATCGAATTTTCCGTAGCGCAGTAATTTTCGTCGCCGACGCGAATTAAATTTAACGCATGTATCATAAATAAAACTTGAAATGGAATATTCGGCTAAACTACAGATTAGTCTGTGGGATGCGAATTCGATTTACTAATATTTGATACGATAAAATACCTACTATCCCTGATAGTCGGAAAATTAAGCCTTTTAATCGTCTCAAAGACCTGTTAAATTTGAAGTCTTTAAATGAAAAAAAAATGTCTTTGGAACACTGGTTTTATTACTTCCATAAGACTTGGCTTAAAGGACTTGTTACCAAGCCATTAAATATAAAAAAAATTATTACTTCCAATTTTAAATATAACATCATTTTATATTATTTATACTGTTTTTTTAAGTTAATTTCCTTGCATTCTACTAATAAAAAAATATATTTCGGAGTATTTTTCATAGTTAAACCTTACACGTATTTAATAAAATAAATATTTTATTATGTAGGACACGTACTTGAGTTAAGTAAACTGGTACAATAGTTGGTGTTGGTTCTGTCAATGTGTAAGGACTAAAGAATTTATTTACAGAAACTTAATTTCAACCAACGAATATACTAACGAACCATAGTTATACTTTGCAAAGTGCTAAAAAAATAGACAATGACTTCGAACAATGAATATTGATGAAGAGGTTTTGGTTAGTTCTTATCGGATTATCACAATCTATGTTGGCTTGTCTAATTATTATTGAGGTCGTTGACCGTTATTTACGTCACCGTGTAATGCTAATATCATCAAGTTTTACACTAAGGTTTTATTGCGCGAAGTGTTATAGTATGGTCTAGTTAAGTTGCTTACGTGGGTTTTATTACATTATTTTACCCATTTCTTATTTTAATTGTTTTATTTAGTTTTTACCTAAACTTAAGAATACTTTGCTAAACCAAAAAACGTTGTATAAATATATTTCTTGAAGGACATATTTCTTGGCAGTCACAATATAACAAAACATCCATAGATTTAATCCGACTAGATAAGTATAACTAAAAATGAGATTTTTGCATAATGTGTGAGCCACTTGCAGCCCTCGCGAACCGACTAACAAAGTAACACTCGGCTCAAGTGTAACGAAGTGGCGGTCTGCAATTCGATTACAGACTAGTGCAGGGGACTCGATTCTAAATAACTTAACTCGGTTTTCTCGAGTGTCACTTTATTCGATTTACCAGCGATTATTCCTAAGTGTATTTGGGTCGTACTTTTCGATACTTTAACTTTTTACGGCTCGTAAAAGGTGTTACAATCTTTGTACGCTATAAATTCTGTGTTATTATAATCGGTTATAATAAAATTTTATTGCGCTAAGCCGTTTTATATCGCCCATTCAGATAATTGTCAAAGCTTTAAAATATCTAGTCTTACTGCGCGTGTTATTAAACGAGCGAGAGTGCATTCCGTTTATAAAATTACGATATTTAACACCCAAAAGCCTAAAAAATTTAGATTAATGTCGTATATAAAGATCACTTAATAATATGTACTTTAATGTTTGCGTATTAATTAGACACATTGAATCCATTTAATATGTTGACAGATTTATTGAGTTTTTTTAAATTTCGTGACAGGACTTGTAGCGACGAGAGTGGCCTACAATACGCTATAAGACCTGTTTTAGACATGTTTCTTAAAGAAGCGAAAAGGGAAGCAAAATTATTTTACCTATTGGTTGAAATTAATTCGTTATATGGACTCGAATAATTAACTTTTGTACTATTGCGTTTTTAAGACACAGACGGGATTCGAACTCTAGCTATATATCGTAAAAATACAGCGGATATGAGAAAAGAATCAAAGTTTCGTTCGTGTTTCTACCAAATAAGCTTTTCGCTTAAGTAGGACATATTCATAAAACACGACTTACTTTAATATTAACATACGGTAGGATACTAATAACAATTTACCCCGGTACAAGGCCATCAACTTAAGCAAATACCGGGCAAATTTTCCCCAACCATAAACATAACCGTGTCATAGGCCGTCAAACCAGGGAAACACTTGCAATCCCGGGAATAACTCGGAGGGTCCCTCATCTTGATATGAGAATATCAAGATGAGGGACATACAACATAGTAACCGTACCATTTGGGAGATTCTGATCTATAAGATATAGTACAGACAGGTCTTCATAGACGAGAGATCTATTCTGTATTTTTTTTAATTTAAAATTTCTTTATGATCACGCAGATACATTATTGTGTCTGTTTCACTGATGGAACTTCTTAGAAGCACGTTGATGTGACGTATTTATTTTCAGGCTTGCAGTAAGACTGCAGCTATTACATAAATAATAAGGTTTTGAATCTAGTCTCTCGTTAAACAGAATTATCGATTATATACTTAGTAAGTGCCTGCGCTACAAATGTTAGAGAAATAAGTCCATACGGGCCCTATAAGGGACAGGAGACTCCGGGTCACCGAAGTATAAAATCAGTATGAGAACGCGTTAAATAAAGCCCCGAACGACTCATAAAACACTCACGGTTCCTTTACGACGTACTCTTTGTTTGGGGGCAACAGCGCGATTAAGGATATCTTCGTGGTGAATATGTTTTTCAAAAATTCTTATTTGTTTGGGTTCGTTTTGCGTTATTTGTATAACACTAGATAAAATACGAAATTATATGCATATTGTAAGATATAATGACGCTGAAAAGACGAGGACTTCAGCCTAAAACAGAAGTTAAAAGACTTAATGGTTTTTTCAAATCTTAACCAATGAAATAAATGATTTCTGCAAACAATAGAACCTTAAGTAATTTACGAGATATTTATTACTCTACAAGATAGGTGTTATACTACACTTCACGTTAGACGAATACGCTTAGGAAAATATACGAATATCTGAGCGCATACTTCGATAGGAATATTTCAAGAACCCGTCAATTTGATGCATCATTTAGGGAGAAACATTACGGTTTCCCGAAGCACATCAATAAAACATTATCATAACATTACGAGATCATATGAGCCGTCATAAAAATCGAAGCGGCCATAAACAAGTCACTCTACATCCGAACGCGAAACGAGCATCCGTTACAAATCACCCAACAAAAGGCGAGATATCGGACGTTTCCTAAACACACAGGCTCTTGTCTTTATTTAATCATCACAATTGAATCCTCCGCAGTACGGGTTGACAAATTCGCACGCCCTCTACATCGTCTTAAACGCGTACTTAAGCCTACCCTTCCTTCACCCTCGGACGCCTCCATTCTTTTTATATTGCAACTTTATTAACGCATAAAGGTCTGCTGATGGCCCTTTAAGAATTAGGATGCGTCCTCCGCTCACTGGAGCCGAACAAATCGAGTGTCGGGATCTCGCCACTCCGGGAACCGGCCACATCCCAGCGCAATTAATGAAACCGTTATCGCGCAAATTTGAATTTCGAACGTTTTTCATTAAACCGATTCGCGAATTTGACTCTCCCACCATCTGTTGTCGGAAACAAAAGAATCGGCTCGTTTAAGCGGGAATAAAGGAGTGCAGAAGAATTCTATTACGAGTGTAGTACACGGAGGGAACGATCCAATAAGAGTATTGACGAAGCAATCGGATTTACATGTACTGTACTAAAACGAAATCATGAATGAAGCGCAGTATAGGAAACCCAGAACATTATCCTTATGCTTCCATTTTACGACCTTTACCCCCATCGGAAAGGGTCGCGACACGCCGTAAAGCGCTCCGTCCCGCTCCCGCTCGGGAACCGCTCGTAAAACGGAGCGAGATAATCACGAAGATGAGTCGAAAATTATTTTTTTTATTATCACCATCGGCGGTGCTCTTTTATTTCCTTTTTACGGTCCGAGTACCTCATAAAAAGACAATAAACTTACTATTTACAGACCATCAGGAAATTGTTAGTCGAAGAGGTCTCTTTACGACACATGAAGGACTGATGCACTCTTTACGAGTGAACCGACATTAACGGAATGATACATTTTATCCGCTACTAACTTTGCCCCCGGATTTTCTTAAACGCCTGTAAATGTGACCCCTTCATTAGATTAACTTTTATCCTACAGAGTATAGGCAATAAAGACTTGAGTGGTATTATTAAAAATAACGAAATTTAACATGTCTACAATTAAACCATAGTTAGGGAATCATTTTAAATTTTTAAATCTACCTTCATAACCATACAATGTAAATTTATAGTAAATATTAATATTTATCCTATAATAATGCCTTTCTTACAAACTGAACCATATTTCTGGATTTTTCTAGATTACGTTTCGAAGTACGAAACTACCCTCATTACACTTAACGTTTTTATTACGCTTAATCACATTTTTTAAATTAAGAACAGTTAAAAACAATAACTATTGACGCTTAGTAGCCTAAATAACTACGCAGTGAGGTAAAATCGGCAGGATAATATAAACATCTAGTAGTGAAGTCGTCTCTTAATGGGATACGATATAATAACAGTTATTAAACGGTTGCTCGTCGACTAATGCGCGTTAACCGCTTTTTTATGTCGAACGTCAGATATTGCCTGCTGTAAATCGTGGCCAGATTATCGGCTAAATTGTTTTACGATATATTTTCATTATTAATGAGAGAGAATTTATAAATTTATACCCGCGTTGACGCCATGTTTGATAAGTTGCTTTGTCCGGCTCGTGGGTTTTATCGGCTTCCATAAAGTAATTTTTGATGGCGAATTACTTTTACACTATTACGACGCACCCCCTGTTCTTCAGTGCCTTTGATTTTTACTTGTCTATTACTCTAGTGTTATTGTTACCAAGCGACAACGTTTTAATTGAAATAACTATGGGACACAAAATCTTTTAGAGTCAGCGTACAATTCCTTTTATAATGGAATGTCGGATTAAAGATCTCAACTTAGTTTCCACAGAACAATTTATCTGCCGCCGTAATAGCGCGGAGCGGAACGTGAACGATTTCAATATTGTGAATTCCAAGACTGCTCTCGCATAATGAATTTCGGGATTGCCGTGCGGTTTTTCGGCAAATCCCTTAGACCCGACTTTATTAGTACATACGGCCTATGTACAGATAATTTAAGTAAAGTATGCGTTCTCGATGGTGCGCCGTCGTGGCTCGTGCCATCGCGGCCTGGAACGGTACAAATATATGATAATAAGGGTGCTTATTTAGGTCCGGCGATTCGTATGATAAAACTGTACCAATGATATTCGCCGCAGACAATTTCTATGGAGATTCCGGTCTTGTTTCGGGGCTAAATCCGAGCGGGAGTGATATATATGGGGCAGCCCGAGGTTCCCTTATACGAAAATATCGCTTGGAGAAATATGAGTGTGCCAGCGATATTAGGGTGGATTCGATTGTGTTACGGGAGTCTGGTACAAATTGCAGGGCGTAGGAATTGTGCTCGACATAAACATGTAATTCATTATTTCCATATACGTTCGTTTTAACAACGGTAAAAGCTATTTTTTCTCCTTTTAACGTGACTGATTTTTCAATAAGATTCGCTTCTGTAAATTTCAAGTGGGATCATGGGTTCGAATCACGGGGAAACGCGTCTCACAAGTAGGATGCAGAAGCCGACAGACACCTTCTCTTCTGTAGACCATCGATCAGTGAAACTTCACTTTTTATAGAAAAAGTGGGGGTTAAAACAAACGAAACTCGACCAAAAATGGTAAAGAAAAAGAAGAACGAAAATAAATTGGATTGTCTTAATTACCAGGGTCTTATAAGTGGGCTGGTATTAGATGCGTTAGGTAATTCGAACCGCGTTCGAGTTAATTTTTTAACATTCCACGGCCGCTGCGCCTGAGGCGGAGACCGTTCTAATTAATATCGGCCCGTTTTCTCCGCTATTCATTTCCATCCTTTGGCTTTTTGTTGGTCTTCTGGTTACGTTATTGTTGCGGCTAACTAATTTACATGTTAATGAGATGCTGGTATTCAAATGAAATCGATCTGGCTTTTGAACGCACCTTATGTACCTACGCTGCAAATGAATATATTATATATCTATAACTATAACAGAAATTACCTTTGAATAAACTATGCCACAAAAAAAATTAAAAAGTGTATATTACTATATTAATGTTTTAGTAGCAGCAGATACGTAGTAACGTAACGATTAAAAAAAATTATGCTTAGTATAAGATAGGACAAATATACAGTACAGATATTGTTTATTTTTATATGTTCAACAAAAACCTTTTTAAACGTTGATAATGTAAATAATCATTTAAGCTTACGAGGCGTACATATAACATAAGCGACTATTTCCAAGCGTAGCTCAGGTTTCTTTGTCCCGCGATTACGTATGCAAATGATGAGTACACCTGTGTCTTTATGTTCGCCCGGTACATCGCCAGATGGAAATGAAGGAATTTTCTTTTGTTTAGTTACTGTTTCGTACTGAAATTATTTATTTATCTGTTTTATAAAATGTACCACAATTTTAAAAGTTATAAATAGACCACCAACGTCCCATTCAAATTTAAATTTGGAACGCGATTAAAACACATGCTAATCGCAATGGCGGCTTAATTTGCAAACAGTAAGATGTGACGATTGTATGTTGATTATCTGTGTAACTACTGCATCGTTCCAAGTTCAAAATGGTTTTATGTACCTACTGAAAACATGGCGGCTGTGTTATTTTGTCTTAATTCCAGCCAGCTATGAGAAGCATATTTAATATCTGACACATTTCAGTTATTAATTACAATTAGTAGTTAGTGTAAAATAAAATAATTTAGATTAAATTTTAAACTGGTTCAGCTAAGCGCTACGTGTGAAGAGCATTATTCCACATAGTTTAGTTTGGTCGAGTTTATTGTGCGGTTGTTTTGCGCTCAGTGGTTGCGGTTAATTATACTTATGATGTGTGAGACACAAATAAATCTTAGGATAATATTTTAATACGGTTAGAAACTCGATTGGGATTAACAAAACGAAAGCTCTTTAAGTAGGGTTCTATCGTGGAAGTTTCTATGAAAGTAATAAGAAATTATTTTGAAATTATGATTCGAAACGTATTTATCTATTTGTGGAAGTAAACCGATTCGTTCACGCAACATTGCTGAAAGGTCTTGACGTTCAAGCCCGCAGTAAGCCGATTACTTTAAAAGGCCGTGAGTAGTGAACTTTAAAACACTCCACTTAGAATCTAACATCTTAGAAAAATTGCGAGTATCTATTTTCTTGCTTCTTTTGTCATTTTAAATATGGGCTTGTGTTATTTTAGTCTTAATTTGTATTTAAAAATCTTCGAAACACAATTATAATAATTAAGCTTTAAGAGACATTAGGAATTTGGTAGTAAAATTTTAACGTTCGAAATTCAAAATAGTCATCCGTCACCCGCAAAGGCATTTCTCTATTCCATAATCCATTCTATTCTAAATTCAAATCGTCGCGGGGGACGCTCGCTCCCCTCGCAGCACAAAAAATACAACATATTCACACCGAGTAGAAACAACCGAGTGATAAATCACCTTCGGGAAATTAAAAATGTCTTTAAAACAATACTTTCTTTGCATCCGTATTTCGTACACCCGTCCCTCTCTGATGCACCCCTTATTGCACCTCGAATTGTACCTGTCTCATTCCAACTGAACATTAGTTTGACTGAACGTTTTAGATATTTGCGCGCGATTGCTTCCAAGTTTAATTACATTTTTTCGAAATGACAGCGCGGTAATAAGTCAGCTTTAAAGATTATGCAAGTTTTATCTGTAGATGAATTTTTCAAATAAGGGGAGGTCCTGGTTTGTAAGAGTCTATTTTTATAAAAGACTTCTTATATCCTATACCTGTGAATGATTATATTTTACAATTTTGCATTATAATTCGACAGCAAAGGAATATTACATCTACTATAATTATAATATAGTCGTAAATACGTTGGCCCAATCGCATACCTATGTTTGAGAGGTAGATTACAGTTGATAATAAAACAACGAAAAAAAAATTAGTATAGTTTAAAGTTTTATCTATGGGTAAACAGAATTGCTTACGTATTTTGTAACAACATAGGACAATTCACGAAAAGCATGTAGTCTAGATAAAAAAAACACGAGAAACGGCTTAACAAGAAAAAAAAAAAGTGATCTACAATCTACATTTGCGATTCTAGAATCGGTAGCAACATTTTTTTATTAATGCAGGGGAAAGCAACGACGATAACTTCCAATTTCTAATGACTTTTTAAAAACAATCTTAATTACATTTGCGGAAAAGGCGGGAGATAACGTTATCAAGTTTTTCTTACACCCTGCTGATTAAACTTCTTTAACCACCCTCTTGCGAGTAGCTTTTTATTCAAAAGAAGCCTTGTTTTCGTAAAAGACATTTAAATCACAGATTTTAATGTAATAGTTAATTGATTTAAAAACGTTTTTTTAAGCTATCTATATTATGTTCATATATTCTGAGTTGCCTTCAAGTGGTCGATTGTATACAATAAATCCGTTATAGCATATAAATCTTATTTTGTATTTTACATGTGTGCAATAAAAAGTTAATGACTAGATAATCAAATAACTATTGTAATATAAACTAGAATAGAGTTAATTCAATGTAAAAATACCTAACCAACGTAAAGTCAATTCATGCAAAAGAAATGCCTTTGATTTTTTTGTATCGTAACATTTACGATTGTCCTCTCAACGCGCCCGTAAATGTCTCCAAGTATTTATTACAATTAAATATTTTACTACCCAATAAAACGTATTAATAAAACTTTTGTTAAAATAGCTCTAATTGACCTCGACACAGTCTATTAAAACAGTTAGGACTAGTCGCGTACAGGAAAAAAACCTCAATCATTAATGTGCTTCATAAAATATAAATAGTAAATATATATCACATAATATATTGTATAACGCGCTTTGTCAGTCAGGTCAATTTTATATATACTGGTGGAATAACACTGTGTTTTGTTTGTATGTCCCAACTGAATTATCTAAACTGTGCCGTGCCTGCGCACTGGCATTAAAACGCTGTAAAGATATTTTTTTTTTACTTTTTTATAGGTCACTTTTTCTAAATAGTGTAATGTTTTATGGCTGGAGTTTACTGAATAAAGTGACAGGGGATTCAATTTATGAACAATATTGGAGTGAGACAAAAAATACCGATTTTATTAAGTCGTAAAACGCTTAGTATGCTGTTTTTGTGGTTTAATTAGATTTTTAGTGTTTTTAGCATTTGATGGCCACCCTCGGTTGAAGTGACCCGTTGCTTGTGAATAATAAAAAAAAACGTACATTTTACCTGCTTAAATCTTGGTATTCGTTGGACATAAAATAATTTATTTTGATAAAAATATCAACACTAACATATATCTGCTACACAAGGTGGTTTACGACTTTACTTCGTTTTAAATATTAAATTAAAACTGGGAAAACGAAAAGATATTTACATAATATATTAAAGGTGTATGATTCACTTACTGTCGTCAAATTCTTCTTTGAATTCATATTTCGGTCTTACCTGTAAAGATAAAAGTAACATTAGTAAAATAATTCTGCAAGTGGAAATAAAACAAAAGTTAGTTTAATACCCAAAATACTATACTAAACCTATTAAGTACTAAAGACTAAACACCAACGATAGACTGTACACCATTTAATACCGTACGTACTTCACGCGAGTAGTACACTTTTAAATAAAACAATTTAACGGTTTAAAACGCGATGTATTTTATTAGAATATTATTTTAACTACGGCCCGACGTTTCAGCTGAAGTTAAAACAAATCGTTTATAAAGAGATTTTATAGTAATGAAGTGTATTATTTAAATTGTGCGCCTTTGTCGTTACTGCAATGAAAAATGCTTGTACTACGGAGAGACCTTCAATTATATATTAAGCGCGATTACAAATATCATACTAAATATTCTGAGTTCACGCTTGACTGATTCACAAACGTAATATCTATAGTTGGGGTGACGTAAAAAGGCGCACTCGAACGGACAGACAGACATATTAATATTTATATACGTCGCTTACAATTATCATCTGTTGCACCTTTGTAGTGTAATAATAATTGTCGCCTGGCGTGGGGTCGCCATACTCTTTGTAATAGTTTGGATAACTTTAGGCATAATCCTTAGTTATTAAAATCATATACTATACTTTTTAAAAATATTATAAGATCAATGTCTAAAATTGTGTAATTAAAAATAATAACAATATAAATAAAAAAAATATTCTATGTGTTTTTCTTTTTAATGTGTTGTCTATAATCTGTATCGTAAAATAACACTGGCACATAATAAAATACGTCACTTAAAGTTAACCGTGCAGATCTTAAGTTCAGCTCCAATTTAATACATCTCCAACGTATTCACAGAATCAGGATAACACATTTCAAGTATTCCAACAGATAACCATTACAAGTTATAATCCGCCGCTTTGCCCATAAATATTCAAAATCATTTCACGCACGGTCACCCCATCACAGACAATAAAAAATAGACACCAGCATCCCTACGCAAGATTGACATCTGTCAGAGAGAGCTTAGGGGCCGATTCGACCCCATACGCTGGTCGAATAAATTTTTAATCAAAATATTTTTTCCCCCCAAGATGTTAATTTCTGTTTTGATGTGGCAAAAGTTAACTGGAGACCGGTGGTATGAATAAATTAAATATTTCGCTATTTATCAACATGCAAATGCTAAAATATTGTATTAATAGCGTTTGGACAGAACAAGCCTCGAACTTAGCGTGTGGCATTACGTGATAGGTTGGTATTAAACGCATATTAATATTATAATTTATAAATAAATGTTCCTTTGTCTATTCCTTGAGCAACTTTTTCGCTCGATTTTTAGGTATAAACTATGAGACCTTTGATTTTCAAATCCATTTCCGATACAGGAATAATTTGTTTTTCTAACACGATTTCCTTACGACGCTATTTTGTATTGATTGTTTAACATCAAGTCCAGAGAACTCGTAGATTAGGCTCGTAGTATTTAGTAGGTTGTAACAAAGATAAGTCTATCAAAAAATACTTTTAAGTTGGTTTGATAAATAGATAAATATCCGAAACGTTGTAAGTAATAAAGGAATAAAATTTTCTCTTTTAAAGCGATAGCAAAACTTGAAGAAGTAATTGTATTAAATCTGTAAAAAAATACAAAGTTATAAGCCGATTGTAAATCACATTTTAAGTAAACCACTCGTAAGAAAATAAATTCTTTAAACGTAACTGGAATTGGAAGCATTTTTCAACAAAAACAAAAGATCAGCAATTAATTTTAAGACAATAGTAACTACTAACAGTAGCCAATTGCCAATGTAAATGATAACCGTTTGATAGCCGTGAAAATTATGTACATACTAACAATGGTTGTGTTAAAGGTAGCTAGGTTATGCCAAATTGCAGTTTAAGACTCTGGGGTAAAGGTGGAAATCCCGTGAGATGCAAGGTAATTTCAAAAGAGAAGAAATTTCAATAGTTTTAGTAACGAGTGGAGAATGGCTATTGGTCACGGTTCGCGGACCACCGACGATTCTTCTAATTTGTAGGTTTAAGATGAAATTTAAATATTTTTTAGTTTGATCGTACTTCATATTAAATCTGGTAATACGGCTTGAATAACAAATCTTTACTTATGAACGCGTTAACAAAAACCGAGTTTCAATTAGTTTAATGTACATATACTGTGTTAAAAACACCGCCATCTACAGGCGCGCTGAGAACTTGAACTATCTTGTCAAATGTCACTATAACTTATAACCTTAAAATCGTTCTTAATAAATTAAAAATATTCTAGTATTTACTGACAGGAACGATCTTGAGCGAAATAGACTTTTTAGCAAAAGTAATAAAGTAGTATTTAATTACAAAATCTCAATAAGTAGTTATTATCGTACCACTGTGTATAAACGAATATAATCACTTATAATTATATAAAAATATACATTGTAAAGCAATTTTAAATGTTTATGATTTTTATTACCCAATAATTTCTCCGAAATACAAAACAGACCTCGTTTTAAACACAACTTTCAACATTTGCCAACATTTATTTAAAAAATTCCATTGTTTAATCTGTGTTCTTGTCTATTCGACTCCAGCTATTGTCTATGACACGTTAAATCACCAGAAGCTGCATTTAACATCTCATAAACATAATCACAGAGTGTTACTTTTCACTCATTACATATGCTACCGTGTACAGAACAAATAAATAATTATTCTTGACATAACCAGTTTCGATGAGCCCTCACACGGGAATGTAGACAAATAGTAATTTAAGCGTCAGAGGTCTTGTAGGCTGGTTGTATTAGCATTTTTTTAGTTGAAAAATATTCTAGTAGCCTATTTAAGCTTGTTTGTCAGTTTTTAAAGGGCTCCAAATGTGGATAATTAATCACTGTTACTCTTACGCGGTTTACGTAATTTACATATAGTGTTTCTTTGATATGTCTTATTTCTTATCATCATACATATTAACACAACAGGTTTTACATCCTATTAGATAAATAGTATTATCTCTATTCTATATTACTTCATTACTTAGTTTAAAATCCTAATTGAAACATAAATGTTGTTTTGATGGAATTATAGTTAAAGCGTGATTTTACATTTCGTATATCGGTATCGAATACTGATTGTTTGAAAGCCTGTTAAGAGAAGAAGATTCAAAGATATTTATAATATGACCTAACACATTGGTTATAATGCCAAAGTCCTCATTTCTTATTTCAAAAGAAATAAGCATTGGATTAAATATGAACAATTTGTTCATTTGTACCCTATTCTCTCTCTTTCTAGGATCATCACCTCCCGCTCTAACGCGCAGCTGTATGACGAATCACTTTGTCATTTTTGACAGATCTCCAATTGTTAATTTTCACCCTTCACAATTAACAAAGCTTGTATCAAATATTACAGTTGTGTTAACTTTGGTAATACAACTTATTGTATTGTTCTCTTAACGCGTATATGCAGCTTAAGCCACGTTAGAATAAATGTAACGAACGGAAAAGTTATTTATTTATAAGCAGTTTAGTTTTTTCGCTGAAAATAAAACAACTAACTAGGTATGTTGTTACGGAAATTACATTAGGATAAAATTTACTTATTTCAATAACAAACATCAAAAATAGAATTTTATATTTAAAATAGTACCTAATTATTACATTACTGTTAATATGTTACATTACATGCGTAAACGTGGACCTCCACTGGGTCATCAACACCCTATACTGTGTTTAATTTTCTTTGTATTATTCAGCTTTCTGTTTATTATGTGTAAGAACTTTTAATTTATTCAGTTAATAAGCTAGAGCTGTATAAAATGACTTGAAGTCATGCTACAAGCGCTGCTTTCCGAAAAAGTCTTATCGTGCTATTAAGTCGACATAAAACAATAGTTATTTGTAAGTTACTCGTATGTAACGGACGTAATACGCAGCGAAAAATCATAAAGATTTTCTACATCTTCAAGCAACGATATGAGCGTCAACGTAAGTGTACGATCGATTGTAAATAATAGAAACCCGACGTGAACCAGAATGGCTTTCTAATATTCATTAACAATTTCACGTTCACGCTATACCAATTTCCCTCCAAAACGGACCAATCATATTTCGAGGAAAACTCTATAGGTATCTGTGGACCCGCCCTTCAGTCCCTGCTAATGTAATATTTAGGCGGCCAGATACAATGCCAACATTCAGAATTTAATAAACTGCCATAGACTATGAATTATTAAGACCAATTTTACGATTACATTTGCTAAGAGCCCAATAGTGGGGCTGATACGTGACGAGATTACACGAATGACCGATGGGAAAAAGCTTAATATTTTATTGCCCCGAGTTTTCAATTTTGCGAGTGAATTATTGATTACCCTCGAGAATATCGGGATAAACGTTTCAGCTATCAAAAATGTATTAAAAGTTAACTAAAACGTCTCGTTTGGGATCACTTCTTAAGTGTTTCTGTGAGTACATTTATTATAGTATAGTCTGTATTGTTGCGTTTTAACGTTTTATTTTGATATATTTAGTTAGTTACACATATCAATATAAATCTACATACAATTTCAAAAACTTTTACTTTTAGTCGTTTTACAATTTTCAAAAATCAAAGTGACATTTAGTATTGCGATGTAATTTTAAATTTAACAATTAAATTAAGTGAATTCAAAGCTTAGAATTAGTGTAACAATCAATAAGCCAAACAAAGCCAACTGGACAAGCGTGAAACGGAATTGATTAAGAATTTCGTTCCGTCACATTTTGTCGCGTGACGGTCATCGGATTGATTTTCTGAGGAAAACGCAGTTGCTATGGCTGGTTTTAGGATGGGTAAAATTAGAATATAGAATATAAAGCCTTAATATTACTATGTACCACAGAACTGACAACTGAAAAATTCATCGTTCTGTGGTAAAAAATCGAGGTTAGCTTATAGAGCTATATAATTAGCGATTAGATGCTCCTCACTTTAAGGGTACGTGACCAATGTCGGCATACTGCAGAATAAGCAATAGAATCATACGAAATAACGATTATTGTGTTACGCCCCGGTGGGGTCGCTAAATAAAATTACCGCTCCTTCAAGCTGTACGCTTCAATTTACTTCATAACTTTCTGACATTAAGGCTGTTTATTCACGAGTATCTGACTACTTATAGACGCAGCACAAAAATACGAAAAAGTATTTGTAATTAAAACTAAAAGAAAAAGGGCATTTAGTTTGCTTTGCGTCGCATGAAATTTAAAGATTCTTAAAAAGTATTTAAAGATATTTTATTAATGGTTAGTAAATTACGAGTTCTATATTGATTACTAACCTGACCTTAACAACTATGATGTCAACCATTTGAGTCGTAATAACTAAGCTTTGTACTTTGTGTTTAAAAAAGTGAGTTTTGATGAGAACATATTTTCATTTTAAGCGTTTTCTTAACTGAAAACGTATTGTAGGGTAAACCACTTAGTTACGTTATGCTTAAGTTTGTCAAATCTGTTGTGTCGTCCTGGGATAACATGTTTTTTTCCATCCACTCTTGGTACTACTTGCTTTTGGTGGATACCATCACAGATTATATATTATGTTATATTTTTAATGTTCCTTCATTCTTTACATACTTAAATTATTCGTGTATAATAAACTTTATTATTATTTAAACACATCACGATGGTGGCCGCCGTTCACAAATGCGAGTTGAATTATGCTGACACTCATCCGGGTTGCCACTAGGATTTCGATGAGAATATATCTACAAGAGCCTAGTTTATTTACGTAATACCACGGTGGTTATTCTCAAACAGTGATATACTTACGCCAACCTTTATCACTAGGTTAGCTTCTAGTAATCAATTGGTAAAATTGTTTCATCAGTCCCCGAATAATAATTTACCTAAAAGCTATATAAAATCTCTGCAAGCACGTAATCCGATAATCGAGCACAGACAATAAATGTCAAAAACAAGTTATGGTTAATTCCACAGACAAAAAATCGAAATTACCAACCAGTCTCGCATCCGAATTTCATCGCATAATTGAATATAATTGAAAAACGTAATTATGGCGCGCACGTCAGTTAATTAATAATAAATTCGCAAATAATCACCCCTCCCCTCTCCCCGAGGACGGGATGATTGAATTATAGGGAAATTTTGAATTTTGAATAATTCACGCGGGAAAGTTAGCCCTTTTGAGCGGTATGGCGGAGTGACGTTCCGTTTTTAGATTTGAATTTTTAATTAGTTTGACTTTTGAGTGTACCTACGTCGTGTTAATCGTTTTATATTGTTCCGGGGGTAGAAGTTAATATTTGTGCATAGTTGTGTGGACGTATTTAAAAGTATTTTCTGGTATATTCATTAATAGTTTCGAAACTTGTTATAATCATTGTTAGGTTTTGATTAACTTTTCGAGCAGGATGACTTTTATGTAAATTATATTCATGATATAACAATATCCGATATCATGGCAACCCGATAGCTGTTATAAAATGAAAAATAATTTACGCTGGTGAATTTTAATAAACAAAAGGCCGAGAGAAACGAATTTCCCATTATGTAGGTGCAGATCATTGTACTGCCTCACCAAAATTCAATTTCGTTCATTTCGCCATGTTCGCGCCGACAGAGCCGTGCGACAAACCAAACAATTACACAAACGTGCGTTGAAAGCATAATTTTCCACGAAAAAACTATGTGTGAAATGTGGAGAAAAACATTCAACGTTTTGTTAGTTTTTCGCGCGCGGTGGGCCACTTTTGACATCTGTCAAACGTGAATGAATCCTTTGACAGGTATATTGACGAAAAAAACAAGAGACGGTATCTCTTAATACCATTGGTCAAAAAACAAAATAACAATAATAATTTATACTATAACGCCTTGTCATTCTTCATTGGACACACGACGTTGGCAGAATCCATACACAATGGGATAGCCATCAAATTAAGAAGAAGAGTAAAAAGAAGAAGGAGAAGAGACTGTGTCGTATAATCACGCGTACACGAATTATCAGGGATACACTATGAATATGAATGCGGTAATCAATTGGAGATGTTGCTGATACACGCATGACAATTTGGCCGCCTCATTTCAATACCTATTGTGATGACGTTGGGACAGTGTCATAACTACGCATTGAACGCTCATCCGTCATTTCCGAATGCAAGACACGCGACAATCGATCGAGATCCGAAACGTAACATGTTGAAGTGTCGAGTGATCCCAATTCTGGTGACTGATTTCCGAATGAAAGAAAGGTTTCAAAAAACTTCCTTTGTGGGAGAAGGTGACACGAGATAGTGATGTGACGATGTGCGCCTGTCGTTCTTGAATTGCCTCTTGACGGGTGTTGACGTGTGTAGGATCTAGATTGCAGACATGTTAATTGTTGGTTACCGTCGGTTGCGTGGGAGCACGTCATATTGACAGCGTTTCATTAAAAACTCGTCATTCAACCCTTGACCTTTATGTCTGTCAGGTTTTCAGCAATAATACATTGTGTAAGAATCGCTACATTATTTTGGGTTTAAATTATACTTTTATTTCCGTTCTTTATGTTGTAATTAACTGCGCGTTTAATTAATAAATTGTATTTAATATTATTTAATAAAATATTAGCCGTTTTAAAGTTAAGTGAAGGTAAGCGGATTTACAAAGCACCAAGCAACTACAAAGAAAACAAAAACTTACTTGCATTTTCACCAAAATATACAAAAATAGGACAGGAGGTTAGGTTACGTTAAAAATACAAACAGCAGCAACTTTCGAGTACAACAAGTAACTGGTAACATTTATTTATAGACAATTAGGTTATTCTCAAATTTTCTTTGATATTACCCTATAAATAAATGATATCAGGGGATAAGAAGTGTCGAAGAGCTCACCTGGATCAGTCGCATCGAGGGTCTGAGGCGTGGGCTGACTTAGAGGTCCAGGGGTACCACCGGAGCCCGGCGAGCGCACGTCGTCGTTCACCGCACCGTAGGACAGCGACGACGAAGGCGGTCTCTGTTGACAACAACTCGAAGTTATGACGGCCTGGTACTTCCTTTAACGCCTTCGTGTTTCTAATATTACTACTTTGCAAGACAGCCTACTTTTGTTTAGCAAAGAAAAATGCTGCTGTTAGTAAAGACTGGGGAATAACCAAGACATGGAAAACAACAGATTGATAGGGTTCATGCTTATGTGTAAATGTGCTTTCTTGAGTGTCTTATTACTTACAGATGAAGAAAAAGAGAAAATAGAAAAGGAGACGATTATTGGTTAAGCATTCTATACATTTCGTTTATACATTTTAAATAATAAAATTGCTATGGTATGAATTTGACCGTAACAATGCTTGGCCCATTACTCTGCGCAGGTGCCCGTAATGCCCGTAATGGCGAGCTGGCGTGCGCAAGCGCATCATTAACCGCGCATGTTGCTAGTTGCGAAATGTTTATTGTTGTTGTACGTTGTACCTATTTTCGTTACTAGTCACACCGTCCTCTGTATGCACAATCTATATATTACATAATATGTACGTATAACATAGGTATACATAGTAAAGTAAGTTTTATATACATGCATTTATAATAAGAATTTCCAAATATAAATGTCTACAGATAGAATTACTTAGATAATGCTTATGTTTGATAATTCGACTCTCATAGTTATATTTCATTTCACATTAAACACTCCATTTAATTGCTATTCATGCTAGATTTTAATTGTCTGCATCACTAACGATCATTAGGTGTTCAATTACGAAAGGAGATTGTTTTAATTTAAAATAATGGCACCTCCAGCTTAATTGAATATCGTAAAGATTACGCCTCGAGCCGATTTTAAGTGTCTTGTAAAAATCCGTGTTGTAATCTGTGGTGAAACCATAGATAATATACAGATTTAAATCCGGTGTAACACCAGCTGAAATTCCATTCAAAAATAGAACGCGTATAACCAACTGGCAATTTCAATAATCATTACAGAAAGCAAACAGGCGGCGAATTTGAATTTGTATTTAGAACAGATGTCCGCCGCGCCACTTTCAATTACACCGATCAAAAACTGACGCTGTTCAGGTCTATTCCCTAATTTGAATATCAAACATGTGTTCCGGAGGTTTAACTAGAGTTTCACGCTGTAAAGAGATTCGCCATTTGAGGATTTGCTACGATCAACTTTGACAGACATCTTTCATAGCTTACATACCCACTGAGAGCAAAACAAACTAAATTTTAGCGTTTTTAAATTAGTTTTTAACTGAAAAAACACGAGATTATCAACTACGAAACTGGCCGTTTTAAGTCAGATCAATTAGACATAGAATTGTATAGTTATAACAACTTTACTGTCTCCATGACTAGAACACTAGCAACAAACAGATGTTTAAAATTAATTAGAAAATAAACGCGTCTATAATATTACTTGTTTCTAAGTACCATCTATTCTAGCCATCGCCTAAAATAAAAGCAAATTGTCCTTTTGACAGGAAGCCCGCTCGCTAATGCGCTCAGTTCACACCATATGTGAGAATCGGAATGACTTACTTATTATCGTTTGAATTTTGTTTATCCACATGTTAGGCCCTCTTTAGACACGTTATCAACTTCAATATCTAGTAAAAATAAAAAAGGAACCTCCATCCTATTCTTTAATTGTTCAGTTGATATTCAGTAGAAACGTTTTATGTACCTACTAAATAATTAGAGGACGGGAATTTTTAGTGTGTACACTTTTTATTAAGTTGATTTTGTTTATTTAACATGAAAATCAACAGAGCGATCTCTTAATAAATATTTAAACAATTTTCGTTGCGCATTTTGCTATTATTTCAATGTATCGTGTTATCGGCTAGCCTTTGTCAATTTTGTGTCGTTAGCAAAAACTGTCAGTCAGAGATCGAACACCTTTGTAATTATTTTTCGATATGAAAACACGCGATGCGTTTATTTTGTCTAGTTTATTGTAATTTATGATTATTTAATTCAAAAACTATTAAACGAGTGCAGGTGGTCAACGATGGTAGTTTTGATATCGTTAGTGACTTATTTACATAGTTTAGTCTTTAATGTTATTAAAATCTTCGTTTCCACAATAAGGTACGCTATTTACCTTTGTTCTTAGGACATACTGGCTTTTAAAAGTAAACATGTTTTATGCAAAGATATAAAAACGTCTTTAGGACTGATACATAGGAGTGGTATTAATAAGACAATACATTTTTTTACTTTTATCAGTCTTTGTTTGTGTTTGAGTCTTGATCTAAATTATACTATCGTTAAAATATTCGATTCTAAAACCAGATGAGAATCTGTTAGATGTGTTCATATTATGTTTTTGCATGACATACCTACAACATCGATTCTCGGAAAAGGCGTGTCGCGTTTGGGTGAACTTTTTTGTTACTGATCTCTGTGAGAACGACATAGTGTGGTTTAAGAGAATCGATACTATTAATTATTTGATAATCATTTAATTTGGTAAGTCTTTGTAGCATAAGAGAAAGTTTTATGTTTATTGCTGATATTTTTATTCCTTTACTAACTTTGTAGTATTTGCCTTACCTGTCAATAAAAATGTGACGCATAAGTAGTCATTAAAAAAAACCTATAATAAAAAAATTATCATAAGTAAATCAATATTTGTACATTTAAAATGAGAAACTAAAAAGTCTATGTGCCTTCACTTTTTCTACGTTAAATGATCCATGCTTATATTACATTGTAAGTGAAAATTTTTAGTCTGTAACAGAATATTGCAAGTTAATTTTCATTACATGGGGTTGCCATTACATCACGCGACGCGGCGCGTGCGCCGGATCGGATTTCGTGGGAATTCGCCAAACTGGGAGTTGCTCTCACAAAAACCGTAATGTCACTTTATCAAACATAGTTTTAGGTGCGCGCTTGGTTTAAAGATAATTAATTATTCAACTAAAAACACGAAATAATGATCAACGTTTAGACGATACCGTATAAGTCGAAAGGTAGATATGGATCTTAGATGATGGTTACAGATATGTTTGCCACAAGAAAGATTCGAACCTGCTTTACTGGTTGCCGAAACGATATTGTACCAATTGATTCACCTAATTATACCAACAAACAACCAAAATACCAATTTTTGCATGTGTATATGTATTTGTGCATATAATTTAGTTTATTTTATTGTTATGTGGATCTCAATGTTTCTGCTATTAATCGTTAAATGTTAGCTTAGAATTCATACGAAAATTGTGATTATGCGATACCATCAGCAACTGTACCAAAACAAAACATTTGAAGACTGTAAATTGTAAGATAATTTCAATTCTTATTAGTGAAATACACTCTTTAATCCGGCCCAGTCCGTCAAACATTTGGCATCGCGCACATTTGGCAAAAACCGCAGAGTGTCTTGAAAAACAAAGCGCTCTATATTAAGATGCATGGGCTCTCACCATGACAATAGTGGACCCGTTTTCGACGATTAATGGTAATGGAAAAGTTAGGTACCCCCTCCCTTCTAGCCCCGACGTTTACCCCCGGGACTGGCCAGTCTTGGACGCCATTTATCGCAACATCTATTTGTGCCAATTTGCTCGTCTGAAACGGTTATTTTTGTTAAGAAATTCTTATGTTTGGCAAGTTTGTCGCGTTTTAAATGACTTTAATTTAACAAGAATCAGATTTGCGGTTATATGTTGCCTGATAGATATTTCTAGATTATGTTAGTGTCCGTTTTGTCAAGGTAACCCAAAAACATATTTTAAAAGGCTAAGATGATATATACACCTGAAGTTACATTCATATTTTCTTAAAGCTTCTTACTAACTCAAATATTGTTATAAGTATTATTTGTTTTATATAACTAAATAGATTTGTATTTGTTAATATAATGAAAAGTAACCATTTTGCGGCGGTGTCTTGCGAGATTCAGAGCGTGGGTTTGATTCCGAGTCGCATAAAAAACTATTTAAGATATTCAAAATAAGTAAGTACATAGTTATATGTAACATCAAAATCTTTTTGTTTTGTATGTCAATAGACACAAAACTGCATTAGGTGCAACCCTGCGAAGGCCTCACAATATGGTGTTATAAATAAATGTTTTGAGAGCTTCTCATATTTTTCACTATGTGTTTTTAAAAAGACGGGCCCGTCTTTAAAAATAGCCGCGGATGCTCTAACGCCTAAAAAAAGTCTATTAAAAATTTGAATTACCATTGTAGAATGTTAAATGCTTGCAAAAAGGTACTGAATACTAGTAACGTATTTCTAAGGCCCGATATACACCGACGTTTATAAGCAGCGTTTCTACTTATAATTAATAATAATATAGATCTAAGTTTCTAAATATATTTTATGTTTTTTTCTTTTGACTCGAAATTTTGAATGTTATAATTTGAAAGAAGAATAATTTAAATTCACTTGTCTTAAGTTTAAAGTTATGTTTTTTCGTCTAAATTTATTTAATAAAATTGTAGTGTTTGGTAGAAGTATATCTTGTTCATAATATGCATGACTTGTAGATGAATTTTTGAATAGTTAAAAGTTGAATCGTGAAAAAACGCTCGTTTGTAACTACCACGTTTATAAAGCTCTTATTTATAGAGGCAAATCACGCGGCGCTATTTCCGCCAGCCAACAATTAGCCGATGTGTGATGAATTAGTGTTACCAGTTGTGATTATATAATTTATGTGAGTGGCAATAAATATTAATTTAAAGTAATCGTTCATGCAAGTGCTTGAAGATTTATTTGTCCGCTATACAAGATTACGATAAGAACGCGACGCTTTCAAAAATTAGAGCATTTTAACTCGAGTATTGATAGAGCGGTTTGTTTTATTTATGTAGTGATAACAAGTTTTGCAATAAGCAAATTTGAGCAATTTTTTCATGATATAATACTTTTTTTATGTATTTCTTTGTTTTCCTAATAATAATAATAATGTTTCCTTAACAGCCTTCGATCCTATCAGCTGTAGTAAGCAAGTTTACTTTAAAAGAGCTCCCATTTACGATAGTTCAATACACAATAAGGGTTTTGTTTAAACAAATGAACAAGGTTAAAGGATTGAAAGGTACATATTGTGCGATTGTTTGTGCGACGCGTGCGCAAGATCGGGTTGCAGGCAGCTGTAGTTCAATATTATTGAGATATTCATTTAGTATGATTGTTTTGTTCTAAATTTTTTTCTATTGTAAAGTATTTAATATACAAAACAAATTTGATTAGTGATTTCATTGAATGGTGACTTATCATGATCTCAAATGAGTTAGTCAGTTTTGCAAAATTAAAACATATAGTGAAAATATAATTACAATATTTTAATAAAGGAAGATACAACGTTGGTTACACCTTATCGTTTAATGAAATACCCCAGCCCTATAACAACTAAGTGGCTGTCGACCTATTTTGGCTTTGGATATTCTGAAACTCACAGACTGAAACCGAAACGCGATTCTACTTCACGGCGTTTTCATCTGTGGATTACGGTTCGTGACCCGGACGGAATTTCGATATTTCCACCACTATTTCATATCCAATGTTCCAGACGAAAATGTTGGCGGGGTTCGAATCCACGACCCATTGTTTAATAGATGCATTGCTACAATTACACTAAAGAAACCGTCAAAACCATTATAAATATATTATTGAAATATGTACTACTTGCGTAAACTAAAGACAATACAAAACAAATCAAAACTCTATTGCAGATATGCGTACACGCATTGTATGTAGACTCGAAGTTTTCACTTGTATAGCGTGAATCTTGTGCCACCCGCGGTAAGAGTCACTTAAATTTACGACCGCCTTTTCAATAATATAAATGATATTCAAATGCAGCCGTAGCTTAATATATTCAAGGTCAAACTTTATGGTCCTTTAATCCATAGCTATAATGTGTCGGTAGGTTTATTGCAAACGTGTCGATAATTTTAAGCGTCGCCGGCGCCAGGTCAGCGACCGTCCTGGGAAAGCGACGCGCGGTGTGCGCTGAGCCTTATCGTGGCAGCATAGAGTCGATAATGGAACGTAAAAAGCCGTTTATCTGTGCCCCAGTTCACATAGATTTCGTGGATTTTTGATAAAACTGATTATTTTTTTCCTTGGATTATTTTTTTCAGATGTTTGCGTAGAAATTCCAGCATGTGGAATTTGTGTAAACATTGGAAAGTTTCGCCATTACAAAGGAACTCATAGATCGCATACACTGTACAATAGAACGAATATGTTTAACATCTAACAATTAACTAATACACTACAGTGTCGTATTAATTTCAATTAAGGCGATGTTTCATGTTAATAGCGATTA
Organism: Leptosia nina; assembly: GCA_963661955.1. NCBI lineage: Eukaryota > Metazoa > Arthropoda > Insecta > Lepidoptera > Pieridae > Leptosia > Leptosia nina. The sequence goes on along the minus strand of CAVLEF010000009.1, from coordinate 7,982,890 downwards.
CGACTTGAAATAAGGGTTCACGTACACTTATACATAAAATATTTACCTTAGACGCTGTTATTTGTAATGAACAAGTTTTCCAGATTAAGAATTCCAAGACCATATACCGTGTTTATAATATAAGAGTCAATATGTAACTTTGTCGACTATATTGTTATGACTGATATTGTTGAAAACAAAAATATATGCTTTATATTGAGTATTTCTGAATTGAAACAATCTGTTGTTCCGCTGGTGTTCGAACCATGGAACAGCCTCCTCCTACTGTCTACCTGATTTTTTTTCTTCGAATTCAATATCAAAGTAAGTATATATATGTACATCCTAAACCACAAATAGATCCGCAACAAATGATGAAACACATCAATATATATTAACTGGGGTATAATAATTTGATTCATTGTAACGTTCACACGCCAGCATACAATAGTAACCCGATCTCTTGCCCCAAACCCCAACAATTACCCTTGATTAGCCATTCAATGCGTCAAACTACTCTGATTTAAAATAGCACTATACCTCGTTAATAACTTTGTTTATTATATAAATAGTGAATGGGATAGGAATTCAATGAACCTTAGTAAATTATTTACAAACTCAAAATATGAATGATCTCACAAGTATCCACCAAAAGTAGAGCTTTTTATTTGAATACAAAACTTTAACGGTTTAAAACGCGATATATATTAGTTAAACTTATTTAAAAAATATTTTTAACTACGGCCTGACCTTTCGGATGCTTTGCAGCAGTGTCACGGGAAGACGTAGTTAAAAATAACTTTCAAATAAATACAACTAATAAGTATATATCGCATTTTAAACCGTTAAAGTGGTTTATTTGGATGTGCTCTACTCCCGTAAACTACAGACGGTAGCTTTTTATTTGTCATTATTAAAACCTATTTATTTATTATAGGTTTAAAAATCAACGATAAAGGCGGGACTTGAATTGTCATCCAAAATATTTTTAATTTATATAATGCCATCACGTGAAAAAATTAAAGGTTTTCAAAATTTTAAAACCTTTTGGAAAATACTCTTCTAATTAAGCTCTAAATCTTGTTATACAGATTAAATAACAATGTGTTAATTTAGGTAACCTAACTTTCCAATCTCAACGAACAAAGTTTATGTCACATAAAAACGAACGCCACGCAGATTTTCTAAAACTTCGACCACAAAATGGCAGTGGGCCTTTTTTTATAAAAGCTCCATAAAAGAACATCGTATGATCGCTTAGCATGTGGTCTGTATCCCGTGGAGACATTGATTTTTGACGTTGCCTTTTCAAAAATATAAACCGTTCGTTACCTTTAATTAAAAGGATTATTTCTTTGTAAGCTCAATTTGTTTATCTTATTTTATTTCAAATCGTTACGTGGTTATAAAAAGGTGAGCATTAAACTCATAAATTTTAATCTTGAACTCTTTGGGTACATTTGACTCCATATATTGTGTCCATAGCTCAATAGCACTACATTGTTTCCAATGCAGAGCTATTGAGCTATGTAATGTATCTAATTCAAATCCTCTAGCAGTAATTTGTATAGAAAAATATCGTTTGCCAGGTAGCTACAAACAGTAGGTACTTTAGGGCACAGATAAAACATGGTTCTTACTGTAATTTTTCTAACATTAACTGACTAAGTCCTTCAAGGACCAGAATTATAGTATTTGCAAATAAGTGATATCGAATACGGATCTTGAGGACTGAATTAAATTCCCTTGCCCATCAGACGTAAGGCAGACGCAATGTATTAATATTAACTAGACAAACACACGAACACACCTCATTAACCAGTCAATGTAACGGAACGGGGACATAAATAATTCAATGTGGTCAAGCTAAGCTCGAAGATATTATAATGCGATGTATTGTTATCGATGGTATTTTGTTAGAGAAAGGAGTAAACGTCTTTGACTTGAAAACTATCCTACTGCTTGAAGTTTTAAGAAAAAACATTATCTAGTTAAGCCCGATTACAAGGTTTATAACATATAAGAAGATATAGATATCATTACATATATTTGAAAACTTTTATGAATTATTTTTTACACGTTATTGCACATGTAAGGCACTATATAATTTAAAAATCGAAAATAAATTGAAAAAAATTAATACGCAAGTGTTAAGGTTGAAATTACATTGCGCTATAGGTGCATGTATCAATAAGTTGGAAAAAATTCGACGATGAGGTGTAGGACTCGGTAGCTCAATTGGTAGAGCAACAGCACGGAAACCTGACGATGCCGGTTCAAGTCCTGCCCGAGTCGAAAATTTTTTCAATTTATTTTAGATTTCTAAATCATTACATATATTTCATTTATTGCATGTTTTAATAAATGCATTTAGCCATCATTGTCATATCGATTATAATTAAGTTTGATTTTAGTTTAAAAAAAACAATAACATAACATAAAGATTATAAGTTGCAAGATAAATATATTAATTAATCAAGTAAAATTATTTAATCTGTGGCTTTTTTATTATAATCTGTGGCAACTTAGGAAGCGTCCTACGCGTTTCCGGCGACCCATTCGAATGCATAATACGATTTTTATAGTGTTGTTATTTAAATTAGTTTGTCTAGATTCCGTTTCAATTGGGTACGACCTACGATTACTAATTAACTTTGCCCTTTACATTAGAATTAGTTTAATTGTTATTTTACTGCGCCGTATTCGTGTATTAATTAATATTATTGGTAACACTGCAGAGAATTTAAGTACTATTATGTATAATTAGTGTAAGATGTATTAAGGTTATATGGACTGGAAATATGTTTTTTTATAGTATGAATATGTACCTCCAAATTAATATTTTTTCCCAAATGAACGATTAACTTTACTTATTGTATTTCCATCAGGTTTTTAATAAAATTTCCAAAAGTAACTAAGACTTGTTATAATAAAATCTTTTTTAGATTCCTTGCTATCCCAATGTTTTCATTTATAAAATATTTTTGTTAAGTGTTCAGATTTTTAATTAATTTACTATACGAATAGATATAACAATAAAATGCACAGACACCATTCGAAAATCGTTACATTTTATCCGCCTTTATGTAAACATGGGATTCCTTCCGCTCTGCCATCAGCCAACCGACCGCGACCAACATTCTGAACCTCAATCAACAGCGTATTAACGCCACGAGCACTCCAGAACGAAATTACACATAAATCCGAGTCAGGGCTTTAGGGGCCCGCAAGCAATTCACAAGAAAACCAAACAATAATTACCGCACGAAAACAAATAGGGAAAAACTGAGGGGTTGATTACAATGGAGGGGGCACGATTGTTCAGTGGTGTACGCGTGCGGTAGCGGGTTCGATTGTTCGCCTGTCATGTTCCGCTGACGGCTAACGAGTTGTTTGCCGGTGGTTTTAATTGCGCACGATTATTCGATTGTATGGAGGTCGGGCACTTTTTCGGAGGATTACTTTGGCGATTGGTACGCGTCAGCTACCGGTCACAGGCGACATCAAATGTTTGACAGACATGAGAATTTACAAGACAAATCAAATTGTTTAATCGAAGTTTTTCGTTTTGCAGACCTTTAAAACAATTCCTATTACAAGGATGAGATCGTTTAAGATTCTTAAGTAATTGTAGATGTATAAAACTACTAAAAGTGTACTACTGAAGTAGATAGGTATATTTACATTATATGGATGTTACATATGTATTATTTCCGCAAAATTATATAATGTTCCTAAATATCAGTTAATATAAGCTTTAGTGACAAATAAAATCAAATTTTTTGTTGCATAACAATTTTAATAATCACTCTTTCATTACTTTATCTACTTCTCATTTGAGGTTAAATTCTAAGTGAAAAAATATTCCAAATTGTTCTATCGCATACGTGAACCCACTTTAAATTCAAATCCATTTGAAAAACATTTCAACAAAAGCACTCGAGCTTTGCTTAATTAAGCCGCAATATTGAACCCTTCAACTCTAGACCTATTCACTATGGAACCGATTGTAGGGTTCTAAGACCTATTGTGTGGTCATTTGGACCAATCTCTGTGGTTCTATACAACCTTAATTGTATCTGGATATTGTCAAAAGATATAGCTAAGATATAACTATCGCTGTAGTTAAGATAAAAATTAAAATTAGTAATTATATTTCGGAAATAGATATTTTTTCGTCAATTTTTTAATGAAAGCCTGAATTGTATGTAAAAAAGCTTTTTATCATTTCCACTACAAGGAGTTGAAATGTAACCGTACATTATAAAAGGATTGTTAATTTAAATGAAACACTTTAACGGTTTAAAACGCGATATATTAGATAACTTCGGCCCGACGTCTCGGACGTGTCTCCCCGTGACCACGGCTGCTGGAAAGCATCCGAAACGTCGGGCCTAAGATGAAAATCATTTCCAAATAAGTTTAACTAATATATCGCGTTTTAAACCGTTAAACTGTTTTATTTAAATGTGTACTACTCGTGTAAACCATAGACAGGATTGTTAATGTTTTTTTTTGTTTTCAGTTGATGGAAGGTAAAAACCCCCAACTTTAGAACATCTAAATACCCTTGTTTATATATAGCGCGGCTGCGCTGTCGACTTATTTCGGCATTGGATATTCGGAAAATTCCATTTTGCATTCATCTGCACAATAAACGTGATAAGTAAAATATTTGTTTTTCTACGATTTTGGAGACTATGGTATTTAGATCTTCCGATGCTCTTATTTTAAAATGATCTCTATCTTATTAATAATTTAAGAGTTTCATCTCAAAGTAAAGTGATGGTGAAAGATAGGATTTCACCGGTATTAAAATCAGGTAAGCATCATCTGTGTAGAACAGAACTTATGGCGATATAAACAGGTCGTGACGCGTCAGCGTGATGTCTAACGCCTTCGCCCTTTGACCCTGCATAATCCATGATGTTGGTAAATACTCCAGCATACTGCGCTTTGTCCGCTATTATGTTATTTTGGGTTTGGTAACCCTGGATACCAAAATAACACATCCCAAGTCGAACTACAACTACATACCTACAGCTTATGATACCTACATGTCGTAAAGATAAAATATGTATATCAAAGTATCTAATCTACTGTAGGTCTTTTAAAACTATCTATGAATTTTTTGTTTTATCTCTCTACTATCTTCATTTCTGTTTTACCTCTATCGATGTAGTTCTGAAAAAGTACATATTTGTCACTCGTGAAAGAAGCAATTTTTCTCCGGGGAATATTGTCACGTTTCCATATTTAAACCGGCGAAAAGTTGGAAACAAATCAATTTACTTCGGAAAGACGCACTTAGGAAGTTTGCAAGGGGAAGTATGATTGAAAGAAACGGTGCTAGCACGTCCGATAAGTGTATTAAACAGACAAACTTTAACACAAATAATATAAATACTTTCAATGATAAAAAGTTTCTTTTGGAAACACAGGGATTTCGCAAGCTTTTATGAGTAGGGTAACAACAGACACAAACGTTTTTTTTGGCGATTATAGGGCTATAACTGTCAGATTCGTCTTAAAGAAAAATTCCAAATTTAAAAACATCCCTACAAATGCAATAAATAAAGCTTTTCAAAAATGCTTTTTTGTTCGTTTAGACATAAGAACGATCTTTTTAATCGCATTTGTTTTGAATTATACTAAAAAACGTACTATTAAGGTAATTATCGATCGATCAAAAGCTATCGCTAATCTTGGATTAAAGTAAGTAGGTATTATAACGCCTAATACTATCTATTTAGTAAACTTAAAAAATCGTGAAAGAGAAAATGAAAATCCGTAATATTGCATTTAAGCATATCACATTTGAGCCGCGAAGTTTTTCAGGAGGGTCGTAGAAAAAGTTTGAGCTCAACACGGATGTTGAATAACAAAAATCAATTGCCAAAGAACCTCGAACTTTCTTTAATATTGATATACACGACGTGGCTTGTATTGCGGTAAGTACGTTTTACTATTATTCAAAAGTTTCTTCTTGGGATCAACTTTACTTAAATCGCGGTGTCGTGGAATATTGAAAGAAACGAAATACAATCCGTTAGTATTGTCAGGTTTTTTTATGATAGAGGCGTACAGACAATTGTGAGGTTTACTTGAAGGGAGGTGAAATATTCCAGCCCTATAACATCTAAATAAGGTGCGCCGTCGAACTATTTTGACTTTGGATATTCGGAAACCGACTGAAACCGAAACGCGATTAAACTTTTCATTTGTTTGGTTGATTGGCTTTTTCATTTGTGGACCCATTTCACTTCCAGATTTTTCGGACTAAATCCAACATGCTTCAGAAAAATTATAAAGCATTAGAAACATGTCGGTGGTCACCCACGACCCGTTGATCAAGTATGTAGTGTTCAAAACAACTTTCTGTATGTTATACATAACGCTATCTACAATAACTTGAAAGATTGGGCAATATAATCTGTCCGTTTAACTGATCGATTTATTATGTTGTTTGAGTTATGCCCGACTGTAACAATTTACTATGTTTCTACGGAATTCAAACTTATGACCTTTGGCGTTTATCCTATAGTTAGACAATGTATTTAACCACTGATTAATGAAGACCTGAAACAATTTTAATAGCTTATTTTATTTTAGAAATCCTGATTTCCTTTTTTTGTAGATTTTATTACGTGGCAATAACCGAACTTTAATATTTGATCCAATTGTATTGTGTACATATCCTTTAAAACGTGGTTATCAATTTTCTTATATCCTGTACTTCCCCGGTTGCCCATCGCAAATTTCGAACACCAATCCTCAACATGATAACACTATCGGTCAAACCATTCGAGATGATCCCTTATCACTATGATAGATCCACACACAATTTATATTCCAATATTTGTTACTTTTACGAGCTCGAAGATTTACAGCTGTCAGTAAATCAAGTATTGACAAGTGAAGATTGAGGGAATGGAACAAAATAGGTGATATAAACTAGTTCTTATAGTGGTGATATGAACGGTGAACTACGATGTTTGAGATGGCTTATTAATCCAATGGTCGCTATATAGGGCTAATAACCAACGGGTCATGAATTCGACTTCAATGGGTCTAACGATTTAATCAAAATTTTGGTGACAGACAGACAGAGAGGAGAGAGATAACTTTAATATTTAGAATGTTGCTGAACCTACCTAGGTACCTAATCGTCAAAAAGTACGTATATTAATAATAATAAAATCAAGCTATGTTTTGAAAATAAGCCGTCTTAATCTCAAAGCTAGAGAAATAATAAATCCTTTATTTCAATGGCGCGGGTTTCAATCTTGGGGAAACTACAAGTTCGGTCACAAATAAAGGGTTATCAGCGATGCAGAAATGTGTCTGTCCAATGGCCAACACGCGGAAAAGGGATTTCATTTTAAATAACACAAATCAGTACTAATTCTTTTGATACTAACGCAGTGATTTTCCTTAAGAAAATCGTCTCACGCAATAAAAGGTAATAAATTAATAAAACTTTCATTTTCACAGATAATACAGCCTAGAATTGCGTGTCAGATTATCATTAAAGCCGCTCGCAGTTGAGCGCATCCGTTCATTTGTTTAAATGAATATCGACCTTATCGTACAGAATTCGAGTATGGTCAGCAAAAACGGATTTTATCGTCGTCTTGCCATATTTTATATTGATGATAAAAATTTCATATCATATTCATTTCATACGTTGACAACTAAAAGACGCTTGTATTAAAGTATAAGATACTATAAGAATATTGTGACTAAAATTAAAAATTCGTTTTATAAATAGGGGTTTCATTCGAAAATGATGTCTGTCTCTTGACGCCATAAAGAACTAACATTAATAATCCGTTACGTAACTATATTGGTTACGCTCTCACACGACGCCTTCCATTTACTTCAATTTTTAAACTTTAAGTAAGTTTTATTTTGAATGATAATAAGCGTAAAATTGTGTTTCAATTTTGGTGTGGACTGTACAGTTAAGATTTAGGAATTCGCATATTAACATGAAACGTGTAATACATGTACAAACTTTCTAATCGACGTAATCCTTGGTTGGAGAAGTCTACTAAAAATCTAAGAGCAGACAAATTCTACAAAAACCGATTTTTATAATCCCGCTTACCATACGTTGGGAATATGCCAGACACGCTTCTGAGTCTCCCAGGTCCTAGTAAGTGTTTATGTTTTCCCAGAAATGGATACCAAGACACTCGAGGCCAGAAAAGCAGTATTCCACCACTGCCCAATGGAGGTAAATCACAATACGACACATAATTACACCGCCATCACCAAAATTGTTGAGTGGACGTCATAGCGCAAATTCATTAAGGAACAACTATTAATTACAATTCGCCTTCAATGCAAAGCCATTACTTTCCTACCGCACCAAAACAAACAAATCCTGCAATTATTCCAACTGTACAATCCGTTTCACTCTTTGGAGGATTATAAGCTCTGTCGTCTTAGTTTTAACGTCTACAATAGCTGATTCATTAATTTTGTGGTCATCTCCATCAATACTATTTGGTCGCTAAAATGGCTTTTATTCCTTTTGCAGCAAGATCTAAATTCGCATTTTCAGTGTTTGTTGGAATGCACAAGACCCCATGTTCTGTTCCCGAATTTCTCAAGATATTGAAAGATTAGCCATGGGTAGCAGGATGTCCCATAAATAATATATAGAGGGGGATCTGTGATGGATCGTCTGTCTGTTAGTTCTATTTGTTGGGAACTCTTAAAGGGTGGATCTCGGGAGCTATTATTAGCGAGAAATGTTAGTTTAGAAAGAGACACTTTCGTTCATTAAATTTGTTGGTTACAGTCTAATGTCGTCGTTTACATTTTATGTATTTTTTCCTAAAGTATAGACATATTTGCCATTATTTTAATTTTACTCAATATGATTATTTTTATTACTATTATCACGTTTGTGATTTGTATTTCCTATTATAGCGAAAACACTATCTACTTCTACATTAAAAATCATTCCATTAAATAACCGTGTTATGCTAGGTAATTTGTTAAATTATCGTTCTACGAATTACTTTGTATCGAACAGGAAACGAAAATATCTCGTCTATTTCTATAAATACGAAAAGAAATACATAAGTTGGAAATTGAGAGGGACCGAAAATAGATCCCTGAGGGATCCATTGATGTGCTCTATCCTCTGCCGTCTTGTAATAAGACAGATAATTTATTTGTTTATAAGTGAAATAAGTTTTGTTGTTTTCATCAAGGCGTGTAAATTATGTAATGATTCAACTTCCATGTACTGCGCCGTAAATTTAAACTAGTCGACGGGTATTTGTAATTAAGAAAAACATTATCACCCTCCGTTGCAGTCGTGTAAAAAAGCAAAACATCAGTAAGAAGCCAACGTATTGTTAATTTACAAATGCGTATGCGCATAACCGTCGGCGTCGGCGCATCTCATTACGGCTCGGACGCGTTCGTAAATCAACAGGACACCCGACATTCGCAGAGATCGCAAGTATCGATTCGATTTAACGATTCTCTCATATTCGATTTCAGATCTTCGATACTTCCATCAATAATGCTGATTGCAATTTTTAATAATCACCTCACAGCTTGTACATATGGATAGGCCTAGATTATATTTCTTCGATTTTAATGTAAACTTCAGTGATGACTAAATGTTTTACACCTTTTTATTCTCTTATTGAAAGGATAATGAAATTAATTTCAGGTTTCCAAGGTATTGCCAGATGTAATTTCACAAGAAAAATTGTGCACATAGTGTCGAATAAAAGAATAATTGCTATTTATTTAATAATTACCTATTCCATGAACGATTCACAATTAAATATTCAATTAACCCACTTATGAGTGTCACCGAAAACTTTCAGTAATTATTTTAATGGTGCCTTGTTAACAAGATTTTTACTATTAATGTTCTCGTTGTAAATTAAGCTTTATCGCCAAGTGATAAGGTGTCATTTTGAAATGGGATCGAAATGTAACCTAGAATGCATAGTGACGCTAAATTGACACCGATGACATTGTGTGCCAAAGTCGGTATTTCGTAATTGGCAGAAATGTTAATACCTGATTGACCAGAATTCCTGTTCACTGCCAAGTCTTTGTTTTTAAATGTGTCGCTTCGAAGTTATAACAGTAATGTATTACGATCGTTTCACAATGGTAATTTATTTTAAAAATACATCGTTCAAGTAACAAAAACCAAAATTTAGGAAATTACTTAATTCCACATTTTAAAAATTAGAATGATTGATGTTCACTGTCGCCTTGCATTCTTATACCCATATCTATACCTACTAATAAATAGAGCTAAAGAGTTTGTTTGTTTGTTCGAACGCGTTGATCTCAAGAATTACTGGTTGGAATTGAAAACATTTTTATGTCGGTTAGAGCTGTGACTAATAGGAGCAAAGAGACAGTGCAAAATATTCATCTTTGTGGTGGAGGTTTCCTATGCATATGCTGCGACGGTTCAAGATATGTGGATAAGATATATGGAACCAAAAATATATCAAAGAATGATTTCACTAAACGATTAAAATTCTAATACCAGATGTGCACTAGCTTGCACATAGGCTTGGACTACACCAAGGAGCCATCAACGCTCGTTCGTAATGGCCATTACATCAGATCCTAGATTAAAGATCCAATCAGTCTCAATAACTGAAAGGGCATATCAACGCTTTGGCATCACTCCTAATCACGCGACGCATCCGTCCCGTCATCGTTTCATTCCAGACTGACTGAAAGAGCGAACTGACAAATTGTCATCGCGTCACCTGCGTCCATTCACAAGTCTCCTTTGTGCTATCGGAATAGCTGCACCTTTTGTCTAGCGGAGGCTGGCAACACTTTTTGTTTCAAGAATTCTAATAGGTTCGGGCGTACCTTTCGTAGTATTGCGTACAGTCATATATTATTTATAGGATAGTACATTAACAGAACCATCACGGTGATAATTTTTTAACTAACTATCAAGACAGGGAGTTTAATTCTCATTTCATTTTATTGTCGATGCTATACTAAGCAGATACACAGAAACAAACAAATATTTTAAAAGCTGAAAAAATATTTAGGTATAAAAAACTATGATAAATAACAAAAACAAATATGCGAGACAGTATGTGTCTATCTATTAAGATTCAGTAGAGCCGTTTTAATAGTAATCAAATCGGTCAAAATACTTGGTATGAAAAAAGGACGTTTTCCAAGTCAGCTAGTTAAAAATATAAGTAAAATCCGGCTGTGATGAGATAATACCATGTTTTAAGTAAAGCCTATATCAAATAACGGTATTAAGGAGAGTACAAGCCTCGCCAATTTCTCAACATTGAAGGCTGAACATGCTGCCTTCGTGGTATTGGGTTACTTCACCGCCGAAATGACACGCCATTATACTGAAACGTACTCCCTAAAGAGATTTAATGAGCGATGATGGTAACACGACGATAGCTAGACTTTAGATATCGTAAGAACATTGTTTTCATATCAATAATGACAGCACAGAATATTAGTGGGACATTAGTCCCAACGTAGCTAAGTGGTGTTATGGTATTGTCTGTATTTAGTTATATAATATTCTATTTGTAAAAGCTACTATTTATATATTAGGTACTAGAAGTACATGGCTTCAAAACAAACATACAAAATACTAGAAAAGAAATGAAATGACAACCCAATGTATCTCAATAGTGGTCGCGGAAAAAGTCGCCAAATTCAAACACCAGTCCCTCGACCGCGGCCGGGTTTTTGCGAACATACAAGTTTCCGAACAACTCATAAAATCTGAAGAATTGATCAGCGCCGGCGCAGTTATTTATGGTCCCGGGTTCTGTACGTTTAATTGAGTGATTAAGAAGACGTACGGTGGATTTTTTATGGCATTGTTTGTTTATTGATATTTCGTATTGTGGGGATCATGTTTATTCGACTTGTCATTTTGTATTACTTTAAATTTTTAATTTCTTTGAAGTACAGCAATAAAAGTAGCTTATACTGCTTGACCAAATACAATAAAATAATTATTTTTATAAATAAAACTCAGAATGTTAAGTAAGTTACAGTTGGGACAAAAAAATATTAACTGCAACTTAATTGTATTATCACAACAGGAATTTTCCATCTTATAAAAGATCAATTTCAAAGATGAGTGTAAGGTGTATAAGTACAGAAATATAAATGTGATTTCTCTAAAGTAGTTTTACTTCACTAACAAAAGCTTTAAGTTCAGGTCCTCTTCCTGAAAAATTTAGCTGAATGTGATAACTTATATTTAAATGTGAGAGAACAGTGATTTAAAATAGTTGATAATAAACATTAAAAAGGACCCCGAAAACCTAATTAGCGGCGGAATAATTAAACGCGGACCGTCCTCGGCGCGGTCTTCACGCAAAAAGCTATCTGGCTTTCAGATTTCACTCCTCGTATTTCGAAAATTGTCGCGCTCATCTTTAACTTTGAATTCCAGATCGCATTTGCAATAACGACGCAAGGCCCCAACCGCTGCGTGCTAAAGTACTCCTTATAACAAGTACAACATGATCCCTTTTCCATTATAATTAATATCGATGCGAAAATTAACATCGAGTGGATAGTGCACCATCTTCCGTTCGTGTAGAGTTTATTTCGCCTTGATCGAGAGCGTTTCGCGTTGCAACGTTGAATTATTTTCAAGATAGTTTCGGAGATATGGCGGTTGTGTTCAAAACAAAACTATTCGGCTTAGCAAATTGAGCTTTCGAATGGATTTGAATCTGGACTGCAGACCATAAAGGTTTGACTTTTTGCTTTATCCTACTTAGATTATTGTTCGCGTGCGCATATTGTAATTAGGTCTGGCCAATATTAATACATTAAAGCTATTGAGGTTTTTTATGGCTTAAAATTGTTGCTCTGTAGCAATCAGACAGTCGTAATTGGATACTAGTATTAACTGTATATTGTTAGTTTCGCTAATTAAGAAATATTTTATTTTTTTAGAGTAATATCTCCATTGTTTACCGATTTATTAAATGGATATATTTACCTGATATTACAAATAAGTATAAAAATAAAACTGATGGAATCCTTTCATTATCTCGCGACCTTATCCTCGCACTACTTAATCAAAGCCTTAACGATTCGAATGATTCAAAAACATAAACTATACGAGAGGCAATCCTGAATGGCCCGAGGCAGTGAAACCAAAAGTGGAATAATCCAAATTTAAAATTGTAATAACCGCCAGCGATGTAATATTTGAAACAGAACCAGCCAGCCACTTATACTTTTTAATTTTATATCTCGATTGACCTTCGAAAATGGAATCGATTTGCCGACGCTTATATTAACGGTAAACTAACAGCGTAAACAAAAAGTGAGTCGTCTCGAGACGTCTAAGTGCTAAGTGGGCACACGTGCTCAGTCCTCGGTTCGTTTCCCGGTTAAATTTAGCCCGGCGAGGGGCGCAGGGACTAACGAAGCACCTTTTTATAGAACCGAGCATCCAGTTACTGTCTGAACTTCTTATATTTTAACAAGCTATTCATTTGAACTGAATACGAATTTAGATGCGAGATACTTAGCGCTTAGTAATCTCTGATTTATTGTGATCGAAGTGTAGCGCGTAACGCTTAATTTAAACGAGTCTCGTTAAGGAACGTTTTGGGGAATATCGTTACATTGTACGAAATTGAGCGAAAATTAGAATCATGGGAACCGCGAATGAGTCGCATGCGCACGGAATAAAAACGAGCGATTTTTACATGATTTTCCAGTAAAAACGGCGATGGGCGTAACTGCTGGTTGCATGACGCTCTCTTGAATACTAAATGCACAATATTTGCATTTTGGATTACTCGCCCGCGGCGCTAGGATGAAACGCAACGGAGATACTCTCAGCCAATGATACTCTCAGGAGTTTTACCACTCTTGTAGCTTTTTGAACCTGTTTTCGAAAGATAAAGCGGCGACATCTCTTTCCCTCTATAAAGATACTAACGTAGGAAATATGCGTTAAGATAAACTAGAGCAATATTGTGAATGAGGAAGTTACAATTACAAACAAAATCTGGTCATAATATACTTTACGGTAAAAGAGTAAGCAAATTCCTTAAATGTTAGAAATAACATGTACGTTGAACGTTAAGTAAAATCATAAACAGCTCAACACATTATTAAACCAAGATTAAAACAAACACACGAGCCTACATACAAAATGACCATAGACCAGACACGCATCTCAACAAGCACTCAGTATGCACGATAGACGGCTTCGTTGGTATTCGAGGGAGACACAGCGACTCGGACGACATCTATCACCCAGCAATTTGCTTATCATCTTTTGGCAAGGCTAATTTTAATAAGCCAGTGACCTATGCCTTTTATGACTACCACAAGCCGTATTCGTTATACATGACTTCTAGCTGTACCTACCCATCAAAAGCCAGTTCAGAGATTTCTTACATATATAATATGTACCCTAAAAATTCGGCTTAAGATGCTTAAAAAACGGACGATAAAAAATAATAAAAGTACAAAAACTAACAATAGAGAGTGCTCAGAATTGTACCTATATAAACTTTAAATAAAACACTTTAACTGTTTAACACAAGTATAACTAATATATAACCCGTTTTAAACCGTTAAAGTGCTTTTAAACGTTTACTACTCACGTACACTACAGACAGTTTAATACTGTCTATGTATGTAATACTGTTTGCGCATGCAGGAAGCAGTCTCCCGTACACGTCGTGGAAAGCACCGAAACGGTGGGCCGTAGTTAAAAATCATTTTCAAAAATTTTAACTAATATATCGCGTTTTAAACCGCTAAAGAGTTTTATTTAAATACAGACAGTTTTTATAAATCTTTTATTGATCTAGAGGACAATTCAGACTTCCAAACTATTTTTTTTTTATGAATTTCTAGGTAGAGTCTGTTCTAAATATTTCTAATTGGAACTAATGTTTGTCTGTCCTGTCATCTACCAGCCCGTATGTTCTTGCTCTCGAACCAATCACGATATATTAAGATCTACTTTATCTCGTAAAGGCTTAAGACCATAAAACTTCCGTATTGAATCATCATATGATTTCTACAATTCACTGCTCTCTTTATACCATGAGAACCCTGCCACCGCAATTCTAGTTACGCGATTATGTATTTAGTTTGGTTTAGATGCGCGTGCGACGAATATTCACTGAAAATGCGTATGGAATCACAACACCTAGATTTCTAGCTATGTCGAAATATGTACGAAAGTAAGTATAGATTGCTAGGACTACTGTTATTAGAAAAAAATGCGTGTGGTTAAACTTATTTGAAAATTATTTTAAACTACGGCCCAACGTTTTAGATGCGGGGGGGGGGAAAAGAAACATGAAATGATATAATATACGCATTTTAAACCGTTAAATTCTTTTATTTAAACGTGTACTCTACTCGCGTAAAATACAGACAGTATGCTTGTTATTTCTGTTCCTTATATTTACATCTTTGTAAAATATATAAATTTATTCTTTCTAAATTGGCAAAATATTTCATAAAAACTGCGTGAAAACGTTTTTCCGACAACACGCATTCCTGTTAATCTCACGGACTTATTTGGGAACAGACAGACAATGGTCGATAAACGAGTTTAAATCGTAGCTGGCCGACGAGACGAGCATATCATTAAGAAACCAGCGCTTTTGCACTCACGCGACGATTAAATCAACAGCCGCGACCCTATTCTGAAACAAATAAGCGTGTTTATCGTTCGACATAGATCGACCGTCAACAAAAACGAAACGGTGTCCCGCGATATTGAATTGACATATCTCGAAGACAATCTAGCGTTTTCAACTTTTTTCAACGGAACCCGGATTAAGGAACGCGGTGATACTGTATTGCCCCCGGCAGATACTAAAGTTTATTTGACGTTAATTGTCACTTTTTTCGACATCGGTTTGATGTAGATGATCGCTTCATAACTAACGCATTTCTTGTATTCAAGAATGACAATGATATTGATGGTTATGGCTGGATCGGTAGCTTGAAAGCTTAATTACAAATCGATCGCGATGAAACATTTCTCGTTTTTACTCTTCATTAACTAAAGACGTTCGCGGTGACTGCAAGCTTTAAGCCTTTTAGGAGCCCCCGGTTAAGATGCGGCCAGATGTTATGCTTCGATAGCATCACAGAATAAATTCACATCTAATTAGATCTGTTTCCCTGCCCCTACATTCCAGGCAGGTCTCAAAAGAGCTGCGCGCGCGCCAACGTCGCGTAGCCATCTGTCAAACGTCACAGCTGCACCTCCCCGCAACTCCTGCGCAACTAATTATAGCCACGCTAATTAATTAGGATGATACCCTACTACTTTTATTTTAAAGAATTACAATTGAAAAATTGGCAATTAAACTCGTCGGAGCCGACTTCGACAATTTATTAACGACAAATTGTTAATTGCTGCGCTCAGTAAAGATACTAGGCAATGCGCTCGGATCTCATCAATGTATTCATTGCTTAAGTGCGGCCGAGACGTCGAGTAAACCACATACATATGAGGAATAATTTAAGAGTACAGTGAACTCTATCCTGGAGCTCGATTCAGGGTCCCATACATAACGTAAACGTCACGATTAAAGGACGCCTGATGATAAACTGCGAATGTGTAGTGACAATTCAGGAACGAAAGGGGCACATATACGGCCAGCCCGACGGGCGCAATAGAGACAGCACTTCACACGTGAGGTATAAAAACCCATGGCCGTTGATTTTATAATTTATTTGTTACACATTTGTCGTTGCGTGAAGATCGGGAGATACATGTGCTTTTTGTAGAGTAGTGGGTAATACGCATCATATGTGATTTGAGGAATAATTTATGTTGTTTGTACAGCGGATGTCACCATACTAGCTGTCATAAAGAAGCTCGTTACTGTTGAATGTAGTTACGAGTTGGTAAGTGGTCGCAATGATGGTCGTAAACTACGCAGCTCGGATATGAAGACATTTTCACGTGTTGAGAATTAAAATTAGACGGCAGTGTCACTTCATCAAACCAAATTTCGTTTGAATCACAAAAATACGAGACAGTATATTTAGGCGATATGGTAATTCTCCTAACAGAATCAGTAATTGTATTGATTTTAATATAATAAGATATATATAAATTGCTTTAAAACTACATAAATAATTTATAATGTAGGAACCTTGTACCTTTAACGTCAAGATATTCACATATAGATCAACACAAGACTATATAAAAAAAAATTCCTCACTATAAAGCTTTTTAATTTTTCAAATTGACCTGTTTCGTTGTCGTGTGTTTCGTTTCATTTTCCTATACTTTTCAATGTGTCTTCGTTTATGTTTGGGTCATGAAAAAGTGTCATTTTTAATAAAAGTTATTAGGAAAAGGTTCGAATCCAGTCTGTATCGAACAAATTCATCACGTCCATATTATCGCGGCTCCGTTCTGCGCCAACTGTCCGCTCGACGCCCGCCATTACTCAAATCTGTTTGAGATATAGACCATCTTTTATCAATGCATCGTCGCGATGATTCCGATGATTTATAACTAATTATTACCGAGCTTGTTAATGTCTTCGAGATGGACGACTTACGCTCTAATTTATGTAACTAGTGTGACTGGGATGTCGTGGATCGCTTTTTTGATGCCAAGGGCTCAATCTTCTTCAAGAAGAGATTAGGTAACAGCTCTATCTCCTACTTGACAACAGTCATTTAATAAGAAAAGGTTAGCCGAGTCTGAAAATTCATATAGACATGGTTTGATTACAAAGAGTTGAACGCCCTATGACGGCGATTCTGACAGCTTAGCGTACTCCGGTTAAAATATAGCACTCAGACGGTTCTCTGGGAAGGGGAGGGGGGGTAGTACGCAAATAGCGCAGAGCAAAACAATGCTGTATGATATTACAGATCACTAAGATGAGTTTGGGCTTTTTAAAAGCTAAGATATTAATCTCCGCATGGATTCTGCTAGCAGGACAGGTATGTCCAAAATTGATACACATACATTACGTAAATAAACAATTTTAGAGAGATGTTGACACGAGGTGAATAACTTGAATTTATTACAAACAAAACGCGAAATTTAAAACAATGCTCCCGAAACCGTTCCCCGTCGTTATTTAGGGAACGCTTCAACATATTTCGAAATGGCGACTTTTGTTTATTTACGAAAAATGTTAACGGGACAAAGAAACATGGTTGGCAGAATGTAACGATACGTTCACACTAATTCAAATCGTGTCGAAAACATAGGATATAAGAATTTATATAAGAATGTTCTATAAAAGTGTCATTATAGAGACATAAGGCATATAAACATAACAAAGTTGAATTTGGTGGGTAGGTTGTATGTATGTATTAAAGAAAATTTAAGGTCAAGTTTTAAATGTGTGTCTTTATATGTCTACTAAGACACATAAAGACACACATATATATAATGAAATTCTATATTATCAACGTTTGTTATTGGAAAATCCTCAACAAAAATAATAGTAGAGACTAGGGAGATCTTTTCAATAATGGTAGGGACATTTTGTATGGTAGGGGGTACGTAAAAACTAGTTTCCGTTGCCCTTGATTTCTGACACACGAGTCATGTGGACGCGCCTTAAGAGTACAGACGAACGAGCGACAGCCGCAACACCAGACTATAAATAAATAATGCGCCAACATTTTATTATTATCATCATAGTGAAGCACGTGCGCAGAGGGAGAGTGAGAGAGCTGGCGACGTGGAGACGACTATCATATGCGTTGTTTACGTCGCTCTTATAAATAGAAATCATGCATTGACCTTTAGCTCAAAATCCTACTCGAGATTTAAGAATCGCTATCCTAAATACTGTCAATAAAACAGTCGAACGGTTTCAAACGCGATATATATTAGTTGAACTTATTTGAATTATTTAAACTACGGCCCCACATTTCGGATGCTTCGCAGCAGCCGTGGTACGGGAAGAGTAAAATGGAGGACGTCTCTGACGCCAAAGTAGAAACAGCTACGTTAGTGTTAACTGTTCCGTCGAAATTTTATTTAAATCGCTATCTTTGCATAGATAATCTAGACTTACATCTAACAATATTAGGATCTATGGTCATAGATTGACGCACAATCGATACCTCAAGATCGATTGCTGATAATAGCACATTTTTTTAAATAAAAGAGGTATATAAACACAGTTTAATAAAACTAAGTAACTTGATGAAAAGTGATAATGGAAAACGTATTTTCTATCCACCGCCAGTTATAGAATTTAATAACACATATGAGTATTGTAGGTATTTCCTTATTCATACAGATACTGGTGATGATCACGGCAGATCTTTCTGGGTTACTCCATTTGCCTCAATTAGAAGGCATAGGACATTAATAAGCTAGGATATTATAAATTAAAAGCCAACTGCTGATTGGTAAGATCTTTGATATTTAAAAACTTTATTATTTTTTACATGTTATTGCACATGAAGGCACTATATAATATAAATATCGAAAATAAATTGAAAAAATGTTCGGCTCGGGCAGGACTTGAACAGGCATCGTCAGCGTTCCGTGCTGTTGCTTAGAAGATGAAGATCCTTGATATTCATATCAGCTCGCTTCAAGTTCGTAAACGTATAAATCAAATTAAATTGACATAAACACAAATCAGCGAGTACCGTGATTTCGAACCGGCGAACAAAGCCCCAAGTAAAAACCATGAGAATGCAGTACGTGCACTCATTGCAACAAAGCTTTTAATGATGTGTAACAATGTTTATAAACTTTGAGCTGTTAAGTGCTCGATCACCGTTATCGTAAAACTAATTAGCAGATTTCATGACATTTATTGTAAATTATAATTGAGATTTGTGCGATGTGTGCATCTATAAGAATAACACGATACGTTTTTTGATGCTTTCCCGTATTTTATGAACCTAATTAGTGGTAGAATTCAAGAGAAACAAGATCGCAAGCGGTGGAGATGCGGTGTCTTTAACGTCTAACCAATAATGACCCATAAAATGGAGGATTAACTGCCCGCAGTGCATTCCGGTGTTATCAAGATAATTCTGTTATCGTAAATAAATTGACCGATTTAATTCCGCGTACTCTTTAATCCCTCGAAAAATTGTAATTGTGCAATTTTGTAGTGCCTAATTTAAAATCATGCAATGTTTAATTTTAAACAGCAATTCCAACGCCGTCAACGTAAGGAATATCTTTATTACTCCGTATTATTCCCCGAATTATTTTTATAGTCCTTTTTATGTCTCATTAGTAGTTGGCACATGTGCGCCGTCTAATTATCCTAGTAGTATAACCAAAGGTAGTCGCCTCATTGATTATTATTTTAACGGACAATTAAAATTTGATGGCCACTTCTACCACATTCATCTTCGACTCGGTACATATTAGTACCAACTACTTGGTAGTAAAATATTAAAACTATATCAGTACTCTTATGAAAATTGGACTCTATCGCCGAGCGGGAGGGTGCATATTCAGTTCTATTTTCAGGGTTGTAAGACTGTTCGCACTGCAATTGCTACAGTGAGTGTCGAGACTTGGCGTCAATAAAAATAATCGTAAATTTTATTCAAGAAACAAAATGAACCTCAACAGCTCAAAATTAAGGTTTGTTCTCCTCCGCGTCTCGTTTACAGACATCGGTCGGACGCGTGAAATAAAAATCATGCGTGTGCACACATTCGTTAAGAATTGACACTTATTAAAGGGGATAATTTTTTTTAATTGGCATGACGACATCACTTTATTTAGCGACGGCTGCCACTTGTAGCGTGACATTGGTTGATTTGAAAATTCCTTTTGTTGACTCCACGTCAATCACGTTGACACTCTTTTGTTCGAAGTTAACATGCTTTGTTTTTGCCTCTTCAATGAAACCCCATAATATGAAAGCTCTTGTGCTGTCCTTAATTACGATCTTGATATTATCTTCATTCATTCCCCACTCGAGGTATCTGATTAGGTTTTTGTTGCATTTAAAATAATTTACAAATGTTCTGTAAGGAATCTAAAACATTTAATACTCAAGAAGCCAATCTATACGTGTAATTAAAATGTTCGTTTTGAAATCTTGACTAATACCTTCCAAGAAGAATTTCTCATCCGCATTTTTAACCTCGATCCACGATTATATTTTTAATTTAAACTTGTACGGAGCGGGCGTGCCAAATCTGACGTGTCATTAGGTATAAATAACTTCAAGATAATTGAATACATTCGAATACAGAAGTCGTTTAAATGAAAAACACGACCGTTATCGATGAATACAAGAAACATTGTGAGCAAATCATAAGCTGAACCGTTCCAAATTCAAATTGCCCGATTCGGATTTGGAATCGAGTGCGATTGGCCGCCGAGCGCGTGACCAATCGCTAATTAGAAAATGTGTTCGCTGTTGTGCTTTTACGGAAGCCGATCGGTGTTCTGTAATTAAACTTTTAAATCTAACTCTAAATTTAAACTCAGAAGTGCTATTTCTACTCCCGGTATTACCATAACCGTGTTTTGTATAATGACATGGGAGAGTACTTGCAGGACATTATAACACTAAGCCCATTAATTGTTATTAAAGCTAGTATTAAAATCTTTTTAATTATTTGCTATTTGTGTTAAATATATTTTAATTCTTGATTTAATTTTTTAATGATATGATTTAGTCGTTAAGTCTATTTTCAATCTCATTAAAGAACTGTTGGACTCACTTTTTCCATAATAATAGTGCTCCTGGGTTATAGAGCAAAATAAGAACCAAAGCGAATAATAAAGAGGAAGTTGTATTGGGTAAAAAGTGCAATATTCGCATGTAGGGAAGCACCTAGCGTGACATTAGGGTCGCCGCCCCGCGGTGCTATTTGTTGCAGACCAGAGATTTCCGCTCAGGACCACCCTGCGTCACTTCCGAGACATGACGTAGAAATACTTGTTATTGTAGGTATGACGACATAGAATCTATTAGGGGGGCATAGGAAATGTTATCAACGATCCAATTTATCTATATTTAAATGAAGTCTGCTCCTCGCGTATGTATTTCAAAGAAGACAAATAATATCAAAATCTAAGTAAACTTACATAATGTACGCCCGTTTTACATGATGTAATCCTTCGAAAGAGACTAAAACCCAATCTTTATTTACAAATACATTGACATGTTTTAGAAATATTGTTTTGTAACACAATCTATATGAGGGACATTTTAGTAACTGCAAATTTAGCATCCTTGACTCATCCACAATTTTGTATTATAAATACTCTTTATATCGGCTAAGTTTTACAGTTTTATCAAAAGCGCTTTAAAATCCTAATTGTAGTCCTAGTCCTGAGCTACATGTTAGCCTAAGTTACCTAAATCATTGCTTTTAATCAAGTAGCTGTTATGACTGATGTAACCTGTATAAAAAAAATGTTTCTCCTAGTCTTAAAACCAAAAATCTCTCAATACTGCATTGCTTGGTAACGTGTCTAATCATTGAGCCATGAAGATAGTAAACAGGTGTTTTCATTAATCCTAAGTCGTATATTGCTAGACAAAACTAAGCTACCATTAAACGCGTTATACAAGAAATATTTATTTTCAGAGATTTCAATCAATTTCAGACTAATAAAGACGTGGACCACCTGCAGATAGCGCGTGCTTCGTGAAATGGAACGCAGCGGGTTCTATTCCCGATATAATTGTATCCTTTGTTGCGACGTAGAAAATTTTCAACCGCCTTTATACCTTCAATTGTGAGATATATTGCGACGTTTTTATTTTCTCGATTATGTTATTATGGATGTTTATTTTAGTTATTCTGAAATATGCTGTCGTTTATAATCTTTCTTTGGCATTAGAGCGTTTAACCACTGAGTTTTTTCGCTTTTTATACACTGACATATCAAAATTAATTTTGTTTAATAAAAGTGCGCGTTTAAATCACTAGGTAATTAAGTAAAGACCTGAGAAATGGGTCTTTGTCTCAAGTACAGCATTTATTGCTAAATATATCACCTAAGCAGATTTAGCCTGTAAAAGCGGTAATAACAAATATTTCTAATAAAGGAAATAATAATTAGAGAGAACGCCATGACAATAAATTACGCGGCATTTACGGCTAATTTATTAATAGAATTATTTGCGATTCTCAGGAGTCGTAAATACGGCTCGGTGTGGCCAGCGTTGTCGTAAAATTTGTTTCAACGAGATTGGCGACCGGGTAACCAATGGCCGACCGTTCGAAATTTAAAAGCAGCGGTTTACGAGCGGGCGGCGTCTTCGTTTTGCCGCCAAAACGCAATCGAATTATCGGTTTGTTGATGTTTGCATATAAGCATTTTTACGTATTAAAAGATATATAGTAATTATGTAGGTTTACTAAGCAAACGTCAGGGAGTATAGGATAGAGGCGTAGATTGCAAATAATTATAATAATATATTATTATTAAAAGAGAAAGTTAAAAAAACATGAGAAACGCAACCCCGCCCCCCCTTACTATTTCATGCGACAAGATCTGATAAAAGGTATCGACAATTAAAATTCAACAAATTTAACGTCTTAATTAAGGTAATTTATGTAACAATCAAATGTAAAGTTGGCGAGAAATACTACGTAATAAAGCAGTCAGGACAGACAGACAGACTGACAGTCTGATATATGCGTACACGCAGGTCCGACTTCGCAACGCTTGTACATAACCAATGAGATTTCTGCTCTTTGTTTAATATACGTATGAAAATATATGTAGGTACTTTACTTTTTATCACCCTACAATGACAAGGAATTATAATGAGAGGATTTGTGAGAAAGAGAATTCTTTGGAATTAATTGATGACTTTTAGATAAATATTACTACGTACAGAGATGAAACAAAGAAGACAAAAACAGCGTAGAAGAATAAGGACACAATAAAATCCCTTATTTTGGACTAATACCAGGAAAGTATAACTGGTAACCCAAGAGTATTGTCGACACCGTGACGAATCCGTGACGAATTGCGCTCTATCCGGGATCAAATCCCGTCTTTGTCCCCTTATTTTTATTATTTTTCTTATTGCTCATACCCCAATGCTCTTAAATTATTCATTGTGTGTAGCGCTGTTCTTTTATAAAAATTGCAGGACATTTTTCTATTTTTTCTGTTAACTAAAATGTTGAACTTGTATTATCTGCTTCTTACTTAAATTACCCGTAGTTGTGCGTGGGACACAAAAGCGTCTTTATATTCTGAAAGAATAACTATTTAACTTAGATAAAGTCAACAAAACACAATAAGGAGTCTAGAACCGATCTCTGCTTCTATTTGGATACACTACGTTTAGTTTATACGATAGCCTTTTCTGGATATTTAATTAACTGATTTCAGCGAATTACGGTCCTACTGCTTTGACAGCTAACACCTGCCAAAACTCCCGCGAAATAATGAAAGCCTTAAGAATTTCTACCAATTATCGTCACCCCCATTTCCTCAGCAGGGCTCCATGGCAATTGGCATCCATCAAATGTCAATGGCAGACTATAAAGAATAAATAAAATATCAGATTGTCGCATGAAAACCGCTCGTGAAAAGAATCCTTGCTGTTACGAGATGTCCTACTTTCGCACTACCGGCGTGTAAGTGACACGATACAGATACCTAATGGTTCTTTGATTTTGTTTATTGGGCAGAAATTAAAATGTTATTTTAATCTTAAATATCATATATCTTTTTCTCGAATTTCTGTTGATCATAGTTTCACAATGTTGACGAGTGATTTGCCTGTCAATTTCTTTTCTAATCCAATCTTCAAGTAATTACCGTCTTGATGGCAGGTTATTGATTTCCACAATCGCTCATCTGTTCTAATCCGAGATTTCCAGCAGTGCGTTCGCGCCCTAGCTCCGAATGCCACAAAAGATAATCGTACAGGGGGTTGTAAAGAAACAATTTTCCAACGCTCGCCGCCAGGGGAGCGGCTTATCCCCGGTACATGATAAAAATACAATATTTTCCCTTAAATATTCCCTTTAAAACCTCGCTGCTTTGAAACAGTTAACAAGTTTATTTTTGTATGTATTGATTTTCACGTAACTTTGTAAATCTCTTTCTTCCGCTTAGAAAATTAGGTTTTGACGTTTTATAAAGTAGATACTACTTAATACTGAACATATTTATTGTTTGTTTTGCGTTTCTAGATATGTTTCAAGATTGACATAGATAGACATTATCTAAATGTTAATTTCTGGATTTGATTGGTGATTAGTTTCTCTTAATTTCTCGAATTATGACTTGAATATGTTCCGCTGTGTTGTAAATAAAATTCACGGATATTTCAAACAGAACATTTTATTGTTTAATCCGTTCAGAAAAATAATATAAAATTAAATCACATTGACATACAAGATGGACGTACACCAAATAGCAATAATATACATTACGAGTTAGATTTAGATGAGAAAATTCAGAACATCTACCGCGTTATAATCTAGAACCTAACTTAGACAATCAACTACATAATATGTTAAAACTCATATACAGACAAAATAACTATCACTACTCCCGAACCAACCAGAATAAGAACTGTATAAGTTATGGCTGTTAACAAACTGACAAATAATATATAACACAAACAAAACAATCAGTCTCAACGCCCAAAAATATCTTAGCATTAAACAAAATGCGACTCCGACCAATCCTGTCAATGTCACTACACAACTGTCTAACGTCACCTCGCGCCACAGACTATAGAGACATCACAGAATTGGTCGGTTAAATCGTTGTCGATCCGATTTAAAACTGTTCAATCGTGTTTCAAAATAGGCTATGTAATGTACAAAAATACAGCAAACAATTTCAATCCTTCTCACTCTCTTTCGCGGAACAGAATGACTTTAATACCGAAGCACCTACTTCTAACGCACATACATATACAATTATATAATGTCCGATTATGATAATCGCTCGTATTTACAATCGATAGTCGCAATAGATACCTATCGATTACTAACGCGTAAATGGCAATCGATTCATATCGGAGCTAATTACACCTAGCGTATACTGAATACGTATATCCATTTAACTAACTATTCCTCTATTTTTAAGTGCTTCTTCGTTAGTAACGCAAATTATTAACTATTTACGTATATTGTATGTATTACTAGCCAAAAGGATTAGCAGCTACCACCTTTAAAATCAATGACAATAATTTAAAACTCCTAATTAAAACTTATCTCACTTAGGCAAGTTAAAGTTGTGTTTTTACGTATACTTCGTTTTCAAATAGTTCTCCAAATATCCTAATTAATTTAAACTAAGCTCAGTATGTAATAGTCGCTAAAAGATTTAACGGCTCCCAAGTAGAGAGGAGAGATAGAAGACTTAATGCTGTTTATTCACTAACAATTATTAGTATACACATATTACAATCAACGTTATACGTATGTTTTAGTCAAATCGTATACATAATGCAGCGCAAAATAAAACCGATCGGCGCATCGTCGTAGGACGAGATCGGCAAGTAAACGCCGGGCGACTCGAGCGAATCGCCCGGTGCGTTCGCACCCAAACACCCCTTCACTGTCAATTGGAACTTTTTTGAAAAAGGAAATTCAGTTATTCTTTCAAATTTAAACTTTACAGTGTCAAAGGGTTGGCCAATTGCAAAAACGAAGATTTTTTAACTTAATCTAGCGGAAATTCCTTAGGCTTCGTGGGAAGCCCTCGGAAGGTCCGTTTACAAGCGAGGGAGGCGGGAAAAACTAAAATGCGAGCACCCCTCTATAGACTTCGTTTTTGCAATGGCCAAACTAAGAACAGGGGTGCACGAGATAACTCGTTGTCGAGTTGGGTGCTAGCTGGGGATCGCGCCTCTGAATCAGATGGGTTTTGCTATAGGGGGTACTCACGACGTCTGGGGTCGATGCTCCGTCGTGGCTGCTGTCTGGCGCGGAGCGGGGCTCGCCGTTCGCGTCGGGTGGACGAGCGGACTCTCGCTCGTCGATCACCAGGTCAATGGGCATCTTGCCCTTCAGACAGCTGATGTAGCGGTGGCAGAAGTTGTCACAGAGCTCGTGCACCTGCGCAGACGCATCGCCGTTAGATACGGTCCATGTTGGTATGGAGCTTGGTGCCATAAATACTTCTAATGGGACTATTAATGTCATGTAATAGTATATATTGCCAGAACCTCTGCTTACAATTATCTAATCTGTATGAAATATTTTGTCTACATGCACTATAGCAAACAATTTATTAATAACTGAAACTAACTGCAAATATAAATCCGATCTTTGTTTAGCTTAATTTTTTTTAATTGGATGAAATAGAAACAGAAAAGTTAAAATTATAGTGATGTTGCCATTCCATTTAAATGACTCAAGCGCAGACAATATGCGTCACTGCAGGCTCTGTATACCGACTGGCTGTTTCAAACTGTGCCGGAAAGTTCAGCGACACCACTTGAACGTACAAACGTCAAAA
Organism: Leptosia nina; assembly: GCA_963661955.1. NCBI lineage: Eukaryota > Metazoa > Arthropoda > Insecta > Lepidoptera > Pieridae > Leptosia > Leptosia nina. Next base: position 7,955,478 of record CAVLEF010000009.1, on the reverse strand, counting down.
TACGACCTTTAAACTAATGTTGGTATACAATGCCTAAACAAAAACACAACAATAGAAACAAAGGGAATACATTTGGAACCGAGCGACCGACTCGTTTTACGCACAACTGTAAAAAAACCTAGCTGAAAAAGCACCAGGCGACTACGGTAACGTCAAAGATGGCATGAAGTTTGGTTTTAAAGTTTTTGTTACTAGAAAGTTTCTATTATATAATAGAATTAACGATAGAATATGTACAAAGCATAGAAAGCTATATATATGTATTCGGATCTATATATGCTGTGACAAAATAAAAGGAGTTTTAATATTTACTTATGAGATTTCATAGTTTAGCACCTTTATCTCATATTAGCACATGTTATATTGACTATCTATAAACTTTTAGGCTCTAAGTAATTAAATCTGACCCCGCTGGCATATTAATCCTAAAACACCATAAATTTCATAGGCATAATTAACTTAAAAATTAACATAGTGCTATAAAAACTCTAACGAAATTTTAAGACTAGGCGAAACGTAATAAAACGGCAGGTGTTGTCTATTAGAAAAAAGGACGAATCGCCTTAGCCGATTTGAAAATAGAACGGAGCGCCGGAAACGGAAACACTGCAGCCGTTGACAGCTAATTATGTTCTTGGGTCCTAACTTCCTAATCGACAACTTTTTATAATTTACACGAAAATACAATGCATACACACGACGTGGGTTTAGAATTTTATGAAATAACGTCTATATGTTAAATTAGGATACATCTAATAACTCTCTTTGAAAACAGGGATTTTTTTAAATACAAAATTTAACTTTTATGAATGTTACCGTGTCCAAGATAGGTGTAGATAAAATCACGACTTTCGATAGTTCCGTTAAAAATAACTTAATTTGTCATAAGGTCGAGAACAAAGAATTAAACTATAAATACGAAATTCCGATAATCTCCGTCGTGTCTCAGACAGTGACAAAGTTGGACATCGTAACTCTTTCAATATCCAAATTCGGATCAGGCGTCCCATCATACTGTAAACAACACAACTGCCAGTCCTCGCAGGCGATAATAACTCTTAACTATAATTGTAAAGGGTCATTATCGCCTGAGAACATATGATGATGGGACGCTATGGGCGAACTGTTGATGTCTTTAATGAGATATTACGACATTCTCAGTCCCGAATCCGAGCCGATTATCGTTACCAACATCAGAACTCTTTCCAGAAATTTAAATTTAAAACTCGAATTCAGATTATACTTATGGTATCTCCACGTTTCGAATGTCGAATGTTTGGCAGATTATTATTTATCATGGTCTTAACTTCAACCAAGTACCGCTAAAGGCACATTTCAGGGCTGCTAGCATCGAATTTTTTTATTTTGATTTCTTAATGTTGGCATAAGCGCGTTAAAAAGAAATCTTTAACTGGAACTTTGGCAAGGAAGTTGAAAACAAATTAATCAGAACGTATCGTCGATCCGGGTGCTATTACACTTACACAGGTATGCAAGAATTATTTTTAAAGTTTTCAAAGAGGGCTGTCAGAGCGCCAAGACGTGGGCTGAGCGATATCTGTGCCACGGTCGGTGTACGATTAAAAGGGTTTTTTGTAATACCTACCCACTTCCCGCACTAATGCGGCTTGCCTAGGGTTGCCAGGTCGAGGTTATAATTAAATTTAAATAATGTCAATGAAAAATACTTTTATATCAATATTTTCCGTTTAAAAATCGAAAATAAATTGAAAAAAATTTTCGACTCGGGGAGGACTTGAACCGGCATCGTCAGCGTTCCGTGCTGTTGCTCTCATTTTCCGTTTCTTAAGTATATTTATTGTAATGTTGATTTGAAATAGTAAATAAAAAGAATGATTACTAATAGATAAAGATGAGTTAAACTTATAAGTATAAACACTTCATTATCTTTTCAAATTATTTAGAATTTTAATATTAAAGATGCGAATTCATAGTTTAATAAATAGGTCTACAATAAAACAAGGGTTGGCAACCCTAATCACGTGGCCAGTGGGTGTGACTAGCGCAAATTGGATTTTTTATAAACAAGTTTTGATTTCATAGAATATTTTGACACCCGCAAATCGTTCCATTTATTTATTTTGGGACTTCGGAACATTCATCATATTACAAAATTTGTCTCTACGTAGCGTTTTATTTTCACCGGTTCAATTAAATTTTATTAAAGTTTTCCGTTTGTAAATCAAACGTGATATAAAATTTGACGCGTACATGTTTTATGTTAGGAGCTGATTTGACTAGATATATAGTTTAGTAGAAATATTTTTTGAAGGAGCGTGTACCACAGACTGATTGATCACACAGACACACAATTACTACAAGCTCATATGCATTTTGAGTAACGCGTAAGTATCTGCGAATAGCGACAACAAATACGCAGATCAACTATTGACCGACTTAACAATACTCGAGCATTCATCGAATTGAATTACCTGTCCATACTTAAAGTACATTGCGATAATATAGCTTTAACTTCTAATTATATCAAAGTAACATTGTACCTTATATTTATTTGGATAATTCAAACAAGTTTTTTATCGTAACCCTAGATTTATGGTTAAACGTGTTGGCTAGCATTATGTTTAACTTGACCTGGGTTCAAAATCTCGGACAAACAATAATATATTTTTACATTTCAAGAGTAGACTGATATATATTAAGATAATAAATCGATAGACACACACAAAAATAGTTGGTCCTAAACAGATAGGAAAATAGATGTGAAATCAGTATTATTTTTATTAGTTAAAAAAAAACAACAATCTTTGTCCAATTACCCGCGTAATAATGTCAATGTATTGAAAACAATCTAGGCAGCGTTTCGTGGCGGCCAGCAATAAAAATTCCGTGTGACTAAACCTATGTTCGTATGGTTATAAAAGTTATAGTTGCGTCATAAAGAGGGTCCCGGGTTCGGAGCCCGTAAACTAACAAATCTGACCTACATCGTAAATCACTTAGCCACGTTGTAACAGATAACGTTTATGAGTAGGTAACATAAAAAGAGCAAGGCTTGTTTTTAATGAGAACTGCTTATTCGACAAATTAAAGAATGTTTTGTAAATTAAAGTCTAAATTTAATTCTTATTGGATTAGTAAGTGACTAGATTTTTTCTAAGCAAAACAAGACCTTATATACCTAGGTAGATATAAAAATTACTTATTTTTATTGTTTGCGACAGTATTCATAAGTAGACCTACTATAATAGTCATTTGAATAATCAATTTGTCCAAAAAGATAGGGACAAATTACACGTGAATTATATAACGTAAATTAGGGTACAATCGTGTACATAAAAGTGTAGCGTAGACCAATCAGATCGACTGCGCCAGGACCGCCGGCGGCCATCTTTTAAATTTCGAATTTCGAACATAAATCAAAAATGTTATTGGGTATTATAATGTAGGGATAATTCTTGCTGTGGCGCAAACGTGAATGTTAAGTGAGTTTTTGTTTGGGTTTTGCTAGTAAAGAATTAGATATATGTACTTTAATCATGTTATTGGTGTTTTTTAAGCAATAACTCTAGTGTCATAAGCATTTCATGTAAAAAAATAAATATACATAAGGTATCCAAGATTGATACATCAAAAAACATACACGAAACAAAACTAGATATAATACCTATTAATTCGTGGTTCTAATGCGAACCACAAAAACAATTTTTTGCTTGCTCCCATATAGGTAGATACGTCCGCATTATATTTCGTCTTTAGTTTTTGTTTAAAAGAAAAAAAGTTCCGTTAGATGAATTCATTTCCGTTTCATTTAACACTTCGCGGTCTTTGTAATAATAAATGTATTATATTTAACGTTATATAACGTGTTTTTCATATGAGTGATTTAAAACCATACCTACTTAATATAATTAGTTTATTTTGTTGTATAGTATGTCTGTCTTACGTTTAACACTATGTATACCTATTTTTTGTAATTGTTTATAGGCCAGTAAGAGAAGGGAGAAATAAATGTTTGATAAAATAATTAATAGATTTCACATCTCCACATCTTCGTAGATATTATTGACTATAGATGTACAGTCATACGGAAACGGTATTATTAGTAAAAAAAGTGGGCATACAATGCGGTATAACGAGTGTAACCCGATCTGAATCTGGCTGGAGGGCGAGATAAAAGCTATTAAAAAAATAAAATAGCCGCGTTCCAAATTCTAAATATCGAGCGCGGGAGTGCTTTGAGTCGTATGCAATTACACTTATTGTAACGGTTTATTTAATATATAGTTATTTTAAAAATTAAAAATCGAACAAGTGATTTGTCAAGACATACATAATCTATGTGTCTGTAGTCACAACTGACAGAATAATAATATTTATGTATTTATTTGGTCGCGAAAACAAGCCATTACTATTATTAGGTATATAAATGTTAATTTGATTAAAGCAAAACTCGTGTCACTAAAGTAACTAAGTAAGTACCTACTTAATCAGGACAATTGTGCTACGAAAAACATATTTATTATTAATCAAAGTTAAACTTTGCGTTCTAGGAAGATTTTTTATTAAAATATGTCATAAAATTCTTCGAAACTAACGCGATAGCTCATTTGCCCAAGGTGATTGTATTAATTAAAAATATCTGTGAAATAAATCAAATTAACATAGACATGCGAATAGTGTTGTGATTGATCTTGTAATTTATTTACCGTTATTTTATTATAATTAATTTTCAAATGTGGCAATTTTTCGACTCGTTCGCAGATTGTACACAACGGGAAATATATTGGTTATTTTTTTACTATGACCGATGTGGTTATGTTATGGCGTAAAAGCTAGTTACTAAGTATTTTTTAAATGTGTACTCGTGTAAGCTACAGACAATACTAAATAGGTGTATGTCAAAATATCATGGTGTTAAGTTAACGATTAGACGAATCAAATAACGATTTAAAGACGCAATAGTAACAGTCCGAACTAAAAGTTAACTAATTTTAAATTTCGAAGCGGTCGCACGAAAGACGAAATCGATACGTTATCTCGATTCGATCGATGCGACTGGATAATCGATATATTGTCAGGTGATCAAAACCGGTTCCATAATGTATTCCCTTTTTATATAAAAAGACACTTACTTTTTCTAATTCTAAGAGGTGAAACCGTAGGACTTGTATTGCTTGCACCATCTGTAGAAGAAAACATAGGTATTAGTAATTTGGTAGGCATACTTAAACAAATAATGCTAAATACTGTCTATAGTTTACGCGAGTAGTACACATTTAAATAAAACACTTTAACGATTTAAAACGCGATATATTGTGACCCCGTGACCACGGCTGCTGCAAAGCATCCGAACTGAAGTTAAAAATCATTTCCAAATAAGTTTAACTAATATATCGCGTTTTAAACCGTTAAAGTGTTTTATTTAATCAAATAATGCTATTTTAATTTTTATTATTACTAAGTATATAAAAGCTATACCAGTTAATTAATACGAACACCTAGTGTTGTATGGAACGAGTGAATGGGCAAGTGTTGTATTGTATCAGATCGAATGCAACCGACAAAAGGCGTTTAGGTACGTACCTAACAACCAAGCGATTGTATCTTGTGTAGAGACCAATGATTCAATGAAAGCTTAATTCAAAGAGGACGAAATTACAGTTCTATTTCAAAGTAGAATAAGACAAAAGAAGTCTGAAACCTACATGTGCATAACGTCTGGATGTGGCCAGTACAATGTGACTAGACTAGAATATAGGTTTTACTTAGAACAGTATGAAAACACAGTTTTCCAAGTAACTGCCACATTCCTGTGTCTGTTGTTTGTATTTAAAGCAGGTTATCCGAATCCTCGGCCCTAACTATTGTTTCTCGGGGACATCGAACTCAGAACCACTGCCTATGACCAATCGGAAGGATATTTCAGTTGTAAAAGGACTCAACATTTGAACCACCAAGCTAGGTAGGTAGTTAGGAGTTAACAGAAAGTTTTAGAGACATTTATGTCTGAGCTGTGACTTTTTGTCTGTACTTAAGTAAAGATAATAGGTAAATATCATAATTTTCGGTCAGTACTCATTACGATTCTCTTGGTATCGTACAGATGAAAATCAATCGATGAACGATTTATGTATTCTCACTAACAACTGCGATTCGTTAGTGATTAAATTATTGAGACGTGATGTGGATTTTTAAGTCTATTTGTGAGTTATGTGGGATCCGTTATATTATTGTTATTACACGTTTAATCTTTGGGTGTCTTTGACAACTCATGTGACAATGTTTCATGATTTTGAAAGAAACACTTTTATTCAGTTTTGTAAATATGACGGTAGGACGTATTTATTGGGTGGTCTAGTTGAAACAGAGTATACAAATATTAACAGGAGGAGGCTAAATAAGCAATTGGCTAAATAGTAAAAATGTGTGGTCTCAAGAGAAGCTACCACACAGGGAGACATTTTTTCCTAAAGACATTGGAGGTGGTGGGGACAAAAACACGAATTTCAATCAGAACCTTCAATCAGAACCAGAACTGTTTCATGTTTTGTCAGTTTCTTGACACGCATTTAGTAGGCTCTACTAGAGATAACAGTGTTAGAAAAAATTGACGCCAAAGCGATAAGAAGCAACTAGATCGTAAAACCCAACCGGTAGCATGTCTAAGAGCTACAACAAACAAGTCCTCGAGTTGTTCTGTTGACGAAGGCGCCCTAGCAAACAATTTGTTAGCATACTTTTATCTCTGCCACGGCGCTCTACAAACTTGACTTTAATTGATATTCTTACGAGCTTCTGCTGGCCTGGTACTTTGGTTTTTAGGTTTTTGGGTTGGCGCTTTATTCGATTTTACGAGCTAAAAAAAATCTGTTCACCACTTATGGCAGATAGAGAATTTAAGCAGAATGCAGTGAAATATAAAATAGCTTTAGTTACAAGCTTAACTAACTCCATTAGGGGCAATATCTTATCACTTCATATTAATTTTATTAAAAAATTACCAAGATCCACAGTTAAATGAATATCTCCCTAATTATTCAAAGCACTGTTGACTCAGGCTAAACCATATTTGATGGTGTTAAACGCCTCAAAACGCTACGAGAGCAAACACAGATGTGACGTGGGCAAACAACTTCACTGCGTTTGGGCATTGGGGTGACCATGCATTTTGGTGTGGTGGGACAATTGTTTTATATTTAAATGATATATCACAAACAGACATTATTTTGGTGTGTTTTTATAGGTAAAAGTGATTTATTTAGGATATTAACTTTATGAATTAAATTTTCTTTCTTCATAAATTAACCTCACACTTAAAATTTATTACACATAATACACTTATAATTTTAGTATTTGTGATTCATCAATGTGGAGATCCTACATCCGTAACTAATCTGTAGTGGCACAGAGGTCAATAAATACCCGAGTGTGGATTTTTGACGAAGTTTTTAAAAACACAACTATTGATATTTAACTAACAACATTCTATACCATGATATTGAGATAAACATGTGTCTTAGTATTGAAATTAAAAGCCACATTGGATATCGCTTTTACCTTGTCCACGAAACTAGAAATATGATATTTTTAATCTTAGTAGAATTTGTTTTTGTTAGTGCGCTCTACGCGCTGTTGGAAGTATTCAATTCATGAACGGGTACAAAAAAATCCCACACAAACAGGACATAATTACAGACATATTTTGCAAGTATGAATGTATGATTATGCCGACACATTGCAAGCGGGCTCGTTAACAATGACCAAGTGTCAGCTGGGGTAGACAATAGCCCTAGGATATTTGTCGGGTTAGTATCAATGACATTTCATTCTTGTGCATTTCTTAAGGACACTTGTTGGTTTTAATGTGTTCAAGGTACGTATAAGAATCTTGTAGCATGCAACTGGGTTGATCCGATCTTTTGTCCAGATAAATCGTATTTAAGTTCCAACCACGAAAGATTATTTTTTTCGCCTCAAACACAAACTAAAGAGATCTTAACACCAAATACAAGAAAAGACCAGTTTTTTACAAAAAATTTTTTTATTAGACAAAAATAATAAATATTTTCCAGCGAAGACCGAATCAGAGTTATTTGTATGAATAACTTGGTAAAAACCGATCCGCACCGTGAATGGCCACCGTCCGATTCGTAATGCCTCAAATTTTATTTGTCCGAAATCGGTTAAGTACCCATAACGAACAAGAAGGTGGGTGGTCGGTGTGTTTCTTCATTTTTTATTGACACTAGCCACGGGTTTACAGGCGCCTTGATTATTACTAGACTTTAAGATTAAAAAAATAAATTCACACACCAAGAGAGTTATTCCATGGAATGCATTACTTAAGACATACAAAAAAGGTCTAAGGTAGGAAATGTCACAAAAATCCTAGTACCAGCCTGAACAACACAGCTGAGTAAGATCCTTAACTTACAGCACACATTATACTGTTAATATTGAGTTGCATGGTATTTTTTTATATGCTAATCTTAATTTTTATGTTCAATGATAATTTTTATACTAGTTAATAAAATGATTTATATGCTTAGAAGTAGGAGGCAAGTTTAGCTTTGTTGGAGAATCCTCTAAAATTGCAAATCCAAATTTAGGAACAGCGTGATGGTTGTTTGGGAAACTGCTCTTCCATGAGAGAGAAGAGGAAGAAGTCAATAGGTTGAAAAGAGGAAGATGACCCACAGGTCCGTAAAAGACTCACACTCGGTAGAGTGTGAGTCTTTGTGGGTGAGTTTCCCTAGCTGATATAGACCGGCAACATAAAGGATGATCTTTAACTATTAAGCCCCATGATTTACAACACAATACCTAGCTATATAAATTATATTAAACCTATAAATACATTAATGGCAGCCCTAGCCGCAGGGGACAAAATGCCCGAAGTTTTATGACAAACTATACCTTTTTTTCGCCGCGAACCTGTAGTTAATTTTAGATTTAAGCAATCAAAGCGTAAATTATTTGATCACTATAAACTGGTCACCAGTTTATGGTGTATTAAACTAAGCCCGTAAAGAAACGATAAATGAGGGTACTTACTAATGAATCGACCTCGGGGTCCGCTATGTAATAAGGTTTCTCTTGGCGTATCTGAAAAAGAAGAAATTTGTTTGTTAAAGAAAGACTCATATTAAAATATAGTATACTGTCGTATTATGTCAATATTGTTAATAAGACGAGAGCATTTGGCAGTGATGGCTGTGTCTGTCTCTCTAACCTACTCTGTAACCTATGTGGATGTGTTACAGAATATTAGATAAAGCATCCAAGTTTAAAGCTAAAGTAGGTGGATAGCGCATCATGTTTAGATGTTATAAGGCTGGCTCACCTTCCATCAGGTAAACCCAAGCTTTATGTTATAATAGAGGACATTCTCCTCTATAAAAAAATGCCTTTTCAGGTTAGAATGTTCAACCCAATTGCTTTGATCAGAGGAACTTAAATAGGTTTTATTTAAAAACAGTATACATAATAATAAAACCCCGAATGGCTTGTATTAGCAAAGTCGGTGTCGCTTCGTTGCGCTCGTAGACTATAGCGTAGATCTTATCATAGCTAAACACAAATCATAGCGAAACTCTGCCACGATTTAAATTATCATAATTATTAACACGTTATAACTTTCAGACACAGAAATGCGGACAATGCGTGTTTTGATTTATCGGGCTTTACAATTTTATTTATTTGAATTATTTGAAGAACATCGTATTTATGATTTCGTGTTTTGTAACTACCTCGTCTGTTGGTGAGTACACGCAACTGCAGATAGGATGTTTTTTTACAAATGTATAACATCCCAAGATAGTACGTTAAGCCGTCGGTTCTGGTCTAAAAACTAATGTAGTGGCGGTAGTCAACATTATTCTTATTTACAGTATAAAGGATTTCTTTTGTTTATGTGCAAAAATATTTCTGTGTCATTATCTGTGCTATAGATATTAAAATAAAGAATATCTGTGGATAAACAAAATCCAAGTATATTCATATATGGGATAAACGTTGTCACATATAAATGCACTATTTAAAAACAAATTATCGTTCACCGTTCAGCTATTGTATTATTCTTAATACATGACATTATACTTAATTACCGTAACACTGTTTTGCAGCACCTTATTATGCGATCAATTAACTTTTTACTTAATCCGAATACCGGTCTGTTGCTCGCTTAGTCTTTGAAATTAACCTGAGAAACTTTTTTTCTTAAGCTGACCGGAAATGCTATACTATCACGCTTCTGTGAACGCTAGCGGAATTTTAAATGCAATGTTGAAGGAAACCAGGGATGGAAAGCGATATATAGTTTACTAAGTAATCCTTAATACTGTGTTGCTCTTAAACCCGCCGAAGTCGTTATAAAACCTTATTGTAGAGTTTGCTTTACAGTATTAGTATCCCACTTGTATCCGGGTGGGATGAAGATTTCCCCTCCAAAGTAGATGAAGCCAATTTCGGCTTTAAGTATGTGACTTAAACAAAATATTCCACTCTTTCCCCAAACGTTTCCATACAAATATTTTCATACATTAAAATCTCAATTTCAAGAACAACGACCTATGACGTCATCTAATAGTTTTGCCCATCTCCAGCCAATCTCGTGAGGTCACGCCCCTACTCAGAGGAAGTCCCTCATTTGGGGATTCAACGACCCGAAACCCCCCACTTTTGGTCGAATTAAATGCTAATAAGATGCCCACGCGATCGCCAATACCACTTAGGTGTGTCGTTTTTGTAAGCTTTAAGATTTAGCCACGCAATCGAACTAGTAGAGAACAAAATAATTCGATTATGAGATTACCAATTTAAGACTCAATTTCACATAACATTGATAACAGTTGACATCAAAACTAGACATGGAATTTGTTGATCAAAATCATTCTCTTGCTGAAATTAGGTTCATAAATTAGCTAGCATGGTTTGCAAATAATCAAAACTCGTGATTTATATGAATATACAGAAGTGAGTCCGTAAAAGAGACACTTATAATTCTGAACAACAATAATTAAAAATATTGTAGTAAGCCCGATGATCCGTACTGAAGCAACTCTTTCCCCCGTCGATTTAACACCGATCCGGGGGTCGTATTGTCCCATAAAAATAAACAAAACTTGGAACTTAAAAAATTCCACGACAATTGTCGTGTTCCCTATTCATGACGTCTACCTGGTACCTGGTCCTAGGCCCATTGTGCACTTTCAGGCCAATTGTGAAGCTAATTGAATAAATGCCTTTTGTGTCTCCGCGGGTAAGGATGCGTGAAGATACAAAATTCTCAGTCATTTTTGACAATGTATTATGAGTGAAGCGCAGTGTGCCAGCGTTTTGCTTCTTTTACACAGTATAAATCATTAATCCCAGGTACTATTTCGAATCGTGTCTGGTACAACCTTTAAATAAAATTAGCTCCAGATATGGATCTCACATTAAATGTTATTATAAAGAAGTTGATTTCTGTATAGAAAGGCTTAAGACTATGTTTTGCCTCAAGAAGCATCGGTTTACTTTCAATTTTTAAACATTGGTTTTATTCCCGTTTTACGATCATTTTACCTACGTTTGTTGGTCAAGTCTATACCATTGTAGCGTTTCAAAAATTAAGTCTGTTTCCTAATTAGTTTTACGACCCAGTCGTGAGTATAAGACATAAGTCCTAAATTAAATATACCTTAGTTACGATTGCAAGGAAGCGAGGCCCTAACGAGGCAACAATAAAACTATTGGACATATTTTAGTGTGACAGTAATAGCCACGGAAGAAGAGATAACCGGCGCACGCGCATCCTATAAATAAAACTTTCCTAACAGGAAAGCCGTGTATTAAAACACTATAATTTGGATACTACTTCAGTAGCCTGGACTTTTTGTTGGGCCAAAAATTAAAAAAAAAAACACCTGCCCAACGCTGCCGTCAATCTTATAAAAACTCAAATAGGAGGCGACTTGAAATTACATCAGGCGACCTTTGCGCATTATAGAATATTTTACCATTAAATTTCACAAATCAGCAAATGAATTTCAATCGTAAGCGCAATGAGACAAGTGCGAAAATTGAATAAACTTTGATTCATTAAATCTTTAACAAAATCGATCAACGGGTATCTTAGGTAGCCTTCGATGCTTTATTTTCTCGTATAAATAGATTTTTTATTAAAAATTACAGGGTGCCGCGTTCGGTAACGATTTCGATGCGTTCGATTACAGGTTACTTAAGATAATAGCTTTTATTATTATGTTTGCCGAAATGCATACTTAACGGACACCGAATAGAGTCCATTGTTAAGTGTACTTAATCGTTTATTGATTTGCATATCGCTTTAATAATCTCTCTCGAGCTATAAAACTAGTAGTCGGTTAAAATGGGTATTGTGACCCTGTTGATTGAAACATAGCTTTTGCTCTGTATAGATTTTTCTTTACAGCGACCTACGTATACATTTTTAACTGTACTGTAACTGTAAACACTTGTAAAGCAAAAGATCGTAAATTTAGTGTAGCCTTTCTGTAAAGTTTATACCAAATCGGATCTTTTGTTTGCCCGTCCCTGCCATAAATATGTAAATTATAGAAAACTATTCATAAGTGGAATTCATAAATATTTTAGTGGTCGTAACATCGAAAATATGCAACGGTGTGCTTCGAAACCCGTTTCGGATTGGGGCCGGATCAAGTAATGAAGCGTACGCACAAAAAATGTTATTCTACACTGCACATGTTCACTGACTTAGGGCATTTCTGCCTCTGGTAAATAGGATGGACGAGTGGGCAACTCGAACTTAAGAATGACGTATAGAACAGCAAAGTGGTTCGAGCAAGGTTAGTTGAAGTAAGTGTAGAGTTCCAAGATGGTTTGTAAGAAGTATTTTAGATTTAGTTAAATGACAGAATAAGTGATATAAAAAGTTTTAATCTGGCAAAAAAGTTTATTTACTGCCAAAAATGTGTTTACCTCAATGCGCTGTAAGAGAAACTTATTTTTAAACTAGAAATACCCCCACGAACAAGGTAAAGACGCACAGTGTTTCAAATTTAGAACTATTACAGTGGCATATAACGAGGCTGTATTCAAAAACCCTATAAAAAAAGTAAACCTTCAAGAGGCATCGCAGACCAAATTCTAAATCCAAGATACAAGGACAGAAATTCGGCTGGAGCGAGACAGCGAGCACGAAAGAGGTTTTTCTTGCATTTTTTGCTTGGCGTTCGAAAAATTTTATTTTTAATACAAGAAATTCTAAAGATACGCGCAGGTAGACGGTCTCAGGGTGTTTGGTTAATTTTTTTATCTCGCTAAGAATGTAAGTTGATTTACGATGTTGGCCCCTGACGATTTGTGACCGGTGATTTTGATGCGTTTTGTCACTAACGGAGACTTGATTTATTAATTTATATAAGGGCGTGATCGCGTTTTTGACAGTTGGCACTAACGTGTAATTTTATTCCGGGACCTGTTATTTCGGTTAGAATGATTTGTCTTACAAATTATGGCTCATTACTCGAGTTTTTGTGCGCGCTTATATTGCGGGTATTTGGCAAAGTGCGTTTATAATCACTAGACGTTTAATGATTGAATTTTAATTAATTTGACAACTTTGTTGACACTTTTTAAAAGCTTTACGAACCTTAACTACATTTTGGCGTTATATATAGTTTACAAACAAACGGTAGCTAAATCCTAACGCAAAATTTATGGCCAAGAAAAGCTTAACCTTAGCAACTATTATCAAAGGCAATAAACATTAAACATAGTGTTCGCCGCGACTCCGCTTGTCCCTGAGTGAGTCATTACACGCCACCTTTACGAGCGTCTAATTCTCAACCCTCTGATCGCGGTAATGGCCGAAAAACTGACCTCCAGGGCCGAATCACCCCCAGGGGGACGCTTAAATGGCTGGATAACGCAGTGAATGTGTACGAGAACGTGTGATTTTAGTGCTATTAACTGCGCACACTTGTACAACTCTTGATTAACATTATTTAATATAGATAGTGGACGAACTCTCCATTTTTCTTGTTATAAATGCAAGAGTGTGTATGTACGTCTTACTTCACCCCCTGAATAAGCAACCAATCTGCGTATAACGTGCAAAAAAGAAATATTTAAAGGAAAGTATAGTATGGTAAATACGTTTCTTATTATTGTCTGTATCTAAGAATAGAGCGCATACAAGCTCTGTAAACTATCTGATAAGACAGTCAAAATACAGGTACATCGGAAAAATAAAAGTGAATTTTCCAAGACTCTTTTACTATGTATGACATGATTAATCTTCTGAAACTCCGTCGATTATTCGATCAAACGTTTAGCTTTCAGTTTATGTTTCGAACTTTAACCGTTGAAAAAGTCTGTTTATTTTGAAAGTGGCGTACGCCAGTGTTCTCGGCTTTTGTAAACAATCCATGAATATGTTTGTTTGTCCGCACTTGAGCTACAAGGGTACAGAAATCGGATGATAAATAAATTTGCATTGTAAAAATATGTTCGTTGATCCCCTGATCGGCCATATTTAATTTTGACGTCACATCGAGCGGTCAGTCACACCTTACCCATATACGGGCGCAATAAACAAATCAAACGATTTCAACCTTGATATTGAAGATATTTAATAAAAAAAACGAAACGTTTTCTGTGTAAAAATGATATAGACTAATATATAGACAGTATGCCGGGCCTTTGTTGTATTGAGTTAAAGATATTTTTTTCGTATTAAAATATATGTAACATACACCCTCTTTAGCCTAATGGTTGAACGTGTTACCTTAGTATTTTGTTAAAGAAGAAAGAGTTTGGATAAGAGATCCTAGGTTCGAATTCCAGAGAAACAATAGATTGTTTCGGTCGGGCAGAGTACAGACGTCTTATCAATTTCTTGCTTGCAAAAGAGCCGATCAGTGAAACGGGACCAGAATTGTGTTCGCCCCATATCCCAACGGGGGAAAACGCGATTTTACCACGTAAAAATTAAATAATAACACAACAGTAATGCAATATGAAAAAAAATGTTTTCTCTAAACGTTTGAATTATAATATTATATTATCCATAGTGAAGGAGATTATAAAAAAAAACAGACATAACATCTGCCCATTAATCCCTGCGCCATCTTTACAACGCTTTTATAGAACTTGTATTCATCGATAAAAAATATTTTGTCAGCTTTACCTTTCTTATGAATATGTAATTAAATAGGTATCACATGTGCTATCCACTTTCTCAAAATAAATATAAATATAAGTACTACTTGACAGTCTAAAACTAGGATTAAAATTACATACCTATATGTTTAATTAAATACTTTAGAATCGACACATACTTTATAACGCTACTGGAAATGTCGAAGAATTAAGGGAAAGAAAGAAGAATCGAAAAGACGTTTGCTCTAGTAAGCACTCAACTTTTCGAGGCAACATTTGTTCTATACGTGTATGTATAATGTACCGTCGACCGCCGGTTTTTAACAATTTAAACAAAAACCACGTGTTTAAACAAAAATAAGCATATGAATAGTAAGTGCAATCCACCCTTGCGCTTTTTAATACCAACCCCTAAGCCAGAACCCCCCGGGGTTAGAAATTAAAGTGTAATGGTGCTATGTTTAATAACTTATCTGCGGGTTGCGATGTTTCGCTTTTGTTAATATCATTTATAAGTTAATGCTTAAAAGGGATCGGGGATCGTGTTTGCATACGTTCGTCCTTTCGGTTTAATATTTTCGTTGTGCTTAAGTATTGTCCCTAGTTTACGCGAGTACATATGAGTGAGACTGAGAGGCAGAGTGGCCTAATAACAAAAATATTTTTGTTGTCAATAAGTAGGGGAAAAAAATGTCCAATTAACTTGAAAATGAATTTTTAATATTTTCGGTCACTGTGCTCTATTAACATTTTTAGACTATGAAAATATAGATAACCTAATTTCATTGTCATTAAATTGCAGTTATGCAACTCAACTCTACCTAGGGTTCTCCAATTATATAAAACACATTTGAACGGTTTAAAATGTGAGATATATTATTTCATTTATTATAATTATGACCAAATTTACTCATATGATCGTTTACACCGTTTAGTTAACGTAAATGTGTTTTTTTTTAATTGTGTTGCTTGATATTTAAGTTTAAATGGTAAACTAGTGACATTATTAAAGGACAAGAAATGAAATTACCATTTTTTCATTCTTTGATTCTGTAGCGTTGTCTTCGTAACACAAATATAGAAAAATATATAACTGTGCCTATTTAACACATACTTACATTTGGTGACATAACAAAACAATAAAAAATACTTCTACCTAGTAGATAAGTACTTACTTAAATAAATGACAAAATAGCAACATAAATGGGAAATTTTATTTTTAATTACTCATACATTATTAGATTTATTTAGATTTTTGCTAGCCGCTTGCCAAAAGTTAAGCAAAAAAGAAAAATAGAAGTGACTTTGTAGAAGACTACTTCTTAGTGCTATTTGAACTTTGACAAACATTAATACGTTGTATTAGAAAAGCGTCCCTTGACAAAACAAATTACGTAAAAATCTACACCCAGAGTTGCAGGAAGAATACAAGGAATACCCATTATCCACCCCAAAACAAATACCCCAGTGAAGGGTTGGATTGATTGATTTGTCACTAATAACGTCTTGTCGTTTAATACCTACTTGTATAGAATTCGGTGTTGAAGAAAATAGTATCGAAAAAAAATGTGTAGACCATCTCTTTGTTATGGCAATTTTAAGGGTGTTTACAGCAGAATTAATGGTTTTTCACAGACGCGTTTAATAATCTATCTATCATAAAATGAAATTGAATTGAGAAAACGATTTGAACTAAAACATTGTACGGTAGGTACTGTATGTACTAGATAAAGAAACACAAGTTTTATGTATTATATTGAATTAATTTCCAAATGTCAAAAACGGCGGTTTTTTTTTAATATTTTAGGCCTGAGGCATTTTAATTTTCATCAAGTGAATCTCGTGCTTGTCTGTCGTACTCTACCACAAAACATAAATTATAATTGTTTTTAAAGGTAACACAATAAAAACGAATAAGGAAAGTCGTTGAAGCAATACAGACAGCCCGTTAAAGAAGACGTCAAAGAAAAGGCAACAACATTCCAATTAATATTCATTAATTACCACTTTTAATCAATTAATCAATCATGATAATCTTCAATTAAAACTATCTAGTTTGTTAGTATCTAGTACCTTTGGTAGTCTGTACAAAAGGCATTAAAACCTTTTTTTCTTATTTTAAATACTATTTTTTATTATGTCATTCTATGTTGCTTCTATTTTTAAAATTTTAATTATTTTTGACAATAAAAATGTAACAGCTGATAAGCAATTATACAATTTTAATTTTATACCACCTACGTCGCACGCAAAAATTCTTTGGCATTTTAAATAAGCACTTAAAAAGAAATAAAAAGCGTACATATTCTGTGGTAATTATAGCGTATGGCTACAATTGCAGGGGTAAATAATTTTTAGTTACTAGTTGTATTGAAATAACTTAGATCCCTAATAACAGACGGCATTGATCGTGTTAAATATGAATGTAATAATTTGCCTTTTTGTTCGAACATGCGGTCTTTTGCTTAAGAAATGAGTTCGCAAAGTACCTACTACAAAACTACCAAACTTGGTAAATAAAATATTTTTTTCTATTCGTCATTTAAAGAATATAATAGTCAACAAAAATCAGTATTTTGAAATTGAATCCTACATCTCGACGTGGTATATTGGCTAGTTTATAACATTTCTGTGCCTTGCCCAACCGAAACAGTTTCATGTGTCCCAGGATTTGAAGCAGCATGTTCGTCATAACTCGGGCTTTAATATCTCTATTTATTAAGTATTATCTATAATTAACGCGAGTAGTATACAGTTTAAATCTCAAAATATATGAATAAACTAACTTCCTAATAAGTTAAACAATACATTTCGAGTTTAAAACCGTTTAAAAGTGGTTTATATAAATCTACCTTTATTTTTTATTGTATGATACGTTTTTACTATAGAACTAGCAATAAATAACCTTACCTACACTATACGTTAAATATGACTAACAAAATGTATTTATAACGAAATTAAACACATCACACAATTAGCAAATAACGTAGGAGCTACCAACAGAATACCCTGTAATCCCCGTCAGCTGTTTTTGACCCACCCTTATTTACCTACCCCAAAGACCTACCCCGCGCTAACCGTCTTAGTGTACTGAGGATCAATTTATTCTGGTCTTCGTGACCAGAGTACGCTGACCCCATAAAAGTACCAGAGCCAATTGATATTGTGCTTGAAATACGACTCGGGCGGTTCAAGTTTATCTGGTCATGTCAAATACATGTGCTTTTTTATTTTTAGGGATAAATGCGATATGGATTGGTTTGTGCAGATATTGGTGATTTTGATAATGGTAGGTATTCATTTAACTTTAATTTTATGTTATATATATATTTTTTTCTTACTTAAAACAAGCTCATTTACTACTATATGTGATGAGTATATGAGGAATTGATAAATAGGTAAGTTATTAAGACGCTTACTTCATGGTGAATGCTACCATTGATGTTTAAACTATATAATCAATGCTTTTATTTGGAAGATGAAAGAAGAAGAAGAAGAAAGAAGATGTTTATGAATGCTATAAAATTATAATTTAATTTTTCTTAATTGGGTGGCAGAAATAAATAAATTCCATCCGGGTCACGAACCACCGTCTACAGACGCAAAGCCGTCAAGTTTATCGCGCTTTGATTTCTGTCTGGGGTTTTCCGAATATTCAAAGCCAAAATAGTTCGATTTTTAAGATTATCGAGGAAATAAGATTTTTTTATGTAAAGATGCAGCTATGATCATTTTTTTTGATAAAAACATTTCTTAATACTCTAATGAATATCAAAGCAGCCAATCGAGTTTTTAGTATGTAGATAATAGAAACGTCACATCACATAACTTTCCTTTAAAGAAGTCGGTGAACGCGCGGCGGACCAAAAGCCGAGACGTGTTGTGTGGAATGCGCCTGCGACTCAGTTGTAATTACACCACGCCATATACAGGCTGATTTTTGTAAGACAAACGAAGAAATTTTACCTTTAAGCAACCTTTTAAAAAGAAAAGCACACACCTTAAGGTTTTTTTATTTAAGTGGGAACTTGTTTCAAATTGAAATTAAAGAATTCAATTTTAAACAACATAACGTAAATTTTTTTTTTTTAGTTATTTTAAAACAATAGATAAATAATTATATTTTATGAAGAATAGTTTGCTCTACAACACAAATATATCTAGAAATAGCTTCTCTGCTTAAAGAAATAACATAATCGAACTACCCATCTCCTAAGGTTTTAAAACACCCTGTAATCATCTACTATATTTATGTCATTATTAACCGGTGCGAATTAATACTCATTTGACGTCCATTTTTATCGCGAGTTTTCACAAAAAAATTGCCATACCATCCGCCGGGCGCTGCTGCTTTTTACCACCAAACCGGCAGCCGAAAAGGGATTGAATACTTGTCCACAACAAAATTTGAAGAAAGGATTTTTAATTATACAACAGACTAGGTACCGAATTACGATAGATCGCTGACCAATCGCGTCGAAGCATGCCCATCATTGGCGTATTCAAATTCGGAACCCTCCGTTCCATTCAAAACATTCCCTTCAATTCATTCTGGATATTATAAATTCGATTTACACGTTATCCGAGCGTAACGTTCGATTTTTAAACTACAATCGCACATTCTATTTTCGAACGCGTTCGAATTTCGGTGATGTTTAAATCAAACAGGTAAGCGGCGTAAGTACGGAAACTTGTTCGTTTTTGAATATTTAAAAATGTAACGCGAATGAAATGGAATGGAATTATTTATTGGTGTTGTAAACCGTTGTAAGTGGCATTCTGACGTCAGTTGTGATGAAAGAGCGTAATGTTTAGTCCATCGGCATATTAATGTAAGCGTACAAAAACGACGCCGTGTCAGGCGCTAATTGAGTGGCTCACGCAATCGCATGGGGTTCAATCAGGACATTTTATAAGCGAATTCCCATAATAATAATAGGTCAATAACCTGGGCTTTGGAGCTGAATGTTTGACCTAGAGTTCTCATCATTCATCTGTAAGTGGATACAATAATAACTTTATCTGTACTGTCTGTCTGCGTCGTTATTTTTCGCTCGATCATAGAAATATAACTCTACAAATTTAAT
This sequence comes from Leptosia nina, assembly GCA_963661955.1. Classification (NCBI taxonomy): domain Eukaryota; kingdom Metazoa; phylum Arthropoda; class Insecta; order Lepidoptera; family Pieridae; genus Leptosia; species Leptosia nina. Next base: position 7,935,265 of record CAVLEF010000009.1, on the reverse strand, counting down.
ATTTAACGAAATTGTACTAGTTTAACGAAATTGTAATAAATACACCGTACAGTGTGAATTCGTCTAATATTGTAGTAAAAATCTGATTCACTCAAGATCAAGATTCTCGCGTTAGTAAGCGTAACTAAGTTTTATTGAACATTATAATTATCCTTACATAGTTACGGAAGCATACTAATAGTACTGATATTATATATATTCAAGATTTAGGTAGACTTCAATGCTATATCTACTGTACATATTTAAAATTACAAATAAGTACAAATATATGTAGCAATTTAAACTTGTTGTTCTGGTCCTAATTTTTAATAAATATAACCTTTTCAAGCTGCAAAGAAACGAAGCCACTAACCAGATGATTATTATTATAAACCCCGATACATTTGCTGAAAAAAAAATGCACCGTGCGAGCGAGACGCACAAAAAACGCATCATATCTCCGTTCCACTCTGATGCGCGCTGTAACGATTTTGTTAAGATGGTGAAAGTATGTTAAATCTATATTTTTACTGTATCTAACTAGAACGTTTGATAGGGATAACCTACAATTTCTTACCTCAAAAAATATTTTTAAAGGAAAATCAAAAGATGTATTAGCTGTATAAATTGAATATTTTCTAAAAGTTAAATAAACATCCAACAGTCCTGAGTTTGTCATTCATTTTTTTCTAATAAAAAAATAAAATTACGTTGTAACAATTTCTTTTTTCACGGCGCAATAATAAAATACCTATACAAATTTATTTAAGTACATTAATTTTCATTGAAAAATAATGCTCAAGTATACAAAAAGCTACTCTATTATTAAGAATTACTTTTATTACATTAGTGATTAAATATGGCATAAAGTTAAAAACACAGCTGCATCGCGGCCATTTATTACTTCCGTGCGAAATGGATCATGGCGGCATGGAGCTCAAATTGCGCGCCAAATCCCTTAACAATAGACAATAGATGCGTTAAACGAGACGACAGATGTAAACAAACAGACAAACGAAAAGAGCATTGATGGGGTGAGAGTCGTGTGCTTGACAATGTTGATGTAATCACTCGATTTTGAAACCACACTGATCATAGATTATCTGTGAAATTACAGAGTATGTAACGCGACCGACATTGGGGATTACAAACTGATCCATCTAAGATGTTTTTGAGGAAAACGATTATATTACAGCATACTCCTATCTGTTTAAATATTTAACAAGAAAGATAATGTTAAAATGAACATATCACGTGTCAAACCTAAAGTATTACAAATATTATGCGTTACATAGGCACTGATATAATAATAATTTAATCTTTTACACATAAGTAATCTTTGCCTTATCTCCTGCATCTATATAATTTTAGAATTGCTTCTTGAATACATGAATGTTAATATAATTAATAATATAATTAACAGCGTATTTCTAATTGTCATTGCAGTTGTAATTTGGTGTGTTAATTGCGAGGTTTTTAGATTTATGACTTGCGCTTGCGTTGATTTCGATTCGTATTTAGTTACGAATAGGTAGATAAGTTATACCTACTTTAAAGATATTGTAAGGAATATATGTATCAATGTAAATCACGTTACCTAGCATTGTGTTAAGCGCAGGAGGTCCTAGATTCGAATCCTGAGAAAACCTTACATAGTAGTTTTATCGCGGAGGGCATCGACATCTGACCAAATACTTTTCTGTAAATCCAGTTTTCTTGTTTTATATTTAGTTACGTGCATCTAGTCAGACTTCAGTGACCTGTCAAACTGAACCTATTAAGATTTCCCAAGGTTTGAACCCCGGACTAGCGATTACGGGAATGCTTAGCCATAGGTACATTTTACCATTGAGCTACGGTGTCCAATTACAATCCAATTTGTTTTATTTCATGTGAAAACGGATGTTGGCAATTATAAGCCTAAAACTGGTATGCCTAAAGCTATATTTTGAAATCGAAATATCAAATGATTCCGCACTAAGCGTGAGAACAGTGCGAACCCGATTGATAGCGAATTATCCTGCATCGTTAGAAATTTTACCATTAAACTAAATAGGTAATTATTATATCGATAATCATATAATTTTCTATAATAGGCATCGCGTTCTACAGAGCAATTAACACCAACATACATAGCGCGAGATATTGGCAGTACATTCTCTAAATACCAGGGCAAATTCCCGGTATATGACAACTTATTTAGTTGACGGTAAAAAGTCACGCCAAATACATCGCAACAGGTGACCTTGTAACGACGTCTACTATGGACTGTCACTTTTTCTATCATACTAACGCTCTCAATGGCTCCGTGCACACGTCTAACTATTGGCAATTAACATTCCAGCAATTATTTTTCATTATACACGCTCCTCCATTAAATATCACACGCCGTCCAATTATTTAAGACGATGCGGTAGCGATTTTCCATAAATATTTTATTAATCGATCGCATCGGACGCACTTATAAAAACTTTAGGAGTAATCGAGCCACGACCGCGTTCGTAACTTGTTATTCTTTCCACTCTTTTAATTTCTCGCTCCACAGATTATAGCAGTTATTAAAACAACTATGTGTTACGTTATTCTATGTTAATTAAGTTGCTGTACGACAAATGTTCATTAAAATATCACACGTGTGTTTTATCGTATGCTTGATAAGTGCGCGAGTCTCATTAAATCCAGATTGTACGGCAAGACAAGTATTTAATAATGAACGTATACCTGACCACATTAAGAGATAGTAAAGCGTTCATAAAACAGTCGTAAACTTGACTCGGATTATAATTAGATAATATTTGTTTTGATAGCAGCATAGAAGTTAGCGGCAATAAAAACATCGCGTCGGCTGTCAATTTAGGACTCTCGAACGCGATAAGCGGTCACTCGATCGCATCACTACGGCAGTGATGTGCCGTGAATGTATCGATGACAGCTCAGGATGACAGTATCACAACTAAACCGATCGCTCGCCAGAGAGCACTATATCAATCACTCCACAATCGTACCGCATGCCACTTAAATAAATTTATAACATATTAAGTACGTTGAAAATAAACACTTTACCGTTTATGATTTATTCCTTGCGCCGATGAATTATGGACGTTGCTTATTAAAGTGTTCTAGAGCGGGAGGTCCAAATTTTTATCTCTTTTTGTGGCGATTTCACGTGCTACCGCCGCCGATAAACGTTTTATTGGAGTAATTAAAAAGGAGCCATTAGCTAAAGCGTTACATGTGCGTACGCATGATAAATATGACAGCTAACAACGTAATCGCACCGAAATATTGTTACCACTATCACTAATGTAGGGGATACTGATTTTTTAATTTATGTAACAATTAAAGTTATTAAATGTCAACAATCTCATTATAACTAAGTCAATTGAACATAAAATATGAACCGGTCAGTTCTCTGACACTGACACTATCTCGGAGCTATCAAAAGGTCAAACAACTTGCAATATTGATGCTATTAATACAATTTAATTTCAATAATTAGCTCACAATGGTGTCTTTGACTGATAATAAGTCATTATGCGAAAGTGAAACTTGACGTCTACACAAAGACACTTCCGGTGTCTGATATTTTTAAGGCAATAAGAGACAGTTTTTCAATTCCATCCCACCACAACATGTCAACGCCTGTTAGGGTATTGTGGATGAAGGGAAACGTATTGTGGTTTAATAAATTTATAAGAAAATTATATAGCTGTTGATTGTCGGTCTGCCAGATTACTTATTCCGAGCGAATTGTAAAAATGACTCCATTTCAATTTTTTAGGGATTGCATCGTCGGAATAATAGGTGTGCTAACTGCATGTTGACTTGTTGTTAAAACCGCAAAATAGCGTCATTTATGACAATGTGTGGTTTATAGCAATTTGAAGTATCGAAATTATACTGTATTTTGTGATTAGGTTTCTTTCGGCTGGTGTAAAATATTGACTACCACATTCGAGACGCATGTGGTTTTTGTGTTAGAGCTTATTTTTCACTTTTTAAGACTAACGACGACAGACAAGCGACGTTTACACATGTGGATATTCCAGACGAAATGTGACATGTTTCAGAAACAAAATATAAATTCAAATACTGTCTGTAGTTTACGCGAGTATTACACATTTAAATAAAACACTTTAACGGTTTAAAACGCGAGATATATTAGTTAAACTTGTTTACAAATTATTTTTAACAGCCCGACGTTCCGGATGTTTTGCAAGAACCGTTTTAAACCGTTAGTGTTTTATTTAAATGATAAAACTACTATAGTAACATGGCGGATCGGGTAGAAAATGAACCCAACGTATTGCGCACTTGAGTGGTACGTATAATTTTATCAAAATCAATTTAAAACAAATATTGGAAGTTAACATTCGCGCCGAATCGATTGCCATACCTAAATTACCGCTTCGCCGTACAAATGAGACGAAATTGAAACCATACTACAAACAAGCGTGACAATCAATACGAAACTCCGATAACAGATTTACCGTTGCTAATTATACTTTATAGTTATTAAAGGCATTCAAGAAATTGCCGTCGTTGATTTACGCCCGCCATTTTGCGCGCGACATTTTAATATCCGAATGCGTTCGCGCGTTTTTTTTGTATTCTTTTTAATTCTGATGGGTAATGGAGGCAGGTGCGCGGAGCTATAGAGCCAGTCTCGCGAATCATTTTCGTCTCTAAATGGGTTCGTGGATTCGTATTGGGGTTGCATGGATTTTTATTACTTTGTCGTTTCCGTGTTTACTTATTTCCTAGTATAATTGAATGTTATTTAACCGAAAGCTGGAATCGTATTCGGCTTCTGGAACGTTGTTGAACTTCGAGAGAGATAATGAAATGAATTTGGTTGGCATTTGGAAAATGCTGTAGGTATTGTCGCGAAATGTTTTTTTAAATAAATACATTTTCACGAAGTATATGAAAATTTAAAGTCTGTGGTACGTTTATCATCTGTAACTTACCTGTTTGCTAAATACTGCGATGTCTTCGTTAAAGGATTCTGATGAGCAGACGTCTCCGCCTGCTACTCCAGGGTCACGTGGCGTACAAGTTGCTAGTTCGCATTTCTCGAATATCAGCGCCAGAAGAGGGAAGAGGGGGTGCCTGAAAATTTTACGAATTATAACTTTTATTTTTTGTCGTTGATTCGTAAATCGTTGAAAAGTCTTAGGTTCGAATCGTGTAACACAATAGATAGATTCAGTCAAGCAAAACCCAAAAGGCTGATTAGCTACATGCTTCCTTCCTTTGCAAAGTAAGTAATCATTGAAACAGACATAGAAATGTGTCTCCCCCGAGTGGCGGAAGCGATAGCACTGTAAGAAGGCTTTCAAGTAATTGACACAACCCACCACGGCCCACTATAAAGCAAAACGTTAAGATGTCTATCCGGCCGTAATGCGCTATAAAAGCAATAATTGAGGTGCATAGAAGCTGATTAGATGAAGATAGGCTGCACGTGATTCAGATACCATCAATCGCTAAACATCGGATGGTGGCTCTATCCGCGGACAACTCATCGTCACATTTTAAGGACACTTATGACGCAAGGATGTACGAAAATAATAAAAGAAAAACTAGGAAATACTTTTTAGTTTGAAATAAAAAAAAAGTCTTCATCTGTTTTAAGGTACCTACATACAGAAACATTACTAAGAAAAGTGGTAAGCTTAGAGGCATTATTCTAATGATAACAATGACATAAATCCGCGACATGAGAGAATCGTAAAAAAGCAAAACTGAAAATTTTCTCATCCTTTCCATATAGATTTGGTATTGCTATACATACTTATAAATTCATTTGATACTTTAAAAAATCGACTATATTATATAGAGAATGATTAATATTAATTTATAAAACTATTTATTGCGTGGTTGAAGTTGTAGGTATGTTTTTCAATTATCTTTCAGTTCTGCCTGAATATAATGACTAGTGTACCATGACACGACCGTTGCTTTTAAGGTCTGCCAATTACGTAAAAAGCACAGAATACATACATATTGTATGACTGCTATAAAGTAAATAGGCTTTATAAGGCAATAAAGTTGTAATAAATGCGAGCAGCTGATTGTACGAACGATTAACCTTTAAACAATAGCGTTTGAAATTCTATGTGGCTAGCGCATGAGTAATAGAGACTGGGGAGGTTAATATTTGTTAAATCTGTCTTAATCGAATATTAATATATATAACTCCGTTCAACAGTTTCCTTATAAGGAAGTTCATTTATTAAATAAAAATATAAACGAAAATTATATGCACACTTATGAACATATTACTGTATACTTTTATTATATACTATATTAAATATGTATTGGTAAACGTTGAAAATAAAATACGTATTTTACGTCCATTAAAAACCAAATGACATTTGGGTGATAAGGGCCACAGATTATGTCATCGAAACTGTATTTTACTAACGTTTCTAGAAGGCTAATTAGTATTTATTGTCTATGAATACAAAAAATATTCTCTTTGATTCCTCTGGATATAAACTGAGCGTTGAACGCTGTCACTAGCACCACCCAAACGGTTTGACAAGTTTCGATCTGATACAAAGTTCGTGCACCGCCGATCCGCGGATATCACACCTTTATTGTCATATCTACTACAATTTAACTTCATACATTCATTGCCAAGATTATATCAGAAAAAATACCAAAAAATTGCATTCCGACGTTTTCAACTCTGTCTAGAAATTATCACTCTAAATAAAAAATCTATGGTAAGAAAAACCACAAACCAAAAATGTTATAAATAAAGTGACTTTATATAAATATCACTATCTCTATGAACTACCGTATAGCGATAATTCTAATCTAAAATTATAATAATATATATAAAAATATTTGACACGATGATTCTCTGCGGCTTAAGGGAAATTCCCAAGATTATTAAAAAAACAACGTGTTTTTAAATGATACCAAAATCTTACCCCAGTTCTATATCTCTCGTTACAAAAAAAAGATGTCTTATAAGAGGAACATACCCTGATTTGATTGATACAAACCTTATTTAAAAAATACTATAAATACGAATGCACCATTATGGACATGCAAAGCAATCTACGTAATAAGAAATCACTTTACCACCCGACTCACCCGTATATCGCGTCCTTATCACGTTTGTGGACGAGGGGCTCGCCTGGCAACGCATGCGCCGGCGCAGCCGGGGGAGGATAGTGCACTGGGGGTATATGGGGGTGCGTCAGTCGGTGCTCATGGTACATCGCGCCCCCTTCCATGTAGCCTCCGCCGTGAAGGCTTTCGTCGTACTGAAAATTGTAAATACATATTACAAAATATATTTACGCCCAAAGAATGGTTCTCTATCGCATTGAACCGATACCGAGAGCTTGGCAGCCTTTTGTTGAATTCTAACTAGTTCTAACTAACTCCGTTCATTAAAATATTTGTACAACTAAATCTGCCCATCTCTACTTAGAACATGAGAATTAAAGCATCTATCAAATAAAAAAACAATGCTTTAATGCGTTCACGCATTAAGACCTACAATTAAACGAAAAAATCTGAATGAATATTCATAGAAATGGTTAAGTCATTGTAGACGGTATCTACGATCTGGCCATCAATTAAGGCTTCGAATAGGCTTTTAAGAAAGTCAGGATCTTGTACCGAACGCAATTAAAACTAATGGAATATTGTTTTTTTAATTTGTACTTAGATAAATAATTTTATGGTGCACGGGCTCGGTTTTAAATGCGTTATTTTTAGATAAATTATTTTTGATATTGTGGAACTCGTTTTGATGTGTTGTAGTGAAAAAGTTTGATAACGACCAGCATTTGAAATAGTTTAGTCTTTTAATTAAAATGTTTGCTACATTAATTTTATTATTTACATGAAGTTTACGAGTTTAGGACATTTATATTTATTTTGAAGTGTGTATGATTTTCGATATAATAAATGTGGATTATAATAGAGAAATAATCTATATCTATAACCCGTCGTTAAGGGGCCTTTACACCAGTTGTCTTACGATGATACAACGTAAGAATATTCGCAGCATACTGCGGTTAGATAATAAAGAAACTCTGAATTAAATACTGTCTATAGTTTACGGAGTAGTACACATTTAAATAAAACGTTTCGGATGCTTTGAGCAGCCGTGACCACGGCTGCTGCAAAGCATCCGAAACGTCGGGCCGAAGTAAAAATCATTTTCAAATAAGTTTAACTAATATATCGCGTTTTAAACCGTTAAAGTGTTTTATTTAAACTCTGAATTAGTTGGTCTCAGGCCGGCATTTTTACATGGATTTTAGGTTAGGTTACACCGGTTCACCATCAAATAGGATGAGTAAGCTATTTCGGGGATCGATACGACACACCTGTAGCTATGACACAACCTTTCTTAATGACCACTCTTTATAAAAATACGGGGTGATTTTTTAAAAATGATCATTACTAGACAGAACATTTACAAGTAGAATGATATTCCATTTTAGTATTGTGCAGTAGCAATGGACAGCAGGTTTTAAATTTGCAAATAAGTTTTAAAATATCCTCATGAAGCCGGACCTAGTATAAAAGTATGGATAAAGATAAATTTAATAAAAACTTTTAACCAGGAAAATGTGAACACATGTTCTTAATTCCTATTTATTGCATTGTTTTGTATGTATGATGCGGTACGATTGGTTTTTTTTTGGCGTGGGACGTGCTGCGAACAAATTTTGTTACAACCAGTAGCTCATCATACATCTAGACAGGAGTCTAGCCGAACTAATTTTTCCTGGGATTTAGACCCAACGCTCTCTTGTTTGTTCTTAATGCGTTTAATTTGAAATTTTCATATATTTACCCAGTAATCTAAAGCTCGGCAATGCGCAAGCGCAACCCAGTTACAATGAAATATTTCCTTGTAAGTTCAATCGGAGTCATCAAAATAAACATTCATAAATCATTGTTTATATTGTCTACGATATAAACGGCTTTGTTACGGGAATTAACACCTTATTGCTTTGAAATAGCGCCAGCCCAAGCGCAGATGCTCAAATATTGCAATTAATGTTGCCATAAGAAATAAACGCTCTTGGTCATCGCATCTGTAGAAATTAGACCTTATTACAGTGTATTAGCGTCTATTTAAGAATTGTTTAAGTAAACATTAACTTTGTGTTTCAACAAATATGGCGTCAAGTGTACATACTTTTATTGGTGCAGAAACAATGCTATCGACGCCTTAAATCATTTTATAGTACCATTAGTATTGATATTTGATAAATCACTAAAACCATAATAATCTTTATTTCTTATCGAAATATTTCAACAATTATATGCAAAGACAAAATAAATAAATATAATAGACCAAGGAGCTGGACCTCTGTATCATAAAAACGTGTATCTAAACACATATTTCGTAGTTGTCTGTATATATTTATCACTAAATTCAAATAACCCCCATCTTAGGTAAAGGCATTGACCTAAAATAAGTGAGCGAATGCCTACATACCTACTTAGTTATAAAGGTATTTAGTTCGTTACATATGTGTAATCTTGTATGAATCATATTTTGGAGGTATGAGCCGCTCATCTCCAAAGTATGCGGTAAGAATGAGTTCTGCAGGCGCTAAGTCCGTCCCTAAACAAAACTAGCCATTAAATAATACGAAAACACGTAATGAGTGCCTTTTGACGTCTTGAGAGCCGGTTTCAAAATTAAATGATACGTTTCAAAAATGGAATCGCTCCGTCCCGCCTTTTTTCCGAGATAACCTTTATCCCATTTGGTTTGCGAACGAAAAAAAAAATAAAGAACGGTGCGTTTTAATTTTTTTAAATGACATTCTTGCGGTTTTTTCTCGCGGGGAATCTTTGTAATAAGTTTCGGACCGGCTTTTTGCGATCTGTATGGTTCTCGATTTGTTTTGTTTTAAGGGCACGATTAAAGTTTGCGATGTTGCCATGTGGGAAAAGATATTTTTTAATAACTCGCTCCGTAGTCAATCACGGGTTTAGTTATTGACGTTAATCTGTCATGTCAGTCGTAATAATTGGCTCGGTGGGTAAATGGCTCGATTTGAATGCAGGCGCTTTTTAATATGTTTCTGGAGATTAGTAGAGGTTGAGCGGATTTTCTGAGAATTTTGCGGTGTTAGGTATTTTTGCACACTTGCGGTTGGATATTTAACAAATGTTGAAGACTGATCTTTACCTAAGAGAGCACGGTAAGCCGTCGGTCCCGTTTATTATTACTAATTTATTCGCAATATTAGTTAAGGAACTCCAAGCTTCCACCATCCACTAAAACAATGTGGTGGACCGACGCTCAATGTATATGATTACTACTCCAGTGCCCAGCAGTGGGACAGTAGTAGGTTTCAATCCAAATATGTGTTATAAAATTGTTTAAGAACTATCTCTCATGAGCATTTTTCTCCAGAGCGATTAACAACTTAGCGTAGGTAAAAACCTGAATTTTGACAAGTTCCAAATAGAACATAGAATATATAAAAAAAGAGGGTTCTACAGACGTTGGAAAGACGTCACTTGTAAGCGACACGGGGTGTTGCCACCCTTAACGCCTGTCCCTTTCTAACAAGTGGGGATGTCCTATATCTCTCTCGCTCTGTGTCATCTGGCTGGGGCGACCAGTAACAGTGAATAATGTATTGTTGAAAATACCTAATAATTATTATAGAATGGTAGCAATCGTTAGACGTACATATATCCATTGTAATAGTATGGGAATCGCCATGTTTGTAATTAAATTGTTGGTTTTGAATTGATAGTTTGATCTATTTCTTGGAATTTTAGAATTACAGAGCAAAATAGATCTAAGAATAGTTTTTCCTTTGCCTACAATAGCCATTACAAGGGTTCAACTTATGAGCACAACGACTACCTCGAATAAATTAGTAATCATAAACAGGACCGACGGCGTAACGTAGTCTCCTGCTGGCTGGCTGAACTAATATTGAGCCTCACCTGGGATTCGAATAGTGGCCTTCCCTACCAACCGAATGAACTTACCATTAGCATCGAGGCAGGTGTAGTAATGTAACATACGTATAATGTAAGGTGTCTCTTACATAAATCAAAATTTATTAAATGAAGCGCTATCGAATTTTATAACCGAGACCCAACGTGCAACGGAACGGCAATAAAATGTATAACACGAACAAACGACAACTTTACTAATTTTAGTTAGAAATGACGCATTCAAAGACGCATGTAACTAAACCAAGAGAGGCTTAATAAAATTATGTCATAGCAATCTGGATAAATTTGTATATTTGGTAAGAACCTTTGACGCAAGTAACAACTAATATAGATCACTAGTATGCAAATGTTCATTGATTGCCGTATGAAGTATTTTGACGAAAATTTGATTATTCTAAAACGGTTCTTGTAAGCGAATCTAAAAAATAGATATATAGGTACTGCAACGGATTTTTTTTTAGATAATTTAAAGAAAAGTGATTTTTTCATACTTATTTTTCCACTATTGGTTACAGTTTGATGTTTTACAACTTAAAGCCTATACCGATAAAGGGTCAAACCAAACTATTTATTTTTTTTAATACGAACCGGTAGTTCCTGAGATAAGCGCGAACAGCCAAGCTTTATTCAGCTTTATAATATTAGTATAGATTTTTGATGTGTAATCATCAGGGCATATAGGCTCACGGGTTCGAGACTCGTCCGCATCACGTTTTAAAACTTTCTAAGTGCAATCACGCAAGCCATAAAGCACCATTCAAACCGAACCATAAATACTAATAAAACCGTCTCGTTTCGCCCGTTCGAAAATCGAGCACACGACGTCTTAACGACACCTATTAGGGATCTTCTGTCTGGTGTGTTTAATTGAAAAATTGTATCGTTGCAAGTATCCGAGCGGATGCGGGCCCAGACGACTATTATTCCATTTGCCCATCCGCATAGGGACCAACACTAAACACGTGTCAATAAACCGATTTCCGAACGCACCCACCTTAATTAGCCGCGACTTGTGTGAACCGACTTTAGCGCACTACTTCTACTAATACATAAAAGAAATTACAACTATTTAGTACATACACTGGAATATACTAAAAAATCTTTCTGTTTTTAAAGAATTCTCTGAAAGACTCTCCTTCCCCCCCGTGACCACAATTGCTGCAAAACATAACCATAACTGTAGCTAAAATAGTTTTCAAATAAGTTTAACTACTATATATCCCGTTTTAAATCGTTAAAGTTTTATTTACCTCTCCCCATTACTAGAACTGCTGCAAAGCATCCAAAACATCGGGCTGTAGTTTAAATAATTTTGATATATCGCGTTTTGAACCGTTAAAGTGTTTTGTTTAAATGTGCACTACACGCGTAACCTACTATAGTATTCTTTATGCTTGATTGTATAATATTCTTAATATCAGCTACCATTTAGCTGACGGTCTGTCTTCTTCACAACACACGAATACAACACGAATCTTTTCGCGGATGTTATTATTTTACAAATATTACGAACATAAACTGTTCTGTTACAGGAGATGCAGTCACTATTTTTAAGTTGAGATATTAAATTAGTTTTATATAAAATAACATCATTCAGGTTTTGCTGTTAGTACCTGTATGAGTAGGGGGGTTGAAGGTTTACATTGGAGGCCCTTACGCCTTGTGATATATCTATATTGTTTCATGCGATAAAAGAAAAGAAAGAGCGAAAAAGAAAACAATGTACTAGCTCTGTTTCCCTGTCGTATTTGCGTTTTTATTAATTTAAGTATGGCAAACTTTACTTTGAAAAAAACAAATAAAAATAATCAATGAATTGAATAAGACTGTAAATTTCCTTTATATTTGATACTAAAAATCTCCACGTTTCCAAAGCTGTAGAAAATTTAATTTCTCATTAAACTTTCAACCAGCGCATTACAGACGCTTGCTTTAAAGATCGCTGCAAAGATCTAATAGTATAAATCATATCAGCTTTTTAGTTAATTTGACATTAATGAAATGCTTAAGAGATTTTTTTTGTTCTAAACGTTGATAGAAATAATAACTTGACTAGCGCCGTAACGCGGTTCTTATACTAAAATAACTAGAAAGAAGAAGAGGCGTGGAAAGAGATACTTACTATAGTAAAATAATAATAGTTTTTCGATTCTACCCTCACAAAGTCTTATTAATAAAATACTGCATAGACTTTTCCACCGCGTACCTACGAAGTTATTTTATAACTTTACAAGCGAAAAATCGGTTGGTTTATATGCAATATTATTATGTACAAAACTTCGCAACACCTACTGACCGATTTAGTGCGCTATTAAAATTAATTAAAATATAATAGACCGTTAACCTCTGCCTTAGATTAAACTTACAAATTGATTCCAGTTATCTCTGCGTATTATATTAATAATGTAAAATTGTAAACACTTGGGGTCAATAGCTGGCCCATGAACCAAGATACGCCTATCAGTGGACAGTTCTTAGTCAGATTTTACGTAAATATTCCGTTCTCGAGATAAAGATTCCCTTCTGCTTTCTAATTCAATACAAACATTTATAAAATGCATTATACGTTCATATAAATACCTAATATTCCTTTTCGGTCAGGTAAAGTGCTGTACTAAGTAGGACTAAGTAATATAAAATGTTTACATGATTTTTGTTTAGTCTTGCTGTATTATACATTAAATAACGAATCTTAGGATACTTATATTAAGAAAATACCGCACGTTTTTAACGAATTTCCTATCGCTAAAATGTTGTAAACATTATTACGGAGTTCTAAGGGAAGGGGAAAGGTTTAGTATTTCATACCTAAGAGTTCGGTCTATCGCGTTCTCACTTTGAAATACATAACGAAGCCGTTTGAAAAAAAAATAGAAAAATACTGCCTCATCATAAATAACGTTGACATAAAGCCGCCCACGCGCGTCTTATTATCGTGTCTGTCCGTTTGTCCGTTCGTTACCTCCATTGTGAGTGTGTGAATAAGATTAGCCACACCGACTCTGATTGACTATTTAAAGCCGAATCATATGTTCTGTTATACACGTTCGCTTTGCGCAAGATTTCATTGAAATTATCGAGTGATTTTTGGATGAATTCTAGAAAACCTACCACCCCCCTGTAATAACAAAACAAAAGAAGAGAAATATACATAGCATGAAGATATAACGATTAAAAATATTTATGAAGTACATATAGCCAATTATGCTAGTTGTGATTTGAAACAAATATTCGAAATTCAAAAAAATCCACAGCATTCCAAAGACAAGAGAGTCTAAGAGACTAAAGTGTAGACTGTAGAGTCATTGTCCTTACAACCCTTGGACGATAAACAGCTGAATCACCGCGCTTCAATTAATATTATTTAATGTATCTGACGTATTAGAAGAATTACATTCGCTTAACAAAGTGGACCTTGTAAGATAACGTGACAGGACTATCGACACTTTATATTTTGTATCATTTGAAACTTAAGAATTTTCGCTGTATTACTTAAAATTCAACTACAGAGTGTCGGCCACCTAATAGCCTAATATAAAATAAATTTATGTACTAGACAATATGTAAGTCTTACAAATTATGATAAACGATAACCATCCTACTATTAAGAATTCACTAGAAGCATCTTAAAGGATGTTTTAACATTCGCTTACAATAAAACCTCAAATTAACGAATTATCTCTGAATCCAAACTGCGCAATTAGGCCCTCCACAGAACACCAATTCTAAAATGAACAGCGATATTCAAATTGAAAAAGGAACGCGCCACGAATAAAACAATGAGCTATAAGTACGGGCGACATAATCACTTACATTACATATTACTGTATGCTAATTCATCCCGTGTTCACTAAGAATAAGGGTGAGAACTCTATGCTTTATTATAAGAATAGAACGTCGTAATGCGAATAGCATCTAGAGCGGTTTTCTTGCGAATCCAAATTCAAAAATGGAATGGGAGATCGAAATTTAAATAACAAATACATTTTGAAAGGCCCGCGTAGATCGCGCAGGTCAACCGTTTTGGGTTATTGTTTTATTAGAACTGATTAAAAAATAGTTTTTTTTTCTTGTGGTTTATGGACGCCGCACATATATAAACATTAAAATATTATTTATTTGCAGATAACGCTAGTATTTGATTTTTTTTTCAAAACTCTCAATAAAAAATTAAATACGATATGTAGGTTATATATCAGCTAGGTGCTAAAAACACGCATTATGCTTCTGGCCGAATTTCAATATATGTACTACACACGCGTTAATAATGTTCTTATTGCTGTTTTTAGTTTTACCTACATAATCAAATCTGTGGTTCTATCATTTAAATTGTACACTAATAAAATATAATCTATATTGGTGCGATGTTGAATTGCTAACTGTATACTATGAGACGGCCAACAACACTTCCCTTGTAAATATGTCAACGAGTGTCCCTATATTTATAAAAAGCGTTTTCAATTCCTCGACACATAGGCTAGAACAAGCCGACGGTTAATTTAATTTCTTATTATTTCAAGCAACAAAAAAGCAATGTTTATTAAAGAACCGATTAATAACAAAAAAATCCTACTTTAAGAGATTAAATTTTAATCTCGCTCCAAAAATAAAATATAATCAGACAGTAAAACGAAATGTCTTAAACCTGATTATCCAGTTCTTTTACATGTACATAATATATCATTCGAGTTATCTAATACATAATTATTGTAATTTATGTGGTCGGTGACGATGACCGTTTTTAAAATGTTACTAAAAATGGAAGGCGTGGTTTTAAATGGAATCGCTCTATAATGTTATTGTAGTTTGACGTGTCTTAAAAAATTGATTGATTATAGAATGTTAGCTACGCGAATTTTATATTAAAATCTGGAATTACTGTTAAATATGTAGCGATTAATAATAAAGCTGTAGATATAAAATATTAGTGTACAAATTACTTTTTCATAAATTAACGAACAAAATTAACAATTCTATTTTCAAATCTCAAATAAACTTTCACAGGCCGTATATTATTCGCGCCATTTTGTCTTACATTTTCAAATATAGAATCGATGTTATATTATCTGTGTTCCACGGAGGGCCATCTTCCTTTATCTTTAGTATGCCAGTAAGTGGCAATAATAAGTTTAATGGCGTTTGAAGGAGCGCAGATTGACAGTCTTATAAAAATTAACAACCATATTCGAATAGAAAATAAAAAGACTAATAACGCGCAAAGCCAGTTGCAATTATTTACGCTTCTTTAATTATTATTATTTAACGAAATAAACAGTTCGAAATAAAACGATCATAATTCGTAGTATCTACGAAATTAAATATGTACCATATAATACCAGCTATTTTTCATTTTTTTTGTATTTGTGTAAAGGTCGTGTAAAATCTTAAATTTTCTTTTACTTTTTTTGGAATCTGCAAAGTAGGTTAATCTAAATGATTATGAAAGAACGTTTCGTAAAGTGTTCGGAATTGGTTTAAAGTGCATAAAATAATTAAGTAGATTTTTTAAAACGTTTATGCTTGCCTTATCTAAGCGTGGATGTCTTTGGATATAATTTAATGTACTATCTGCCTAAGTAAGTTCTTTATTATAACGTCACGGGTTATTCTTGCACCGGTGTGTAAAAAAATATCTCGTTTGGATTAATTTAGTAGTCAATTTCTTTTGAAAACAAGTACTAATACTATAAGTACTAACTACAAATACCCTTATCGGTTTAGTGATTAGATCAATTAACTACGTATTCCTAGTTCGAATCCCGGGTCGGCGAAATTGTTAATTCGATATTTGAAATAATACTTAAGAAAATTTCCCGGGGAGCACGCTATGCCGTCGGTCCCGATTAATATGCTGGCGATATTGATATAATAATTTATTTGATATAGAGCAGCGTGGTGGGTTAACAGTTCTTAAACGTTCGTGAGCTGTGCCCAGCAGTGGGAAGATAACAGCCTGGGACGACGATGTGCGCTTACTGTCTGGAGATTAGATTAGTCTTTAAGACATTTAGTACGAAGCATCGTAGGTATTAGATAAGGTTAGGACATTTCGATTCTCAGTACTGAACAAAACTAAAAGCGTAATCCCTCTCTCCACGTTGGGATAATAACAAGATAACCTATCGCCGATATATTCGGGCCGTCGCCGAATTATCAAATATTAGTGGACAAATTGATAGTGTATCAGCCATAAAAGTTTATGATACACTTTGTATTACAACTATACAAATATAATTACAGCAATTTTGTTCCCCTTTTTATTAAAACAATGTTTAACCTGAGTGCGTCATAGATTCTTAATTGACATACGAGTAACAGAACTCACCAAATCAATGTTCTCATTAACAATGGAGGTTGATTAGGAATATACTAAAATTAACTCACTTCGAACTCCTTTTCAATTTATCTAAGATTAGCTGTGCGAGTGACTTCGGCCGCGTTTTTAAAACCTCGACGTTTCGTGCTAGCTGGACATCGGGCCGAATTAACAATTATTTTCAAATAAGTTTAATTAATATATCGCGTTTTAAACCATTAAAGTGTTTTATTTAAATGTGACTACTCGCGTAAACTATAGACAGTACTTACCTGGTTTTAAATTTTAGCTACCGTCGGGCGTCGTCCCGTCGTTCTGCAAGTTAATCTTGAAAGATAGACATTTATAGTATCGCACATAAGTTTCCCCCGTGAGTAGATTCAGCAGGCTGGGCAGCGTATGCATCGGAAGCCCACAACATAATAATAATTTCCCCGTTTTATAACGTTTCTTCGCTCCTGTTAGTCACAACGCCATGTTTTATAACCTGCCTAGTTTAACTAATATATCGCGTTTTAAACCGTTAAGTGTTCTACTTAAATTGTACTAACGTAAACTATAGACAGTATTTAAGTTCATAATCTCTTAATTTATACTTTTGTATTAATTATAATAGTTTGATATTATTTGCGTTTATACAAAACTAATGATTTCCACTGTATTTTCAACTCGAGTACGGAGGATTTAAGAGGCATTTATTGTATATCTAAAGAAATTATATAAGTAGTTATGATATCTAATGAAACGATTGCCTACCAAACCTTGACAATGAAAAACTATTTTTATTTCGTAGCGACGGTATAGGTAAAGCCAATCATTTAATTACCTTTACTATAAATTTTTTCTCACCACTCAGAAGGACAGCAAGCCTACACCTACGGCAATATTAAACGCTTATTACATTATAAATTATTTTACATATACGGAAATATAAAATCATAGAATCGACTTACCACCGTAAACATACAATTAAAGTTCCTAAAATTTCATCAAATTACAATTAAAACCAACAGAAATAGGAATAAATTAGCAATTAAGGCGTCTAGATGTTTTTTGCGAGCTTTATTAAACTAAATTAAAAATGTTAGAACTTAACTCGTTACTATAGTAAGGCAATGACCAGAACGTAAATACGTTTTTTATTGTAGAAATTAATAATTATCATCCGTAAACTTTACGTTTGTCTACTTTTAAAGAAATTACCTTTACTTTTATATCAATTGTGCGAATTTATTTTCTACTATTCCGTATAAACTGTCTAAAGTTTACACAGTAGTACGCATTTAAATAAAACACCTTAACGGTTTAAAATGCTAGAGTGTTTTATTTCAACATTCCGTATATATTATTATTTATTGGGTATAGAAAAATAATGTTGTTTAAAACGGAATAAGCTTTTTGTTAAGGCGAATTTTGAGGTAAATAAAATGACTTCAAATTCAAAATAAAAATCTATTTAGATATTGAAAAACCTTACATGACCGGGCCTCGATGCCATGACAATCCGTCTTTTTGTTCTCATCAACTGAGCTTCTTTGCCTTACTTTAAACTTACCTAAATAAAGGTAACATTTATTCACGAATTAACTCGTTTTATTAATTATTTTTTAACAAAAACTTTCGAGGTTCTTATTTATTTTCAAATCTATTATGTTTTTATATTGAAAGTTGTATTTTTGGGCTTTAAAAGATCTTTACAGCCTTAAAGGCGTTGTTAAACGTGATGAGCAAAATTTGATAAGCCTGTAATAAAAAAATACTTTAAATAATGTATGTAATTATAAGTATCATATATAAGTTCATTAACTTTATTATTGTAGGCTCGTGAATTAGTGATCCTCTAAGAGGTTAAAATATACAAATTCGACGCGTTTAAATAATTCATTTGAATATAGTTATTACTGTCTTATTATTTTGAATTATTTTAACAGACTATATGATTTAAGTGTGGTTGTGTTAATTTTAATTCCTGTCTCAAATATATTTTTATATAGCACTTGATCGCATGAAATATAAAATGTGTACACGTACAGTGTAACACAATATAAAAGGGTTTATCAAATTTTGAACATTGAGTAACATATATTTTTATTAAAAAGCTCTTTAGAGAACTTACTAAGTAACACTAATATTTGGTTTTCGGCAGACTTTTAGAGTTACCGTTTGAGTTTCTTAATCGAATCGAATTAAATTTAATATGTGTAAAAATGGAGGTGTGATTTAAACGTGCGCTGATTTTAATAATTAGGTTCTATGTTAAGCCCTAATCATGATAAAGTGTGAATAAGCAAAGACCTATCCTGTTTACCTAGGTCACTGCTATAATGTCAAATGCTAGCCATGACATTAATGTCAAAACGGCACCATAAGTGCTTACATTAACGGGTAATTATTATAAATATTTATAATATTATTGAACGTGTTAATAATTTAAGATGACATCAATCTTGTAGCATCCATCTTTTTATTTATACCTATTGAGAATATGTCAATCTATCGGAAATAACATAGTATTTCTTTGTTTATTTCTATAATCTATTTTGGTAGTTAATCAAACTACTGTGCCCTGTCCGTCGGAAACTTTTTATTATATTTCCCCGGGATTCAAACTCAGAAAGGCTACAGCATTGGCTTTTAACCATTCAACTACAAAAACGATTATTTCATCTACCAATTAATTGTATAAAGTAAAATTGTTAGTTGAATTAACATTTCAAGCCATTTTTAAAGCAATTATAATCATTTTCCAGTACTTTCTTGTTAGTGTCATTTTTAATATATTGATTTTCAAAGTAATAAATAATTTGTATTATTTGTAATAAACAAGGCGCTTCGAAAAACTTATGATAGATAAAAAATAATGTAATAATATAGTTTGCCAATTATTATAAATATTTGCTAATACATTAACTTAGACCTACTTATTTTACTGTAAAGCAATTAAACAAATATCCCCAACACACTAAGTAAAAAATATTTTAAGTAATATGATTTTTATAATATACTGTGGTTCATTGTTTTAAAACATTTAGTTATCTTTACATTAGTATTAAAGTCGTAAGTTTTACAATGCATTAAATTTTTATTTCAAGATTTAATAATTGTATTTTGGATTATTATATGCTTATATTATCAATTTTTATAGTAATATTTTTGTTTTTAGAAATAAAAACAGTATTTATGCGTTAACACCATTTTTCAAGACGCGATTCGCCGACGGCAACAACAATTCGCGATAAACAAGGCTTATTGACTTTTATCAGAACGTAAAAATATTTTAATATCGTATTAGCTTCTGTTTATTAGCGATAATATACGATACAGATATCGATACACTTCATAAGTACTTATTTTTTAATATTTCTGTACAAATCGTTTATCTCACACTAATTTATGAAACGTGTAGATAAGATTCGATAAGAAAAGCAAGCGATTATTTAATTCAGTTCAACTATTTATAATTGTTCACGTTATGTAAACAAATTATTAATTTTAATTGATATCATTGCTTGTATTTCGTGATATATGCCTTTAGTGACTCTATTACATAGATGTTTCCTAGTTAAT
Source organism: Leptosia nina (assembly GCA_963661955.1). Classification (NCBI taxonomy): domain Eukaryota; kingdom Metazoa; phylum Arthropoda; class Insecta; order Lepidoptera; family Pieridae; genus Leptosia; species Leptosia nina. The sequence continues at coordinate 7,914,429 of CAVLEF010000009.1, read as the reverse complement.
TAATTTTAAAGTTTTTATTTATCTTCAAGAAGCTCCAATAGAACTATAGACTAGAGAAATAAAAGACCTTCCTCGCTTCAGGGGTATTGTAACAAAAAAAATAATAATTTATTCATTTACGATTTAACTAACACTACATTTCATTTCAATGCCTCCGAACAGATCGTGAAAAGGGATTAAATTTTGTGTATTACCTGAGTAAAAACAATACAACCCTAAATCTTTGCAAACTTGTCCCCAGCCGTCCCGTTACGGCTCTTTGTGGCGCGAACGAAAAAAACTTTCTTTTCATTGTCAATTGAATTTTATTGTTGGTTTCCGAGATAGGGCCTTTTGTGCCCAACCGTGCGTTTAAAGCCGCTTGTAACTCTGCCTATTCTCCTGCGCCCCGACCCCATAAGAGCAATCGACAATAGACACCCCGCTGTATGCCATTTTATCTCACTGTCACCGTCTAACCATAGACAACTGAGCCTACGGATAGTTCCGTTTGGCGCCATAAACCTAGCGCTGACATTATCGCGCGCTTATGTGCATTTTTAATTTTTATTACCCGAGAGACAGGTTGTGTTGTGATTATGTTATCTGCGCTTTTTATGAGCATGAAGCGTTCATTTCGTTTTCATTATCGCCCATAACGCGTCGCCGGTCGTCGGACGCATTTAAAACGTTGTTTTGTATTCACTGCGCGTCCCGCTTGTTAGAGCAGCCCCGCTTAATACGCGCTGTGATAAAGCTCTGTATGTGTAACCTAGCTGCCAAACTCACGCGCACGTTGAGAGTACGTACCCTAGGCTGAGCCATGAAAGCTCGGCCCGAGCCCGGGTGCAAGGCTCCGCTGGCCACCACGAACGTTTTTAATCACGGGCCCAAGCTAACACACCACACAAGCACGTGAACACCAAACACAACAATTTGACACCGTCACAGCGGCCCGCTAGCTCACTAGTGTCATAATGCACTCGCGACAGGTTTTCGTACGAAACGCGTGGCCGAGCGATGCGCGGGATGCGGGAAGCCCGACGCGCTCGGCTGTCAGTCGGACACTGGTTGGGGCAGCGGCGCGGAGCCCGACGCCGGGGCGTGGCATTCTTCCCAGTGCGGAGCGGACCAATCGAGGCCCTCGGAGACGGAGCATCCGATGGAACCTTGCACTCGCTACTCCGTCGCTCTTGAAATAACCACTCTAGCGCTGTTATAGCTGCTGTACTCTAAATACAGCGCGACAATTGCCGCTTGCATTTTTAAGCGCAACTAACATGTTGTAGTATTACACATTTACAACGCCTATACTATAAGTTTAAATTTAAATAACAACATGTAAATAACACTTAAATGGGACTCCTTTATTTTAATTTACATATTTGATCAACTGTTGATTAGTGCGCTTTATAGTAGATAATATAGTGCTGTAGCGATGTACGCAATTTTTACAGCGCGTTCTTTCCTAGCGGAGTCGTGGACAGTGCGTTCCCGCCCGCCACTGCCTGTACGCTCACACTCGTGTACGCACGTTTTTTTCCGCGCACCGATTTCGGTTTTCCGATTTTCCTTAATCAAAATATCTAAGTCTCCCGCGTGAAACGTGTATGATAACCCGATGTTTTTTTTACAGATAATTGGCTAAATGTGTGCCGGCGCATGCGCTCTCTCTTAATGTGAAAAGTTCCGATATTATTGCAACTCAAGTTTCAGCCACCGAAATATCGCTTATACACTGTCATAGAGAACATAGAACTAATTTAATTAAAGATAGGTAACTACAGACTAACGTATTATCTATTTAAATTCGGTTACAATTAATCTACTTGTTACGGATAATTAAGTTAAAATTGCTAATTTTGACTAATTCGTCGGAATTAACATTTTCAGTAAATAAAGAGTACTATTATGATAATTCAAATGGGTTCATATAGTGATAATTTTGGTCGAAGCAGAGAGGGCTTTGTTAATGATTGTAGGAAAATTCGTTTAAATTGACGCTAAATCTAATTAAAGGGTAAATGAACTCGTTTTTATTATCATTTTTATTTTCATGGACATTAAAATAGTTAAATAAATTTATAAGTCCATTATAACTGCTCTATATAATATGTATAACTTTCTCTATGGCTATATTCTCGCAGAACGTTTGTACTATGCCTAAAGCCCATTATATTAAAACATATTTAGAAAAAAATATTTACAAAAGAGATTGATGGTGAAAAATGCTTATGTACGTTTACAATTAGATTTAATTTTTTTCTTCGCCAGTTGTTTAAATAAAACACTATAACGCTTTAAAAACCAAATATAATAATTAAAAGTCGATTATAAATTTTAAAAAAATTACGACAATGGCAGGAATTGAACCGGCATCCACAATACTTCGTCCGTGGTGCAAACTAATTGAGCTACCGTGTGAATTTTAATTCATATACCTACTATGATGCGATAATATGTGAAAAAGATTAAATTCTTCGCACGTTCAAAATAAAACTGTATTAGTTTTTTTAATCGTTATCTTATTATAGATGTATGCCGTCGTGTAAACAACATAATTATTTCGTTATTGTTGTAATAGTATAAATAATGTTGGTTGGTATTATCTTTACACTGTTAAAGGTCGATACTAGTTATAATGTTACTCTTAACATATTATAGATATTTTAACATAAGTGGGTGTATTTTGATTTTTTAATATTTGAAATAAACCTAAGCCAGCCGTGGGCACGGGGAGACTGCTGCAAAGCATCCGAAACGTCGGGCCGAAGTTAAAAATCATTTTCAAATAAGTTTAACTAATATTTCGCGTTTTAAACCGTTAAAGTGTTTTATTTATATACGTGTTCCCTACCAATGTGAAAATTTTTTAAAGTCTTAATTTTTCGTGTTAGTAACTGTATTTTTACGCACTACGGAAACATTATCTTATAAAAACTTCAACCTTAGTTGAATGTTAATAGCTACCATTTTTCGTTTAAAACATTCGTATTCTAGCTATTAATGTTTTCCAATATCCTGCGATAAACTAAAACTATACACAAACAGACAATGTTATAGATACATACTTGCTCTTTATTTAATATTATCAGCACTACCTTTAATATTAGATAATTTTTATTTATCTTATAAATATTGAATAACACAACGGGGCATAGTTAAAATTACCTAATGTAATTTGATATCTCCTTTCGCATTAAAACATAAAACCATTTTAAATTGAGCACCACGTAATATGCATAAAATTGTAATTAAAAATATTTTTATTTATATGAAATAAAATACGAGTATGAATTAAAAATGAATGGAAAGTGTTTATTTACAAGCTGTTAGGCGTTTTCTTACTATCAGCGATAGTTTTTAGTACATTAGTAATCTCTTATGAGAGTGTAAAATTCAAGCGCGTATTCCTACAAATCTCCAGATAATAAGTACCTTATTATATGTTAATAATCATGGGGTTTACTCTATTGTTCGTGAAATAACCATAACATAGGTACAATATGTATCTAAACAAGATGTGCTGTTGACTTTTGATTTTAGATATTCAAATATTTTCTAGTATAAAACGATTTTTTAAATTTTAAAACCCCCCCCCCCCCCCTTTTTTCCCCCCCAAAAGGGGGGGGGAAAACCCACCCAAGGCAGCAAAAAAAAAAAAACCCCCCCCCCCCCGTTTGAAAAAAGGGAAAAAATTTTGGTTAAAACCTTGGGAAAGGGGGTCCTTTTAAAATTTTTTCAAGTATTATCGTAATCGGGGTTTAATTTCTTTATTATTAAAGTTTTAAGGAAAGGCAAAACATACCTATCGCCGAAATAGCTTTTTAGTTTCCTTATTTCTAAGAAAGTTTACGGCCATGCCCGCGGCAGAATTTTTATTCTTAGTTTTATAATTGATGTTAGTTTTCACATGCATATAATATAATTATTTAAGGTACAATTAAATTTCCAAAAAGTCCAAAACTTCACATAAAATAGATGAACAGTTGTTTGTTTTTGTTTCTCGATAAGAACATATTATAAAAAAATATATATTTTGTAAAATCAACAAAAATAATAAAATATGTGTCGTAAGTTACCATGAGTTATAATTTAGTAATAAGTTGTTTAAATAGAAAATACTTTAAGCCTATTACCATAGAAAGGATTATAGCGGATTTGTTCGTGCTCTGCGAAATTCCCGTTACGTAAAAAGAAACCTATTGTCTCCATTACAATTAAATAAACAAACCAACTTCGAATTTCTAAATTAACTTTCCTTTAATAAGTGTCTACAAATATAATTAATAAAATCCTAAGACAAATTTAATGACTAATAACACAATAATTTATCTAAAAATTACATTGTGCGAGAGGTGTAGAATATCAATTGTTTGAAAAATTCGACGATGATGGCACGGTAGCTTAATTGGTTAAAACACGGAACGCTGATGCCTGTTCGAGTTCCACCCGTATCTTAATTTTGTTTACTGCTTTTTTTATTTGTAAGACCTAACTAGTAGGACCTAATGACACACTCAAATCAAACGACGTTTGTCAGGCGTGTTGGTTCTCCCTATACATAATAAGAAACCTCATGGTCTGTATACTTAGTCAGGTACAACATGAGGTCCCGGTGTCCAACCCGGGGTTTTAATGTCTGTTAGAACATTTCCGAGCTAGTACAAAACAATTATTCATACTGGGACAGCATTATAGCGTGGCGTTCGTTAGGCCGTCGGTCCCGATCATTACAATTTTATTAACACTATTTTATTATTCGTTAAGTTCACCAACCCGCATCGTAACATGGTGAGTTTCATGCCAACTATTTCCTAGGGAGAGGAGATGGACCTTAGAAGATGCCCAGAGGTGGGACCTTAATAAATGAATTAGCCATTATCAATTTAACCCGTTATAAGCAAAAACAATGCAGTAATTGTAAGCGCACGTCAGTCAGATATCGAAGGCGGGACCGTCCAGCCCCGCCTCGTCAGCTTTAAGCTTTAACAGCTTGATGGCCAGTTTTATTGACGTCGGTGTGCGTAAGATTTAGTATTGCGGACCTAGTTGGTAAGCTATCGCGTTGTAACGGACGGTTTACCGTAGAATCAAAATCAAAAATGTATTATTCATGGTAACTAAGCTCTCTATGAACGTCAATACAGTGAAAATAAAAAAAAATGTATAAGTCTTTCTGTTCACTCAACGTACTATTTCTCAATTTTGTCAGCCGAAGATGGAGAACGGTGAATTAATTTACTATTTACATGGATGAATTTGATGTTAATAATTGTCCTAGACATATATCCTAGGCTTATATCTCAGTAAAAAATGTTTATTAATTTTAGGTAGAGAACAATACTTAATAAGAATACATCGATAAGGTAATGTTAGGCGATCCGTTTCCTCATTGAGCTACGGACGCGGCGACGCTGGGCCTATGCAGTAACTTACGAATTAGGACAGTCGTGTAAGCGAAGTAAAAATTTAATGAGCGTTGTAATGGCTAACATTCTATTTTTTATTACTATATTTTATTCGATTCGTGATTCGTTCGCGAACTGATTTTGTTATTTATGCGCTATATTCTTATTGCTTTTATTTCTTTCGAGAATTAGCCTTTGATACTGAATTAAACGTTAGTAAACCAGGTCTCGTGGAAACGGGGTAAATAAAATATTATTTATTAGTATTTCGATGGTATTCGCTGGGACTACGTAGTTTTAATTACACATGCAATGTAGGTAGGTAAAACTGCGCACAGAAATTTAATCAGAATTAAACAAACTGTAGGAAGTATAAACCTAGAATATTAATTTCTCATTAGGTTTTACATTTACATTGCTTATACGTAAATGTAACAATTTTGTAAAAAAGATTACACTGACGGAGCAGTAATATAACAAAGGTATTTTTTTATTTATAATGCTTTAATATATATAACATTCTACATACAAATGTACATATAACAAAAGTTTAAAAGGAATTTTAAATAATGAATTTAAATGACAAACTTTATATAGCTTTTATTCAACTTTTACTTTTACCATACGATGAAGTCAGTAAGAAAACTTTTAAACGATATATCGTTAATTTTTATTCAAACAAGTGGTATATATGCAAATATTTGAATCTTTAACTCACTTTATACCTACCGTGCCAAAATACCGAAATCAAGTCTGCTAGCGCCATCTACCGACCAGTAGCCGTACGTGCGTAAGTTTGTCACTATTCTGTTTTATTCTTATGACGATTTAAACATCTTACAGATAAATGTCGTGCTATTTTTTTCTCAAAATTTTGTCACAAATCTAGTCCAGATTGAAATAATTACATTATTTGAATTAAATAAAAGTGAATGATTTCAAATTGTTCATTCGTCTGTTGTAATTTATATCTATGTATGTTTTATGACATATCTACAACTACACTTGTATCTATATATTTACTTAATACCTATATGTACTAAATATGAAATCTCTTTAATAATGTTAAGATTTCAATGTCCTGGCTAAACGTTTATTATGATTTTTGCGGGACGAGAGATTCGAAAATAGGAACTCTCATGGCCTACAGCTGAGCTAGAACTGCAATGTATTTACAATATAATAACAAAATTTGAAATCAAGCCAGATTTCGTTGGTTGCGTACCTAATCGCCTTCAGCTGAGAAATATATAATTATATATTTGTAATCTATCTACCATCTATCTAATATATGATATTTTTAAGATAGAGAAGGAGTTAACTTAATGTTAGATGAAATACAGCGCTATTGGTTTTTTTTTTTTTAAAAATATTTCGGCTTGGGTTTTTGAAAATCCATAGATGAAAATCGATAACATATTTCATAAAAAGTTATAAATTAGATTCTAATTAGAAACATATTGGGCCCGCTGGGATTGACCCCACCCGTGATTATTAGCAATACATAGCTACCATTATACCCACGAGCCCGTCAGAAATTGTACGCATTGTAATAATACCACATTTGTAAAATCATTATTTATAAATATCTTCGGTAAATCCAGACGGCTATTATAATGAGTAAGAATTAAAAGTTTTAATTAGGACTAGCGTCGTTAATCTCTGCGCTTGCCTCGGGTCTTAGAGAGGGACAAAAAACTAATCATCTCAGCTTAGACCTTTTCGCGTCCACATTTGTTAAGATTTTGACAGGTTCGACGTTATGGAGGCGGCTTTTTATTAACTATATTCTTTACTTGACTCTACGCCTGGTCTTCGTCGTTTTAAACAACATATGAATCATTCATTTTTACAGACTAAATATAACAAATTAACTTACACTACAGTTTGATTATAAGAAAATTCTAATATTTTCACACTGCTAATAAGTGGATTTTATTTGGAACCTTAAACCATAGGGATCTACTAATTTCTATATTCTGCACATACAGAAATAAATGTAATAATGAACTATTAAAACTTACTGTAAAACTGTGTGAAATTAAGGAACAATAACTGGTAAAGTTATTTTTTGATAATAAGAAGGTATTTAATACTTCTGAGTACGTAATACTAATACTTTTAAGAAAATAATACCAATAACAAAACATTACAGCGGTTTCAAATGAGAAATATTAAAAACTTCCGACAACTCAAATATTCTGTCGCTTTGTCCTGTAAACAGAAGTGTTTTATTAAATGTGTCTTATGTAACTACAGAAAATACACATTTGATACAAAAGAGAGAGTCCGAAGAATTTAATAATTAAAAACTCTATCTCCACAATAGTGTCCAGTCCCATCTGCGCAAAGTCCTTATTCTTAGGAAACTACACATGGCATTCTCAGAAGTTGGAACACCTATATCCCAATATTACGCAACACCTATTAGTTTAATTGAAAATCCATTACATCTTTAATATACGGAACTAATTTACAGCTAAGGTTATTACCAATTAAATGGACAAGCATTATTGCTAATATGTAACACTTTAAACCAGCTCCAATAATCCTTGGCTTCTTAAACTTTAATATGAGGCCGCTAGAGGCAGAGCGGCCTAATGACAAACAAAACATGATTTTTAATGAAAACGCACAATGAACTTAGGCGAATATGAATTTGTACTTTAAATAACATTTTTAAAGAATTAAAATATAAATCTATCCAGTCTAAAAATTTCTGTTAGGCTACTCTGCCTCTAGCGGCCTCATATTATTTATATCTGATCTTTACTTTCGCTAAGCATGTAAATCATTATTAGTTGGAGGATACGCTAGAACCACTTTCAAGTATGTACAAGAATGCATTGGCCCTCTGAGGGCAAAGGGACGACGACATTTGAGTCAGTTTCGCTGATCGATTCTATTTATAGGTAAATAGTTCATATAAAAGAATTTAATGGTTTTAAACGCGTAATACATTGAACTTCTAAAAACCGAAACGTCGGGACGTAGTTAAAATAATTTGTAAGTAAGCTTAACTAATATATTTGATGTGTTAATGGTTGAAGTGTTTTATTTAAATGTGTACCTACTAGTGGCGTAAACAACTAGCGACAATATAGCGCACTTAAACTTAGTTATAAGAAGACTTCTCATATCAAAATGCTAAGCAACGCGTGGGTTAAAAGAACAAAAGACATTTTGGTGTGCAACTAAAAGTCGAACTTACAATCTACAACACACACTACAACACTATATACGCATGTACTAGGTAATTAGACCAACACACCATATACTAAGCCTAACATCGTACATCATGGAAAATTTAATTATGTATAGATTCTCGGAACTTACATGTTATTCAAGACAATATTTGTGCTCATGTAAATCTGTCATACAAATGGCAGACATGTTATCTAGCTTATTTCAATCTAACCGAGTGTGTAGGCAAGTCTTTAATTCAAATATTGTTAGATAAGACTAAATTGTACAATTTATTTGCAAGGTAGGGGTTTTACAATCTTAAGTGTAGGTATGTGATAGAAAATTTTTGGTTTTGCGTAATCGGAAATCCACTGAAACTGAAAGAAACGCCATTTAACTTCACGGCTTTCATCTGTGGACGCTGGTTCGTGACCCGGACGGAATTTCGATATTCCTAACACCAGAGTGAATGACACATGTGACATGTTTCAGAATCATGTTTGACTTCGTGGGTATCGAAATCTCGACCCATTATATTATTAGACATATCTTGAAACCATTAGGTACACCAAGGTGCCCGTCAAATATTTTAAATCCTGTCCTGAAATTTCTATAATTTAAATTGCATTTTAAAAAATTGTGAAATTTTATTTCGCATTCGATCTGTTCATTGCCCGAAAGGAAATACGTTTGATTGTGGATAATATAACTAAAGAAATGACTAAAAACCAATAGATCGTAGGCAGATTATAGCGTTCTATAACCTTTAGTTATTTTAGAGAACTATATTATATTTATAGAACGCTATAATCTGTCTACGATCTATTGGTTTAAGTCATTTCTTTAGATATTACGTTAATCCCTTATTATATGTGTTCAATTTACAAAGCCCTGCCTCCTAGCAAATAACAGTAAATCATATTTGTCATTCCGTCTGTCGGTGCATAACGCTTCGCAGTTCATAAATAAAACGCACTCAAAACATTGAGACAGGATAAAAGCAGACGCAAAAAAGCCTCCAATCTTATCCCTTGGTTGAAGTGGTTGAAGGTATTCACCAAGTGGATTAAACGAGAGATTAGAAATGGTTTGACGCGATAACTATGCACAATATATCTTAGTGTAGTACCTACTACAATAGGTATTTAAAAAATGTAATTCCTATAAAGTGGGGCAGAAATATTTCTGTGTCCATTTCACGGACAATTTTATCGCAGGCACGAAGGTAATTAGACTTCTGTGCCTTGCCCGACCAAAACTTTTTTTAGCTTCATAGTCGATTGGAAGTATCCATTAAAATCACAGAGGTGGTAAACGTTGCATTTCTTAGCTTATTCAAAGTAAGTTTGAAGGACTCTTAATAAAATACTGTCTATAGTTTACGCGAGTAGTACACATTTAAATAAAACACTTTAACGGTTTAAAACGCGATATATTAGTTAAACTAAACTAATATTTTGCGTTTTAAACCGTTAAAGTGTTTTATTTAAATGACTCTTAATAATTAAAAAAAGACCTAATCAACGGGTCGTTGGTTCGATCTCCACCGGACATTTGGTCCTACATATTTCTTATCAATTTATAGTATTTTTGAACCATGACATCGTCCTTTATCTAGAAAATCTGAAGATTAAGTTAATATGTGAATTTCCGAAAAGTCGACAAAAGTCTAGTTTTGACGTTATGGCTGGGGTATTACTTGGTTGCTCGAATATATAAATAAATATTTTCATTTATAAAGCTGAATCATTTCCGCACTTATGTACGGATGCTTATTCTAATAAATCTATGATAAGCATAAGGTTTTAAGAAGTTGACGTAATATTTTATATATCGAGGTTCATATCATGGTATTCAAACAAAGAGTTTACATTTTTAGTAGGTACAAAAGCAAGATAGATGGAAAAAATAATAAATACAAAATTGTTATACGTAGTGAATTAAACAAGTAGGTAATGGGTTAGATTTCCATAGGTAAATTATGTTTCTAATCACTCTGTTAAAAACCTCTGAAAACATTCCGTCCAAACAACGAATCACCCTTCCTCCTTTATGGTAAGCTTTCAGAATAACCAAAGCCAAAATAAGTCTAGACTTCTAGAGCATCTTAATGAGGTGTTCTAGAGAAGTATTTAACCTTTCATCCCATGCTTGCCGTTCCTCCTCTGTCATAAAAAGGCAGAAACACATATCCGCTAACTGCACCTATATTTCTGATCTAAAAGAAATATTTACATCATCTCAAGTTTACAGCCCATCAGAAAGTCGTAAAACGAATTTTGCGATTTGTTTTGACCAAAGAGGATTTACTGTTGCTAATAAAGTATTGCGCGGCTGTAAAACTAGAGTGTTGAGTGTTGCTATACGAAAATACTTTGAAGCTTGTGGCCAGATTTTGGTATAACAAAGATGGATGGAGAAATCTATCTTCTCTATAAAGATTAACTTTATAATCACGCGTACACTACGTATCTACTAACTTAACATACTAGCAATCTACGTAAAGTGAAATACAATGAACTTCCTTTTATAACATTCAAAGTTTTTCCCGGATTCAAAGCCAGGATTACTCGAGCGTAGGTACCAAAGTCAAAGACAGTACTTTGAATGACGATAATTTTTATAAAGTATCTAATCTATACGAATATTATAAAGCTGAAGAGATTGTTTGTTTGCACGCGCTTATTTTAGAAGTACTGGTTCGAATTAAAAAAAAATATTTTTGTTTTGATAGGGTCAATAATTATTGAAGAAGGGTTTTAGCTATAACATTTGGAAATGTGGAAAAAAAACGGGGAAAATGTTTGGTTCATGTTTGGTCAGTTGCATGCGCAGCGAAAACAGAAAAAAAAAACAAAAAAAAATTGAAAAAATGATCCTTCTTTAAACAATATTTTAAAAAAAATCCGCGACGGTATTAGTGTATCTTTAAAAATTATCTTGCAAGCATCGTTTTCATGGTAGTCAAATTTGGTTGAAATGAATGCATTCGTTTACTGCATTCTTATTTTTAGTTGTATCAAATTAATATTATTAACTAGCTGGTGCCCGCGACTTCGTCTACGCAGGATTAGGATTACGATTTCGTAGTATTCTTACTGATGTCTATCATATCATACATTACATAATTATGTGTAACTAACGTTTATGACAGCGCACGCTAAAATAGCTCGCAGAAAGGTAGGGTTTTCCTAGTTATTTGACACTTAATGTCTTATTTTGGCTCACACAGTGGCAGCTCACACAAATTCTTTATAAATTGTAGCCTATGTGTTATTCTGATGTATAAGCTATATTATTGGAAAATTTAATTGAAATCCATTCAGCAGTTTTTGCATGAAAGAGTAACAAACATCCATCCACACATACAAACTTTCACGTTTATAATATTAGTCGGATTATGCTACAACAAAACAACGTTTGCCGGATCGGCTAGTATTTTTTAGTAGTGTTAAAATCTTAGCCCTAACTGTAGATTCAATTGCCATATCAATTAACAAAAAATCAGTTATTCGATAAAGATCTTTTTATTATTACGTTTCACTTAAGTCTCAAGCTAGGTATGACTTTATAACGTGTCGGGTACACTTAACTAATGTACTAAGTACTTGAATCGAATGTTTTCCCGTGAGTCCGCACTCCGCAACGCACGAGCGAGTGTAATTACGTGGCCATCTTGTCCAGGCCACGCCTTTTAAACCTAACATTTGCATACCCATTGCATTTACCATTAAAACCTCTTTTTTTAGGATAACTCTTTGAAATGCAATGGCAAATGTGGTAACGGCTTTATATATACATGAATACATAATATGTTGTACAGAGGCATAGGGCTCGATGCCCATGCTTCTCATTAATTGATAGTTTTTCTAAAACATGTTGTGTATCGTCTGGAAAATCTGCATATTTAATCGAAATTCCTTCAGGATGAAAAAGCTTCGGTTAAGTTCAATATTAAGTTTTGCTTTCAATCTGTGGATTCAATGTTGTTTAGATGATGAGGCGTATTTAATGTTTCATCAAGTGAATCACATTTAGTATATCCTCGTCTGCCATAGTACCTACAAAGTATATCCAATTAACTTTATCAAAAAGAGAATGACCGTACAGGACCAGCGGCAGTAGGTACATTTACAACGAATTCGATTAGCGCGGCTTTGAATCCTCTCAGTGTTAATATTTAAGCTTTCTAACTTTCTTTCTTTCTTTATTAAAGGGACGTGTTAACAATGTATATTGTAAAATAACACCTAATGCTTACACTAGAAAGGTCTGCTCAAATACCTATCTACTCTAAGTATAATAAAATTCTCAATATCTTCAAATTACCAATAAAGTCTTAGAAATTTCAAATAAAGATCGCTATTCACAATTTCCGAAGAAATATAATTAAATTTGGTTGTTGCCAAAACTCGTGTAAAAATAATAAGGTCTTTGACACGGGTCGCACAAATGCCCTTGACCTTGTTTTAGGGTCAATGCCTTTTCTCGGCTAACATACCTTAATAAGACGAGTTGCCAAATGTCAAAATATGGACAAATTTAATAAATGTATAAAAAAGGTCTTCATGGTAATATAAATTTAAATTTGCCAGTGTAATACTGAGTGATGTACTAACTTACCTTCATTTCAATGGAAAATGGAAAAATTAAGAAGTTAGATCACGTTCCGGTTTCAGTCTGTGGATTTACGAAGATCTAAATATATAATGTTATATGGCTTGGGTGTGTCACTTTTCAATAAGAAATTCCGTGCTTATATTAAATTATATTTTAATAAATACGACCGCTGGTCACCGCTTTATATCTCTATACTTCAAATAAACTTAAAGAATTTAGACACCGCGACTGCTAAGTATAATATAAGAAAAAATAACTACATTTCTAGGAGTCATTTTGTTTTGCGTTCTGTTTAAATAACACTTCAGTTAACATGGTCACCTCGTGTTCTTAGCCTTTCGTGAGGCTACAGTCATCACGAACGTTTCTTTGTTAATTTTCCGCGGTTTTTAATAGCACTCATTATGCATACAATTATGTGAATATTATGGAAAACGGAAAAAAGTGGGAAATACGATCGCATGATTGGGTACCAGCTGATAATATGTTTATTTTCGGAATTATTTAAAATAAAAACGGGATGTTGTTAACAAGTTTGTTTCATTGCACCAAGTGTGAATACCAATATCGCTTTTCCTAATAAGTTAGGTCTAAATTACTAGGTAAAGCCATATTTGAAATTATATCAAAAATGTAGGGCGTTGCGAATAATATGGCACCTGCAAGAAATCGCTTTAGCGATAGGTAAATCTACTCTATTTATTCCACAGCTTAAAAATTCCTTTTATATATTTGTCACTGCTTGTGGAAGTTAACAAATAGATTCTCAATGGAAAACCGAATGATATTATACCCCCTGTTATTATCTACTGAAGACGCGTGTTTTGCAAATTTATTAAAACAAAATTTGGAATATAAAAAGGTGTCATGATTACAAGGCTCCAGCTTGTCTATGCCGGCGACCATAAAGAAACTGACAATTGATGTTCTTATAATTGACATGTCATCCTGCATAGAGCCACTTTTTTAAGCGCTCATTCCGTCCATTGTTACGGGGCTTAGTCAAATAATGCGTTGAGAATTAATATAATCATTTTCGATATTTAAAATGGTGATTGATTATGGTGACGTAGCGATTTCGGAGAAGTGTTCGCACCATTAAAATAAAAGTGTTATCTGTGGTATGCTTTGGCGCGCTGCGATGGTCTGACAAACTGACAGCGATGTTAGCCTTTTTAGCGGACAGTTACTTTTATATTATGTCTTCAATCGATATTTTCAAATATTGTCTCTTTTGCAATTCAAAACTTATTTTTAAACAAGGCGTGGAAGCGATAAATAGGAATCCATCTAATTTATCGAATGGCTAGAAAGTAACTTATTTATTCAGTAAATGTCTGAACACAAGTTGCTGAGCGGCCATCTTGAATGATCTATAGATCTCCGCACAATGAATGATCTATGGATCTGAGCGAGCAGCGATTTACACGCGTCTGCAGTGTTTACTCAGATAGACACGCTTTTTAAACTAATGTGGTTAAATGTGGAGCTTTAAACGCCTTATACAATTTTTTATATATTATTGTATTTTGACTAAATTCGTTAGAGTAAGTAAGTATTACGTAGCATTTTAATTAAGCACAAAATGTATAATCTGCTTGATTGAAGTAAGTTGTTGAAAATATTTAAGAAATATTTTCGGGCCACATAGGTGTAACATGCTAAGTTTTATATAGTGAAGAGTTTGTATGATTTGAAGGCCAAAACAAATATGTGATTTACCTGACTGAAGTTTTTCAAACCATAATCTAATTAAAAATGTCGCGTTTCTCTGCATCCTTATGCCACAAAAATGATAACGTCTTTTTTAAACGTAAATATACATAGCGTAACCCAACAAAAAGTTTTCTAAGGGGTACCTGTTGTTATTCAGCTATTGTTTAATTTCAAAACAATATTTAAAAGGCAATAATTTTAACAACAGAATCTCTCTTTGTCTTTAATTTACAACTAAATAATACCTTCAACATGAATTATTAATGTTCTTGACAATTTCCTAGATTCATCTCAATTTTACATCCAATTCATCTCAATTTTACATTTAAATAAACAAACAATTTTGACGAAGGTCGATATCGTACCGCTGCGCCGCCCACTTCGCAAATCTCATAATAACTTCACGAAGAATTAGAGTTATTAAAAAAAAATGTCGGCCATATGCCTGCTGAACCCATCTAAAATGAACAAAAACTACACACATGATGCTCCAAATCCGAGATTCCCCTAAACCGATCTCACGCTGTGTTAAAAAAAAATATTCGGCCTTTTTGGAAACGTCTTTTTTTTCCTAGATTTAACAAGATTCTGTATATCCCATTGTCACTAACACTTTCTATGTTCAATTTTAATTTTTTTGAGAGCAGTTTGGACATTTCGCTTGAATTATAACCGGCCAGTTCTAAAGCTTTTTTTTTCTTAAACGTCACTGAATGGTTCTCTTTTGACGTGGGTGAGCGCTTATAATTGCTATCAGGTAGTTTGAAATTCGAATTCTGTAATATATGGATAATTAAAATGCGGCTTAAAGTGGAATTTTTGTCAAAGTTTATCGTCGTTTTGATTGAGGTTACGACTTTGGCGTTATTTCCCCCGATATTGACCGTGAAGATGTTAGTGGCGGTAGCTTTATAGTCGTATTAATACCGGCCTCTATCTAGTTTGATAGTATACGATTTGTCTTGGCGTATTAAGAGCCCGATAATACGTTTTGAACTATAAAACCCAATCGTGTTGAACTTCATTAGACATTATAAAGCGATTTTATTATCTTCTTTATTAATAACAACTCATTGCCCCGACGCATCTATAATTACCTATTTCTGATAAAAACATACATTTCCCAAATTAGACTGGCTTACATTTTTACGACTAATAAAATATTTTAAGCAGGTGTAGATAATAAAAAAGCGTATTAAAATTCATAAAAACGATTTTTGGAAACGTATCGATTCGGATTAAAAGTACTTATTTATTTTTTATTCGCTTTGGAGGGTTTTAAAATCGTGTGATAAGGCGAAGGAAATCGTAAGTTGATGTTAAGTTATTTGAAAAAAAAATCTTGTTTATAATTCAGCTTAGCAGATATTACTTAGGTATATGCCTGAGAGTTGGCCCCCGCTGAGAGTGACTTACAAACTGTATACAGCCAAAGATATTACACGTGTGGATTTACAGTACTAGATGCGCCATGAGGGGATAGCACTATTGGTAAATATCTAATTTATTTCATAACACAAATCGTTAATTCTATCGATGATTACCTACAGGTACAAACCAGATCATTTTGAATACGTAAGAAAGCCAGTGAGATATGAACAGGTGGAAAACAACTTGGTATTTAAAACTCCATAAAACGTCATATAAATTCCGACGAATTTATTAATTTTACATAAAAGGTGTCTGGAAAATTTGCATAACTAACTTATTAACGTTGCAAAACATTGTTTATTGAACCCGGGTAAACTTTGTGAAAAATACTAATTAAGATACAAACAGATTGTCAGTCCCTTGTTGAAACGTTAATTACTTAAAGGTAGTTTGATAGAATAAAGAAAAAAAAAATAATCTATCTACCGTCAGGGAATGTGTAACCATACAAAGTTAAAGGGCCAGATACAGATACATTTAATTCGGATGCTTTGCAGCCGTGGTCACGGGGAGACTCACCACGGCTGCTGCAAAGCGTCCGAAACGTCGGGCCGAAGTTAAAAATCATTTCCAAATAAGTTTAACTAATATATCGCGTTTTAAACCGATAAAGTGTTTTATTTAAATGTGGACTACTCGCGTAAACTATAGACAGTATTTAATCTAAAATCGATATTAATATTCTTGAAATATGTATAAGTAAATACTGACGACTAATCTAGTTATTTAAATCTGGCACAAATGAGCCCACGCGAGGAGGCCAGGTAATACCGTCGGCTAACGGAGCTCAGATTATTTTCACTTACCCCACTCCCCCCATTCGTATCCCACAGTTCATTACCATCTCAAACACTTGTTTTGTGACTCGGAATCGCTCGTTTGGAAGAACCGGCAGGTACATAAGATAAGAAATTAGTGTTCATTCCACAAATGAGAAATATGAAGATTTTTATTAGGTTGTGCGTTATTATGTAATGAAATAAACTCTTATATCTTCGAATTATTGTGGCTCTAGGCATTAAAAATTATACCTATATACCTACTCTCATCTACCTTTTTCTCTAACTTAAGCTCTGTTTTGCTTTTATTCAGTGATTTAAACTATTTTTATTTGAAACCAACTAACTTGAGTTAACGATGTAGCGCCAGATAAATCGACTTAGTAAGAGAAAGTATTAAAATTTTTAATAGCAATATCTTTCTTATACCTATTACATTTTTGACTGGCTGGTTGATCTAATGGAAGCAATGTTTGGCTAATAATCGGATCGTTGGTTCGATCCCCACCGGAAACAACATCGTACATATTTTCTTTGAAACATGTTGAACTTCATGCGGAAATCTGGATATTAAATGGATGGTAGGAATACCGTCATGGTCATGAACCCCGAACAGGTGAAAAAGCCATGAAGTTTAATCGCGTTTCGGTTTCAGGCGTGGTTATCCGAATAAACAACGCAAAAATAGCAATGATTAAAAATCTCGTTGAGATGTTATATGGCTAGGCTATTAGATACTGTCTATAGTTTACGCGAGTAGTACACATTTAAATAAAACACTTTAACGGTTCAAAACGCGATATATTAGTTAAACTTATTTGAAAATGATTTTTAACTTCGGGAGAGGTCTCCCCGTGACCACGGCTGCTGCAAAGCATCCGAAACGTTGGGCCGAAGTTAAAAATCATTTTCAAATAAGTTTAACTAATATATCGCGTTTTAAACCGTTAAAGTGTTTTATTTAAATGGCTAGGCTATTTCAAGTTCAACCCCCCATGTTTGTCTGTACTTCTCTATCAAAAAAAAAAACATTAAACAACTCATGTGTGCCTAATTCAGCTCATATTTTTATAAATGGTTAAGTAGTGGCGAACATGTAAGTTAGTTTTTACTTAGATAGGGTTACAAGTTAAACTCCAAAACCAATATTTCCGATAATGTCAATTTCGGAATACAAGGAAAACCTGGAGCGCAGAATTGAACGTCTTCAAATAACATTCTTGAAGCCATATCGATGATTTATTGCAAAATACACATTTTACTGTTTGCATAATTACATTGTTTTCTTGAAAATCATTAAGAGACGTCTTGGACAATCGCTCTAAGAACAATTAGTAATAACTGCTGTGTTCAACTTAACAACGCATTGTTGCAAATTAAGACGAGTCAACTGAATGTACTGAGCAAGATTAAAAAAAACTTTCCAGTAATACTTTTAACTAATCATTGATATAAGATGCCATTATTATATGTTTAAAGTTATGTAGTAAGTTGAATAACCTGAAATGTACTAGTAAACAATTAGTCATAAAATAGAAATATAATAATAGAAAAGAATAGTGGATAAGAATTTGAAAACTTTATTAATTTTTACATGTTATTGCACATGAAGGCACTATATAATTTAAAAATCGAAAATAAATTGAAAAATTTTTCGACTCGGGCAGGACTTGAACCGGCATCGTCAGCGTTCCGTGCTGTTGCTCTACCAATTGAGCTACCAAGTCCTACACCTCTACGTCGAATTTTTTCAACTTATTGATACATGCACCTCTCGCGCAATGTAATTTTAACCTTAATACGCAAGTGTACTGCCCGAGTCGAAAATTTTTTCAATTTATTTTCGATTTTTAAATTGGGTAAGAATTTGTCATATAATAGAAAAGAGAATCACTTACAAAAATTATATTTTCATTGCGATATCTACCTACATAGAGAACAATTATACCCAAGTACCTCGGTAGATAGTTAGGCATAGATTACACGGTTTTATATTTAGTAAAAGTTCCTTACTTCTTCAAAACGCGAAATACAGTCGTTTACTTATTTGACTAATACATTCCGTTAAACGTCTTAAAGTTTTTAAATAATTAAATGTTGTATTGTCTGTAAGTTTACGCGAGTAGTACCAAAATTTATATAAAATATGTACTTTTAACAGCAAAATTCCGCAAAATATCCAGCAGGCCTAATCACTAGGGGGTGCTAGATATTGCTACTAAGGGGCTGCTGTTGCAATCTTAGATGTTTAACGGTTCCATACCTATAGGTTTTTACGGTTGACAAATCAGTAAACAAATAGACAAGACTTTGACCTTTATATGTATTTAAACATTAAAAACCTACCATACAGAACTCAGACTTCGATGCCAAGAGTTTCGACGTATGAAAGAGTAATTCTTGCCTTTAATTTACAACGCAATAATTTAAGTGAGATGGCCGCCGTTAATGCAGACGCGAGTTAAGTTAATTAGCGAATATTGTTGTGCTTTATTGTTGTTTTTGAGTTGAAATTGGTTTCTTTGTTGAATCTGTGAGCAAATGTCTGTATTTGGAAAGCGGAGGTTGGAGATGTTTTTTCTGTGAGTCTGTCAAATCAATGGGCAAAGTTTTTCGAACTGTACGAAAGTGATTTATGTGACTCTATTATATTTTGACATCGAATACCAATATGGCGTACCTACTAGGCAGATCGAGGTTTGAACTTAGAACCTCTTGCAGTTAAGGAAATGCTTTTTACCACTGAGCCACAAGTCAATAAACACTATATAGGCATGTTATTTAGTACGACATATATACCTACTACAGGACTTTTATTCCTTGCTTAAATGGATGTCGTAAAGGCAACGTGGAATTATGTAGGTATACATAAATAAAGAAGGAAAAAAAAAAATTCAGAGTCAAGAGTTACATTGATAAACAAAGATATTAAATTAAAAAGTACATGACCTTGGTTTGACGATTTACTTTGCTACAAATATCTGTAAAATTATAAAAGTGAAGTGCTCTATTATTCAACAAGATCGAGGTAAATAATCTAAATCTTAAAAGTTCAATAGCTAATTAATATGTTACGAGGTTTCATGGGTTTATTGCTTGCTCTAACTTTGGCTGTTGAAAATGAAGAATTCCTAAGTTTAGAATTAAAAGATTTCCCTTTCAACACAATAGTTCCGTTACGAAGTGTCGCAGAACACACCTTTTAAGATTTATAATGCTCATTTCGCAGGTGTCTCTATTTTTAGAATGGCGTCCGCCATTTGCATTTTGTGAAAAGGTGACAGAAATTCTTTTGTTGGATTTCGTATAGAAAAAAGCATGTGTTAATACATTCAAACTTAAAGTGAAAAGCTTATTTTTTTAAAGGTCAACCCTGTGGTCGATATATAAACGTGCATAATGCAAAGGTAAGAATGTATTTGTAAATAATATATACAAATGGCAAGAGCAATTTATATATAGAAGCTAATTAAAAAAAATATTTCAGCAGGCAGTAATTTAATAACTACAGTTGCTTTTCTAATAGATTTCAATGGAAACAAGTAACAATTATAAAACAATGAGCAATATATAAAAAGTTTCAATCTAATGAAATCATAAAAAATAATAGGTAGAAGATATGATATGCATTCAGTGTGTTATCTACCTACCCACAAACTTGTTTGTAATTAGGTTCCTGCAAGTGAAACTATCTGCATATGTAAGAAGTTACTTAAATGCTACCATTATTTCCTTAAGTGAAAATCAATTGAGAACCTTGTTTATGAAAAATTACACGTTTGCTTGAATGATCGTTTTATCTCCACAATAAAAACATGACCATAAAAGAATTAGTGACTTGTGGTTACTCTCCACTCCGACATTACTAAGCTCTTTATCTAAAACCTCCATTATCTCAAGCATACATCTTTATCACTAGTTTTAACATCACACTCGCGCTATATTTGCTTCCTAATCCACGCATCCTCTGTTTGTCCACAGATGCCAAACGGTAGCGCATTATGACATATGGGTCTATCTTATCTGTGCCCACTCAACTCCATATGTCACTCTAATGCATTACCTGACTTAATTCAATAGAATCACCCCAAAAACGGCGATCAACTTAACCGCAATTAACGCGAACACAGCGTGTTCCCTTCGCACGATTTTCAACTAATTTTCAGTTGGGCATGGGCAAATAGGTAAGTTAATTCCAACGTCTCGCCGGTTACCAGCCAATCCGTTTCAGAACGCTCCCACTAATTCGCGCCCTTTCACCTGTCAATCAGACGTCAAAGGCGTGCGCGCGCGAAACTGAAATTAGCGCGCGAAAATGGTGCGTGTAATGCGTACTTTTACCAAACGACCGGGTAATAAGAAATAAAAGCTATGATTTAGTGTTATTGGGGGATAAACAGAATTACCTGTGAAAGTAATGCTCAGCTATCAAAGTTTTCGCGCCGCAATATGTCAAAGTGACGTCGGCGCGCGTTTCGCATTCAGTTTATTAAATAAATGAGACTAATCGCTTCAACGATACAGTTATACCGATAATTTGGCTGAAGTTCAGATGCGTTGAATACTAACTGCCTCCGGACTCGTTATAACAAAATTTTAATGAGTTAGGTATCGGACTTTTCAAATGATAATACACTATAAATTATGAAATAAAGACAAGTTTTATTTTTGTAAAGACATACTTTAGCTTTGATTTTTCAGCACTGCCATTTTTTGAATGATTATTGAAGTTTTTATTTTTTTATATTTGTATTTTATTTCACTTATAAAAAACGTGTAGGTATGTTTTTTTCACAGCCGTACATACAAAATTTATACTAAGGATCATTAAGAAATAGACTAGCATTTTAATTGCACTAACTTTTGCTTTCGTAATTTATTTGCAGCGAGGCCGAAATACTTACTTAAGTTTTTTGTGTCCTATTATTTTTCATTCAATAAAACCACACCCATACAATATTATATCAGTTACATTTATCTAATGTCAGTCCACTTAAACCGTCAAACGTGTTTATTATTAAGTAAATATGTCTATACATTTAATGGAGTGCAAAAACGAAGTTTAGTTATACAAACTTATACTTGAAAATTAAACAATCTAGCAAGAATAATAGCTTTAGAAAATTCATTTTAGTAATCAATAATAGTGATAGTTAGTAAATAACTACTTAGATACATATTAAAACTCCACACCCAAAAATTTCATTATAACCGACTTAAATATTGTACACTCTATTCTTGTCTTTGATGCCCTAAAATAATTTCTATTAAATATCTCTAAATCATTACACGGTACGAGTGAAGTTAGCTCATTAAGAAGCAATTATAAATATTCGTATTCCCATGTTCGACGACGAGATTGGTGGCATTGCTATTCTTTTGGTAGCAAAGTATCAAAAACAAATAAAACACTTTTCGTATCAAGTCGGTATCATTTACTCGGGTTCTGTCATCAACGTGTAAATGATGTATAATATATTAGTTAAAGTACTTAGGTAGTAAGTAATCAAGTACTTTTAAGTAAAAAAGAAAACTGAAATCCGCAAAAAAATAATCACGAAAAAAGTTCATTAATTGACCTACTAAATAGTTAGTGCCTAAGACTGTTACATGATCTTTAAAATTAGGTATTTCACGAAGATATCTCATTGATAAATATAAAATTTTAGAGGTTTTTACTATTTATTTTAACTCTAATTCGAAATATTCAACTTATATTTTATAATTCTTACAATCGCAATGAAATATTCTGATTGTAGACAGTGAAATTTTTACATTTTTCGTTCGTTTTGTATCGTTACATAAGCTAGTCGAAGTAGCGTGCGTGGGCTCGTACCTAATTTTCTGAATGGCCTTTTCATGTATCTAGGTGAAAATCTATTTAATCTGTATTTCAAACAAGCCGTTTGTACGTTTACGAATCCTACATAAATCGCACAGAGTTTATAATAATGTAGATTGATGAACGTATGAAAATACTTGTTGAAATATGTTCAAATCTGTTTTTACGTTAGATACCTAATCACTTTTCTAGACTACATTTTTTTTAAATGGTAACCCTTTCCTTTTGTTTGAATTTTACCTTCAACAGTAGGTGTCAGACACTGTACTGAATGACATTACCTTCGTATTTAGAATCTTGTTCTTTACGGGTAATTTCTGATTTTTTATCTATTTTTAAATACCTAATAAAATATAGCAATTTAAAAACGTTACAATCGTAGGTACCTATTAGTACACTTTCGTAGATGTGTGTTATTGGGTTACAAATTAGTTTATTTTTTATTCAACAATACCTATTCCATGTGAAAACGTATCTACCTACTACTATTACTAAATTAATTCTATCGCATTTCTGAAGGTTTAATATCGCTACTAATGTTGCGATATAAATGTTAACTGCCCATTTACTGCAGTGGAATTAATTTAATATAATTAAATATTCATTTCGCATCGTAAATTGTTCAGCAGTCCATCAAACAATCATCGAGGCGCCTATCGCCTTGACGACAGGACCCGCCTACTACCATTACATAACATCCCGAATTGAGCGGCAAAACATCATAAATCCATCAAACATCAACACGCTAATACGACTTCATAAATCCTAGCAGATTTACATTATATCTGTACCGCCATTAAAACACGGCCGATTCAAAAAGGATTAACTCAAAGGAGTTCACAATCGAGACAGGTGTCGCTCGATACGGCGTCATAGCCTGCCGCCTAACCGTAAACAATCGCTGAAAAAACATTTACTTCAAAAATAGAATTCCAATTCCCGCGCTAATTGCACTCCTGCCAATGAGAACATGCCGAGTGCGAGCGGGATAGACGAAGATCTGTTTATATAAGTGGGAGGGAGATGTGGTTGCAAGGAGTTCGTAGCCGCCCCGATAACAACATGGCGGTCGAGTTGATTGGCGAGCTTTTGGCGGGAGCAGCGGAGGTGCCTCCCAATGCGTGACGCGGGAAAACGGAAGGCAATGGAAATGTCAAATATACGCGATGTAAAAAATTGACTCGTAGAAAAAAGGCTCGATAGGAATGCAAATGCAGGACGTACGTAGCGCGAACTTAGTTTTTTGCTTTCATTGTACGAGAATATACCTACCTTTACAAGTTTATTTTAGTATATTACATAGCTATCTAGATACAGAATATTTACACGACACCTATAAACTTCAGCATTTATTTTAGACATTTTATTCGTATAAGATATAATATATAATAGGCCCTTTGCCTGTTTATTTAGATAACTGGAATGTAAATTATGTGCTTCCTATAGTATCTATCAAGTAATGTCTTTTTATATTTTCATGATATTTTTAAAATGTTTTAGAGTAAGCGACTGGGATTTTTATTTTTATTAAGTAGGTACTTAAGTAAAGTCTTCACAAAACTGTTAAGTATTATTGTAAAGACACGTAAATATAAGACTAACCAAAAAACCGTAAGCGAACCATAAAATGAAATACTTACCACATATTTAGGTATTGTAATTGATGTTCAGTTACTGTTTTATTCACTTTTATGAACACATTTATAAACGTATGCATAGATATTCCCTTATTTTAAAAACACATTTTACCACAATACGCGCTTTCACTGCACAGACCACAGATGCAAATAATATTTGGTGAACGTGATGCCACCAACGAATTATGCAATAAATCAATGTTGTCTCCTGTTGTGACAAGCTCTTGAAGGTTTGGGTGGTCCCTTCTATGTTTCAAGTGCGTTTAAGTTAAGATAGTAAGTACGAATTCCTGAAATAAAAGAAGTCTCGGAGTTACTTGGGGCCGTAGCTAAAATAATAACAACACTACTTATCACACTATCTAACAAACGTACCTATTGTCTTAAGTGGGAGATACACATTAAATAAATCATTTTGACGCGGTTTAATACGCGAAATATATCGGGTAGCGGGTACTAGGGAACTTTTATATGTCGGGGCGGGTTAAATCATCGAACTGCTATATTTCGGGTTTTAACTGTTAAAATAGGTGTTAGCTACTTAGAACATCTTCTCGGACGGATTTCAGCTTTGGAATAGCTTCAGGCTACTACAGCCATTTAGATAGGTATACCTACTTTTATAAGTTGGAAGCAGGTAGGTAGTAGGTAGGTAGCTCTAAAGAAGAAAATGTTAGGTAGAAAAAAGGGACCTATTTGTATACAAAATACCTTTCGTCGTTTCGTCTTTCTTAGAAAGTACGGATACTAAATAGAAAGCTAAAAAATTCAGTTAAACTCAAACCTTAATTAAGTTACATTTAACTTTAGTTTAAGTCTGATTTACTATCAAACCTTTCTTTTACCTGTAATTGTCTAAGTTTTACTGATCGATTTTATTTATAGGCAACCTAAGTACCTACGTCTATAGTAAACAGACGTATTCTAACGAAAATGAAAAGGAATAGTGTCAAAAACAGAGTCCGTGTCCTATATAAATTCTTTTTGCTTAGATTAGGTTAGGTTATACTTCTTACTTTTGTGAAGCTATTTAATATTTTGAAATGATAAACGTGTTGCCTAGCAACGTTAAGCGCTAAAGATCCTGGATGCGAATCTCGGTCGGGCAGTTCACAGATGTCTGATGAAATAAATAAATCCAATCAGCAAAAGGGATGAAATGTATTCGCCCCATGCCCCACTTGGGGAAACGGAATTTCACTTTTTTCGTCTCTATCGCTGATCGATAGAGACGAAAAAAGTGAAATTATTGCTCTAGCCTACCTATATACTTATTGCTCTAGCCTACCTATTACGTCGTTGTCCCGAGATTAGACCCTTGAAACTTTAACGCTTAATACAATGTTAACCAATGAGCTACGCAGGCAGTAAAGCTTTAGACTAGTGCGTTTCATTTTATCGCGTGTTCTTAGCAAAAACCTTAGGAAATATTCTATTATGTAGATATCATCAATTTTATAAGTTTTTGATTTCTACATACTTAAAAACAACAAATTTATTAAAAGCCAGGGATAAAATGCCAAAGAATGTTTAAATCATTCAAGAAGCAGAAGAATACATGGAATAAATTAAAATAACATTTTAATTTGTTTTTAATACGCCACGATCAGAACTTGAACCGGCATCCGTAACGGCACAAGCGGTCGAAGACAAGACACACTAGCTCATTTTTTTAGAACGACAGTTGGTACAGAACGCTTTGGAGGTCAGTTCAAGTCCAGCCCGTATCGTAAAAAAAGCTAAAATCGATTTTCAATTCATTAAAGAAGTCCAAAATATAATCTTTTGATTATTATAATTACACAATACCTAAATGGTATATAGGTGGTACATACTATTTCAGCTTTGGAGTCGTACAAACGAGTTCCCAGGGCTCCCTCGAAAGCGGCGTATGTTTAGTGGTACTGGTCGACTCTCGTTTCCATGGTTGGTACTGGTACATGGTTAGTACCTACAACCAGCTCGAACACATCGAGTCACATGCCACACAAGGGCAAGCATTATTCATTTACACCATCAATGAAGAAAAAACACATTACACACGTTATCTACCTACAAATATATATCAATCTAGTGCTGCAATGCAGCGGAAGAATTGATTTTAGTGATCACGGCTGCGGAACCTAGTTCGGCGTCAACTACCAACAGAAAATATTTTTTTTTTTTTCAAATAATAAACTTTATTTTGGTCTATCGATGATTCAACAAAATACCATAAACACCATTTCACAATTACATATACATAAAAAAGTCTACAATGAAACAGGTCGCACGTTTCAAACTAATGATCAACAAGAAGAATCAATGTTGCTCATCGATTAAAAGATAAGTAACTGTAAACCAATAAATCTTGCGTTTAAAACAACGGTTCCCCATTTATTCACACCAAACGTCCACAAATTATACTGTCAAATAATTAACACTACAGATAATTAATTAAAACAAAACTAATTGTATTGTCTGTGGTCATTGTGACCCGCCATTAATATTAAAAAAGATAGCGGTAACAGATGGTCTGTGGTGTAAATCTGCATTGACTGGATCTTACGTCAATTCACATGGTCAATTGAAGTTCTTTTATAGCTCAAATTGATTTTAATAACAACTTTATTTTTTAAAATACAGTACATATTAACTTGCAATATAGGTTTGTGAGTTAAGCAATCTTAACAACTTTTTTTGAAAAATAAACCACCAAATTGATACCTTTCTCTAATTTTTTGATAATTATAAAAAGGTAAGATTATTTTAATTTATATTCTTCATCAATTTATTCAATGACTTTTTTTGCATATAAGTTCTATAATCACATCATTGTTTAGGTTGAATGTGCTAACCTAACCTAATAGAATAAGTACATAAAATGCATACAGCAGTCTTTCCGAGTTGTGTGATAATATTTTAATTATATCAATGTACCTACTTTGTTTGGTCTTTATCAACAAATTATAAGGCTAAAATATTTTTCATTAACTCTTTCTAAGCGGCCTTCATGTGCAAAAGATACAGTGAAAATATAAACGCCTTGCAAAAAGTATAAGCAATAAGCTACACTTAAGCAAACGCTGATTACATTTTGGAGAAAGGTAAGTCAAAATCAAAATCAAAAATCTTTATAGTAAAGGTTTTTAAAGATTGAAGAATTATATTTAAGCTACCGCGGCTTCAATGAAATCCTGGATGAAAACCCAGGGTATCTAAGGTACCGATACTGGCGGAGATCACAAAACTAATTAATTAAGTATTTATAAATTTACTAAGTGACCGAAGTTTTCGCCCCATGCACATATAGGGCTCTTATGTGATTTAAAACAGATAGTACTAACAAATACTGTTTTTAGTTAACGCAAAAAGTGCACATATAAATAAAACACTTTTGACGGTTTAAAACAAAACTAATACAATTCGCGTTTTATTCCGTTAAAAGTGTTTTATTTAAACGGTACAACTTGATACACCATTGGTCATTGGTCCATAGTTAATGAGTTGGATGACGGGGTTTATCTAGAGGTGTTTTTAATTTTTCAACAAAAGAAGGCTGAGCACATACAATAACTTGTGAAGGGCACATTATCGTTTAATATTGGTGGTATAGATCTCTCATTTCGCCATACATAAACTACAAAGCACTTCCGCATCTTTCGTTGTGTGTGCAAATGTTTCGATAGTGATAATAAAAGTAATGGCATAAATAATTAATAGCAATGAGAGGTGAACGATAAGAAACAAGAACAAAACGCGATGGTTTTTTCGCCGCTCGGAACTCGCATAAAAATTTAGCGCAGCCCAAGTTATAAGCAATGGCGTTTTTGTTACGTCGTTATGTATATTGTTGTAAAGTAGGTACGTACTTTACGCGAGTAGTACACATGTAAATAAAACACTTTAACAGTTTAAAACGCGATATATAGTAGCCCAACAGTTGTTGCAAACCATCAGAAACGTCGAGCGGCAGTTAAAACAATTCTCAAGTAAGTTCAACTAATATATATCGCGTTTTAAACAGTTAAAGTGTTTTATTTAAATACTACTGTAAAAATGTGTTAAGGAAGTACGAAATATGAGAGTTCTCGTGTACATTAACATATACAAATTGGAAATTTAGATAGTAATACCTGGAACATGTAAACAATTTTTATTCTCATTTATTTAGGAGTTAAATAATAATTAATTTAATTATACAGACTATATTTACGTATGGTGTATAGCGCGATCGCTTACAAATAGTGAGTGTACAAACTTCTTTCACTTAAACCACATCACGTATTTACAATTACATCACCGTTATTACTCGGTCAGTTTTAGTAGAGATACAAAAGTAATAACCTTACGTCGATCTCTAACGCATCTAGTCTTTTGTACTCTAATAAATATTGCAATCTAAGAAAGTACTGTTTAAAACAGGAAAGTATCTAATGGAATGTAAGAATTAATTGAGTACAGAAGAAAAAATATAAGCATCTACAGCTGAATTTTGTCCCCATGCCTTACTATTTACATTTCCAGTCGGCCGTTAAAACATATTGACAGTTAAAAATGACATTATAACAATTATTTTATAAGTGTAATTCATTTTGTTGACAAAAATAATTTAGGTATGCGCTAAGATGAGCCTAGATTGTAACTAGTTATATCGTATTACAATTTACCATCAAGCAATTCTTATAAAGTACGTTGAAAATCATGTTACTGCAATGGAAGACATTTTTACCGTGGTTTTAGTGTTAAAATGGCACAAACACTAAGACAAGTTGATTTTAATAGGTATTATTTTTTATTTCATTTGATCTAAGTATTTAAAAAACTTAGAGTGTAATCTCGTTTCCCTATGTAAGGCTAGGGTTAGACACATTTTTGTGGCTGCTGATCGATTCTATTTCCCGTTCTCAATTTCCGTGCCTTATGTCAAGGAAAAAATTTATTATGTTTTTCGAGGATTCGAACCCAAATTCCTTTTGTGCACTGTGCCTTTGTGACTGCTAACTGTTGGCCCACGCAGTCGCCGAAAGAGAAAAACATGTACCTATAGGTATATTAAAACTTAAATCGTCTCTTGTTTCTTTTATAAAAAATATAGAATTTAGATTCATTATAAATAATAGTAAAGTTTCACTTTCAAATACTGAGACACTTACCAAAACATCACATATAGCGAAACAAAAAAAGTCCCTATTGACTCCACTTTAACAATGTAACCTACATCTTGTTATAACTACAACGATAACAAAAGATAATCGACTTACATTGCACGTCAGGTACGTAAAAACTTTCTTTAAGAACGAAAGCTACGAACAAAAGCAGCAATGGTCATCGAAAATTGTGTAAGACCGCAACGTTCCACCGAGGTAATGAACTAGTGAGAGTTCCCTATCACATAATGGAAAGGAGCTATACATTTCACCAAGTATAAAATGTTCGCGGGGAGAGTAAACAGCATCAGTTATTACTGTGAGCGCAACAGCATCCAAGTGCATCAACATGATCGCTTATGTAAGTGTAGCAATTATTTTTTATCTGTATTACATCATTGGACTTCCGAATTCCGATACCTGTACCACAGATAGCCAAATAGCGTAACAATAAGTTTTTGTACAGATCAACAATAAAAGTTAACATTTATAATTTATAAACGATACTATATTCGATGGAATACAGAGAAAAAATGTTCAATCAAAAATATGGATTTTACAAAATTCTTATGGCAAAGCTATTTCACAATATTTGTCAAAGATTACTCGTTGGACAAAGAATTTTCTCAAAAGTTAATTAACCTAATTTTAAACCAAATATTAGTTAAAAAACTGTCTGTAGTTTACGCGAATAATAAACATTTAAATAAAACACTTTAAAGATTTAATATATATCGCGTTTTAAACCGTCAAAGTGTTTAAAAATATTAGTTACAAATATCGTATTTCTCAAGAAAATCAAGTACCTACCACGTCAATACAGTGAAAGGATAAATTTGATCCAACTTTTCATTTCAAGTCTCTAATTTCCGGAAAAGTAATAGTTCTAAATTGTGATGTAATCTGTGATATTAATTTCCGTTTAAACTGTTTCCTATCTCGGAGGAATCTTGATAATCTATGTGTCTTTGAGCTTTCTTATCGGAAACTATTAAAAT
Organism: Leptosia nina; assembly: GCA_963661955.1. Lineage (NCBI taxonomy): Eukaryota > Metazoa > Arthropoda > Insecta > Lepidoptera > Pieridae > Leptosia > Leptosia nina. The sequence continues at coordinate 7,883,701 of CAVLEF010000009.1, read as the reverse complement.
GTTTACTTAGGAAGTGCGTCTTAGCTGTGTCCAAGAAAGCTTAGCTTTTAATGATAAGGTACTTACGGAGGAAGTGTCCTGACAATTTAAATACCATGGTATCAACTGGGTTGATTTGAAACTATGGTGACATTAACGTCCGTACTTACACACTCTACTAATAACTTTAAATAAATAAGTTATTATTATTTATAGTTTTATTGTGAAGACGTATAGTAATGTTTAATGAACTTTCAAACACAATAAAATAAAAATGTACCACATATTTACAATTTTACTTCTTTAATCTCATTGTACCTAATATTGGTTTTATTATCTACCGTACGTACTTATTTCATAAATATAAGTATCTTGCTTATTAAATTAGAAAATAAACATTTTTAAATCCTTGATTTCAGACAACGACAGCTATCCTCCTCCTGGCGGCCTTCGCTTCAGGTAGACCGTCAGATGGCTGGGAGCCCGAAGGACACTCGCATTCCGAGCACACGAAGCCCTACCATGTCACAGTGGTCAAGAAGATAGGCGTGCCAATACCACATCCCGTGGCTGTCTCCGTCCCTCAATACGTCAAAATTCCGATACCGCAGCCCTATCCCGTTCACGTCACAGTAGAACAGCCGATTCACGTTCCTGTATATAAGGTCAGTTAACTTTTTTAAAAAGGTTTTGTACCTAACTGTTAAGTAATTTTTAGATACTACTAATAGAAGCATAAGTAAGACAAAGAAGATTTTTTTTGTTTTACTGCTAAATAAAATTAGTTGGAGGATAAACCCCTCTGCGCATTGTTTACCTTTAAAAATACTGGCCATGTTTAAAACATTGATGAAAAATAAGAAAAGATTAGGGGTTCATTCAAAACAAGTAGAAGCAATCAGCACCAAATCCGGCTAAGCCATGACCGGGCCAGATATATCATAGAGGAATGGAGTTATTGAAAAGGTCAATGCTATTACATATTAACAATACTCGTAGTATGAACAACAGTTCTTTTATTTACTATTTTATCACAAGAAATTGACTAAAATACAATTTTAGTCTAAAATTAAACGAACTAACACATTGGAATGACAACTCACGATTGGAATCGGTATTTACGCCAAAGTGAAACTTAATTCTCCATTATCAACACGGTATCCGATTATATCATTCTATTGTGACATTTCTTTGTAACTACTTAGAGAGTGTGGCATAGCGCGACAGCTACCATTGATCAATTGTTTTGTTTGTTTAATTTTCAACTTTTCATCTCGCGCAATAGGTACAATAAAAAGGCTTAATTTATTAATAATTCATAATAATTAAATTTTAATTTCATATTAAGCACTATATAATAAACATAGGTATCAGTATAAGAGAGGTCATAATTCATGGCAAATAGAATGTAAATACGTAAATAACTAAATACAAAAAAAAATATTTGTAATTTTATAATCTTTGTAAGAATATAAAATTACCAGAATTGTATTTTTACCTAAATTTGTCTACAATAGGATTAAATTTCAATTCGAATTTAATTCGAAACAATGAATTTTCATTGCTTTATTAACTCAATTACCTACAACACAGAACTGGACTGCATTACTCAGATAGTGATGATAATCTTGACATTGTAATATCATTATTTATAAGAATTACTACTAAATAAAATAACTACCTATTTAATAATTTCTAGTATCAGAATGTATGGGCTATTTTATTATAAATAATCTTTTCTGTTTAAATATATAGTTATTAGTATTTTAATATCACAAACTATTAAGTAAAAAGGAGCATCATATAAACATTTATATATAGATATATAGGTACTTAGCCATATTTTAAAATCTCTTGTATCTACTTGTCTTTCTTCTTTGAGAAATGGTCTTATAAAATCCACGTCAGATCCACCGTCTAACCGCTCTGCCATTAGTGGATCCCTCTCTTTAACTGGATTATATGTACCTACTGCCTTCTTACTTACATTTTATTATCTTTGTTCCAGGTCGTACCCCAAATTATAGAAAAGCCAGTACCTTACACGGTGGAGAAACCGGTTCCATACGAAGTAGAGAAACCTTATCCAGTTGAAGTTGAGAAGAAGGTGGAAGTACCAATCCCAAAACCATACCCAGTGCACGTACCTGTCTACAAACACATCTACCACCACAAGGGAGGCAAGCACTAAATGATGGTAAACAAGACTGTCTTTAATCTTTGCAAATGTTGTATAGAGTTTTTTGAGCCCTTGAAAAATAATGGATGATTTCTGTAAAAATACGCATACGATCCTTATTTCTAACCCTATTGAAAGTATAAAAGCGGATTTAAATTTTTACGTAGTAACTGAGAGAGACAGTTTTGTAAATAAAGCAATTTAGAACAAAGCTCGCCCTGCGAGCTCGTTGACTCCGGTTCCAACCGGTTAAATCTGGATAACACCGGTTTGTACATAGCGGTGTCTCGCCTGTATACAAATGTGATATTTATTTGTGTGTCGTTGTTTGTTGATCATTGTTTGTTATTTGTTGTTGATTATTGTGTAATTATTGTTAAGTGTTTTTTTTATATTAAACGTGTAAACTGTAAATATTTGTATCACTACTTCCCTTAATATTATTTAAAAGTGAAAACACACATTAATTAAATTCTTGAGTATGTCTCTAAGGAACATTTTAAATACTTAATCATATTTTTAATAATACTGAAAGTGACAGCCCTAGAATCTAAAAGTCTAGATGTAGCTTGTAGTTACTTCCGAGCACTTTCTCTCGCGATACAACTTGGCTATGTAGTGACCTAGCTCGCTTCACTGCCATTGCGCAATAATTAATTTTATTCTGTTGCTACTAGGTATCTGTTTATACCTTTTTTATTATCCCACTAAAAAGCTAAATTGATATTTTTTTGACTTCAATAATTTCACATGGCAGTGATGCTGATCTAATACAATAAATTTAAATAAAACACTTTAACGGTTTAAAATGCGATATATATTAGTTAAAATTATTTAAGCAATGCCCCCATAACCACGGCTGTTGCAAAGCATCCGGAACGCCGGGCCGTAATTAAAATAATTTTCAAATAAGTTTAACTAATATATATCGCGTTTTTAACCGTTTTAAATAGCTACAACTCGCGTAAACAATAAAAATAAAATAGTAATAATATAAATACTTGAAATTCAAATTTACTTATATTCCGTATTTGATTTGTTCTTATTAAGTTACTTTTTAAGTAGAAAGTTGAACGATACCACCGAGTAACGCTTGTTATCCCAAGATATGCAGACAAAATAATAAAAAGCTTTTAATTCAGTCAAAAAACCAAGACGAGATTACGTATCATCGTCAGTGTCGGGTGTTCTTTTATTTTATTTAGCGGCAACACCGTATATATTGTAATATGGCAATACCACCTGCCAGCCCCCCGCAGGGACCCGCCAGGTCGCTTTGTGTGCCGTCGGATTAATGTTCCACTTTAACTCAAAGTTCACGCGAGGTTATAATTTTTTTGAAATGATTATGAATCATGCGATGGATATAAAATCCTAACGTTAAGGTAGGATGGTGTTTTTGACTTTACAATGTCATGTACACACTCACTTTTACTGACTTTAAAAGAGGTGAAATTGCCATAGTGGAAATTGATAAAGTTTAACGATAGGTAGGTGATCATCTGTAGTTTACGCTAGAAATAGATGTATATGTATATTAAGTAAAAAAATTGGCGCTTAAACCGCGAAATGTATTCCACCATAATTAGTTTCCTCGTGACCACAACTGCAAGCGTCAAATCTTGCAGCGTTTCGTAAAAATATTACCTAAATATATTTCGCGCTGTAAACCAATTAAAGTATTAAATTTAGACGAGCAAGCTATCTAGCAGGCACACTTAGTAGATCTATATAGCTATTTTACTAATGAAAGATATCATGTTTTTAAACCCTGTCAATTTTGTATGTTTAGTACCTTTAACATTAAATTGTCAATGGGAGAGATCGGTATTACAAGTCGGATTTAAGGACGCAACCAATTGTGGGACAATATCTCTTCTCTTATAGGAGCAAAAGATGAGCTCAGCCCCACCAGAGTCGGGCCTACGGGCAAACAGGAATGCATTACAAATAAGCAACCCTGAAGCTGAAGGAATAAACAAATTACATCAGAGGATAGCGATATCTGGATAATTTCGCGGAGAAAAACAAACACAAATGCCGCTCGCAGATGAAATAAATATGGAAATATCAAAATAACTCGCCGTCTGTATTATCACATCATTTGTTATGCATTCGAATCGACCTATTTATGTCTGTTCGGCTGTTTAATATTCGTATTTAACATTGATTATTATTAGGAGAATCGTGTATTGGAATTGTCTATGATTTTATTGAGTGAGCACGACGCAGATTATGTAATTTAACACACGTGTTTATGGGAAAATGTAATCACCAGACTTTCATTCATAGCGTGGGAAGTTTGATTGTCCAGATGTACACAAATAATAATTCTTTTATATTTTCCCTATGGTACTTATGGTCTCCCCGTGACAACAGTTGCTGCAAAGCATCCGAAACGTCGGCCCGTAGTTAAAATATTTTTCACATAAGTAAATAAAACTATCAACTATCGCATTTTAAACCGTTAAGGTGTTTAGTTAAATATTATAAATTGAATTATAAAGCGTTACTTAAATATGGTACCTATTCATCGTGAGGTACTGGCATATCCCATATACCATTTTTGGAAACCTAAGTCCCAGCAATGGGAACAGTTATTCGATTAAGGGCGAAAATAATTGTTGTTAAATATATATCAAAATAATCTTATTTTGTTGTATGTATTTATAGAAAACATTAATATTTTTCACATTACATGAAGGCACTATAAAAATCGAAAATAAATTGAAAAAATATTTCGACTCGGGGAGGCTTGACCGGTAGAGCAACAGCACGGAAAGCTGACGATCCGGTTCAGTCTGCCAGTCGAAAATTTTTTCAATTTATTTGATTTTTATAATGATATAACTATATCTTTGTACCTATATGATGGTATTAAAAGTGACACATGGTCTGAAAACTTATTACCTACATAATTTAGAAGTCAAGATTGTAAAAATCGAAAGCACCAAATAAAACGTTGCGTGTTCACCGTGCTTGAAATTTGCGGCTAATTATAAAGTAGGCGGGGTGTGTCGCAATTTGTGCTGCACGCGAATCGAACCTGTGACTGATGAAGACCTGACCTCAACTCGATTAGATCGATGCAAGACATTATTAACGGTATTAGTTGATTGATCTGGCTAAGTAATCAGTTCTTAATACTCACCCACTACACTTACAGGAGAAAGTTACTACGAGTGTATCGAAAACCATGGATCAAGGTAATCCTTTTTTATTATAATGTATCCATTAAGTCCCCAGGAATTATATGCTAACTAATTTGAAAATTATTTTAACTACGGCCGTCGTTCCTGATACTTTACAGCAGCCGTGGTGGCGGGAAGACTAAAGGTGGAGGATGTCTAATTTATTTCGTTAAATTATTTTATTTAAATATGTAGTAGGTACTCGCGTAAATTACAGACAGTATTCAACTCAAGTACCTACTTGATATAGATTAGATTACCAGTCACGTTATTTGAAATAAAAAAAGCTTCGATTGTAATTATTTTTGTCTTAAACTTAGCAAAGATTTCACTTTTAACAAAAGTTTGAAATAAATAATATTTAAAGCTCGAGGACACCTCTACTCACCTACTTATTAATAATTTATCAGGCTAAACTGCTTTTAAAACGAGTTAGGTGGTCCTGAAAATCCTACCTACCTACTTGTAAGTTTCTTTACCCAAATACAGATATAGTGAAACCGACATAAAAACAATTGAATTTAAAAATGTCTTTTTTGTTATCTATGCCTCAAAACAAACATCGAAACATTGTGGTTGACATTCCAACCTCCTTCGAATATTTCCAGGCATTCGATAACAGATCTTGCTTCTAATCGAACCTACCGATCGAACTTCTACAACAATTTTAATTTAAGCCCAACACTCGTATCTAAAACGCAATATAAGACTTATTCAAAGTTTATACGACTCAAAATTATTCGTGTCGTCAGTAAGAAATATTGGTTCTAATCGTATGTAGCGATCGAACGGCTTCATAACAAATGTAAATTTTCTAACAATGATTTCAAGTTTCAACCTTAAAGCTTATTTATAAGGCTTTTCTAATTGGTTTTAATAAGATTTTAGTTGGTAAGCACACTCAACATTCCTTGTTGTCGTATTGAGATGACTCAATTTGAACGTATTTATAACTCAAATAACAGTTTTCAATAATATCTAAGTAGTACTGTTATGTCTGTCATGACAGTGAAGGATATAATGTGCTTAATATTAAAACAAATCTGAGCTTCAAATTTACAATTCACGAATATATCTAGTATTAAATAATTAATAAAAATTATTTTACATGAATCTACCACATAGGTACTCCGTAGATATTTTAAGGTTTAAATAAATTATAACAAAGTATGAAGCAACTTTCGTAATAACATTACATAATAGGATACAATATTACAAATATTATATGTATTGATTATATGTAAGTAATATTAATATTGCGGAGAATCATTGAACCTATGTATCACACACAAAACTATATATCTATAAGAAATTGAGATTCGCTTAAGTAGATTATTTTGGTCTAGCTATTAATAATCCGAACCAAATCACAACCACGGAGGTAAATAAAACATCAAAATTTTACGTATATTTCATTCTTTCTACGTCTAAATAAATGTACCAATTTGTAAAGTCAACGTCTTGACCGTTCCTAAGATTTCCAATGCAATCAATCCATCAATATCAACAAAAGGTCATTATTAGTCTGTTGACATCCCAATTCCAAACTTGCGCCAGTCAAACAACGCATGCCCATAGAGTAGCATTAGTCAAACTGTCAAAATGTAACTGCCAATGTCAGTGTGGCCATGATACAATAAGTTTAAGGTATGACGAAATAATTAGTTTGGGTCATTCATAAAACACTGATTTGATAGCTAGAAATTCCTAACGCACCGCTTTGTAGCTTGAACTATACCTACATGTTATTTTAATGAACGTCAATCTCCTGATAAAGTCAAGTACAACGGATTGTAGCAGGGATAAAACATTATTTTAGTGACAATGACGTATAACCGGGTAGTTCACATTTTAAGATTATCATTAGTAATTAATGCATCTAGGTACATTTCCTATAATCAATTTAATATTGCAAGTTCAAATTTCACTAAGTGTAGTACCATATCCTTTATTCCATGATTACGTTATTCTCAGGGATCAGTAGCAAGAGGGTAGCAGATTCGAAAGATCGTAGGTTGATGAAGTATGGTATTCAGAGCAACTATTTATTAGAAATTGAAATGTTTTGTCGGCGTTTACGTTTGGGTCCATTGCTATGGCATACAAAAATAGTTTTTAAAGTTAATTTTACCTTATAATGCGGAAGAACTTAATTGATGAATGATATTAAGTACTTATTGGGTACCTTATGTAGCTACTTACATTAGAAGATGTATTGTGAAAATTCGAATCTTCGTAAAAGAAGGCCGACTTTTCTTCTAATAGGCACCGGCAATGGAAACGGTTCTACAGCTGTTAATTGTAACGTAGTTTAATCTAGTTATAAATGCGATCATACATCCAAACATTCAAAGACAAAACACTGCCAAAATAATAAAAAAAAAACTTCAACAGACAACAATGGCGACATATGAATTCAATCATTTATTTTGATTGTTTGTTTATTCATCTTCACTATGGCACTTATTTTTTTAATGTGGTGTAATACCCACTCCTTTTATGTTTGTAGGTGTATACATAGATTTTCTTTAAATCCGTTGTTACAGGGAATTGAGCCAAATATTTAGATGACGCGATGTTGGTACCTACAGCCTGACTAACAATGCCTTATAAAGGAGTAAAAACATAATGGAACAAGAAAGGTAAAATAAAGATAATTAAGTGTTCAGTAAGTAGTATTTATTAATAAGTCATCTTACAGATACCACTAAATATAGGCTGTGTAAAGAGAAAAACAACTAAATACATTATTATTATTAGCCTATTAATGTACTTACATTCAAAAATAGCCTAATAAATTATGTCCATAAAATTAATCAATATATTTAATATTCAATTTAATTTCAAAACATTTAAAGGCCTCAACCTAACAAAGCAGACGTTCATTCGCATATAATTGATAGTGCATCACCAACAATTAAAAATAATGAGAATTAAAAATTGAAAAAAAATGGCGGATTATCGCAGGTGCAGACTACAAGCTGTATTCAAAATGTAAATTGTAAGTGACCATCGATAGTAGAGCGACGGCGAACGGTTCACGGTAGGCGAAGATAAAATTGGCAGATAACTGTCACAATGTGCACGGAAGTTATTAGTTTTGCATAAATAAGCTACTGGTAGAAAGGGATTTGCATATTTTATTATTATATAATAATTTTTACACTTTACGAAGCCACTACTGTACCATACATAGGTATTGTTTATATGTAATTTATCTATCTATTTTATTAGGACATAGACGCTTCAGTAACCTAAGCTTATTCAATTACCTACCAGGTACGTAAGGATTTTTAAAGTTCTGTAATAATTGTTATACGAAAATATGTGATAAGAGTTTAATAAACTGGGCTTAAATACTTATTTTCTATCTCTTGACTCTTAATAATTCCGTTTAAAAATTATAATATACCTAGCGACATATTCGTTAAATTGTATCAAATATTGTGGCAGTAACACTTATATACCCGTCTAATGTAGATAAGCTACAATAAAAACTATTTTAATTACAGAGAATAAATATTAATTACTTATATAAGTACTTACATATGTGTAAAAAAAACTAATAACAACATATGTCGCAATGTCGGCCATGTTGGTATTCAATAGGGCGAGTTCACAACACACTAATTTGTCAACATAGGGCGTTCCGCGTTTCCTAATTGGTAGTTAAGGACTGATAAAAAGTGCTTTGTTTATTCATAAATCAACACGCCCTCGTCAGTTATGTTTTGATTATATTCGCTGATAAGAACTGGTCTTTTTAGCGACTTGCGAACTTTTATAACATAAAGAAGACTGGTAAAAAGTTAAAGCTATTGAAATTAAATGGATTGCTAACAATTAACACAACATTATTTGTGTTTATCAAATACCTTACATATTTTTTTCAAAGCATGTTTTCTCATATAATAAAAAGTAAAAAATTAAATTGTTTTAAATTAGGTTGGTACTCGATATCTTACGACGACATCTAAGCTAAGGGATCAGCAGTAAATTACAAGAAAACTGGAGCGTTGCATCGCATTGTATGCAGATCAACCTTACAAAGCATCTCCGCCACGATTTGCATCAACTTTCGGATTCGGAAAGCAAATAAGTTCTACCTAATTATACACATCGGTTCTTTACCATAAAATAACATTGAGACGTACGCATACTTTTGGTATGAGTTTAAAAAATATTAAAAAATATTGATTTTTGTTATCTGGCATCTATTTTTTGTAATGACAGATGCCATTATTTTCAAAAATAGAAAACAATGGCGAATCGGAAGTAGCCGTTTGGCGGCCATTGTTCAAACCACAATAGCCTGTCTCATTACTCAACAGCTCGTTAACGTCCTGACCGCCGCAAAACACTAACTTTATCAGTCCCTCACGTCAAGTATCTACCGATCTCGAACTATATCTTAGGACACAATGTGCAAATAAAAAAAGACCCAAGAACGTTCCCCAGAAGCCAGATGCATATCGACGCGCCAAAACGAAAAATTCGCCGGTGATATGACGTTTACGCGTTCCTTTTTCGAAATGCCCGCGAATTGTCAACTGTGGCATAGACAAAGGACACATTTGAATGCGATTTAAATTTGAATATAAAGGTCGGCGTTCGCGTGTCGCCGCTATACATCAAGCACGAAGGCTTTAAGTCTTTCGAGCGCTTTTTGGACACAAATAAGCGTCTCAAGTTCAACGGAGGTATACATAATTTAATTTGGAATGAGGCTCCAAATGTAAATCAATATCGTACATCATTTGTGTAATATTAACTCCAGACTTTACCTATTACTTAGTTTTTCTTAATTCTGTTAGGTTCATACAGATAGAAGAAATTATGTTAGTTTTGTATTTAGAACACAACAGTACTTATACGATTTCTAACTTCATGTACCTTCAAAATTCGGAAATGTATAACGAAATATACTTATTTTGGAAAATATTTTATAGATTTTTCGAAACTATTTCTAAAAACTAATTATTGTTCTTATTCCCTGAGCTACCAAACTGTCAACAGTTATGTAAATTAACTTAAAGCAGCAGAGGGTAATTTAAAATATTTATAGCGTGTAAGAGTCGATATTAAAGCGGTCTCACCCACGACAGATTCCGAATCGGCTATATTTCACCTCTCCACAATTACAAGCATTAAACAGGGCGCAACTCTTTGAGTTATTTTTTTATTCTGGCAAACTTATTAGGATTCCGTGGCGTTAATGATGACAGATGAGAGCGGCTTAGTGTGTAGCCCAATCTTCAATTAATATAAAGGAAAATGAGTTTTATATCGTGAACAAATTTGAAAATTTTATTACCTTTAAATGTCTAAAGAGAAACCCTGAATAGTACCTACATAATTATTATTTAGATACATGAACTTATATAATATTACAATTTACTAACCAGTACAATGTATGTTGCTTAATAAGTAGATATTGTGTACCTACCTACCATTCTACCTAAGTCGTGAATTGCGAGCAACAACCTTCCAAAACACATAATAGATAAACATATATACTCAAAATTTGTGATTTTTTTATTTAGTGTAATTAAAATGTTTTATGCAGGTACCAGAGTAATTGAATTTTTATCTTTTACCGGGAAAACCAGAGACATAGACAAATGTATGAAGATCGAATCACACAAAATTTAACTAGAAACCAACGGAAACGTTGTTTTTACTGCGCTTTAATTTAATTTTGGAACGTACTATGTCCGGCCCCCGTTGGGTTACAAATGGTGTCGATACATCATGGCGATGATATCTCTTTCAACTCACGGACTCCGACTTGGACAGCGAATTAATTGTATATCTACTTAAAAAGAAAAATTTTAAATTAGCTTCAAAATCACATTTGAATAACATAAGAATATCGATAATGCAACGGTCATCCTCCACGTCTATAATTCATAGGTGATATCTATTTTATGAAATATCGGCTATCGACTATACTATGTACCTATTACGATTCTATGAAATTGATTTTTTTGTATATTATTAATCAATTTACTTTGCATAATTATTAGTTAAAATTGATACAAGTGATGGGTAGTAAGTTTTTGCATGGACAAATAGAGTTAGGCTATTTAAAGTAAACTTACTAACTAAACCTTCCTTTTATTGATACTATATCTCTCATTTAAAGTACAACACGTAGTTCTGATCGAATTATATAGCCTGCCGAATGCCTGCGCATGTGGTGGTACTCCTGCAGAAATGGACAGGGAATTTGATTTGCCCGATAGATGGGTGAATGAAGCGTTGCCTTATAATTGCATCAGGCGACCTAAATTTTTGTTACGTTTATATAAAACACAAAGAATTACGACTACCAATGATTATAATAACTTGTTTACCTCGTTTACCTATTTTATTTAATTGTTATAAAAATGGATTTAATGACTTATGCACATATTTTTTAATGGAATTGTGTATGTATACTTAGTATATGTTTTCAGTTTATTTCAATAAAAACTACAAACGGTTTGGGTTTCGTCTAATATTTTATTTATCATTAAAAATCGATGATTTATAACATAAACTAACATAATATATCTAATAGAAATTTTAAAAATAATTGTCAACAAAATATAAAATTTCACGAATGACATTGACAGTGACTCTGGCATTTTTTACTAATCAAACGTCAAACTTGACATACAAAATATAAACATCAGATGACAGATACTCGATAACATGAATCAGGATTCCGAGCGATACTTGAATAAATAATTACCAATCCCCACCACGAAGATCAGCTTTCACCATGGTGCGGCTGATGGTTTACTTATTGGTTACTGAGGTGATGTTTCGGTCAGTCTTGCGTGTTAAACATAACTGTATTTTCCACAGGGCACGGCAATGTTTGCACGCGTAACCTTTTATCCTACGCTACTCTACAATGTTTTTATGGAAAAGGTTAGCAGTCGGCGGTGGTATGACAGGATGGATGATAATGTCATCCTGGGTGCTCTCCCCTTTCAAGGAATGACCAAACAGGTAACGGTATTTATTATAAATCCAAAGTTTTTGGTTGGACTTTATCACATAGAACCTGTAGTGCAACTCCTTGTGATTTCTAAACCCTGTTAATAATAATAATATTAAATAAATATCACCAGGAAAAAAATAAAAGCTTTTTATTTCTAAAAGAAAAGCCTTTTTTTAATGTATTCTGTGGAGGGGTCATTTAACTAAAATAATTTGCAGAAATAAATGAAAAGCAAAGTATTACAAATAAAATCCAAATGTTGAAGTAATACCAAAAGTCTACAAAATTAAGATAAGTATTTATCATAATAAAAAGTTATTTTACTGTTTTTGTTCTAAGTCTAAAAATAAATCTTTACTATTAGGTTTGTTTCACCTGGCCTGCTATGGGTGTTCCTATAGAAAATAATACTATTACTATAATCAGGACCAATTCATTTATTTGTTAATACATAATTCCATTACTTACATTGTTTATCTTAAGTAAACAATGTATTTACAATTATTTACTTGTTAACATGCATAATATGGTTATTTTAATATGCATATATTATGTTTATTACAGTTAGTCGAAGAAGAAAATATAAAGGGAGTGGTATCAATGAATGAGACTTATGAATTGAAAATTTTCTCAAATGATGGACAGGTGAGGAAAAACAATCTATTAATTAAATTTTGCACTAAATCTATCAATTATACTTTGAGATTTGATCGAAATTCCTCCTGTGTTACGAGCGACTTGCACAGATGCAGTATTCCTAGGATTTCCAAATATCACAAGCCAAAATACGGGTAGACAGCATATCCTTTAATGTAAATATTATATGGTTGGGGATTTCCCATCAATCAAATAAACCCCATATTTGTCTGTCCGCCTCTATCATAAAAATGTATTCACCTTTATTGTTACAAAAATTTGACATAAGTAAATTTTTGCAAAGTTCTAGTGCCCTTTTTTCTGGTCGGTTTTTGTGTTTTTTTTTACAATTTCCTTTCTATCCTCCTTTAGCATCATTCAAGAAACCCCAGAACTAATTCAATATGATGTAAGTTAACCAGAACAAAACAAGAGGAAAATGCATTTTCCTTAAAAGTTTGATCGTAAGGTGTAAAGCAATTACCTTTCTTAAAACGTTAGATTCAATTATACGTTGTATAATGTATATAAGATAAAATAATTGACTTATTGAGGACAATTAAAAGAATTACGAGGAAATGAAGCAAGTCCTTTACGACAGTTCTGTTTGAATTGACGTAGACGTTTTGAATATCTTATTGGTAAAAAAGTGATTGTTCCAACAGATACATAAAGAATAGGTTTGCTCTTTACCCCTCTTTTATGTTCCTAAGATCTAAAGTATTGATTTCTTATGCCTGCGCGACACAAAGAATACACGCCCCAAGGTTCAGGTATCTTCTAGCAACGGTTTGGACTGTGTGTTGATCTACGGGACGTTTGTTTACAATAAAGCATATAAGTATATCGTAAAAAATATTTGTAGAACATTTCTAATAAAGTAAATAGTATCCGACTTTATATTGGCGCTACCGCAAACATCTGCAAAGTTCTAAGACGTTTTAAGCGTACATCGTTCTTATTCATCACAGTACGATGTTTTCAAGATAACTTATTGTGTATATAAATGGAATTTAATATTATCATTTGCGAATGTTCCTCTTAAGTCACTCCTGTTAGTTCAAGAGTTTAGTTTTTAGTATAAATGTATGTGTTCTATGACCATCATTTTATCAAAACGATAATCTATTAAATTTAATTTTGGGAAATAACATGCTAACAAGAGGATAATACATTATAATATATTCGTGGTATCTGCTTTTTTTTAAATTTCAGTCACAAAAGTATCTAGATAATGTTCAGGAAAAAAGCAATTTTATTATAACTTCCTATTAATAAATAATAAACAAACATAATAATTTAATCAGTCTTACAATAAGAACATTATAAATAAGTTAATAATTATATTATTCTATTGTCTTTTATTAGCACTGTCGTGATAATTGGTGTGTTGCAAGTAGCTACTCTTTGCATGTAATAATTTTATCCTTGTAAATTATATACAAAGATCATAGTTTATAAATGAAGAAAAAAAATGGAGATCAAATTTCCGAGATAAATCATATTGTACCAATGCTATGTCTAATGATAATATTACTTAGGTTATAGTGATTTAAATTGCTAATTAATAAATTACTTAATTAAATATTTGCTCATAATTTTTCAGAAATGGCTTCAGTACGGTGTAGATTTCCTTCAGCTGGCAACTACAGATATATTTGAAGCTCCGAATCAAGACAAATTATATGAAGGTGTCAGATTTATCAATAGGTAAGTTGATTTTGCATGAAAATATACATACACTAGCTGTGCCAGCGACTTCATTCGCATAGAATAATTATTTTAGGCGTCAAAATTTGTTCTTGCGAACTTGCTCCTCATCTTTATAAATTACAGCTGTTACCCACGATGTTTGCATCCCGTCGTTCTTGCAAGTTAATCTCAAAAGGTAGACGGACATATACTGTCGCGGACTTTATTTTAGATAATTTAAAGAGGAATTATTATTTCTACGTATGGGTTTGTTGAACCGTTTTGACAGCGCACGTAATGGAAACCCTAAAAAATTAATAATTTCTCCCGTTCATCCACATTTGTCACTGTATCTTCGCCCCTGGTCGCATCGTAATTTTATAGCCTTAAAACCTTCCTCAAAAAGCTCTGCAACCAACTAATTGAAATATATTTTAATAATGCACACATTTATGGCAAACTATAGAATCCAATTATATTTTGATAGATAATTTGTCTAGATCTTTCTCCATATAAATTTTACGTTTTGTAAAAGGTAGTATTAAACCCACTTCCTTTCAGGTTCCTTCCACAGGGCAATAAATTACCAGGAATGCCCCTTGATGAAAAACAAGTAAATAGTGGTACAGTGTATGTACATTGTAAGGCGGGAAGAACGAGAAGTGCTACCCTCGTTGGCTGTTATCTCATGATGGTAAGTTAAAGTAATGAGTACCAGAATATACCAGTATTCTTTATCGAAGTTCTTTTTCCGACGTGCAAAGTTTGCGTCCGTGTAGAAAAGTAGTGTGTACTGTGTAGTATAACCATAGATTACTTTATTTATGGTCCTGTACTCGAAGCTAGAGAATTTAAGGTACCTATCAGTATGACAGAGAAAGGCAAACATCTTTATTATAATGCATATGCAATATAACATAACATATATAAAATTATTTTAGAGAAATGGCTGGACCCCAAATGAGGCTGTGGAGTACATGAAGAGTAGAAGACCCCACATACTTTTACACACAAAGCAGTGGCAAGCATTGGATATATTTCACAAACGGCATGTTAAACCTACGTGAATAGGTTATCATAGACTTGAAGGAAAAGTGATGTGACTCAAAATATATATAGATTATAGAATAATTATTATATAATAATATATAATACATAAAGGGGAAAAAAATATTTATTTTAAACTGTTCACAGGTAGGTTCATAACATATTGTAAATAAAATTAAGTGTCAGTATTAACATTTGTAAAATAATAAGACACAAGATATTTTTACTAGCTTAGTACTTGTGACCATTTATTCCTTGCTCAAAGTACTGTTTACAGGTAATTTTGTATAAAAAATTACTAAAGTTTGAGGGAGATAAAGTAACAGAAAAGTTCAAGTAATAAGTCTGTGTAATGGATATATTAGGATTAATACACCCTACTAAAACTAGTAAAAACCGGATTCTGCATAAATTATTAACAAATATATAATTATTTTCTACCAAAAATCTTTTATTCATACAAACTTTTTTTTTAATATTTGGGCAATTAGGTGTAAATAAAACAACATTTCATTATTCAAACATTAATTATGCTAAAATAATAAATAACACGATAATTATGATACATGCAGCGTTTAACAATTGTCCAGTTTACAAGAAAATGTAATGCATTTAATTTTTAAATTTAAAATACTGTACACGGTCAAGCTTGATTTTGAACTAAGTATAAAAATTTCGTTTAAGTACCCACTTGAATGCCGATTTTGTCAGTTCACATAATTAAAAACAAAATGGAATTATTTTTGTATGTAGGTCATTTTAAAAGAATTATTGAACTACGATCGTCAGTTTCGCATAACGCGGAGCGTAAAATAAGAAATTTTAAGCGTTTTATTGGTACCTCATACTTCTTAAAACATTTGTACTAAGTTAAGTTGAGCATTCACATATTAGTTCCAAAGTTATGTTTCAAAGCGCGATGCTTTACTATAGAACAATATGTGGATGCTTCAGCACCTTAAATGTCAGTAAACTAAAATTGTTGCTACGAAGTATTTGGGCAACATTACGCGACTTGTTTTGATTTTACGCTCCACAATTGTTTGATTGCGTTGGAGAGACCCACGTCGTTTGAGATAAGGTAGAACAAACCGCCAAGAGTCGCAATGGAAATAATATAGACGAGAGCGATCGCAAGTTTAGGAATAAATGGCCCGAAGATTGATGACCTTACATAATCAACAGCTATTGCCTCCAAGCCCCTGAAAAACAAAGAAATATTTAAAAATTAGAGCAGTATAAATAAAGATTTAAAATATCTATGATACACTACAAAATAAGATTTATTGAGATACTCTCTATAATATTGTGTAATGTTAAAAAGCCAACAAGTCAATTATTGAAACCAACACACAATAATGTTAAGTAAAATTTCACAAATAAAAGGCTTGCAAATAAATAGTTAATAAATACTCTTTTCAGGATGTGAATACTAAAACCTAGAAATATTTTTTTCATAGGAATCAATGCTAGAATAAAGGATGTTCATATATTAGGGTAGGAAAAGGAAATTGGGTTACATTAGCGGGATCCCTGCTCCCTGGGCTTGCGCATATTCCGCCAAATTCTCCAGAATGCTCTACATAATCCTATATCATTGAATATTAGGAAAAAGAGTCCTCCCAGCATCAGCACTGTTACAAAGTATACAATCCCCATAGCAATTTTAGGTAGAGTCGTTCCGAACAGAAGTACTCTTACATATTCTACAACTATTGCTTCAAGACCCCTGGATGAGGAATTATCAAGATAAATATGCTTATTTCATGTCACTAATACATTAAAATAGGAATACATTTTGATTTTACGTCTGTATTTAAAACGTTTAAAACAAACTTGCTTGTTGCATATTCAAGTAACTTACCAGAAACTATGGGCCGTAACTAGAATTGCCAATGCTGCATCAAACATTTTATTGGGTAATATAAGGCAGATAGGGATAAGTGGCACAAGCACAGCAGATGTCAACTTTTCAATAACCCACAACTTGGAGTGATCATGGGCTTTTTCCTCTTGTAGTAAAGCTGGGGATGTACGGAAAGATCTCACCTGGAAAACAATTATCAATAACTCACTGCCACATAAAAATTAAAAATTAGTATGGAATTTAAAAATATATGGTTTATAGAAAAATTTAGAAAATATTTTCCTAATACATGAATTATAATATTTGACATCAGTTTATGATAGCAATAAACACAGAAGAGATTCAAAAGCAAAGAACTACTGTATAAAATAAAAGTATATGGTATACAAATATTTTTATAATAATGATAAGTTAATGGCAATCAATATTTAATTATCCATACAGGTGTAAAACGGACTTACCGCATTTAAAATTGGTGGACTATTTGATTTTAAAATTGTGTGCTGAGTTGGTAGTACGCTGGACAACATTCTCTCTGCAGCTACTGGCTTCATAGCTTGTTGAGTTGCAATCCTCATTATTTGCTGCGAGAACAATTTACTTGTGCAAGCTGCAAAAGACACATACTATAAATCGGAATACAATCGAACCAAATAAACTGTTTAGAAAAATATATTATTTGAATAGAACAGCTGTTATTATTGTTTTGTTATAGGTTGTTTCATATTATGTAATGAACAATTTCATCTTAAAAACTTACCAGGCGCTCGGAGAAACATCGAAAAGGCCATTATTATAATTGTGACCTAGTTAATTGTCTCTATAAAATTATTTATTTCTTAAATGTATGTTTATCGTCTAATGAATAAAAATAATTGATTGCTACTCGAAAATCAAATCTAGTTATAGAGTATAGACCAAAGACTGTACTATGGTTTAGACAAATGAGATGTAAGATGTTGTAATTATGTAAATTAAAAACATCTCGTAAATAAAATGAAGTTTCACTTCATACCCATAAATTTTATTAAATTATGTTGATATCTCCTTATAATTGTTAATATTGAAAAAAAATCCCTAATAAATATTTTCATCGATATTATTTTAAGTTGCAACACCGGCAATGACAATTCAATATTCTGAAAGAAATTATTATTGTCTTGTGTAGAAGATTTTCTTGTTGCTGTTCACTACTTCTAAACTTGTATTACTAATATTAAATAAGTGATACTGAAATTATATACGAAATGGCGACTACATTGGAGGATAAATCAATCTGGGAAGATGGCGAGGAGGCACTTAGCGAAGAAGTATTACGAATGCCGACAGATGAAATTATAAGCAGAACTCGTCTGTTGGATAATGAAATTAAGATTATGAAGAGTGAAGTAATGAGGATATCACATGAACTACAAGCACAGAATGACAAAATAAAGGAAAATACAGAAAAGATCAAAGTTAACAAAACTCTGCCATACCTTGTTTCCAATGTAATAGAACTTCTAGATGTGGACCCTCAAGAAGAAGAAGAAGACGGTGCAGTAGTTGATCTAGACTCACAAAGAAAGGGTAAATGCGCTGTTATTAAAACGTCGACGCGTCAAACATACTTTCTACCAGTCATTGGCTTGGTAGATGCAGATAAACTTAAGCCTGGTGATTTGGTGGGCGTAAACAAAGATTCTTACTTGATCTTGGAAACGCTGCCTGCAGAATATGATGCTAGAGTTAAGGCGATGGAAGTAGATGAGCGGCCAACTGAACAGTACTCTGATATTGGTGGATTGGACAAACAAATTCAGGTTAGTGACATTGTTTAATACAAGTAGCTTTACTAGTTCATACTTAATAATTAAATTGATTGAATCTTTAATTAGGAACTTATTGAAGCTGTAGTTCTACCTATGACACACAAAGAGAAGTTTGTGAACCTTGGCATACATCCACCGAAAGGAGTACTGTTATATGGCCCTCCAGGTACAGGAAAGACCCTGCTTGCAAGAGCCTGTGCTGCTCAAACGAAGTCTACTTTCTTAAAATTGGCAGGACCTCAGCTAGTCCAGATGTTTATTGGTAAGGAATTATTCCAATGAATGATCACTTTCTTTTAAGCAGGCTATTTCCTAAACACTTCAAAACACTTTTATGTTTAAAATTTTATAGAGCTATAAATATTTTTTAAAGGATTTGTAGGGTGTTGCAAGTAATATAATCCACTTGACATCTTTTTATTCCAGGTGATGGTGCAAAGCTCGTTCGTGATGCATTTGCCCTTGCAAAAGAGAAAGCACCAGCCATAATCTTTATAGATGAGTTAGATGCTATTGGTACTAAGAGATTTGACTCCGAAAAGGCTGGTGACAGAGAGGTGCAGAGAACTATGTTAGAGCTGCTTAACCAACTAGATGGATTTAGCTCTACAGCTGACATCAAGGTAAAGAATAAGCAAAGTATGATAAAATTGGCTTACAAATTTTTAACTTAGAGGAATTAGGAAATTAAAGAAATTGTATTGTTTTATACTTGTATATATAGATACATGCATATATCCTTAGTTATAACGTATAAGGTTACAAGTTATGTGTGTATGACAATTAGTTGTTTTTATATGACTTTGATGTGAAACTTGTAGGTTATTGCTGCAACTAACAGAGTAGATATATTAGATCCAGCCTTACTACGGTCTGGACGTCTAGACAGGAAGATTGAGTTCCCTCACCCCAATGAAGAAGCCAGGGCTAGAATTATGCAAATTCATTCACGGTAAACATTATTTTTTAATTAAAATGTATAGCTGTTTTTACCACTGGGCAAATATTTAATTTATATGGTTATTTATAAGGTTTCCTTTTTTTTGTTGTGTATACTTCGTGAAATCAAGTCTTTAGTGTATTTCAAGGCAAGGCTTGGTTGGTTGAATGATCATCTTGAATAATACTGATGCCACTGTATTTAATACATAAACTATTATTTTTAGAAAAATGAATGTATCTCCGGATGTCAACTTTGAGGAACTTTCCCGCTCTACTGATGACTTCAATGGAGCACAGTGCAAAGCTGTTTGCGTAGAAGCTGGTATGATTGCTCTCCGTAGATCTGCTACAGCTGTCACACATGAAGATTTTATGGACGCTATATTGGAAGTCCAGGCCAAGAAGAAGGCTAACCTCAGCTATTATGCCTAGTTGTACTGTTTACTTATATATCAAATAAAGTTTAATTGAAAAGATATCTTTTAATTATTTACTATACAATCTTAGTTTCAAGAACATTTACCCGCAGGATAAAGAATACCGAAACATAGTATATATTTTATTACACACTATTTTGCTTTAATATATAGGTGAAAAATCATATTTGTAGTAATTATTGCAAGATTTAAAACCATGCTTCTTATCCTGTTTGTATGTATCAAAAAATAAAGCATAGTATATAATTATCCACAGTCCTTACAATTTTTGTTGTGAGTGTTTAGATAAGCTGTTTTGTAAGTACATGTATGACAGCTGTCAAATTTAAATTCAGGTGTCATGCAAACAAAAAAAATGGATCTGTTTAAATTTTAAGAGTACATCATTTATTTTGAACAAAAATTAAAAAGTAAACAATAAACTAGCAATGTAAAATTTACAGTGTAAAAGTAATGTTCACCGGTGAAATCAAAACCCTAAAAAATAATTAACGTAAGTACATAACCTTTACTGTACATATTTTAAATTTACCGCATCGTGATATTGATTTTTAAAAGTTCTTGAAGACTTGCGGCAATAACGTATAAATCAAAGTTTTAAAAGGAGTTAGGCTATGTTATTATAATTTAATAATTGTGGTATATTTACCAATAGGTTTTCAAATAGTATATTATATATTTTTTTTAAATAATACCTACATTTATCACTCGTATTTATCTCTCTAAAGTCGACCATGGATATAGAAGAAGAAATCGAGCTCCTAAATAAGGTACCTGATGATTTACCTAAAATACATACAAAATGCAAGAGCAACCGTCCACACACCAGGTTATTTCAAACAAAGATTTTTATTTAAGTATTATATGTACCTTCATTAAATACTGAATTCCAAAGTGATTTATTATAATATATAAGTATCTAATGTTATTAAAACACAACTAACCAAAACAGAGTACCGCTTGTAGGAAGAATATAAGTTATAATTACTAGCTATACTTTGGGATTCATATATATTCTATGTTTATATCTATATCACTAGCCCACCCATGAAGCTTTCTTTGTTCATCTTCCATGAAACAAGTCTTGCGTTATTTTCCTTCAATGGTCATAGGTCATTATATTAATAATCAAATTTGGCTTTTAGATTCTACTTAATGAATCTAAAACCCAAATTTGATCATACAAGTTATAATTATAACTAGAAATATTAAAAGTATAATATAAAAGAAAAAATCCACTAAAATAAATTTTACAAAATAAAAATAATGAACTTTACTTATAGCTTGTTAATCACATATTTTACTAAGGCCCATCATGTTTCACAAAACCGACTGTATTAAATAAATAAGCAGATATTTATTATTCAGTCAGATTAGTAATAATAAATTAAAAATCTATTTAAGATTAATATTATATGATATATTACAAGATAATGATTGTCTTTAACAACAGCAAGCATTTAATCTGAGATAACTCATCTCATTAAGTTATAAATATAATTCATTTATTATTTTAACTAAACTTAATATTAATAATAGTTACACATAAACATTAAAGTATGTTGGAATTATAATCAAGTTTTCAGTACATATCAATCAACTTGACCCAGGAAAAATAGTATTATAATGTGATATCTCACAACCTTCATGGTTACTGCAGATGAGCAGTAGCAGCAAGTTAGGTTAAGTTTGAAATATCCTGCTTGAAGAACAAGATATTATAACACTAACAATTACGAAAATTTCTTATATCTTTCTGTCTGTCGTATCTGTTAGTGTGAGTAAGCAAGTAGCAACCCAGTAGCGCAGTTGTTACAACCAGGCACAGCGCGCGGTCGTGCGTAACGAATTTGTGGACACGCATTTTTATTTCTCTGTTAATCTGTAATGGGAAAGATTTTTTTGTGAGTTACTTCGTTTTTTATAATTTAAATTGAAAGTGGAATATCTACTTTGTGTTTTAATAACGACGAGTATCAATGATACATCATTTCATGTTTCATTTTTTTGTATGCGTGACTATTGTAGCAAACAATTAAATTTTTACGAACACACTTAAGCAAAATTTATAAACAGATTTTTTTAATCCACGGATTTTAACAAAACATACCATTTGAGTACACAAATCAGAAAAGTCCATAAAATTATAAATTACTGGATTATTATGTCAAAAAGTTAATTTTAACATAATAATATGTATATACCTACATATTAATAATAAAATTAAATAAATATATATCTACGTTAATTTGCGTAAATAGTCGCACCTGAGCACGTTTTATCCTCATATTCGATGTACGTACGTGCATTGATAATATCAACAAATTACCGGCGACATTGAATATATTTGTAAACTAATATTTTTTAATTGTTTCATTGTACAAACTTATTTGCTAACGTATGTACATTCAGTAAGGTAAATACATACTTATAAAATGAACTTACTAGTATTTCAACGTAATGGATATTTATTTTTACTTAGTAATCATTCATACAGCATGATCATACGTAATTCTTGTCGTATGTCATATTCATGAAACTAACATAAGCGACCCTCGGTGGTGTCAATGGGTTTTGCACTCCCTAGTCCCTAACCATAAGTGTCCCGCTATCTACAATCGCTTCCTCAACAAGGGTTCTTCTGACCCTCACATGCCAATATGTCGATATTGGTATCCCGGGTAACATTATGATGCAGTATTTACGACGGATAGATAGGTATACCTTCTTTGTGAGATTAAAAAAGCACTAATACCGCTAAGTATAGAATACTATATTTCGGTCAAGCATTACCTTGAAAATACTAGATAATTTGGTCTATATGAGTGCAAAAAAGCTCAAGAAATAAATCTAGATTGAGCCATTACTTGCCACTACATTTGTTGGGGTTAATAATTACTATACTACCTATTCTTATATCTACACCAAGAATTTGAGTAATATCGGCCACGCCATTTAAAAAGAGTTAGATTAAAACGAGTGGAACTTGCATGTACTTACGTTGGTAAATATTGAATATGTTCTAAATCTAAATCGTTACATCTTCTTATCAGTATTAACATGCAAAGTGAAGTTTTTAAAATTTCAACTTTTACAAACATTGCACATGATGGCTATAAATAAAAAAACTATTTTACATTAAAAAAAATACGAAACTGTCAGAACTTATACCGGCATCCACAGCGTTCCGTACTGCTCCTCTAACCAATAGATCTACCGTGTTACAAGTCCTGTCGTAATTTTAATTTAACCTAAATTAGATTTTTAATTTATTATCTTCATATTACAAAGTGATAAGTCATGTTCTAAAACTAGTGTTTTAGTCTGATAAATTGCGTCGATCTTGATTATAAAAACGGCAAAGTTGAGGCGAACTGTTTGAAAAGATTTTTTCGCAGATCGCTGATAGGAACGAAATTGCCAAAGTTACTTTTGTAAAGCGAGTGTTATTGAACTTAACATGTAAATTTCATCTTTAACAGCTCGACGCATATTATATTCTGGTTTAATAATATAGTAACGGTTGTCGCGGTACGTAAACGCAAACCAAAAAATTACTTTATATTGAATTATCTGTCTAATAAATTGTTCCACAATGTTCGTTTTGAAATATAATATAGACTTTGCTTTTGCTGAAAGACGGCTGATTTTATTGAATCTAAGTTCTATCTATCGGTGTCTATATCGACAGACATAAGACAGTCGAAAATCTTCATACATAGCACTGATAAGAAAAAAATCAATTTAATGAGAGTAACGAGAGCGAATATTCTACTCATCGTAGAAATCATAACAGGAAATTGTCGTCTAAAGAGACATCTCACAATGATGGGAGTAAGCGACTCTTTGTCTAGTATGCAAAAAAGGGATGAAAAGCTCTGCAGAGTGCATTAGTACTTAACATTGCAAAGAAACCGAAGGATTTGAAGTAGACACAGTGAGAGTTGGATAATCAAATATTCTCCGTAAAGGGAATGGTTAGCAGCAAATGTGGACTGATCACCCGGCCTTATACTGGTGTTTCCAATATAAAATTATAATTATCATTATTGTCCAAAAACAGCTAAAGATCTATGGAGATCAGCGAATACATACAACCAAAAAGATAGATTTTTGTTTTTCTCCCTATATCTATGACATGTATACATACAAACTATGTCTATTTCTTGGTAAGGTCTGCTATCTATACCAAATATCTAGAGAACGTTTTTAAAACTTTGTAAATCCATAACGTCATATTAAACTACATTTCGGTTGAAAGTTTTGAAGTATCAACAGAATTCGTGCCGTGCTCCGTAAGTTGTGAGTAATATACGAAAATACAGACAGGCACGCGCCACCGTCGGCGAATTGATGATTCGTCCCTATAAAGGTGCTTTTACACTTGCCTGCTACGAATATTTTTATTCCCTTATAATCTGATTTTATATTATAAATGGAAACGCTCATTGGGTGTTATTGGTAACTGTGACTGTGACTGTGACATTGTGTGAGAATTATGCTCTAATTTTTGGTTAAGTAAGTGGATCATGATTACTTACATTAACGTGTTAGTAAAAAGTATGCTTTATGTTCAAAATTCTCTACTTAAAATTCTTTAGTAAGTTTTACTTATATCTTCCATTTTCATCCAGCCTATTGTAAAAGCACCTTAACACATACAATTTCCAACGAGCTATCGGCAGAACTTCGTAATGGCTCACGACATCCTCTTACTCAAACCAATTTGGATTTTAAGCATTTTGATGTGAATATTAAACACGTTCCATGATTACAGTCAGGGATTTCGCTTTTTTTGAGTTTCGCCTTCTCCTATCGTTTAATAAGAAGGAAGTTAAAAATGTTTGAAAGAAGTTCGTGCACGCTGCTGCAAAGCATCCGAAACGTCGGGCCGAAGTTAAAAATCATTTTTTAAATAAGTTTAACTAATATATCGCGTTTTAAACCGTTAAAGTGTTTTATTTAAATGTTTGAAAGATATAAAAATAAATCAACATTATGATGCATTGTGTAATAATTTATTTTACCGTGTTATTTTCTTTCTCAAAGATTAAAAATGCATTTAAGGCGTAGACCGATATGCAGTTATCAACTTATCGTGATTTTTATTCCAGCTGCATACTGAAATATGGTCCGCCTTAATGGACAACACTGATTAGCGTACGTTACTTCGCGATAACCCAAGGCGCGTGCTAAATGCACTGTGTACTTAGGGTTTATTTTGAAACAGGCCGGCCGTAACAGTTCGTTTTATATTTCGCTAACCTACTTATAGGACGCATAAATGTGGGATTTTGTTCGTGTTAAATTTCTCTTAGAATACACTTTTGTCTTTAGTGACGTTTAACTTATATGATATTTTTATTGAATCCATTACGGTTAAAAAAATACAATATATACATGTATTTTGACGGGTTCCTTGTTGCATTGTATGCCTAATAATCAAAGGGTCGTGGTTCCATCCCCACTAGGTCCAATATGTTTCAAATCACTTTATAATTTTTCTGAAACATGTTGTCCGTTCTTCTACATTCATAGCCAAAATAAATGAGTTAAATATGTCACCTACATGATAGTTGAGGAATTTACCCCGTTGAAAATTTTGAAAACTCAAGTAGCTAGATAAAGTTTGTATCATATATTATTATGGTCAAAGATTCTATAATACTTAACCCACTAACATAACGGAACATGTGGTCATACAGATGTGTCATTTACTATTTATGCAAGTGGTACGACCATTGCCATATATAAACACAATCGATTCTCTGACCATTTATAACATAATATGGTCTATGCGACACGGCTCGCTGTCTGAGATTTGTGTTTTTTTATATAAAGACAATATTTCTTGCTTTCGCATTTCATCAGTAAAATTTGCTAAAATAATTAAGTCCTTAATTCTACAACTGGTTTGTATATAACGTTAAACGTCAAAACTGTTAGATTCAATTACATAATATATCTATTAACATAACATATACTGATTTTCGAAATACTAAAACAGCTTTTTCGAATTACCTTCGTCTAACATACCTTTACTGAAACAAACACATTTCCAATGAATTTAAATAAAACACTTTAACGGTTTAAAACGCGATATATTAAAGCATACAAAACAGCATACCGGCAAACGCGAAGACACCATTAGTCAGTTCTGTAAGACGAACGACGGAACAGATGGCGCTAGCGTAGCAATTTTTTACTTTGACGTCAGAGATATCCTCCATCTTTAGTCTCCCCGTGACCACGGCTGCTGCAAAGCATCGGAAACGTCGGGCCGAAGTTAAAAATCATTTTCAAATAAGTTTAACTAATATATCGCGTTTTAAACCGTTAAAGTGTTTTATTTAAATGTGTACTACTCGCGTAAACTATAGACAGTACGTCCAATGAATATTTGATGTAATAGCAACTGGCACTTTTCCCTCGATAAATGTCAATCAATACGGTCAAGGTAAATGCGATTTTTCCATTGCCGGACAATTATTCACATGAACACGCTGCATAATGCTTTTAATCACTTTTAGCTGATTGGGCAATTTCAAAGTTCACTAGTTCTATCGCCCGTGACATGAAACAATTTACATATTACTCTAAATAAACTTAACACATTGAAAATAGCTTTACTTAAATGGTATTCACTAAGCAACTAATTCATGAATTTAACTGATGTTTCTTTCGCCTCGCACTTGTCCAAATCTGCATGAATACTTACACAGTCAACCACCAATCAGCTCACCGTTATCAAGACTACTGTAATATATTTATTAAAAATTTCCTTCCAGTCCATATGTATCGCCGGAAAACACAATACCGTCTACATCAGGCCTCCAGAACGAGAAACCAGCAGGGACTATGAGAAAAAATGACGAAGAAGCGCCCAATGCAAAAGAGAAAGGGGAGGGTTCGCTATCGGATTGGGTGACAGGTGGACCTGTGGGATCGAAGGCCGCCGTCTTAGTGTTCCGATCATGTGTCCTCGCATCCAGGACTCCATCTATGGAGTCCACGACCAAAACGGTCGGAAACAACACGGGTACCGCGATGCTGCTCAACAAAGCGAAGAACATGGCCAAGAGATTAGTAGCGGAACCGCACTCTTTCAGCGTCAGGCCAAAGACAATAATGCACGATGTCATGGAGACCTTCGGGAACACCAAGTACACGGGGCAGGCGTATGTCGTGAGACATGTGAGCGAAGCTGAAATACCCATAACGGAGTCCATTGAGGAGCAAGGGCACGAAGCGGTCGAGCATAAGAGGGATATAGAGGATGTACTTAATGATCTCAGTAAGATTACACTAAAGAAGCATTTGAATATAGAGAATACTACAGCTAATATTAAACCACCAGAGGAACCGCCGCCAGTAGCCAAAGGTATCGTATTATACTGATTAGTTAAGCTTGCGTCTTCCTAGCGCGTTTGCACATGGCAAATGCGGTCAAATTAAAGGTGTCATGGATATAATGTATTATGCATATATAGAACCGAAACGCGTTTTAACGGATTATTATACGTATTTTACTGATGATATTATAATGAGCATATATATTTTTAGAGTGCAGTGCCCCTTATCCAATCGAAACGTATTGTTTTTGAACTCTTTTGTTCGGTCTGAAGTTGTTATATAAATTTACTACAAACGAATTCTGTAGGTTCTGCAATTTGTCAACATGCAACTAACAGTTAACAGTTTTAAACGCTAAATATCCGTTAAGTAAGATTTTGACCCTGATTACGGCAGCTGTATTATCATCTTACGACGATTTTTGTTAAAAAAAAATATCGCTGTACTTTCATAGCGTATTTGTTAAAGAAAATATTAATTTTCTAGAAACCAAAGATGAGAAGAAAGGAAAGAAAAACAAGGGAAAAAGTAAAAAGAAAAACATACAAAGGACGGTTTCACCGAGTATCGATAGTGATGACTCTGAACACATGCTAGTCAAAGAAGTAGATAGTATTAAGGTATTAAAAAATATTATTCATTCATTCATGAAAAAATGGCGCCATACTATATATAGATAGTATCCATAAACAAATATATTTCGCTTTTGCTTTTGCTTCAAGACTGGAATCCTTTTTTAACGCAATTCTAAGCTCTTAAAGTTATAAAAGCTTACAAGAACCTTTAAACTCATATTGGTACGAATAATTTAATGTAACGAAGAAATTAACAATATAAATTCAAGGCTTAACATAATAATGTAAAAGCTATGACACAATTTCATGACTGGCTTTCTTTGAATAGAATTCTTTTATTGTGATTATTACATGTTTGAGGTTAAGAAAGTCAAGCCAAAATAATATTAAATTTTATTACTTACTTCCTTATACATGGTCCTGGTGTTATTGGTCCTCAAAAATTCTCTTCTTTAACTTTTTTTGGCGATTTTTCAGATTTTAGAAAGTAGTCACATGCCGGCCAGAATCTTAAAATTGACATACAAACTAGTGAATACGGAGACGAAACTCTTGCATAGACTTCTTCAGGCCCACGGGCTGCAGGAATCCTGTCCCGACTCTAAAGACTTCAATCTCTTGTGGGCTGGACTCCATCCTAAGCCGGACGTGTTGAGGGCTTTATCGGCATATCAGAGAGTCAATCACTTCCCTAGGTATTAGAACAATATTAATTAAAATACCCTATATTACTTTAAATCTACACAGGGCCAGGTAAAGATCATTAGAATTACGGGTTTATTTAGTTTGTTATTGAGTGTCAGCTGTATTATTACTTTTTAACGAAATCGGTTAAACTGTTAGCTTCCTCTAAAATTTTGCAAAACCTAATGTTTGAATTTATATTAATATATAATATTAGCATTGAAAAACGTTTACTGTACGGTATTGATATTAAGTTTAAAATTACGTAGTTATTGATTTTTAAACATTTATCTGTCACTAGGTCCTACGAGCTTACACGCAAAGATAAACTGTTCAAGAATATAGAGAAAATGCAATATTTTCGTGGCCTAAAGCATTTCGACTTCATTCCCACGACATTCCTCATGCCGGCTGAATATAAAGAGCTCTGTACAACACACTATAGGACAAAGGGACCATGGATTGTCAAGCCCGCGGCCTCTAGTCGAGGACGAGGCATTTACATTGTGAATACGGTATGTCCATACAATAGCGAGACTAAACACTATCGGTTTAAAATGTGATTTATATTAGTTAAACTTATTTGAAAATTATTTTAACTACGGCCCGTCGTTTCGGATGCTTTGCAGCAGCCGTGGCCAGTTTCGTCAAATACCAACTTCGGAACAGATAGCGCCAGCGGAGCAGTTTTATTAATTAATTTTCTAGATTTCAGGTTCTAAGCTTCATAAAGAAATTACTTTTCAATATTATACAGTCGCTATTTTTGTTGGGACTATTATATTTGTTTATAGTGATCATTTGACTAAAATCTGTTAGGAGATGAGGCCGCTAGAGCTAAAGTAGCCTAACTGTAATTTTTATAACTTGACTTATTTATATTTTTAAAGTCTAAAAATGTTAGTTAATTGATCATGTTTTTTGTTATTTGGCCACTCTGACTCTAGCAGCCTTATATTATGTATATGTTTGACCAAAATTTAAACTTTATGTAATAAATTCAGCCGGAACAGATACCAAAAGGAGAGAACGTAGTGGTGGCTAAGTACATAGACAAGCCGCTTCTGATTGGCGGACACAAGTGCGACCTGCGTCTGTATGTGTGCGTGACATCCATAGACCCACTTCTCATCTATTTGTATGAGGAAGGACTCGTTAGATTCGCAACTGTCAAATATGACAAGACAAATAAGAATCTGTGGAATCCCTGTATGCACTTGTGCAACTATAGTATCAACAAATATCACACAGACTATATTAAGTAAGTTTTTCATTGCATGTCATTTTAATACATGTTAATTTTATAGTAGCATGTTATACGTTAATTTATTAATTACCTACAGATTATAAATATCGTAATTAATCTCATTCCATTAGATTCGTCTAGTTTAAGAGCTATTAAATCATAATGGGAATATAATGATAAATAGTATTTTATTTAGTAATTATTCGTTTATTGTGAATTCATAAACCGTGAGACATTAAACAATATTAGTTGGAACTTACATAGCAAATAGTAACAATTTTATACCACATTATATACTATAATTAGAAGTCAAAATAGCTATGCTACTAATATTTGATTTAATACTAATGAAATTAACAGAAGAAAAATCTTATTCTTTTTAGTCGTGTTTTGTTATTATTTGTATCATATCTAGTATATTAAATTAACCTACTGTTTTTCTGTACTTTATCCCTTTATTATAATGTTTAATTATTGATTTCAGATGTGACGACCCTAACGCTGGTAATATAGGCCACAAATGGACGCTCTCAGCATTATTACGTCATCTGCGAAAGCAGGGTCGCAACACAGCCGCCCTAATGGCGGCTATAGAAGACTTAGTCGTGAAATCCATACTCTCTTCGGCACAGACCATCACAGCAGCTGCTAGGGTCTTTGTGCCGAACCTTTTCAATTGTTTTGGTAAGTCGATTTTTTTTTTCTTGTGTATATTGAAAAATTATTATAAATGTATAAACTTTTATTGTTTTTACTTTGGACTATTCTATAATAATAAAATTATCTATTAAATCTTAAAAAACTATTTATACAGAACAAAAGTTAAATTAATTATTACTGAGTTTGATATTTTTACTTAGGTACTTACTAGGCCGCTATTTTTTTCATATGATTTCAACCAATGTTATTAAAATTTGGTTAGGTTGATGATGAAGTAACTTAGTAAGCATACTTCTTAAAGTAAGGCTAAACAGTCGAATTATTTCTTTCAGAGTTATTTGGTTACGATATTTTAGTTGACGACATGCTGAAGCCTTGGCTTTTAGAAATCAATTTATCACCGAGGTAAGACAAACTAACAGAGAGATTTTCCTACTGCTGGGAACAGTTCTCTCACAGGCATCTGCTTTAGTATGAGTTAACAACTTTTGCCACTAAATTAATGTTAAAAACTGGGACCAACTAAATGTGCTCTTCCAAGCAATGTTTGTCCCCTTTTGCTGCCACATCGAACTCCACGGAATCAAACCCGGTATCTCGTAACCTGTAGTTGTGATCACTAACCTCTAAACCAACGAGGTTTCAACCAAGTAAACCACTTGCCGTACTTCAAAAGAATTTTTTTTTTTTACATACAATGCTTAATAATAATAATAAGTGTATACTTAGTCTAGAATAAGCTTACATACGTTTAAAAATACTCTTACTCTACAATACATTTAAAAACTAAACTGTATTACAAACTATAATTATAATACAGTTGCTTTTACTGTTTTTAACATATATGATCTTTTATTTTTAGTCTCGCATGCGAAAGCCCTCTAGACGCCAGGGTTAAATCAGCTCTCCTGGCAGACACGCTGACACTGGTGGGACTTCCCGCCGTACCTATGGGAAGACACGAACCTTCGCCTCAGAATAACTCACTCAAGATGAGAATTGGCGCTGTGAGACACTTCACATTTTTACAAACTTTACAACTTTGTCAAGTTTTTATACATTTTTTATTATTAACTGATTTATTGATAATTAGACAATCTCACATAGCGTAGATAAAGCGGGTAGGCTTTACTAACTGTAATATGTAACAGAAATAAGGGAATGGAATTTTGGAAGTTATATAAACTAAATTTTAATTTCAAAAATTTTGTAAAATAAATAAAGTAACCTTTTGTGTATCTATTTTTTTATTAACGAATTACGTTTTTATATATGTCAAATATAAGTTATATTTCGTCACAGTGCCGCCGCGTCCACTCGGCGGAAAACGTCTGCGTCCGCGGAAAGAGCAACAGTACGAACGGAGGTCCAGCACAGAATACTTCCCAAGCTCAAGGGGCCATTGCGAATCTGCTGACCGGCGAAGAACTGCGTATAGTGCGAGCTGTGCGGGCGCAGTACGCCAGGCGAGGCGGTTTTGTGCGGATCTTTCCTAGTCAGAACTCGTGGCAGAAGTATGCACAGTACTTAGGTAATATCACGTGAAAGTTTGTCGTCTTTTGGATATAACTAGCTGTGCCAGCAATGTCGTCCGCGCAGAATAGATTTTTGACCATCAAATTTTGTTTTTGCAAACCTCTTCCTCATCTTTAACAATTACAGCTGTTACCCCAGGCGTCGGTCGCGTCCCGTCGTTCTTGCAAGTTAATCTCAAAAGTGTGTCGCAAATATACAAGGTTATTCCTACTTCATGCGAAACCTGAAAGTAGTTTGTTCAGAATGAGTAGCAGAATCCATTCCAATAGTTTTCATACCACGTTATATTTTTTTCAAAATTATATGAAATTTTTGAAATCATGGACACCGTTCGATAAATAAATTCCTACATAGGTATAACTAAATAGGTATAAAAACTAACATATCCCGCTTTATATCTAGGTTTTATTTATGGGGACGTTGGTAATCAGACTTCGGGCTGAGCTATTGCTTATATTTATACGTATTATTGGTGCAAAATAAGTCAACCGTCAAATTGTAAAATAACATCGCGTTCATCGGTTGATCGTAGTATGGTTTATTTTACAGATCCAGTGACCGGTATCCCGGTATGTTCGACGTCTCTGAACAATAACGCACCATACACTGTTGTGCAACACAACTATAACCTTCTGGTGCATTCACACGTTTTGCCCCACTTCCAACACGCTACAGTTGCTACCAGTCTCACCGATACGCCGCAAAGGTAAAATATAAGATAGCCGTTAAATTAATAAATAATTAGCTTTGCTTTAATTACCAGTGTTCTGATCTCATTTGGACAAATACCTCTACTACAGATGACTTAATTAATAGTAAGATAGTTTTTTTTTTTCAAAATTCCTCCATTATTTAAAAAAATATGTATTGTTAGTACTTGATGTAGTTAGTAGTTGTTAGTACTGAGATGACGTCATCAAGGAGGAGATAAGAAGTAGTGGTGGCAAGGCTATACAATGTGCGCGCCTCATTTTGCCAGTTTGGTTGTACGTACAACTTGCCTAAGGGGTGACTCTGCCTGATTGAATACTCAATCTGCCTTTCTATAAAATAATCACTGTTGTGTTATTTGTTAATTCGAAAGTAGGGTAGTTAGGTTGTTGTGGTTTAATTTAATCTAAAAGTGGTGGTAGTTTAATACTAACTTCCTTTTTTCCCTATTGTATTCCACCAAGCGTGTTTTATATTTTTTATTAAGACAAAGATTTTTTTTTATGTATCACTTGTATCAATTGAGGCTCTTGTATTAGCGTGTTATGAAATTTACGTGTTTTGTTCAGGTTGAAACGTTATGAAGCCGTGTGCATAGCGGGAGCTGCGCCCGCTGTTCAGATCAATTCCCCAGGAGAGGCGAGCGCTCCACCTAGAGATGCAAGACGAGCTAAGGAACTTATTAAGAACCAGCTGAGCGATGGGATGAAGTTGACGTTAGTAGTTGTATATATTTGATTTAATTGTCAGACATAAAAGACTAAAGCACTCGATGGGTTAAAAAAAAACACTTTAAAACGCGAAATGTACTAGTTGAAATTATTTACCAAGACTAAAATAGGTCTTGGTAAATAATTTATCAATAGGCCATCTGCCTTAGCCCCGATACTACAGGTTGTAATAAGGAGATAACAAAGGAATGTACATAAACCAAACAATATTTATATTTTGAAATTCAAAAAAACTATTTTCAGTATGGGAGAAGGTCGTCGGGCGTTCGGTCTATACCTAACTCATGTGCTCAAGCGTATTTCGTCGCCTAGCAACGAGATGGCCGTGCAACACGCTGCGCTAGTTCTCCGCTTCCTACGCCGCGCATCGGCCTCCCTTCGTATGCCTTATAATGTAAAGGTGACGATATATAAGCATGCCGCTTCGCTTTACTATTTTTTACAAAAATGGTTCTTTCTTAGCACATTTTGCTTGTTATCATAATATAAAAAATATATATCCATCTATAATTAGTAATAATTAAAACTATTCGGATACATATATTGACCGTTATTATAGGAATCTCATTTTATACCATTCTTTTATAATATTAGTAGTTTATGTGTTCGCTCTGCCTTATTACGCTTCGCGTATTAATTTTTATACACGTATGCTAAAACAGACGCTTTTAGTCATGTATTACGAATGTTTGATCATTTTTTCAAATATTTGTTTTAATATTTCTCACCTTACTGTGTATAAGTACTTACTACTAAGTATTTTGTGTGTGTGTGTGTGTGTTGACACATACATATTAAAATAACCTCGCATAACACTAAATACAGTAGTTTACGCGAGTGGTACAAACAACATATTAGTATTAGTTTTGATGACAAAATTTAAAAATTTACCATAACTACCAAATGAATGAGATAGCAATTACTCCCAAGAATTGCATCCCATAGTGGATTTGATGTCTATAATATCTACCGTGAGAGATAGGGATGACCTTAGTGAGAATCAAATGTGGGTTAATGCTTGAGCGTGTCGTCAGGGTCCATCTGCGAAGATGTGCGACAAGGACAGATGCGCGATCATCGCGAAGCAGCTGAACGACTTCCTGTACATGTACTATCGGGAGACTGACCTGTATACGGACAGCAATGACCGCGACGGCTGCGTCTCCAACATACACTTCGCGCACTTCCTCTACGCTGCCAGGTTAGTCCTTAAGTATATACACATCTATCTTAATAATCATCGCCTTGTTTAAGCCAAAGACTGGATAATCAAATGTAATAAATATCGGCCTGAACTGGCGTTCACAGGTATAAAATGCGTAAATTGCGAAATATACTGTTATCAATATAAGGTATAAGTACAGAAATATGAAGAGTCATATATGTTAAAAACAATAATTGATTTCAATAAAAATCGCAATAAAAATTAACTTTATCAATCATTTCTCACGTGACACAAAACGCTCCTGATTTTTCGGGCATGACGACGTTACTCGCTTAAAAACAGTGCTGTAAATCACCGTGCTTTGTAGTGTTAAAACTGTTATATTCTCTACATTAAAAAATAAATAATGTGTAACTTATTACTTCTATCACTGTTAAATTGTAAATGTTTGGTACAAATCCATGTAGATTGTAGATCATAATATACGCTATACAAGACGTGCACCCGTCCGATCTTTGCCTACTCCAGCGTCGCGTTCGCCCACGCCGCCCCTAGCAGACTCCGCAGGCTCCAGGTGCTTCAGAATCGGTTCACTCCAACCGCTTCTGGAGCCATCTGGTGCGTGCGGGACGCCATCCTCCACGCCGATCTCGAATTGCCGACCCTCAGTCGGTACTTCAAAGAAACTTCCGAACTTCTTTGAAAAAGCCGCGACGCATCCGAACCCACTGGTGGCCCGGGCCGCCAACTACACCGTTCCCGTCAATACAAGCTGGAGAAGGCCGCGGGGCACCCTTGATCTAGAAAACAGGGCGAGCGCGCTAGTGCAGAATGTAGAGTTTCATCTTTGATCAAATTGAAATCTTAAGTAAGAGATTAGATAAGTCAAGTTAAGTATTTTAGTTGCCTCATAAATACAATTAATACATTTATTAGAATGTAATCTAATTACAGCAATTTGTCGTTAAGTATTAGTTTGTCATGAAAATGTTTTCTTAGTTTAAATTTCATTTATTTGACTTCAGTGAAGCCGACCTTGAAGACGTGTTACTCCTCGTGTTGCGATCAGATAACTGGGTGGCGACGTTCCTTGGCGATACACGCAGTGCACTCTGCGTAGACGCACCGCCAACTAGACTCGCACATACAAGTCGACATACCCTTTTAAAGCATTTAGCTGCTGTGGCTCCTATCAATTGCAGGAAATATAGGTAAGATTATGTATTATTTTTTATTAAAATATTACAATGTATTAGATCACTGAACAATGGTCAGAGAGATTTGATCCTGTTTTTTAAACACTTAGCACGCTAGCTTCTTCTAGCTAAGTGTAACTTGTTATAAAAAAATATTTTCATTTCTGTGTTCCAAATGTTACACAATTGTACTTTTTATATAAATTCTATATAATATTTATTTGTAGGCCCACACCAGATTCCATGAGTCGATCTGACTCCTCTAGTGTTGCGCAGGAGTCTGACAGTTCGCCACCTCCCCCACCATACACCACCTCCGACATCGTCCTCAAGGACTCGCTGAAGGAAGAGAAACCTCATAACGTAGCCCTCAAATACGCGAGGTCATAGCAATGTCAACTGACGAAAATGTAACGAATTGGATGTAAAGGATGATAAAGGAGAAATTTAGAAAACAAACATTAAACGTCTTCACAATTGCCTCGCGTAAATAAAACAATAAGCAATAACTCTTAATAATTAAATATAAAAAAGGGTTCCGCTATTGCTAAAGTAAAATTTACAGTTTCCGCTTCCTTAATGGTTAGTTTTTAAATATTGGCTATGCAATTTCAAGAATTATCATTAATTAAACTAGAAGGAACATTTCAATCGATATATTTGACATACATATCTTTTTACCTGAGCATATACCTTCTAGTTCTGAGTGGATAATAGAATTAGATTTGATTATGAGAATTTAATGCCAAATATTTGCCAACAGTGCATTCAATTATAACTTTAATATGTTTAATTATAGTTCTAAAAATTAGTGTCTTTTACCAATTTGAACTCAAGAAAAAGCATCACGCTATTGCTTAAATAGGACATTATTTGTATGTTTGGACAATTAAAGGTAAACCTATCGATATATGCACTTATTTAACTCTAGAGTGACTTAAGTCTCGTTACCTTTTCACGAATTTCTCTAAAATTAATCGGAGTACCTGGTTATTTAAATATATACAACATACGGTGCTATATATAACGAACAACTGTAGGGTCGCCGCTTAGAACATGAAATTATGGATATATTGAATTTAATTAACCATTTATTTATTGATGTTGAAAATATAAATTTAACCACATTTTATAATTCCTAAGTTCTTCACTGTTTCTTCTATTTTTTTACTTTCTACTAAAAAACTATATATCCTTAATATAATGAGTAAAGCGTGTAGTTTGTACCATGAGCTAGCTGTAGAAAATTATATTTTATCATACTTATAATAATAATGCCACAAACTAATGTCATTGCTACTCAATACTATGTAAGCGAGACAATTCCATCATTAGCTGCTACTTTGACATAAAATTGTTGAATTGTTGACCTACTCTTTAACACTAATTCGCGTCTGGAGGTAATCCATCCAAAACATATTTTCGTAACTGTTTGTAGGGAGATTTGATATTGTATTAACAATTGCCAATCATACTTGCTTGTTCAGTCTATTGACTCGTAAAAGACTACATTTGGGTATCAGTACATAAAAACATCTATTTTTACATTAATATTTTAAGATTTCTCATAAATTGATATGCTTGGATGTGCTTACAATAAGTATTATTAGTTAGCTATAATAAACAATTGATGCTAGTCGTGTTCAGATGTTATGCTTCGTTCTATATCAGACTTAGGCAGTTTTTACATTCATTAGGTAGAGTTAATAATTAAGTCACTTTTCCTGTATTCCAGTATTTCACATTTTATTTGACAAATAGTTTGATAATCTATTTAATCTGACATTAAGACTTTGTATTATTGTTTGTAATTTATTTTCATAATTATTCATCTTACCATTTATACTATATTATTGCAGCAATTATAAAGGCAGTATTAGTTTGAAAATAAAAGTATATTTATTAAAAATACTCGTTGTATGTTTATTCTTTTAATTGGCCGTTCTACCTATATTTATGAAAAACATTTAAGATTATTAACATGTTTACTTTTTTAGTGCTACCATTAAAGTTATAGTAGTAGGTAAAATATTTCAATTCATTGTCACCTATAATACCAACCTTGTGGTAGAATAATTCTTGTTAAGAGACGACCAATGAAGAATCAATAATGCTTTAATTCTATTCTGACATAAGTATGGAATTTTAATTCTGTGAAACTATTAATATATTTAACGAGACACGAAAATAATATGTCTTAAAACACTAAATAAATCCTTCGATTACTTTTCTGTTTTGTTTACCTTGATCTTACCATGCCCTTGCAAAGCCAAGAAATTTTTGCCAATACATTTATGGTTTCAAGAAAAACGATTACGTTTTCTTAATTGTAAAAATAATATATTATAATAAATATTTTTAACTTTTCATATGCCAATAGATATGACTAAAAGACATGTATCCAATGTCACAAAAACAGCGATTTTATGGTCCAATAGACACGTGTCTAGTCCATGTAAAATTAAAAAAATGACAGTTTGCTTGGCAGCCGGCGTCCGCCGTCCGGCTTTCGCAAATTGAACCACGCGCCCGCCATTTTGTTGCTAAGTTTTGTGGTGAAAGTAGTCGGATCTTTGTTTTATGTGCCTGAGCAGATATAATCAATAATTACACCACAATAAGCATATAATATAAGTTAAAATGGTTGCGGTAAGTAAATCTATAACACAACATGACTAACTCGTTACGTAAACCGAGAAATAATGAATTGCGTCCTTTCAGCAAACCAAAGTGTTCGTGGGAAGTTTACCTCAGGGCTCCAAGCCCGAAGATCTAAGGAAGTTATTCGAAAGGTTCGGTGTCGTAACAGAATGTGATATAATGAATAGATGCGGTTTCGTGCATATGCAGACCGAAGATCAAGCAACTGCGGCAATTCGCGCCCTACACAATACAACGTTCAACGGTGGTGTTATAGCGGTGGAAAGGGGCAGAATCAAGGAACGCGGGCAGCGAGGTGGTGTCGGAGGCGGCGGTCGTGGAGGCATGCGCGGTGGAATGAGAGACCGACGTGGCGGCGGCCCGATGCGTGGTGGTCCACCCAGGGATGCGCCATACCCATCCATGAGGGACTCACGACCTATGGGCCCAATGCGAGGCGGTGATATGAGAGGTCCACCTATGTCCATGAGGAATGGAATGGGTGGTGGAGCGCCTTACGACCGGGGAATGGATCGCGGTCCCATGGGAGGTTATGACGACAGGTATAACGGTTATGGCGAAGACCGACGTGGCTTTGCGTTAATGGATGGTAGGGGAGCGAGAGATCAATATGGGGCACCACCACCGATGTACCCAGATGACCGGCGTGGATATGGTGCAGTGGACGAAATACCACCCATGTATCCTGATGACAGGCGAGCTCCTA
Source organism: Leptosia nina (assembly GCA_963661955.1). Classification (NCBI taxonomy): domain Eukaryota; kingdom Metazoa; phylum Arthropoda; class Insecta; order Lepidoptera; family Pieridae; genus Leptosia; species Leptosia nina. The sequence continues at coordinate 7,843,705 of CAVLEF010000009.1, read as the reverse complement.
TGTACCCAGACGAAAGGGATATGATGGACAGACGAGGAGGCATGAGAGGTGGCCCGATGCCAATGGGTACTGGCTATGATCGAGCACCGCCCAGAGCTGCACCAATGGGTAATGGAGACATGTACAGCCGAAGGACCCCACCTCCAATGTAAGCAACAAATCTAATTTTAAGTAGAAAAACTTAATTATTAAAATAATACAACTTGTTGCTCAAAATTTCCAGGCGTGGTGGTGGTGGTGCAGCAGGTGGCTATGACCGTGATCCCTACGCACAGCAGTATGCACCTATGGGCCGGTAAGATTTTCTTTCAATGTTGTTAGCTCCTAGTGTGTAACCAACAATCTATGAGCATACTTATAGATGATATACATCTTCAATCACTTATATTAAATTTTTTAGCCTTACAATTGAATACATAGATACTTTTCTTTCTTTGCAAGTTTACTTCTACATCTAAAGGATAATTTGGTTTTTCCTACTCAAATTTGTAGATTAATATGAAGTGTAGCAAAGATCTGAACTTAAGTTGATTTTAAGTTCTGTTGGTTACTCACTGGTTGCTGTAAGGTTTGTTGTTTGTGACACTAGCACAAATCACTAATGTTGACCAAGTTTTCGTTCAGTAATCAATACAAGGCCGATGAGAAATAAAAATGCATAGATGCTATATGCAATAAAAACAATAGAAAATTCTTTTCTTAAAAGGTATTTTCGAAACAAACCGTTTCAAATACATAACTGACTTAAAAACATCACAGGGTAAATGTTTCAAATTCTATCTAATCTAAGAAAATGAAAACAAATATAATTGATGTGTGATGCCTGCACCGTTTCACGTTGAGGTTTAATAAGCATTAATTAGCTAACATAAATAACCCTGAAATAAGTGTTTGTTTGCCGCATTACGCCTGACTCACGATCAGAATGAGAGAATTCCCGTTTGCCGGGTCGCCTCCGGCGGGCGGCATCTCGGTTCGCGGTAGAGGCTCGGCCGAGGCGAGCCGAGCCCTGACGCAAGTTCTCGTTTGCAGTTACGCACAAACGCAACGTTATCCGTAAGAGTAGGCGATGCGGAAGCGGGCGCGCGCGTCATTTGAGCTAAGCGGCGTTTTGTGTTTAGCGCGGGCGGCGGAGGCGCAGCACCATCGGGAGCGGCGCGCCCGGGCGGGGGACGCCCCCAGCCGCATCGGCCTCAGCCCGCGCGCATCAACAAAAACTGTATTTCGCTCGTGTAACGCCGCTTCGCCCCGACGCATCGCCGATACGCGCCGCGCGACTACCTCCGACGGCTCCCGGTTATCGACCCGCAACTTAATCATGTAAAACCTTTTTTCATTAATGAGCCGTTTTCCTAGCTCCCACTTGAGCTTCTTCCTATAGATGGCGCTACCACGCTGCTTATCGCTGTCGCAGACGCGTCGCTTTATACTGTCAGAGGGCGTAAATAATATAGTGTTTACATCCATAGTTTAACACGATTGATCAAATTCTCTTGATATGTGATAATACTCAACTTTTTATAGAATTATGTATTTACCAAACATACTTAGGCTTCGACAGAATAGGGAGTGACTAACGCCATCTAGCGAATGAGTATACAATTTTAATAATAATGTGTAAGAAAACGCCTCATTGAAACTATTGAGCGGCAATAATATTAAAACGTGACACGAGACGCAGTCACTGGCGCCTTGAGCAATAACAATGATTTGTATAAGGTAATTAAGATATTTTAAGATTTAGATTAAACAATTTGTTTGGATTCAGTCTTTGAGTTTACCGATACTTGCATGCTTCTCCAATGTCCAACCTCCAGACCGAAACCTCAATCCTATCTTTCTCGCTTCCGGAGTATAAACTGTGAAAGAATTGCAGGAACAATTAGCTTACAATTACTTAATCATTTTAAGCGAATATTTGTAAACAGAACATTCTGACACATGGGTAGTAGCATCGCTAGGCGTTAGGTTGCAAACCGTCGCTCTAGCTCTATGTATTTCTCATGTGTAACGTTCCGAGCGTCGACTTCCGAGAGGGAAGTTCGTGCGAGTCTTTCAGACGTATTAGCGGCGATAGGAAGGGCGTATGCGGCTGCGAGGCATAGCCGATGCTATGACACTCGTCATTCGGCAAACCTTAGGAGCGGAGAAGACGTCGGAACGCTTAATTCAATCGTAAGTACGGATTAGGGAGACGTTTGCTGCGAACGGCCGCCCACTGGAACGAATCTCACAGCACGTGTTCACCACTATATACACGTTTTATATGCGCACACGCATTCGTATTCTGTCCTCCGTCGATACCAGTCGATTTATTTCTTCAAAGATTTAGATTATTTTATTACATTGCGCAACCAAATTATTACTAAACTAGAAATGTTTCATGGACGGACTCGCTCCTGAATTTTTGTATATTAAAACGTAATTTTTGCCGCGTGATTGGGTACCACATAAGTTCGGATTTCGTATGCAACAGATTAGAACTTGTCCAAGCGGCGCCCGCTCGAAATATTATTTGTTTACGTTTAGATTTTTTTCTCAAATATTTTTATTTTACAGGTACGGAGCGCCAGGTTGAAGAAACACATATTTAAGAATGGATATAAATTTCGTGTTTGTACTTCCCGTAAGCAGGTGAAGATAATAAAGTTTTCATAGAAATTGATTGAACTGATTTATTTTCTTTCATCTGTAATATTACTTACAAAAATATGAATTATAAGTATTATCGTAATCTTAATTTAATTGTGTAAGGAATCTTAGAAATGACCATACTTAACATAAAGCCACCAAATAATTATATAGTATTTTACCAGGCTTAGCTGGCAAAAATTAATTTCATAAATTTTCAACTAATACTAATGAATGTCTTACAAGTTGCATTTTTGACATTAGAAGAGCATACACAATATTTACAATCGGTAAATCACTGTATATTTTAACAATTCACAGCTTCTGAACGAAGCGATGACCGTGATAAAATTACGTTGAAATACAAAAATATTTTACGCCAAATGTCACCTCAACGAATCTAGATACACAGTTGCGTTGTATATTGACCTAATTAATTTGTTTACCTCATAATTTATAGAGGTTTTTATGAAGTCTGCGACATTGTTATTCGATATTGTGCCGCAGTCACTCGCGTTGCAGTGGAAGATGTCCAAGATTTTTCGGGAAATCTTCCCCGAGTCGTTATGGTGCACTGCTTTAGGTGAGATGCGCTTCGCTTTTCTGAATAAGTTTTCAGCGGCGAATGTAAGGTTGCTCGATACCACATCGTTTCCGTGCCTCACTTCGTTACGAGCCATGCGTCCGAATAAATAGCCTGTAATAATATTTAATATAATAATAATTCATCATTTTACTTTGTAACATTATAGACTCTAATTAAAACAATAAATTATTTTATCAACTTTCCCTATATATTCACATTTCAAAGATGCTTCATAAGCTTTTTGGAACAAAGCATATGTCAAAAAGTCTCCAATGTTATAAATGAACTTCGCTCATACAAATACTCAGAATCCATACCGTAACAGTATAGAATATCCGGCTATAAATCTCTAATTTCAGGGCAACAATATGGATAGTATTTACTTATTTACCACTTAAACTCACCTGCGAACACGCAAAGAATGCCAATCAAAAAAATCAAAGTAGCACAAAGCCTTCTAGTAACGTGCGGGTCGGAGCCCGTGCAAGATTTCGATGTCATTCTCACTAACGAACAGTTAGGTCAGCCGCGTGCAACGTTTGTGACTCCCGCGCATACTGACTCCTGAAACCGACTATTTTTAGAGCGGCGGTGTTTTGTCTGTGAGGAGATAGACATATTTCACGTTTTAAGTCATTATTACCTTCACGAAATTTTATGATATACTGCCCCATTCCCGACATCGACAATAAAAGATTTAAATGAATCAAACAATTTATAAATATTTACATCTTTTACTCTCACATTATTATAAAAACTATAGTATGGTACATCATTTCTAATATAATCTTGATTTATGTAGGGATGAAGGTGAATATTTATACATAGTTAAAGAAAGCAACGAAACGAAAACGTCACAGAATCATAGACTAAAGTACAATTAAGTACCCAAAATGGGCTTACATGTCTGAAAATCGAAGTAAACAATTTATATTTAAAAATAACTAAACTATAATTTAAAGACATGGATAATGGAATGTTTTTAATAAGTCGAAGTTAATCTTGCTTCGAATCCATATTGAATAACATTTTCAGGTCTTCAATAGTGAGCTTTGAAGCGTTCGTATGACGTGCGCCAGTTAATACGCTATCAGCTCTTTCGAGTTTGTTCTCTTGTATTTTTCGGATCCATTGCTCAACGGTGTCTAGACACATAAATCTGAAATTATATCAAATTTACCATCAAACAATAGTACCGTAAACTAGAAACACGTTAAAATTGTGATTGACCCCTCTTGTAATTTAACTGTAAGTCAGTTTAATTAGAAGTGCGGATGTGTTACTTAAATATTTATATCATTTTCGTATGTACACTCTAGCCGGTATACAAAGAGCGAAGATAATCGAAATTAAAACCTACAAGACGACACACTTATAATATGTAGGTACGCTATTAAAATGACAACTGAATGTTCAGTTCAGTTCAAAATGGCAGCTTCTGGACAACCAAATAAATTACAGGTCATTGATCCCATTCCTTACGATTACAAGAGCTACGTACTAAATGCTTAATAATTTTATCAATACAAAAGATAATCCCCAAAAGAGATGAAAGTGTACATTCCTTCTCATCCTTGGGACAAGTCTATAGTTCTGTATAAACATGAATGGAGGAAATAATCATTAAAAAAATATGCGACGCGAAAATTGTAAATATGACGCACATCACACGCTGACGAGCCGTGCTGGTGAATGGGTGACAGACGAAACAATAACATTTAGAAAAAACTTGGCACATACCGACAGCGGGATGGGTTCAGGGATTTTTATGTACTATAACTTCTATATATGTACTTGAGGATATCCAAAACTAACATTTTATAAGTAAACTACAGACATAATATTGGGCAAGAAGAAAATTGAATTTCTCGAAAGAAAACCTCCATATTCTCCGGAGTAAACAATGCTTAAAACTTTTTGGTCTAAGAAAGGTAAAATTAACTAATTAATGATTTTTCTAGATTATATGTTGTATAAACATTAAAACAATAACAATTTCTATTAACCATTGAATTCCAAAGAATAAGTGATGATAAACGCGTGAGCAACACTTTTTTCGCGCGAAATGTAATTGCGCATTTGCCAAGAGTTCTAAATGTCACGGTGAAGGAGATATTCCGGGAAATTGGGGGGAAACGAATTTATTACAATTTTTTGCGGTTATTTAGTATGTGAAAAATGATTTTGGCGAGTTTATATTATTACTTGTTCTGTACTAATTATTAATGGCCTATTATTGGTAATCTTCTTAAGCCTTGAATCATGTAAAATCATGTCCCAAATAAATAGTACAGTAATTACTACTCAATTACCTGTAAATATGCACGTTCCGTGTCTGCCCTACGCGGTAAATGCGGTCTTGCGCTTGCTCTTCCAACTGCGGGTTCCAGTGGGGATCCAACAGTAGCAGGTGATTCGCCCCGCAGAGATTCAAACCCACGCCACCAGCACATAGCGACAGTAGCATGATCTATGTAACGCATTAACTTTTATCCAATTGTAATGTTTCGATTAATAAGCTATAATGCAGAATAAAACTTATAATAAGCGAGTTTAAGAATTGGAGGTAGGACACATACCCGCACTTTACTTTTGGGATTGTTAAGGGCGTCAATAAGTGGTGGACGCTTCTGCACTGGTACGGATCCACTGAGGGTTACACACTCCACTTTCGCCGCCTTCAGTTCACGTTCAACCAGACTCAGAACTGACGTCCACTGAGATACCACCACAGCCTTTTCGTCTGAAAGTTTTACAATAAATATTATATTTAAATAGAACGGTTTAATACGCGAGTTAACAAATTATATTAACTAGTCCTACGTTGCGGGTGCTTTTTAGTTTTAAGCCGTTAAAAGTGATTGTATTTAGATATATATACTACTTGCAGACATTAGTTAAATATTTTATTTACAAATAGCTGTATAAATTCACTATGATAAGATTACAGCAGCCATTGCATTTACTCTTTATAATTAGTTGCTTAGTTTGCAAGTGAAAAAAAGACATCTGCATTTATAATAATGATATGACCTACATTATGTATCTTTTTTTAGTAGAAGAAAATTTTTCAATTGTATTTTTTTATCAAACCATTTTGGAAATGAGTTAATGGGTAGAATGGTCATTTAGACTTCTATCGGTGTGTTCAAAAGAAAAATATAATAATACCTGGATTAGATAGAACATGTTCGTTGAGGCAGTCCATGACCGCTTGAATCTTAGAGGAGCGCTTGTCCAGCTTGAACACCGGGTTGCTCAGAGAGAGAGAAGAGCGAAGGGCCTCGGCCACAGTGGCGCTTTCACCGGGCTCATCATCATCATCATCATTCCGTGATATATCACCCAAGTTCTGCAAATTACGATGTTATGTTAAAGCCCAGCTAACATAATTAGTACCAAACTATAACCATAAAAAAGTGGTGGTTTTTAGGTAACATAGGCTTATTAGTCTTATTACACTACTAGTCTATTCAGCTTGTAGGGGTAATAGAGTACTAATATTACAAAGCTGAAGAGTTTGTTTGTTTAATCGCGATTATGTTAGGAACTACTGGTTCGTATTGAAAAATCGTTTTGTGTTGATTGGACCATTTATCGAGGCTATAAAACATGTGACCAATAGGAGCGATGAAACAACAGAATATGTGGAAAAAATGGGGAAAATTATCGTTTTTTGAGGGTTTCCTCAAAAAACATTATTTCTTTTATTCTTTTAAGATTAACTCACAAGAACTGAACTTATGATAATAAAATTTAATCGAAATACTTCATATGGTAAGAGAGCGTTTGCCAGATCAGCTAATTAGTAATATTCTTGTTTAGTTTTATTTTAACTGCTTGCTGCCCGTTTAGTGGAGACAAATAAGAATAGAGGATTAATCGTCCATGTATTTATATATCTTACTGGTGTCTTTACTGCTTTAAAATAAATTATGTAATACGCATGTCATCTAATAGAGGATATAATTAACTTTTGCTGATAATAATATAAATATGATCTTTGACACATCTTTACAACACACCTTTTTCCGACTGGATTCATCTAAACTGAGTTTGTTAAGTTCAGCCAGAAGGTCCTGTCCAGCAGGATCCTCCTGCAAAACATCCGTATCTTCATCGCTCAACATCGCTGCAATCAGACCGCAATGGCAGCACAATTGTCGCAAACGCAGTAGAAGAACTAAGATTTCGTGAGATTTAACTGGTTTTGTACCTACAATAACAGATTATAAAGAATAATAAAAAATCGCTATGATATATGATAAACATACGCTAATATAAAGTATGTTTTAATTCCCGTAAAATAAATTATCTCGCTTTTCAATTTTTCTTTGGCACTAACACGAGGATGTAGTTTAATTAATTGGTCTGTAATTAATTTGAAATATTGTATATGTATGCCATACTATATCTCAACTATTTTATAAAGAAATTTAATCGGTTAAAACTATTAAACTTGTAATGTTTAAACAAAACAGTCACGGCTGCTGCAAAGCATCCGAAACGTCGGCCCATAAAATATCTAATTTTCAAATAAGTTTAACTCATACATATCATGTTTTATTTATATGTGTACTACTCGCGTAAACTACAGACAGTATTTGACTTGTAAGATTGACTGCATATTGGCTATTGGTTGAGTTTAAACCAGGCAAGAAACTACGGTTTTATGTTCATGTTTTTAGTAACAAAATATTGATATTTATTTTATTTCATACCAATGTTTTATGCAATGAAACCTTTATTATTTACATCGACTACCCTACTGCAAATTTATTTTCAACAATTCAGTTATATTCTCTCACCATGCAAAGCGACCATTTTCTTGTGCATCTTTGCGTAAGCAGTATCTTTTTGCGGTGCAACATAGTGACCCCCAGAGTCTTCATCCTTTTCAGCGCGTTGATGCAGGAATTGTGCGAAGAGTGTCTTTGAGAATACAAGAACCTGAAACGAAAACAACTATATTGAAAAAGCTACAAAAAAGATCTGTAGGTGAAATTTTGCGCAAAAAATTGATTATAAAATTTACTTTAATAAGGTGTTGTTTACACCTGTATATCTGAAAAACCATTTTATTCGTTATTTTTCAATTGATTGTTAATAGACAGGCTGTAGAAGATATTAAGGTAAGCAAAAGTAATTTCAAACCTTTTGATACACATTCATCTCTTCTTTCGAGAGAGTGACATCGCATTGGTGGGTCTCGCGATCGGGCAAGCACTTCAGCTGCCCGCGCTCTTGAAGAAGCCGCTTGGTGCGACGCAGCATAATACAACGCATGATCATACTCAGTCGCTCCTGTCCACCCATACTCTTCGTATCGATCCATTTCTTCCACATCTACGATGAAAACAAAACAAAATTTCACTATATTCCTATTCCACGTGACATTAATTATATACATACATACATATAGCCGGCTCGAAGGACCAAAACCTAATAAATTAAGTTAATGTTTATAACACGGCATTAAGTAAGGTTTATTTGAAATCATTGTTATTTTCATACGTATTGCAAATGAGTTAATGAAAAGTTACTACCTTACCGTACACTGTTGTTCGTGGAATCGAGGCTTATTTCTGTCCTATGTAGCAACGATATTGTGTAATATAATTTTAACTCACAGCGAGATCGTCGAACGGCGAACAGCGTAAGAATTTCAGCAGAGCAAAGAGATCTAGGTCTTTGTTGTGCAGAGGCGTGCCGGTGAGCGCCCAACGCCTTCGCCCCTTCAGCGCGGTGACCGCCACCGAGGTCAAGGACTTGTGATTTCGGACCGCGTGAGCCTCATCTAGTATTACGCGACCCCATAAAATTCGTGTTAGCACACCATTCTGTTGACATGTAAATAAAAGTCAGATTTCCTTTTAATATATGTGCAAAACATTTGTGGATTGGGCCTGAAATTTTTTTCGATTAACAATTATTGTATATTAATGACACCTTTCATATAGTATAATAAATAGGTACCAATAAAGTCGTAAACGAATTGTTGGTAACAAATCGAATGTCTTAGGGCAAACACAAGGATAATGCGGAAAAGACAAAGTTCGAAACATCTCAACTTACCTTTTCGTTCTCCCGCTGCAATATATTGTACGTCGTTAGAACCAAATCGTTATTCGCAAGCCGATGCGCCTGCGTCGCTCTTTGAGTGCCGTGATGTAGGTAGACAGTTAGCGCGTGGGAAACACAGTGTTTTTTCACTTCACCGGCCCATTGCTGCATCAGGGATGCTGGGCAGACCACCAATGTTCCGCCGCGGACCACTAAAAAAAAACAATTAGAATAGAGGTTGGATTGAAAATAGTCTCACCAATGTTATATACACAATTGCGGAACGGTGTCCTCTCTACGTGAATATGTGTGTTAAGTCGATATTTATATGAAATCTTGTCTCTAAATATCTAAAAAATGTTCTTTCAAATAAAACCTTTTTAACGGTTATAACGGTGAGTATGCTACTTAACTCATTTTGAACTACGGCTTGACGATGACATTTTGGATTCTAGCATCCGCGGTCTCGGGAACTCCCGTCATGGCGGGTCGTGGTCGCGTTTTAAACCATAAAAATATTCTCATAGATAAAACAGTGCATAGTTCGTAAGTGCAGTACTGCCAGTAAGAGGTAAATACACCACGCCGGGAACAAAAAGTTAATTTGTCCACATCTGACACGAGTTTCACGGATAATTTAAACCTGATAGAGCATTTATAACGAAAGTTACTTACATCTGGAGCTTCCCTCTTCACCATCATCGTCGCTATCGATACCTTTCTCCTTGTCAGCGGCTATGAGGGAGATCATGGTAATGGTCTTACCCAGACCCATGTCGTCCGCTAAAAGTACAAGTCCGTATAATATAAAAGATTCGTTTTGGAGATCAATGATCGATTTTGGTTTTGAGGAACCGCTCAACAACAACAAGGAAGAAGTTACATATTAAGTGCGTTATAATCTCTAACAAAAACTTGACAATAAATGAGGTGGCAGCGAGTTTCTTATCAGTTCTTCTCGTTCTTTCTACGCCTTTAATTTGGGAAATGGTAGAAAATGTAAATTTTGAGTTTTACATTTTTTACATTACAACTACACAAAGAACTTACAAAAAACGTTAGTCGTTTCTTAAATCGTGCAAGTCGTTGGATTTCAACTTTTAGTAAATAATAACCATTTTATAAGACTCAGGTTTCGAGCCCGGAAACTCTTAAGTGCAGTAACCATTAGGCCGAGAGTAAATGTTGTATAAGTCTTTTTAATAGTCTAAGGGGAGTGCGTTACCCAATATCCCGCCGCACGGGCTTTGCGTCTCGCGCCATTGCAGCCAAGCGAGTGCGTGCAGCTGATGCGGCATCATCTCGGAAGCGAGGGAACGAGGCTGCGGAGCGAGCTTGTTTTCAGACGGCCGAGATGCCAACGACTCGTACAAGTCACGCAATCTCTCCAGTATCATGTTCCTTTGAGCCATGTGGGTCGACAGTGCTGTAAAATTTTGCAAATAAAAAACATTTTTCTTTGATATAATAAAGAAATAATAAAAAATAAATGCATTGCATTGTTAGCATCACAAACAAATATAATATATTTGTCGAAGCACTAGTTAAGAAATCTCCTTACCTACATAAAACATACGTTTTTAATAAACGTTATATAAAACCATTTTACCTTGATTGCCAAACATCCTTGGCTGCACAGCGTTACTCGCCTTTTGGATGTCGTCCCAGGATACATCTTTATTCAATTCTTCTTTTATGGGTTTTGGGGGTGGTTCATCTGAAACAAATATTAATCTATATACTATAAGTGTAAAAAATATGTTTGTGTGTTCTTTCTTCACGTTACTTTTTTAGTTAAGTTACATAAAGTATACGTTGTGCGCTACTAGCAATGCAATTCAACGCGTGGCGTTCGTTTTCATTTGATTTAATGAATAGAAACGACATTTACTTTAAAAATATAAAAACCACATTTTTACTTATTAACCCTCCCTTTGTTTGCGCGGCCAACCGTGTCTTTTTCTAAAATTACGAGTCTAAGCATTTTTTTTATTATCAAGCAAACGAAGACGCGGGAAACAGTTGAGGATATATTTTAAGTTTATATCGAAACAACATACTCAAACTAAATACGTCTTTTTGACTGTACATCATAACCTCATTTATAAGTGTTTTAAACCTGGTACCTGGTTCCACAACCATGTTGGCAACCTTGTCGCCCTGACGCCGAACCTCTTCCTCCAACGTGGAAAGACGTTCGATCAACTTGCTCCCTCTATCTGGCAACATATCCAGGTCCATTGTCTCCAAAAGGTACTGCAAAGTTATACAGTTTAAGAACATTTTTTTAAATTCAAGTTTCAGTTTAGTTTTACATGAACTTTAATGTAAAGAATAATTATTCACTCTTTAGATAAATAATATAAGTATGACGCGCTTATAGGTCTTATGGTAGCAATGTATGGCTAATGATCAACGGGGTTTGGGGTCGATCCCCACCAGGGCCAACATGTTTCAAATTTTTTAATTTATATCTTTTCTGAAACTTGCAGGACTTTGGAAATCTGAATATTAAATGGGATGTAGGAATATAGAAATTCCGTCTGGGTCACCAACCACCATGCACAGAAGAAGCCGTGAATCTTTCTCGCGTTTCGGTTTCAGTCTGTTGATTTCCAAATAACCAAACCCAAAATAGGTCGACCGCGCATCTTATTTAGATGCTATATGCTGGGATTTATCACCTACCATCAAGTGAACATGCCCTGTCTGTCCTTCTCTGTCATTAAAAAAAAAAATACGTCTTGTTACTTTCTGCTACTCACCCTAACATTCTGGAGATCTTCCCTCAGGCCATTCAATTTATTCAGTTCATTGTCCCTCACATGCTTCTTCACATATACAACAAGATTTGGATAACTGTTTGGTACCAAATACTGCTTAATGTCACTATCCAGTCGAGTTTTTTCTGAACTTTCATTCTTCTTGGGAGATCTTTTGATTGTTGGCGACTTTTCTATTTTGAGCTGTTGATAAAAATAGAGATGAAAAATATAATTGAAATACGTTTATTATAGTATTATAATGATATATACGTTAATTATACTTTTTCTTTATTAAATTTTTAATACATGGGTAAATACATCTATAGTTTTTTTAACGGCCCGAACAAAAAGGCAAATATTACAATTATAATCAAATGTTTCTCTGTTAGAATTATTGTTAGACGTCATCTTGTTTTACGCTAAGGAAAAAAAGTAAATATTTTTTTGTATTCACACTTTTATAGGAAAGTACTTACGGATTTTCGCATTTTGGTTTTGTTCTGAATTATATTATTTGAGAAACACGCACTTTAAATTATTTAAAACTACACTGTAAAATACTTTATAACGCAATAATTAAGTTTTAACCTCGTCAGTCATGGCAGCGCATTTAAACTAAAGTTTTTTACGAGTACCCTCTCTTATTAATTTTTTTCTCCTGCTACCTTACAGTCATGTTCAGCCACAAATACAATGTCAATAACTTAAAAAAATAGTTTTTAAACCATTGCACAATACGTATTAAAAAAAAATGGAATATTATAATTGTTTCGTCGTTTCGTTTCTTACAAAACAATGTAGTCTTTGAAACGCAAATGAATCGATAAGCATTTTTGTCATTGTCATACTATGGCGCAAAATAAGAAAAACAACCAAACTAGCAATAATCACAAATATGTTCAAACATTTTATACATACTAAAGACACTAGTTTTTTGGGCTAAAACAACATATCAACAAAAACATAAATTTTCTGTGTTAATTTTTTTTTCCATCTTAAGGATTGTATTCATGGATTTCATGGTGATTCAATTTTATCGGTACGAAGAGTATGATACAAAGATGTTTAGTGTGTATTTCAGTAAAATACCATCCCTTAAGATTTAAAACCTGTGAAAGTTGTTATTCTAGTGTGCTTTAATTCTATATTTACTTTATGAACGCCAATTGGATACATAACTAAAATAAGAGATACGTAAGAGATACATACATTGATTCCAAAGCCAATATAGGCTGACAGCGCATCTTATTTAGATGTGACATGGCTGGGATATTTCACCATCGATCAAGTGAACCCTATACTCGTCTTTTCTGCTCTATAATAATAATAAAAAAATTTAACTTACATCATCGTCCTCACTATCGCTACTTAGCGTGATAACTTCTTGTTTCGTTTCAACAATTGTCACTTCCTGATCCTCCATTACCTTCGGCTTCAATTCACCTTTCAACTTTGACTGAATTTTACTTTTTAAGTCATCAGCATTTATCAATTGTGTCAAATCAACAACAGCTTGATCATCAACTTCATTGTCCCTTACAGGGCTCGAGAAAGGTGAACATGTAAGTCTAGATGTATTGGAGTCGTCCAATTGTTTGGAAGTTTCCCCACTTTTAATACCTGTATATGGTAACTCTGCATTACTTCCAGAAGATGGGCGTCTTGACTGAAATAAAACATTAATTATAATAGAAAGCAAATAATAGCACATTCAACATTGCAATCAGACAAGAGATTAACTTAGTTACTTTAACATTGTTTAGCTTTAGCAGCACATATTATTATTTTTCTTAATTATTATTTGTTATTGTTTATTTTTTGGCCATACATGCACTTTAAGTGCAATTTTTTTTCTTTATCTTATAGTGAATGAAACTTACATCTTCAGATTCAATATAATCTGAATCGTCACTCTCATTATCCTTAGGAACTACACCCATTATACTCATTCTCGTTGCTCGAGACACAAACATTTGATCATCATTATTTTCATCATCTGTATGTTCTTTAGTTTGGTCATCTACGTCATATTCCTCTGTTACATCAGAATCGTCATTGCTATCTTTACTATGAGAACTTTCTTTTTTCTCTTCTTTATTGTCACTATCTTTACAATTATCAAAGTTTTTAGATATACTGTCACGATTTTCTTTGTCCTCATCGGAGTCATATATGTCATTTGTAATTAGATCAATTGTTGAATTAGGGCTATCTACATTTGTTTCATCACCACCTTGCTCACTATTATTGCTGTCATAACTCATATTGTGCTTATCTTTAAGAAATCTCTTGCTTTCAATTCGAGCTGGCGTACTCTTTAGACAGAAAACTTTTTTCTGTTTGTTATGTTCTATAACTATAGAGTTGTCAGTATCTGAATCAAGTTGCATTATACGCTTTTTATTTTTACGCCCAATAAATGGTGAGTCTGATGCTCTGGATGATTTCATTGAAGTTTTTAAAGACAGATCTATAAATATATACAAAAAATATATTATTAATTTTATTTAACTATATATTTACTATTTGTTTTAAAAGATTCAAGTATCAATTTGTTACTTTATACCTTCATCTTCGGAAGAACTTAAAACTAGTTTTTTTGGTGAAAGATATGATGTCACAGTCTTCTTTTGTAGTTCATCTAGAACAGAATAAATCATTCAACAATAAATATTATAAGCATAGTGAATAATGAAAGCGAAGAAATATTTGCAAAGCAATTCAAATTTTGTTGTTTTAACTTATTGGATACATTTACGATCAGTAATTGGATCATTATGTAAATAAATATATATGATTAAAAATTGACCATACCGTCTGATAAAGAGTAATCTGAATCATCTGATTCTGGTATAACAATCGTATGATTCTTCTTTGCTGGAGTTTTTTTAGGAGCAAACGATTCCTCCAACACACTATTTTCAATTTCACAGTCAGAGATTTCAGCTTCATTAGTTTTGTCACGGAATTCAAAAAATGAATTCTCCATGGCTATATTAATTTAATTAAACACTTTGGAAAAGCGTAAATTATAATAACAGCAACAATTAAAATACTAATGTAAATACAATAAATGTAACCATTTACTTAACTTACTGAATATATACCTGGTAAATATTATGTTTTGAAAGTTTTAAACGAAACGTTTTATAAGATGTATTGCTAGCAATAAAAAGTATTCCTTGGCCAATTAAAACTAATTTCAAAAATATGCACAACTAAATTTTCGATTCAAGAATTGTATCCACAGGCTATAAAAATTCTTAGCTATTTGTAATCCCTACATTTGTGAGTAATACCTTTTTTTATTGGCGATACATATAAATTCTAACTAAATAGTGCCTCAACAATTGACAATTGACTTTTATCTTACACCAAATATACTAAGAGTCATAAGTCAAAACACCCTTCATCAAACCAAAACAAAATATGTATTAATAATTATTATAAATGAAATATATAATAATCTTATACACGTTTACTGCATAGTATTTTTAATTGTTTTAAACTGTAACGTAACGAATAGCCTTTACTAAAATAACAGACATGACTGAAGTTCAGTTACAGGAGATTAAACTGGAACCAGACTCCGAACTTCGTTTTGAAGTCGAATCTAAGAATGAAAAAGTGGTCCTAGAGGTTTGTGAATATGGAGCTAAGAATATTAACTAATTTCAGAGTGTCTAAACTGAGTATTACGAATACTTTTTAAGGTTAAGAGCGGGTACGCCGAGTTATTTGGTACAGAGCTAGTTAAAGCGAAACCGTACGAGTTCCATACAGGAGCGAAGGTGGCTGTATTTACGTGGCACGGTTGTACAGTG
The DNA here is from genome assembly GCA_963661955.1 of Leptosia nina. Lineage (NCBI taxonomy): Eukaryota > Metazoa > Arthropoda > Insecta > Lepidoptera > Pieridae > Leptosia > Leptosia nina. The sequence goes on along the minus strand of CAVLEF010000009.1, from coordinate 7,827,836 downwards.
GAGTTACGTGGTCGAACTGAAGTTAGCTATGTAGCAAAGGAAACTCCAATGGTCTGTTGAACTAACGATTTGAAATATTAATATTTAGTTTTTAAAAGGTTATTTATTATATTATGTGTCACCTGTATAATGGACTGGTATTAGTAACCTAATGTATAGTTTACGCGAGTAGTACACATTTAAACACATTAACGTGGTGGGAGACAAGGGGTCTGCCCGTGACCACAGCTGCTGCAAAGCATCCGAAATGTCAGGCCGAAGTTAAAAATTATTTTCAAATAAGTTTAATTAATATATCACGTTTTAAACCGTTAAAGTGTTTTATTTAAATACCTAATTTCTTTTAAAAATTAATGAGAATAGATTATATAACTTTCTTGCAGGTAGTATATTTAAATGTCCATGCAGCCTTAGAACAGCAGCGAGTAGCTGCAGAACAGGAAAATACAAGAGGACCTGTTACAATGATTGTTGGACCTGGTGATGTTGGCAAATCTACATTGACTAGGATTTTATTGAATTATGCAGTGAGGATGGGACGTCGTCCTATATTTGTTGACTTAGATGTTGGACAAGGGCACATCAGCATTCCAGGAACAATAGGTGGAGTTTGTTTATATTTATATACAAAACATAATTTTAATATTATGATTATTATTAAACAGATATTCTTATAAGAAAATAAGTTAGTAAACTGGCTCTATGTTAAACAATACATTTATATTAAACTTTCACTAGAATGAGTCAATTTTAAGGTAGTCTCTCTAGCTTATAAAGCCCTAAAATGAAATACTTGATATCCCCCATGACCATGTAATGTAGGGTAAAATAAATAAAAAATAAGTAAAAGTGTTTTACTAAGGAAAATAATTAATTTTACTATTTTAGGTGCCTTATTAGTGGAAAGACCTGCATCCATAGAAGAGGGTTTTAGTCAGCAAGCGCCTCTGGTATACCATTTTGGACACAAGAGCCCCAATGAGAATCTAGAGCTGTATAACACAATAGTATCAAGACTAGCAGAAGTTATAGCGGAAAGGTGTGAACATAATAAAAAAGGTACTATTATATACACTATTGTTTTCAAAAGAGCAAGTGTTTATTAAAATATTATTGATTGACAAGACATCTATAACAGTTTTGGATGAATAGACTTGAATTGGTAACTTAAAATAAAATATTGATATAATTACTGTTTGTTTATATGAAAGCTTCATGTTGCTCTTTTATAACAAGTGATATATATTACAGCTTCAACATCAGGAGTTATTATCAACACTTGTGGTTGGGTAAAGGGAGCTGGTTACAAAGTACTGACTCATGCTGCTCAAGCATTTGAGGTAAGAGATGTAAATTTCTTACTGTATATATAAATAAATGATAGGAAAAAACGTTGGTGTAACTATTATCTCGATCAGATACATGGACATTATTCTTCTATTGAAATATTTATCAGTTTATACATACATTGTAACCTTCGTTTTCAACCTTGCTTTTGGGTGTCTAATCAGAGTTTAATAACTGCAAAAATTAATTATTTATTTCAGGTGGATGTGATATTAGTATTAGATAATGAAAGGCTGTATAATGAATTGAAGAGAGATATGCCAAAGTTCGTGAAAGTTGTGTATTTGCCAAAAAGCGGTGGGGTGAGTCCATCTTGATAACATATTATCTGAAAAAATAGAAGAGATTATAAACAAGTTCTATGTTTTATTTAAAGTTCGAAATTCCCCTTGTTTCTATGGGACAGATGGCAAAACAATTTTGTTTCTCCGGGATTGTCCTTAGTTCAATCCTTTACATTAAGATGTAATTATTTATTATTTTCTTACACATTATCTTTGCGTACCCACAAAGGCAGTAACATTCAACTGAAAATTTGAATCACGGGTCTTTCAAATAAAATAACCATCCATTTAATGCATTATAGAATATAGACTATGTATAATTTAGCAAGTGCATAGGTACACTGCATATTTGTATAATTATTAAACGCTAAATTCATAAATATTTCTTTATTGAAAATTATTTTCTATATCAGGTAGTGGAAAGATCAACGTCTCAGCGAGCTGAACTGAGGGATGGCCGTATACGAGAATACTTCTATGGAAAAAGGACACCATATTACCCGCACTCCTTTGACGTCAAGTTCTCGGACCTTAAGATTTATAAGGTACAACCTCAAATATGATTAAGAAATAATGCAATTTAATAAACCATAATTATTTAAAAAAAACATGTAAATGACTTCAGGTTGGAGCGCCGTCTTTGCCTGATTCTTGCATGCCCCTAGGCATGCGTGCAGAAGAGGCACTGACTAAACTAGTACCAGTATGGGCATCAGCAGCGCTTGCGCATCGAATACTAGCTGTCTCGTTCTCCCCTGCTGCTGACGAGCTTGCTCTTCACTCTAATCTAGCTGGATTTGTGTGTGTGTAAGTATTAGTCTGTATTTTAATTCCTCTACTATTCTATGTAGTAAAACTACTGCAATCGTTGATATGGCTATTATTTTATTTTTTTATAGGACCGCAGTAGACATGGAAAGACAAACGCTTACGATTTTATCACCACAGCCACGACCGCTTCCAAATACTATATTGCTTCTCTCAGAACTACAATATATGGATAATCATTAATAGGTAGCCCTTGTTTTAGTAATAAAACAATTGATAAAAAATAACACCTTTAATTCATAATAGAATGACTAGAAATACATTTATTTATTATTATTACGAACGATTATTCACAACATGAAGAGGTAGACAGCTAAAAAAATATAACATTAAATTTTATCAATAAAAAATTGTCTTTTTTAGGGCATGTCAAATAAATATAAATGAAACAAACCTATATTGACTCAACTACTTATGACAAAAAATTAAACAATAGAAGATAAAAGCTAATAACCCAACATTCAACCAAATAATTTTATATTGTCTTACAGAAGTCATAGTTGATAAATAATACACCAGAATAATCTCACATTAAATGTTTCCAATTCTATATCTTAGACTAACAAGAACTGCGTCCGGTTATTCTTCCGCAGCCGTCGGGATCCCCCCTGAGTGCTCCCGAGGGAGGTCGGGTTCGCGGCCGGTCGTAAAGTGTGCGTCTTTAGTGACGCACAGAGCGTCTCCTGGTGTGATCGTGCGTGGGCGGCGCGCCCTAGTACGCGGTACGCCCCCACCGAGCGAGACCACCGAGGTGGTCTTCATAACCGTAGCTAACAAGAACTAAGAGGCACTTCAAGGTTTTATTGGGACCCTATCAAAGTTCCATAGATTTCACAAAACCTCACATTGTTTATTAATGGACTAAACTTTTGAAGGCTAGTTTTGTTGTCTATTTTCTGTGGGTCCTACACCATCTCCTAAGTCTTTTATATGGGACTGAGCAAACTTGATTGCAACCCGCATCGCGTCTTGAACCATCTGCTCGCAGTTTATAAGGCTAACCTGAAATTATATAGTAATTAAACAAATTTTAAGAGTATAGCTATAAAGCTAGATAAAAATAGTTAAATTAAACTAACTTTAGTAGCATTCATTTGCGCATGCGTGAGCGGGGAAGTACCCGTCGTGTTTGGCAATATCTCCGCTTGGAAGATCGGCAGAATACAGCTGAGCCACTTCTCTGCTGTAAATGTTTCACTAACCAGCTCCTAAATGACAACAAATATAAAATTAATAATATTTATTTTTATGGACAAAATTAATCATTTATTTGAGATAATTGAGCTTTGAGATTATGTACAATACCTGTTAATTGAAGAGGATTCTCGTGGTTAATTAATCTTTACCTGTGGCACTCTAGCGACGGCAACGATAACACCTCCGGCGCATCCCATCAACATTGCAGGGAGTTCCCCGCTCGCGACGTCACTTATTTGAACCTGTGATGTAGCCGTGTCCAAAGGCGCTTGTTTGTCTATGCTGGGGTGTAAATGTCCTGTATTGTCGATGATCTCATCTACGATTTGCGAAGTGTCTGTGCTCGGACTTTTAGAATAAGTTCTTATATAATCTCCTGTGTCTGTGTTTTGATGCAAACTTTTGTTTGACGCTATATCCATCGTTGTTTGCGGGTAGGTACGAGTGTTAGCTAAAGAAAGAGCGGCAGCGCGTGGTTGCATGAGGTAGGAACAGCGAAGAAAGTGGACGACAAAGCGGCGCCCTTGGCGCACAGCTTCGTAGCAGGCTTCGTGTATTTCAGTTTCCGCTATTGATCTGAAAGGTAGAAATTAACGTACAAACTAAAATAAATATATCAACAACACAAACGTTCAACTTATTATTAGATTAAGATTTTCAGATGTGTGCAAACTTTGTTATTAAAATAATTAAAATTTGGTAATTTGTGTGTGTGTTGTGTTAAAAGTATTTTCTTTTTGTTTAATTAATTTAGTAGTTAATAAGATTTTGAAAATATTTACTACTTTGTGAGGTTGTAAATTTTTTGCATCAACTATTTCATATTGTAGATAACAGACAGCTTTTAATAATCTTCACTTACTGCAAAGCAACGTCGTTTCGATTGGCCGCTTTCTTGAGCAGAGTATCGAGCAATTTCTGGCAAGCCAAATGCTCGCCACACGGTGCCCCCACCTCACAAAGGGTTGCCAGTTGTTGACGAATGCTATCCACTTCTTCCTTTACTCGTTCAGGATCAGCTAAATCTATCACTTGCGATAATTTTTCCGTTCGACAGAATAATTCTCGGGCCTATATAACATTGGATAGCACTATTAGATTCAGGAAAACAATAACTAAAAATTAACGCACAAAATAGTGAAAACATTAATATTGTTTACATGTTATTGCACACGAAGGCACTTTATAATTTGAAAATCGAAAAGAAATTAAAAAAATTTTCGACTCGGGCAGGACTTGAACCGGCATCGTCAGCGTTTCATGCTGTTGCTCTACCAATTGAGCTACCGAGTCAGAGCAACAGCACGGAACGCTGACGATGCCGGTTCAAGTCCTGCCCGCGTCGAAAATTTTTTCAATTTACCTTCGATTTTTTAATTACACACAATATTATTTGTGTTCTTTACCTGTGTCGCATAATCGCCAGTTAGCGCATACAAAGTGGGCGTATGGGTTGTCGCCCCTTTGACTGAAGTTAAACAAAAGTCGTCGATGACACCAGCATGAGGGACGTGCGTTCCACAACATAATTCCCTTTAAATAAAAATAACAACGTAATTATTGTTTCACAGTGAAAATTTAGATTTGATGTCTTAAAGTTTCTAGAGAGCAACTTTTTGCTATGGAAGGCTGTGGTAGTGGGTTCGAGTCCAGTCCGTATTAAACTAATAATGTAATGGATTGAGCATTTGATAAAGCGGGAAACTGTAGCGTCCCAATTTGTATGAAGCTATAATATGTAACAACATTAAAATATTATATAGTTAACTATCAACCATAGGTTATGTTAATTCTTACCTAGAGATCAAAGGAGCTGAATAAGTGACTAATCGAAGCCCTTTTTCTGGATATGTCTCACCAGGGACAGTCATTACAGCATCTTCACCAGTCAATTGTGTACTATCTATTATTCTTGTAGCGACAGGTGCCTTTGATTGTATCGATTCCCTGCAGCATATATAAAAGTCTTTATGACTATATTATCACTTAAGGCAAAAACCTACCAAAATATTGGTTTAATTCTAAGTAGCTAAGTTATTTCTTCCAAACAAAATTAGTAACATTATTAGAAATTTGATATAAATTCATTTTTTATATATTATGTACAACACACAGTTCAAATTATTTAAAACCATATTTTTTTTATATAAAATTACTTAAAATTTCTTTTGAATTCTTTAATATTTATCATTTAGCACAATCAAACTCTGTTTTTTTTTAATGTAGACTTGAATAATATTAAATAAAAAACTACAATTACCGTATTAATTGCTCAGCTGCTAGCATCCGTTTCTGAGACAACTTCTCTCCATACACAACTAGACTCAAACTTAGTCCTGTCGCACTGACCTTGGATCCAATTTGACAAACCACACTATCTGGCAAGACTCTGCGTATTGCCGCATTCAGTAAATGTACACCACTGTGATTCCTCATTAAACTCAACCGTCTATCATTATTTATTTCTAATATCACGTCGTCATTATTTCTCACATATTTACTATCGCTAAGTATTTTAAAACATCCTTTGTGTATGACAAAGTCACGGATTTTAAACGCACTATCTACGATTAATTTAATGTCTTTGTTAAACTTTATTATTCCAGTGTCGCATATTTGGCCACCGGCTTCTGTATAGAAATTTGTGCTTTCAGTCACAACATAGTATGGTCTAGTTTCGCATGCTTCTAAAAAGTCAATCCATTCGGCATTTTCATTGAGTATCGCGACTACCCTTGTTCTTAATGGTGGGAATGAGACTTTATCGTCCACGACTCTGTACTTATATTTACTTTCATCATCGGTGCGTTTAACGCCACTTTTAACTATTGTTTCTAATGCTTCATCAAATAACACTCCTTTTCTATCATTTTGCTCCTTGAAGGACGCTTTGTGTCGCATTTTATGTTGCGACAGGAGTTTCCAGAAGCCCTTCTTGTCAATCTCCATATTGTTTAGAAGAGCTATTCTCTCGATTATGTCTTCTTGGAACCCATGTGTGTCGTACAGCTTAAAAACAACTTCTCCTGGTATTATTTTGGATTCACACTTCTTCACACTCTACAAGATTGAATACACATTACACTTCTACAGAAAATAGATAAAATCGTACTATCACTTCTATGTATTTTTATTTTAATAAACTTTAAAATAAAATAAAAAAATTCTTCAAAATTACCAATATTAAAAAATTTAAACTTACCTCCTTAAACTCTTTATATCCAAGTGCAAAACCAGCTAATTCAACATCACTTAGGACCTCAACTTCAGGATATTGTTTGACTAAATCTTTCCATTTCTTTTTCAAATTTGAACGCATCTTACGATAGCTATCCCCCTCGTGTTCTAATATTAATATGGCATCTTTCTCTTTGATACTCAGTTCGGGATATGTGTTCCCAAGGATTTCTGCTACATGTTTGTAAAGGATATTGAGAAGATTGGGATTTTGAAAGACATCGGAGCAGATCTTAAAAGATTTGCGCATTATTTGCTTTAGGTTCAAACTGAAAAGTATTTGTATTGTTGTTAACAAAGTGATGTATGAACTTCTATTGACAATGTGATGTATAAGAAACAAATAATAATTTTAAAAATATTAATCAACATAATAATACCTTGTAGCAGGAAATACTCCATCAGCCAAACATACACTTATCATTCTAGCGTGATCCGCAAGACGTCGATAATTTTGATCTAAAATGGCATCTTTACTATAGCTACTGCCATATGCTGAAACCTTACTGTTCTAAAACAAATAGTATTTAAATAATTAAGAACTAATTATATTTTTAAATCAGTTAGTTGCATTCATTTCTATTATACTTATTTAAAATTTGTTAAGTGTAATAATTGAAACATTGCAATACAAGACAACAGTTTTAGACAAAGAAATAACATTAACATACCTTCTCAATAGCAGCTATGATTGGTCGAAACAAGTCTGTGTCATAATTAGATGGAACACCCTGTAAGAGTGCAGACATTCTTTCCAATCCCATTCCTGTATCAACATGGTGTTTCCGAAGATGAGACACTTTACCATTGGCTTCTCTAAAAATTAAAAAAGAAAGTGTTTACTAAATTATTTTAAGTAAATTATAATATAAGTAGGTATTATTGTAGTCTTTAAAACAAACAGTAAGTCTGCACCAGAAACATTGTTTTAGGATTACTTAGAAGCTGAAAGGTGCAAAGTCTGAAAACTCTAAGTTATAAAATAATACCTTTAGCTAACAAAGCTATTGTATTATATTACTAATGTGTTAAAAAAGAATTGTCCTAACAATATTTGTGAAACGATAATTTTAGAATAGTATTGTTTGTTCGTATTTAGAATATTACAACTACATAACGGCTGATTCAGAAATGATAAGCCTCAAAAGAGATACTAGTCATATTGCAGCAAATTTTATAAGAAGTATCATAGCTGAACTCATGGGCAGAGTCTAGGTTGTCACTGGTATTTGTGCTTGGAGTAAATATAAAGTGCATATAGCAGTGTTTGAGAGAAAATATTTGTCATATACAATTGTAATTCTGGGTTGAATATATTTAATACTTTATTTATATAAAAGCAAAACGCTTACCTATTACATTGTATAAAGACTAGATTCCATATTTCAGTAAGGCTCCCATCTGGGTGTATGTAGTGTATTTCTGTACAGGGCCCACAAGGGCCAGTTAAACCCATCTCCCAGAAGTTGTCCTTTGCATCGCAATCCTTAAGATGACTTGATGGGACACTGAAAATAGTTTACAGTAAATGGTCCTTTTTATTTAGTTTAGGGTTTGACTTTATGTCACCATGTCATTACCATAACTAGAAACACAATTTGTTGCCAAATGACTCGAATTTATAAAACCTACCTGTTCTTGTATTAAGGAAGTAGAATGAACAATTTGCCATTACTCTATCTTAGATTTCATGCAACAATCAATTTAAAAATAATCAATAAGCACCATAATTATCATTACATTATTGATAGATTAAATTTACTTTGTTACTCATTAGTCTATTTTTAGATAGGGATATAGATATTACTAATTATTTTAATCTATTTTTGGGCTTTGGTCTTTTAGATATTTTAATAAGAGGAGACAAAAGCAAGAACTTACCCTATCTCTTTCCAAATATCCCTACACTCCCTGTCCTCAGTGAGGCCAATACTGACATCTCCACCAAAATAAGTGACAAGCAAATTATCAGGTTTTAATCTGTATGGTCCGAGAAGGAGGTCCCATGCCATCTTGCAGGCTTCTTTCTAAAATAATGAATTTTAAGGGATAAAAAACACTGTATTATAATATTTTACACAGTTTTGAATTTAATTGAAGCTGCTGTAGCAATATACAAACTGTAAGTACTGGTAGTGTAGTGAAACAAAAAATTAATACATATCTTTCAAATTTATTAAACATTTACCTTATAATAGTCCCCAAATGACCAGTTGCCAAGCATCTCAAAGAATGTGTGGTGAGTACTATCTAAGCCAACTAGATCTAAATCATTGTGCTTACCACCTACTCTCACACATTTCTGGGAATTTACTGCTCTGGCGCTTGGAGGGTCAACTGTGCCAAGAAATACTCCTTTAAACTGAAATAAAATCATTTTTCCATTGGTTCTAGAAATCCATCTCAGGAACTAATGTAAAATATTAAATTAAATGCTTTTACTGTATCTATATAAATGAAATGTATACCTGGTTCATTCCTGCATTTACAAACGGTACAGTTGGATCGCATAGTGGAACAACAGAACTAGATTTAACATACTTGTGTCCGTGATTTACTATAAAATAGTCTATAAAAGATTTTCTTATATACGCGCTAGACGATTTTGTTCGTATTTTTAATGACTTTTGTGAAATACCACTTCTGACCGGTATTCGCAACATTTTTGAAGTGCTTAGTCTTATAAGATATTTTTCTTGTATTGCAATTGCAAGTCAAAAGAAATGTAAAATATTGTACATGCTTCTACAGTCATTCAGTGCAATATCTCCATTAGTCAGTATTTCATATAGCTTCGCATTTTGTAGAAATAATTTAACTTCCCAAAATTTTGCATAAGATTTGGCACAAAAGTTCAAGTACGTACAAAAATACTGCAGATTATATTTAATCTTGATACAACTGACTTTATGTTTATAGATACACTATCTATTTTCTTCACCACAGACATAAGATAAAAAACAGAACCTGTTCATAAGATCGGTACATTCGGAATTCAGATTTTCATATAAAATTTTGGAAAGAAACAGCGTAAATTGTTAATCTTGATCTTGAATCACCTAAAGCAATGACTTTTAAAAAAGGTTACAGAATTTGTTTGCGACTTGAGTTTTCGGGGTTTTTTAAATAAAACACTTTTTACGAAATATAGTTGCTTTGTTTACCATTTAAACCAGTCGCAAAAGTTTTTAGATGTGTTCCTTTTTTTTTAATCTTTGACGAATAACATTGACATTTGACGGAACTCCGAAAGAGATTTTTGATTTCTATACAAACCATTAATTGATGCAATGTAGGAATTATAGGATATTTGGTATTTAAAAACAAATTTACCTCAGCTATATAACACGTGTACGACTTTCAGTGGCTATAAATGTCTGGGAATTGTTTACCTTTAGTGTTTCTACAATTGTACTTCTGTTTTGAATTTTGTTTTGATAAGGACACGTCAACCTATTAATAGGAATAAACATGGATTATTTAAAAATCTACGTATTTTTGTTATGTGTTATTTTAACAACGGCAGAATTAGTTGGTCCTGATAGTAAAAAAGAGGATGACGATGAAACCACAGAACCACCAGAAACCGAAGAGCCTGAGAATTATAATGAGATAACATCGGCTATGCGAAAAGAAATCAAAATGCTTCAAGAATATGCTGATGTTATGTCAAAGAAGTTGCTAAAAGATGAGGATAATAAAGGTAAATCTTTATACATCCAAAAAGAGTCTTATTAGATTTTTTTACATGTAAACGGCTAAACTCTTAAACTCTCTTTGTAACATGTAACTAGCACCCACAGTTAAATTATTATTTTGCTTTTAACATTCATAAATCTTAAATAGATAAAAACTGCAAACATTGTTGACTTTAATTTTCATTGTCACTTTACAGAAAAAACGGATAAAGATGAAAATATGGAACAAATGGAATACACATTCAAATTAATCAAGAATAGTTTTCTTAGACAGCCTGAGCCAAGCTGGGTTGAAACGGCAAAAGGCTTGCTAGATTCATCTGACAGTGAAATTGGGGTAACTATACAAAACAACTTTGTGAACTTCATATTATTGTTTAAACTTACATTTTTAACCTAATTATGCATAAGGGTATTAGTGAAAAATCTTTTGATAGATATAATATTTATGTATATCATTGTTTTTCCCATCTAAAAAACAATGATATTCTGAACAATGGGTTCAAAAGCCTTACACAATTTATATTTATGTACTTCCATTTATATTTATAGAAACCTGAAGAAAACCCACAAGACTATTTAGATAGCCTGCCACCACCACCAAAAGAAAAAGAAATTATACTTACGCCTGAAATGCAAGAAGGTAATAAAAAACATTGAAATATTTTCTCTTGTGGTAATAGACTTATTTATTATACTGGTCCTGGCATGTACTGTTTTCAATGCAATAATGAATCAATAATTATGTTGCTTTTGTTGACAGCCAAGGAGCTCTTTGATGCAGCGATGAAGAAAATTGACAAAAGATCTTCGGACTTGCGTGGAGCCATTTTGCAAGTGAAGCAAGCGGCAGACCGTGGTTATGCACCTGCTAAGATAAAATTGGCATGGTCCTATGTATTTGGAGAGGGAATGGAACTAGATGTTGACAAGGCTCATAGAATATTTGCAGAACTTGTTGAAGAGGGAAATGCTGATGCTAATGCTGTTAGTAAAGCTTTGATTTTAATACAACACTATAACTTATCCAAACGGAAAGCAAAGACTGTAGGAGTGAACAAGTGAAAATTTTTCTATTTACATATTGTTCTATTGTAAATGACAGTCCTCACCTATGAATAGTACTATTACGATAGAAGATTTAACTTTTTGTTCTTTATTTATAGGGTATGGGATTTTTATACGCTACTGGTGTAGGAGTACCAGTGTCACAAGCAAAGGCATTAGTCCACTACACTATAGGAGCTATTGGCGACAGTGACTATGCACAAATGGCTCTTGCCTATAGGCACTGGGTTGGTGTGACAGTACCTGGTTCTTGCTCCAAAGCAATGGAGTTGTACATGAAAGTTGCTGCTAAAGGTAAGAAATTACTTTTATGTGCTCCATGGTTTCTTTATATGCACGTTACTCTGTCTAAATTTCCTTCTTTTAAATAATTTTTCTTTATTACACTTTCATATAAAATATTTTTACAGTCGCTAGTCAAGTTACATTCAGTGGAGGTCCGGCTATTCAGCGAACGCGTTTGATCGATGAAGCCGAAGGCACTGGACCAACCGCAGCCCTTGACACAGACCTAATAGAATACTATCAGTTGCTTGCTGAGAAAGGAGATGTGCAAGCTCAGGTATATATAATTTCTTTGCAATATACTTCATATATTGTTATTCATCTGTTATATATAATCATCCTGGAGTATTTTTTTTTATTTTTATCTTTTGTATTTTTTATCACTACAGTAATCTTCATTTCAATGCTGCGAGCTATGTTATCCTCCTCGAGCCCACTATTTATATGCTAAACATATTAATAATTTTCGTAAAAAATGTGCAGGTTGGTCTCGGTCAACTACACTTTCAAGGCGGCCGTGGTGTAACACTGGATATACAGAAAGCGCTACACTACTTCCAGCAAGCTGCAAAGACTGGAAATGCCATGGCGAATGCCTATCTTGGAAAGGTGACTGTGGACTTATCATAATATATTATAACCATACTTCGACTTAGACTTATTAACATATATGACAAAAAATTGTATATCTTGAAACCCTACAAAATAATTAATCACAGATTTTATTGCTAAAAATAATGTTGATTTCTTTTACATTTTGTGCTAAATGCTCCTTGTACATATATTATGTAATTATAATGTGTTATTTACCTCCATATTAATGGGAAGTTTACTTTCTAGATCTATCTAGAAGGCGGCGATGGAATAAAAGCGAATAACGAAACGGCACTGCACTATTTTAGAAAAGCAGCGGAACTCAACAATCCCATTGGGCAAAGTGGTTTGGGGTTGATGTACTTACAGGTATTACTGTTATATGATTTCAAAGCTAAGATTAATTCTTATTAATATTTAGCTTATTCTCCTTTATTGTAAAAACTGGTCACTCTATATATAAATTGTCGTTGATAGGGTCGAGGGGTCCCTAAGGATCCTAATATAGCTCACAAATACTTCACCATGTCTGCAAATCAAGGGTGGATGGAAGGACAATTGCACCTTGGTTTTCTATATCTCAGTAAGTATTATCTATATTCGCTAATGTCCATACTTATTACTATAATGATGTTTTTTTCTTTACAATTTCAATTCTCTTATTTTTTTGCTATTTAGAGAGTAGTCACGTGCGCAGTGCGACGATAAATGTACACTACTTTTGGTACTTACTTATGCTAAATGTATTTACAATTAATTTCTTCTAATTTTCAGGTGGCACTGGAGTACGCCGTGACTTCAAGCAAGCGAACAAATATTTCTCCCTTGCGTCACAATCTGGCCACGTGTTGGCATTGTATCACTTGGCACAGCTACACGCCCAGGGCTTGGGTGTAATGCGTTCGTGTACTACCGCTACTGAGGTGATTAATTATTTCAATTTATCAGTTATTAGCTTGTTTATATATCTTTCATATATACAAAAAAATCTATAAAGCTAGCCTATATGCATGTTAACTGTAGCGTACTGCAATATTACTAATTATTGTAAAATTTAGTCAACATATCTTGTATAAACTACACAACATTTTATAATCTTCTACTTTTGATTGTAATAATCATGTGCGTCTTTAATGTTTCTTTTTGGTATTTCAAGCTGGATATAAACAATAAACACGATTTTCTTTTAACACAGGCTTTATTATTCGTTGTTTCCTATTTATTTTAACTTACCTTACTTATTTTATTAAATTCTTTATCAGATACAATTTCAAATGAAATATTTTTGAATTTTAGTAAGTGATGTGTGAGTGACCAAATGATTACTAAAAGCCGAAATTAAATGCTTGTTCCTTAGCTATTCAAGAACGTCTGCGAGCGTGGCCCCTGGTCATCCCGGCTTATGCTAGGGCAAGCAGCATGGCGCGCTCGAGACACAGATTCAGCCATGCTCCAGTACTTATCACTCGCCGAACGAGGCTTCGAAATCGCCCAAAGTAATGCCGCTTATCTACTGGATGATGGTAAGTCTTCTAATTAACCTTTAAAATTTCTAGGTTAGGTTAGAGCAAAATCACGGAACGCTGTGGATGCCGGTTTTTTCAATCTAAAATCGATTTTCATCTCATTAAACCAGGTGAAGTTCGCCTCTTCCCTGAAGAGGAAAGATGGCGCCGTGCGTTGCAGTTGTGGTCGCGCGCCGCTTCACAGGGTTGCGCGGCCGCACGTGTCAAACTAGGCGACTACCACTACTATGGACTTGGGACGAGTGTTGATCTAGAGGCTGCTGCTTATCACTATAGGTACAAAAAACAAAAAAAACATCAACAGCAAGATTACACTAGGGTATTATAATGTACATTGTAACATGAAGGTGCATCCTGAAAAACCTATAAAATCAATTTAAGTTACTTAAATCTCTCAGTACAGCCATTGATAGGAATCTTATATATGCAGTTGCCATTACTAAAAACTGCATATTTCCACTACTTCATTGAGAACGAGACGTCCTGGGTTCAAATCTCTGGTTAACGTTAAATTGTTTTAGTCGACATATTGCGGTAAGGTTAAGTAGGATTTCACACACTTCACATTTATTTAATACAGAATAGCGTCCGAGCAACTACACAATGCGCAAGCTACTTTCAACCTGGGCTATATGCACGAACGTGGATTGGGTCTTGCGCGCGATATCCATCTTGCCAAGCGTTGCTATGACTTAGCAGCGGACGCAGCGCCTGAGGCTAGGTTGCCAGCTGCGCTTGCGCTGGCTAGGCTAACCGCTGTGACTACATTTTCTTCGCTTATGGACGTGAGTATGAAACATACCATCTCGGTAATATATTTACGCCAGAACTTAAGATTGGCGTATAAAAAAAGGTATTATTTGATACTGTGCTATGCCTTTTAAAAAAATATATTTAGTATGGTTTACCTATTCAGAATTTTACACTTATAATATTATTTTCTATTCGTAAGGTATTGTCGTCTATATTCTATAGTCATACACACAACACGTCACACGTTTCTCGTTCTCCTCCAGGCGTGGAATAAGAACATTAACCCAAAAACAAAATACTTTACGTTACGATGAAATTGGTCACATATTAAAACAAACAAACAAAATACTTTATTGTCACTACAGTAGTACAAAATAAAATAATTTCAACAACATCAAATAAATGTAGCGAAAAAAGGTGGCCTTATCGCTAAAAAACGATTTCCTCTAGGCAACCTTTCAGATAGAAATTTACAATAATAAATGATTAGAAATGTTAAGAATGTTTTTAAAGTTTATTTTGATTCTTATGTAAACATTTCATAATTAACATTTTATGACATATCCTAAAGTTTTTATATTGTTCAAAGAGGCAATAGAAGTAGTAGTAATTCAGAATACAGTAGTACAATAAAAATATGATAATTATTCAGTCTATATTACAGAGCCCACTCGCGATGATCTTTCTCTCGGGCGAGTCAACGCTGCTGTCCAACTGGGATGTCTACCTCATAGCATTTCTAGCAGCAGCACTGGGCCTGGTTCTATACTTGAGGAGACCACAGCATAACAACTGACGAAAATACCTCGCTTTTTGTGTTTCCCTAGCTTCTTCGACCGATGTTAGTTTAACGACTCAAGTATATATGTGCTGTATTAATTCCGTTTCATCGAAAACAATAGATTCTCATCTCGAGGTATTAAGTTTTTTAGGGATGTGAAGCCGTTGGCGTAAATTATTTTATGTATAACTTATCTATGCTATCGCGTGAAGGTAGTTAATATATTTTTCTAAGCAGCTTCATAGTATTGCTTCTCTAACGTAGTTCTTTATTTGTATGTGTGCACCATAGTGTTTTTAATTACTTGTACCAGTATTCACTGATGTACAAGGGCATTAAATGACAATAGAGAAATATCGAATGAAAGTATACTGGTATGAAAACGTTATTTAAAAAGTAGGCTGTGAAAGTAGGTCATCGCATTATTAGGAGATGTCAGTCATTTTGAAATTTGTATACGTTTAATTATTACTTTTAATAGTTCATTTCTATAAATGCAACAAGATGTAATTTTCACATTATTCCATTTTTGTGCAAATCTAATGTTTCCTAACTTGGATATTGAACTGTAGTTTTTTTTTTTGGAGAATTTGAATGAATGGTTTAGCTATAGCTGTCTTTTTTTGAATTCATGGTGCAATAAAGGGAAATTGTGTAATAGCAATAACAAAATTTTAATAAACATTCGTTTGAATTACTTATCAACCCATGTTAAGTAGTGTTCAAAATGGAAAATCAAAGAAATTTATAATGTAAATAAAATTATTTATTAAGATATGCTGTCTTTGAAATGTGTTTCGTTTTTAGACTGAAGTTATCAGAGAACTGGAATATAGTCTAAGAAACTTTTTAAACATAGTTCCTATATTTTATAAAATTAGGGGATACTAAAATTTGAGTTAAATGGATTTAAAAAAAAACAAAAGAGTATTTGTGTTAAAATCCCTCATTATTCATCATATACAAACACATCATCATACATTATAATAAATCATGAACATGGCGATTAAAAAGATGATTATTTTCTGTCTTTATATATGGTTCTGTTGCATTTCTAATAATTCAATTTTTCTATCAATATCTTCAGCGGTTATTGTATACTCTGCTAATTCTTGCTTTATGTCGTTGCAGTGCTTGTTTCTTTTCTAAAAATATTTGAAAATATATATTTGTTACGATTATCTTGAAATGAAACATTTTTTCTTAATTAAAAGTTAAAAACACATGTTTTGTGATATATACCTACGCTTGTAAGGATTACTTTTATTTATTTTGTTAGATAAGTAAAAATGTGCTATTTTAATATTATATAATAGTTACCCAAAATTGCGAGTACTCAGGCGAAACTGATTCCAGAAAAGCTATCTTATCTTCCATCTCTTTCAGTCGTTTGTAGATATCTGATGAAACTGGAGTGGTGCTGAGATAAGATTCGATAACGTTGACTCGTTCAGCTATTGAATGCGGTAGCTTCGTGTCTACTGGCTCGTCCGTTTGAGGCTCGTGGTGCACTGTTTGTGGGCCCCATTCGTTGTATACCCGGCATACTGAAACACACGTATAAAAATAAGTCTCTTAACACTCGAGAATGGCGGCTCAATTTTCATGGATTTTATGTCTCGGTCCCGAAAGCAAAATACTTATACACTAATACATCAGAATGACACAGCAAAAAATAAAAATCATTTATTCATGTATACATGTAGTTACATACGTACTGCAACCATTAAAATTTCAAAACAATTAAAAATTTTAGTTTTGGTAGTTCTCCAATTAGGGGCGTAGAACGAACGAGAAGAACCGGCAAGAAACTCCCCGCCGCTCCTTTTGTGCCAACTTTTTGTTACAAGTTCCAAACGCACTTAATGTGTACATCTTAAAATTGTTAAAGCGGGTCCACCAAGCCGCAAGCATTGTTATCATTTTAATATTGATTAAGATAAGTCCGCTCTACTTCGCGTGGACTTGATAGGACTATAGGAGTTATGCATATAGATCTCTCAAGAAACTTACCCTTTAAATGTCCTTTTGAGTCACTTCTCTTCACAAACTGAGTTCTCACTCTAGCGCACGTCTCCGTATCTTCCTTCTCACTCTCACCAATGTTCGGAATAAAATCGTGAATATTACTCAAATTCACTTGTGCACGTTTTCTCTCAATAAAATTCTGTATACGTTTCTGAATCTCTTCGTTAGAGACATTTATTTGAATTAAGTTTTTGTCAACAGTACTTCGAGTGAACGAAGGTTCCTTTTTTATGTCACGACCTGGAATACCATAAGATTTTGTTAAATAAAAAACAGTTTCAAAACGCAAAATATTTATTCTTAATGTACTTTAACACTTAAATCTACCCAAACCAAAAACTCATCTTAACTAACGAGGTATGTACTATCAGTTTGAATTGCCTTTCGTATAATGTGCGTGCACTTAAACTATGATATTTAAATAAAGTTTCATAAAAATAATGGAAGACTACATCGCCATATATAAAAAAGGCGACGGTAAAATAAACGTGAACATGTACGTATACAGTTTTCTTAAATCTTAAACAACAGCAATTTTCAACCTCTGTTATCACTCTTTAGCATATTAACAATAACATTTTATAGAGTTACCTCTTCACAACTAAGTTCGAGCGCCAAGTTAAAATGAAAATAAAAAAGCTTTTAAAGAATTAGAACTAGAACTATGCAAGAAAGAATATGAGAAGCGAAAATAAAAATAATACAGCTTAAATCTAGCTAATGAAGCATAAAATCTACATAACATAACACTTAGACAATAATATATATTTAGGAACACAATAATATCAATGCTAATTGCTTAAAATTTTGACAAATAAAAATAGAAGAATCTTCACATTATATTATATATTTAGTAACACATCAGATAAGTGCATGTTAAATAGAATTTTTACCACATTTATTTATACCTTTAAGGTGTGTTTATTAAGCTCATTTATTATATTATTTGATTGAATATAGTAATGAGAACTCTTCTAGTCTGATTTATTTTATAATGGCAATCAGCACAAATACAATAGAGAATTTTAAAAACAATATCCACCTGGCAAATCAGACAAGAAGTTTTTCGTTAACTATACTTTATGAATAATGTGAAAATTCCCTTTAATACTTATGCAATCTAAACTCTCTGAGCTCTCTTTGACCACGCACATTCCACATTCTCCTTCCAGACAGGCTCGCTGTCTTCATAGATCTCTTTTTTCCAAATTGGCACATTCGCTTTTAAACTGTCTATGCAGTGGCTTACTGCATCCAATGAATCTCTTCTATGAGGACTGCTTACTGCTATAACTACAGATGCTTCTTTGCATGGTACAGCACCAAGTCTGAAACATGCAAACAATATAATCAGTCTTCACTAAGATGATGATTATCACATCCTCTCATGATGGCGTGATATCGAATGCAACCTCTCATCCATGACGACCGAGAAATATTACAAAGAGAAGTAAAAAATTCAGTATTTGAAGATAAAAGGGATTCCTACTAAAAATTAAGTTAAGTAGCTCAAGGTCAGAAAAAAAATAAAAAATCCGTCCGAGCATAAAATAAAAAAGCCTTTTGAGTTTAATGCATGATTCAGATAGAGTGATAGGTTTAATATAGTACTTATTCAGATTCTTCTTTGATGTATTATTACTTTACATTACAACAAAATAAATATAGAATATACTAAATTATACTACATCATATCTCATAATTTGTGACAGTTTATCTAGTTGTGTTGTGTTTGTGGTTGGTATAAATTTGAATGTAGATGAAATGTTATTATACAAGTACCAAGGTCACAGCTGTTGATTATTATTACACTCAGATAACAACTGTTTTGAAGTACATATATTGCATGATGTAATTTCTGTAATGATAAGGCATTAATGGTAATTTGATGTCTATATTAACAAGGACCTATTTAAAGAACGCAACTAGCACAAAAAGTAAAAAAGACTAAATGGATTTAAAATTTACCTATGATAAATGGCTATGCCATATACAGATGGCCACCTGTTTCTCACTTCATCACAAATACTCTTCATAGCTTTTAGGGCCATAGGTTCATATGCTTCATATTCAAGTCTTATTACCTGGAAACCGTAATATATATATAAGACCCAACATAATTTCGCCATATACTCAGTATTGTGCCTTTATGAATCAGCTATATTGATTAATTTTTCTGTGCATCATAAAAGTAATTTAATTGAAAAAACATCCAATCTTTAAAACTGAAATTATTCACAATGTTGTAATAGTTTATCTAAGGGTCAAACCAATAACATACTAACCTTTTTCCCTTCAAAATTATCTCTAGTTGTTCCAACAAAAATAGACACGGCACCACAGCTATCGTGGACTACTAAATCACTAATATCATCTATCAACAGCTTATCAAAAGTTAATTTTATATAATCCATGGTGGTTTTAACCTCCGCTTAGTGGTGGTATAACAGCAATATTGTCAAATTCGTTTATTACTATTTCTCTGTCTGAACACACTTCTTCATTCTTTGCTAATAAAATATTGTCCTTTATTGCTTCAAGGTTATAACGATCTATAATTATCCTGAGTAGCTGTTGGTAAGTGATTTTTTCAGGTAATGTTATTTTTGCTTCCCTTCTTCCTGCCAATTCCTTAGATTTCGCAAAGAAAAGGACTCTTACAGTGACACCATGCTCAATTTCCATGTTTCATCCTAAAATGATGTTTAAACAAAATTTTATTCACTGGCTTGATATAATTTTACCAATATCGGATATAACTTGAAAGTGGTTCCTATTGTATTCGTACTACTTACTGAAGCGTTAACAGAATACAATTAATTCAAATAGACCGACACAATATGATAATAAATAAATATACACTACACAAGTGATCGAAAAAAATATTACTAATATAATACGGCGAATGTCTAAGCAACACTTTATGTGGCATCAGTCACAAATTACAATTAATGAGACCTTGGGACACTTGTTATTATAACAAGTGGGTTATTTCATAATGTATATGATATTAGAAACAATATTTAAGTTTGTGAAAAACTTTGTCAAAGTTATTAACAAATTTTATTTCAGTAAATTAAAAACGAATTAAAACATGGCCTTAGAGTTTTAAAAAGCACATCTTTAAATTTATTTATTATTACCTTATTTCCTAAGTTTGAATGCTCATGCTCGGATGAATAAAAGTTATAGCTTTCAAAGCATTGACAATACGGTGTTACCAACTCCTACAGAATATTCCAATAAGTTAAAAATACACATTAATTTCAAGCAATTTGAAATAGCTGTGCATTTATTTCATCCACAAATACACATCTTTTACATTTTCACATAAATTAAACAGTAAAGTTGTAATACTTAAAATAAACGAAATTGCTTTGACGTTTTTCTCATGGATACCATGTTTTAAAAACCATTCAGGATATGGATTTTAGAATAAGGCGAATTTGTTGGCCTGAATATCACACCCCTAAAAATCTAAACCCCTTAATTAATGTGCTTCCAAAAATACCGTTAGACTGTTTTTCCCCAAACTTAGGAGAAAAACTCCTTAGTCGGTATCACTATAAGACTGACCAGAGAGTGCAAATGTAGTAGAGGAATCTCTTTTCCTGTGATATAACATGACATGTTATACCAATTTATTTATTATAAGTTTAAACGAAGAAAGTTGTGAACAATCTTATTATTTTTACTTTTATTTTATTTAAACAAGTTTGCCTGTTAATCGAACAGTCTGTGGCAGGATTTACAGTTATCTATGACTTGGCACTGACAGATGTCATTGAATTTGACAAACCATTACGATTTGTTATTTTAAACGACAATAGCATTTGAGTTTAACGGCCAACCGCTTTTTGGCAAAGTTCCCTAAGGCGCGTGAGTTAAATGAACGTCGCACTTTTAGTACAAAAAAGTTATAATTAGATTTTCAACAGTGAGTTACGTTCTTTCGACATTTTTGTTTGTATGTGACATTCTCATTTTGGTATTTATTTTCAACTTTTATTAGCAGTTTTGTAGACTTATTCGTGATGAAGTGCAGTGACTTAACTAACAAAAAGTGTACGGTGTAACTTTCACAAACCTAAATAAACACAGGGATTGTGTAAATAAGTTGTTAAACATGTCTCATGTAGTGCCAATGGATTTGGACATCATTGAAAATGATTTTGATAATAAAGAAAATTCACATCAACATAACAACGCTCTGCCGAAAACTACTGGCACAGAAAAAGGGTATGAAGATATAAAAGTATCAGAATATAACATGAAACTCACAAACTCAGCATCGCCATCTACGGTTGGTATGTCCAAAAGCTTCACATCACATACTGATTACAAAAGTGTAACTTCAGTGGAAGACAACTTGGTTAACACTAACTTAACACAATCACTGAATGTATCTTCCACGAATACTGATAGTTTACTAAAATCCCCAAAGTCTCTACCGCTTCAAACAATTTCAAGTGATGGTTATTTAGATATTAACAGGAATTCACCATTAAGACATTCTTTGGATGCTGCAAACAATAATGGCACAGTTAATGTAGTCAGTGTTGATAATTTATCTTTACCAAGCACATCTTCATCTCTGGCACATACACCAGAAGCAACAACACCAACCAAAGATATACCGAAGCTTGAGGAAGGTTCGCCCATTATGAGAGGATTAAAGAGTGTATTAAGTATGTTTAGGTCTTCACAAAGCCCAATTCCACCTTTTGAAAATAATAAATATGATGATAATAAAGATTTCCATTCTGCCTCCGAAGCTATAGTGCCAGTCATAACAGACCAAACAGCGTCAGCATCAACTCCTATTAAAAATAACAGTCATTCTGAAAGTACTAACAATTCATTTAAGGAAAGTATTGTCTTTAATAATGATCTAGAAAGAGAGTTAAAATGGAAAGAAGATTCTGCTGTATTTTTTAAAGAAGAGAAAATACCAATACATAAATTATTATTTCCTTGTCAACCCACCTCAGCTGTTAAATCATCTAATAAGTTTAAAGAACAGATAAACAAAACAGTTGAGAACATGGATATATCTGAAAATGATATGGTCGCTGAAGACAAAGTCTATATAACAGACCCACAAAATAATGATTTTAATAATATTGAATCTGATAATGAGTTCTTAGATTGTGAAACAACATTCAATAAAACTGCCAATTTGGAGACATCACAAAAAGCAGTGACTGAAATATTACCAGCCACAAAGGAATGTTTAAATATTGACATGTCTATTGTAGATAGTGATAATAAATATGTAGCCACCATTCCTACACAAGAAATTAATCTTGAATCAGATACCCAAAATCTAAATCTCAGTCAAGAAATTGACTATAATGCCTTGACACAAAATATACAGCTTGTATTACCAGAATTAGTAGAAAATTCAATTAAAACTGTTACTGCTGACAGCGTGGCAGAAAATAGTTGTAATGTACATTTAGATATTGAGCCACAAAACATAAGAGATTCTGTTGTTCTTGTTACTAATGTTGAGACAGAAGCCAAAACAGCTGAAACGATTAAACTTAACGATAATGTGAACAAGGGCTTTGAGAAAATTGAGGAGAAAGTATCTGGTGTTATCAATAAAAATACAACTGTTACTGTTGATATTTCTTTGCCTACAACTTTAGATAAATGTTTTAATGACAAATTATCAACTGGAAGATTAATACCTATTAACACTGATGCAGATACTAAAGTAAATGAAACTATAAATATAGACCACTCTTTTAATAAAACATTTGATTCGAATAAATTTGATAGAAGTAATATCAATCTTTCTAGAAACATGGAAGTAGAAAATATTTTAAGTTGTGAAACTAATGAAGGATGTATTGCCTATTGCACTGAAGAGTCTAATAAAAATAAAGACTTAGGAACATTCAATAGTAAATCAAATGAAGAACTACCAAAACAGCCTGAAATAGGGTTAATGGCAGTGACAAATTTAATGAATTGTGTTGGAAATACTACAATTAGTCAATCTAGTGCATCGAAATTGCCAGATATTGTTCAAGAAGAACAAAAATCGAATGAATGTGCAAGTTTGGACATTACTAGCAATGTAGTTGTTGAACCTAATGTTGTTTTAAATGACAAATATTCTGACAGTGAAAAAACCTACCATGAGCCTGTAAAATCAGATATCTCAAATAAAACTATTGGTTTAGATACTAAATTGCATAAAATACCAGAAATCAGTAATGAAATTGAAATTAAACACTCTGTCTTAAATACAAGTGGTACGGCTAATACCTTAAATGATATATACTCTTCTCAACTTGAACAGTTAGAGCACCCAAACCAGGATATTAATTCTATGATTTTAGACAGTACCAAAGAACCAGTGCACAATGAAAGAAAATCGGCTGAACCTGACGCAGCCATAGACGAGGTTAACAGTATTAACCTTCATAATCCTCCTGACAATAATCCTAATACAGTTAATGAAACCATCGCGCATGATTTAAATATAAATATAGCTAATCTTGGTAATGATGTTTTATTGGGTGAAAATATCAAGGACGAAATAGCAAATATTTGTGAGATCCAGCCTCATTTATTAGACAATAATGTGGTCGGTTCGGACTTACTCATTATAAAGAGCTTAGAAAACGAGTTCACTATTGCAGATCAAGACGTTACAAATGATTACAACACAGGTGTAATGAATGAAACCGAAACACATATAACATCTTGGAGTGAATTAGTGGAAGGAAAAACTGAACAACAATTATGTCCTGAAATTATTCAAATAACTGAATTAAATGGTGATTACAAATTAAAAAGTAATGATAACACTTCAGTTAATATTTCTCAACCACAAATAGTTTTCAATGATATAGACAATATTGAAGCTAATAAAGTAAATCTTGACCACTCGGGATCAGATAAATTAAAGGCATTGGTTCGGCATTCGCTTGAGACCGAAATATCGTATAATGTCATTACAAACAGTTGCGAGTTAACTAATCAAAATCAAGAGCATACAAATTTTACTATATCCAGTCCTTTGACTCATTCTAAAATTGAAAGAAATGTTTCTTGTAAACAATTGAATCCTGATGATATAGCTGCTGCAATTGATGATCAACTGACTATTCAAAATATAGACATGTCTGAGTTACACACAACTATAACTAAAACAGATGAACAAAATACGAGTGAAAGTTTAGAAAAGCAAACCTGCGCGGATAATATAAGTATGAGAAAATCAAAAATATTAATAACTCCACCAAGGTCCCCTAAAATTGTTTCAAAGGGATATAACTTTAATTTTGATGAAATAGATGATCCTTTTGCTACTAAAACTAATGTAAGGTTATCACCACCGGCCGAATATATACTTGATGGCACATTTACACAAAATGTTAGACAATCCCAGACGACGATGGAACGGCAAAATGATACGCGTAAAATAAACACTACTTTTGATAGCACAATTCCAAACAATGACTATTACGAAGAAAATACTAAAGCAAGAAGCCCAGAACCAGCCATAGCAATTGAAGAAGAATTTAATGACACTAATGCTAATGAAGTAGAAAAAGACGATATTGTGCCGGAAATAATTTCCAAAGTCCATATGAAAAACGTTTTTAATATACCTGAAATCGAAGATAAAAATTTTAATCCGTTTGTCTCGACGTCGAAAATGTGTGTGTCGCCTGCATTTAATCAAAGTAATGCGGAAAATATGGATTCAGACATCGACAATCGACAAAATAGCAAAATGAACGATGTAAACATTTTGGAACCTAATGTCAGCGATTCCTCGCCAACATGTGCAGATGAAACTCTAAAAGAGACAAATACAGAAGATGAGGATACTGTTGAAGGACCTTTTCTGGAGACGGAAGATATAGCCCAATTTGAGAACAACGTCGATATTGTTTATAATAACGTAAAACAGGATTTAATTGAAAACGAGTTTGAAAAACAGAGCGAAAACGTCGATAATGAAATGTTTATAGACGCAGAAGCATTTGAGTTCTTGCTAAATCAAAATCAAGACAACATTGTTGCTGATAGCGGGAAAGAAAGCCTCTTTCTTAAATTTGATCCTTTGTTCGCTAAAAGAATTTCATCTGACGGGATATTTGCGGCTTTAAGTACTGCATCAAAGACACAAAGCACTCCAAAGAAAAAAGGGCAGCTTGAAAATGTTAAGGTCGACGCTGATAATGTTAAATGTAGTTATAATATGCCCTCATCAAGTAAGGATTTAGACCAAATTGAAGATGTCAATTTAAACAGTGTATCTAAACCTACGATGGTTGTAAATCCTGCGGTAAATTCTATAGTGTCGCCAAGGAAGTCTGCAACGCCACCTAAGATAAACAGACAGTCATTAACCTTTACGTCTCCTGCCATGGCTGTTATTGATAGACTTCTTTCTCTTAGTGGGAATTTAAGTACAACTTTATGCCATGACATAAGTATGCCGTCTGTATGTACTGAACAAAACCAAACTGACTTAGCTCTTACGCAGTTAAGAGAAATGTTAGCTGAAAAAGAAATTCAAGTACAATCCTTAAGAGACGAGCGTAAAGAATTAACAAATAGATTATCCAGGTTAGAATCTCAAGTAAAATCTCTGGAGTTTGAGAGTGAGGAAAGGTTGAGAAAAGTAACTGATTTAAATCGCCAACTGCTTGAAAAAAACAAATTAAACAAAACAATGGTTACTGTAGTAGAAGAGTATGAAAGGACGATTGCAACTTTAATGTCTGAATTAGAGCAAGATAAAAGACGTAACGCCGAAGAGCGAATGAAACTTATCAGGGATCGCGATGAACAAACTGCGCATCTAGCAAGCTTGGAAATGTCATATAACGACTTGCATAGCAAGTATGAAAAAAGTAAACAGATTATTTTCAGTTTAAAAACAAACGAAGACTCCCTCAAGAAGTCTCTGCAAGATTTTGAAGATAACCAAACAAAAATGGAAAACAATTATGAACTATTGAAGCAACACGCCACGTCTAAATTGAATTACGCTAATCAAGAACTCGAGAAGATTAACAAAACTCATGAAACTGAAGTGTTGAAGTTCAAAGCGATGATAAAGAGAAAAGATTTGCATATTTCATCGTTAGAAGAGACATTGGCGCAGAAAACCAAGGCCAATGAAGAGTTGACATCCATTTGCGACGAACTCATTAACAAAGTCGGCTGAACTATAATTAGGCTTAGAGCAACAGCTGACCACTCTGTTTGATCTAGTACGTCATCGAGATCTTGTGTGCTTATCAGTTGCATTAAGTCCAGTGCTCCAGAGGTGCCACATGAAACAATTACCTATGTTGACTGAAATTGTGATAAATTTGTGACGAAAACCCATATTTGACTTTATAATATTACACAAAAATAAACCATCTTGCAAAATTCATTGTTACTGTCTTGCGTAATTAAAACACGTCTGAAAGAGGACTTATATTGTTATGCTGGCCATAATTTAATGAATGTTTGAAGCACACTTTATTTTCTTAATTATTTAATATATTGTATTGTATGAAATATTCATGAATCGCTATAAAAAATAACATTAATGTTTAGATTTATGATAATATAAATAATTTAGTAATTAAATAACAAAAAATATATTTTTAGACTATCATTGACGAATATTTTTGTAGATAATATAACATTGATGACAATAATGAAAAATATTTTTTACGATTTATGGAAAGTGTTATAATTATGTTGTTTTTATGTATTCATTGCATCTTATTTGTTTCTTTTAGCATGTGAAGCATCTAAATATAATTAATTATATTAATGAACAATATATCACCGACTGTGTGCTAGTTTGTAATAAGTTATTCTTAACAATTTGTTTATCAAGTAAACTAAATACCTCTAATAAACTTCTTAACGAAAATTACTTTCGTGTCTGTTTGTAAAATGTGTTCCATCTGTACAACAAAAAAAATATTGTCTCCATTCAAAGCGAAACTATTTTTGTAAACATCGATGCCGAACACGGGTTGTTAGAAGCCAACTATTTTTGTAGAATATTTTTGTTTAATTACTTAGACATATTTTAGTTATTAAAGTCATTGAACTCTGTAACGGTTGGTTTATTTTTACTCGTCTCGTAAAACGCTTTCAATATCCACCATGTTTGCTTATGGTAGATATTTTTGAGATGAATTTGGTTTATCCATCAGTTTTTCTTATTGTTCAATTGCGTTAAAAGGTTTCAGAGACTCTTTGAAGAGAGAACAGTAGTAAAATTTAAAAAAAAAACAATTGGTAAGCTTCATTATGAGTAGTTTATTTTGTTTTTTACTATTCTTTTAGTATTAGAAATTTCACATTGGATATACATATATTAAGCCTTGAATGAGCATTTCCGATCACTGCGAACAATCATAAATCGCTCTGGTAAACTAGTTAGCTCAGAATTAGATCACTAGATATGTTTCATATAGTTCAGTTTTCTACTACACGCATCATTGGAGAACAGTAATTAAATGTATTAATTACACTCGCAACAGAAGTGTGCTACACCGTCGTTGGAGCTTGAAGATCGTTCGTTGTGGACAACGTAGGTATTACACTTTAGAAATGCTTATGAAAAGAAAGTGTTCACCATAGTAAGCGACGATGAGTTGCAAAATACAAGACGTTGAAATACAAAATAGTTTTCTTCGTATAAGCACACATTCACATTTAAATCACAACATTTATTACATTCTATTGTGTAATAAATGTTGTGATGTGTGAGTAGGTATGTACTTAATTCAAATTTAAAAATGTTGTCTCTTTCTTTTTGTTTGACTTTTAAAGATTTTCATCGTATTAAACTCTTTCCTATGATTACCGCGGGACGTTAATGGGCCAATTATTATAGTATTAACGAAAAAAGTCTGTTTGTCTGTCTTTAAAATGAACACTACAAGCGCAAACTTTCTCTACACCTGAAATTATGGAATTCAACATATTTACTAGCATTCCTTGTATACGACACCTAGTATCTACGTCTACTTCGTTTCCCAAATCGCACCTACACGTTGACACCAACAAATCACCTATCATGCACGCAAATGGTACCATTTCGTACCAATCGGTCACAAAAAACGGACGAAGATTCATCATTTTACCTCCACCTGCAAAGTGGCTCGCTCCTGTCCCAATTGGTTGCCATGGCAACCGACAACAAACACTGCCAGACGCTGTCAATTACGCCGGAAGTTCATACCGATGATTTTCAACAAGGAATGTATGACGAGACAATAGAGGTGAATGCGCAAGAAATCGAGAGCCCCAACTCCGAAGAGGAGTCACCGAAAATGTCCAAGTTTAACCCTCCTGTGAGACATACGGCCAGACACGACTTCGATTCTGACTCTGAGAGCGAGTCTAGTCCTGAGAAATTCGAATTTTCAGAGGAGGATCAGGTATGTAATGGAAGAATAAACATGTATAAGTGAATACCTACTCTTTTAAAACATTGCAAGATTCATTGAACATCTACTTTTTGATCTTTGATCGTTGGTGTAAATAATTTGCTTATTTTTAACTTGCACTGTTTAATATCAACAGATGCAAACAGCAGCCCAATTTCTCTAGAGTTCAATTCACATCCTAAACAAAGTGCTATAAAAAGTCGTTTGCCAATTGCTTAAATAAACTAGGTACTTTAGGTGATTCTCATAGTTATTACAAATTAATAACAATAGAGGAGCACACAACACAGTCTAGTGCCGTTTTAATGTTTCGATTAGAGATGGTTTCAACTGAACATGAATCTTTATTTTTCAGTCGCCTGATAGACAGTCGAAGCATTCAGATAAGGATAACCAACAAGTGAAGCAGGCTAAAAATACCAGCGAATTGTCCAGACAGTCTAGTAGACGACATGATTCTTCTAATTCCGGTCAGTAACTTCTAATCTTAGTTATATTAAAACTTCAACCACAGTGCTCTTTAGAAGCAAGCTATTTTTATTATATAATGTTTAGCTTAAAGAAACCGAGTTGGAAAGTTTGGTTTAAAACCGTTAGAATGCTTTATTTAACTTCTTAGTTCCTAGATAAATCTACATGCATCATATGCAAAGCATAGATCGTATGATTTGACTAAGTATTAGGTATATTTACCAGATTTATATGACTGAGAAAGAATTACATGCGAAAAAGTATATTTTTTTATGTATACTTGATAAACGAATAAGCGAACAAATCATTTTTGTTTTGTATAAGTTAAGGGCTACTGTCTACACCTCTAAATAAATCCAAAAAAATACAACAGTAAAACCTCAAGATCAAAAATATACTACAGAGATCAGAGAGCTGCTGAAGATCCATTTAAGCATAGATAATTACTGATACATAATCATCAATCGTATTTCTTCTATGTATAGCAGTTTAAATAGCGTTTTACAAAATTTAATTTTCTAACAAAACTTTATTTATAATATCTATATTTAAGTGTTGCATTCCAGATGACGCACTTCGTTAATTAGCTAAATGAAGGTTATAAATAAAGTTATATAAAAATAAATTATTAATAATGCTAATTTAATGAAGAATGTAATAGTATATCTACGTAACGTAGCGGTCTGTAATTTCATATCAACTGTAGGTATAGGCCTTAATTCAATAAACCGCGTAATTTTTACCGCATTCTTCATGTTTTATTTTTTATACAAGATTTTACACAGCACATGATATTGTTTTACTATTCAGAGTGTAACTATTATTGATTTTACTATAGATTTTAAATCGGTATTTGTTTATTTAATTTTGTTTTATAGAGAACCGTTATGTTTCACATTTCCTCTTTAAATTCAAGTACCTGTACTGCACCTGTGTATTATGAGTTTTTAATAATTTTAAAATACACAGTATTACGTGAGTTTAAAAAAAACAGGTAGATATTTTAATAAGTGCAGTGACATCCATATTTTAATGAGAAATTTGATCTACATTTTAGAGACAGACAGTGGCGATTTAGAAGCTGATTTGAACCGGCCTGAGCCAGTCCTGCCAGTGGCCGGAAGTGGGAAGAAGCGTGGAGTAGTTATACCAGCTGAGGGCGCGTATGATCCAAAACAATTCGCCGATCTCAAAGTACCGCCTGAGATGGACAATATATTCCAATATATTATGAAGTGAGTTAGTAATTATTACATTATGTTTCGTTGAACGATAGTTTACTTTTGATCATTCGGATATGGGCTGAGCTTTACGGCGTCCAGTCGTTTCGATTTTAAACAACATATATTTTATTTAAGAAGTTAAAACAGTTTATTCAAGTATTGTCTGTAGTTTACTTCGTAAAAAACACATTTAACGTATTAAAACGCTAAATGTATTAGTCAACTTATTATCAATATATTTTCACTACGGCCAGACGTTTCGGATGCTTAACCGCGGCCGTGATCATGAGACGACGATGATGGAGGGTGTCCCTAATGTCAAAGTCAAATCTGCTACGTTAGCGCCATCTGGTTCCTCGTAGTTGGTATTTGGAAAAACTGGACCCTTACAGAACTGACTCACTGTGTCATCTTTTTTCTTGATGTGCCGTTTTTTTGGAATCTAGTGACTTTTAAAGATTTAAATTACTTATCCTCTAGAGTCTAGAAGAAGACTAAATTGACTAGTGAGTGGATCACGTTTTGTTATAGGAGCACCTGCAATATTTGTTAGATTCTGTTTGTTATTATTTGCTGTTATTTGTAAAAATAAACTTGATTCATGAGGCCTACATGATACAGCCTCGTGACAGATAGATGGACAGTGGAGTCGTAGTAATAAGATCTTGTTTTTCCCTATTCGGAACGCAAATGGCCTGGAAACTAACAATACTTCACTGAACATTTAGGTGTCTTACATTTCACTAATACGATTGTGGGTTTGCTACATGATACACAATAAAAGCGTGAATTCTATCTCATGACGCGGTGAAAGTGTCATTTAATCTATTTTATTTGGGAAACTGCACTTCCGTTATGTGAGAAGGTATGCTTTTTTAATTCGCTAATTATGAATAGACATTTGTCACATTCACTTTCTCTAAATATATATTTCTCATATTATTTTAGAATGGATGACGATAGAGATGGGCAATACCTACTTATTTTAAACTAGCCGTGCCTGCGACTTCGTCCGCGAGCCATAGTTATTTTGGGCATCATATTATTTATATGTGCAAACATCCTCCTCGGCTTTATAAATTATAGCTGTTGCTCACAACGTCTCTGTCGTCCGCGTCCTGTCGTCTTTGTTAGTTATATAGATAGACATTACGAGTACAGTCGCAAACATTTTTTACATCGTTTGAAGAACGTTTGTATAAATTGGTTTTTTGAAACGTAGGTATTCTCAAAAAACAAGAAATCATACGACTAGTATGTTTATGTCCCACCGTTATTTCCAGATACACTCCCCAAAAGATCGATATAGAGTTCAAATTGCAACCGTTCGTTCCCGAGTACGTGCCCGCCGTGGGCGATACGGACGCATTCATCAAAGTGACCGCGCCCGCTTGCGGACTGCGCGCCGAGCCGCTCGCCGAACGCGCCCTGCAGTTCATAGACAACTTGGGTTAGTATTTTTAATTAATAGGAAGAAATTATTTATTATACAGAACAACAGTATACAGATATGAACAGACAAATAGTTATATTTAGGAGATTGCATAACGTACATAAATAAAAATTGTAATATGCGTTAGCGCCGATTTTAAGAAGTTATGTTTGTGAGCTTTTGGAGAGAACAGACAACATAGTAAAGAATTCGCTATATATAAAGTCTAACATGGCTAAAACGTTTACAAACATTTATAGGTTGAAATTTATAAGATATAATAAGGCGAGTGAAAAAACATTCTGCTAATGCGGTATTAGTCCGGTTCCAGAATTTAGCAAAAAAATTAATTAAAAATTATGACACTTTCTACCGTTAGTAGGAGATGCATATCTTGTTTGTCCTTATATAAATTTATTTCTTTATTGCACAAAATAAAAAAAGAACAAAATTACAAACTAAACTTATATATAAATATGGAATGCAATGGGCGGCCTTCTCGCTAACAAGCGATCTCTTCCAGGCAACCCAACCCAATGTACATTATTTTGTTTAAAAGCTGTACGAGTATATAGTATTATAGCATTTATTATAATGATTTTTATCTACACTTGAATTCTTCGTCAATAATAATCATAGACCAATTAGTAATGATTGATTGCTAGTAGGTTTGCAATCAGTTAATATGTATATTTTAGAACACTAAAGACGAATGTTTGCTAATTATATATTGTGACTGTGACCTACATGCGAAAATAATCGCGCGTCGACTTGCGCCAATGTTTGACGATGTTATCGTACAGGTTTATATATGCATACGCATACTTAAAATATCTAAACTCATTTAAATAAAACACTTTAACAGTTTAAAACGCGATATATATTAGTTAAGCGTATTTGAAAATGATTTTTAAATTCGGCCCGACGTTAGTGTTTTATTTAAATGGGTACTCGCGTAAACTATACACAGTGTTTATACCTAAACTCTTGTATATTTTTCTTTTAGTGATGGCAGTTTAAAGTTCGAGCTTGACCATTTTATGTCATGGTCTCCTCTTTCGAGTTAAAAGAAAATTGAATATTTTTCACATTATATTAGATTATACGATATAAATTAAAAATCGAAAATAAATATAAAAAAAAATCCGCCTCGGGCAGGACTTGAACCGGCATCGTCAGCGTTCCATGCTGTTGCTCTAACTAATTGAGTTACCGAGTCCTGCAATTAAATTCCAAACGACAACAACAAGACTCGGTATTTCCGATATTTAATTTAAAAACCTTGTTAAAACATAAACACTTATCTATCCATTCTAAGTCTATGTAAAATTTATTCCAGGTTTGACAATATTGGATGAGCCATCTGCAGAGCAAAGTGACTCGGCGTTATTACACTTGCAACTTCGAGCGATTTCTAAAACGTCCAGCGCCAAGTCGACTTTGGTTAGTGAATACGATTCAAATTTTAAAATATACCTGTATCTTACGCGAGGGGGCGCCGCACCTTTTGTCAATCCTCCCGTTGCAATGATGGCTGTACAGTTTTCCAAATATGTTAACAATAAATAAGATTCTTCTCCTTCTAAACTGTTAAAACCGTTTTAATTAACAATAATTAACAAACGTCAGCAATTATCTAACTTAATCCTATTATGTGTGAGTAATTGCGAGGGTGTTAGAAGGAAGCAAATACATGTATGTTCGTACAATTAGGATAAATATTAAAGAAATGGTTTTGGAAGTGTCACAATCACAGTGGACATTCTAAAGACTAATTTATCAGTTAAAAAAATTAAGGCTTTCGTGGTAAACGGCCGCGAGGGCGTTATTTTTTTTTTGTTCAACAATGTCGATTATTTTTTAAATTATCCTGAAGAAAAAAGATATATATGAAGAATAGGTTGTGGATGAAAGTTATTTTTATATATACGAATTGTTTCAGCTTACGAAGAAGATTGAGGACGCGGAGAATAATCCAAAAGCTATAGATCGATGGATTAAGGACGTCAGTGAGCTGCACATGTCGAAACCGGCACCAACGGTAACCTACACCACGTAAGTTTATAAAAATACTATAATAGTTAAATAAAAATTCCTTTATACATAGTTGTTCGGTTTCTTGAATCGTTTACATATCACACGCAACGGGAGCCCTGAAAGATGAATTATTTCCCGTTTTTCCCTTCTATTGATCGCAGCCAGATGTTTTGTAGCCTTAAGCCTTGCCCCCTCGTTGCTGCCTAGTATTTTGTTGTGCAAGAGATTCTCGTAAGGAATGCATTGTTTACCTTTATATAGAATAGATTAATGAACGGGATAGGAACTTGGCCACCGCATGCCCCAAATGTAGGTCTTATATTAAAATATAATAAACGCTTTTTCTTTTTCAGAAAAATGCCAGATATAGACAGTCTAATGGAAGAATGGCCCGAGTCTATGGAGGAATCTCTCAACGAAGTTGGTTTCCCGCCAGCGTCGCTTGACTGCACGCTATCACAGTACGTTGATATAGTCTGTGCATTATTTGACATTCCCGTCGCGGGAGATACGCTCAATGACAGAATAGAGGCGCTTCATTTGTTGTTTAGTCTGTATTCAGCTGTCAAAAACTCGCAGCTATACGCCGATAGGCTAAAGGAAGAAAAAGGATAGATTATAGATTACCTTTATCCACGATGTTAAGCTAAGAATACAAACTACAATTATTACTTTGGCAATTTTATTTATTAACACGTCTTGAAAATATACATCTACATTCTGACTTATTAGCCTCGGTTAGGCTTTAGGTGTCTACTTATTGATAAAATGTGCAAATATAACTCATTGTTTCACATTAAACTGTTTCTATAAAATTCGATTTTATTAAATAATTTCAGAATATACAATTGTACGTGTCAAAAACTACTATTTGTTGAAAGGCTTTTCATTATTGCTTACCTTTTTGTGAATTGTTTAATGGTTGAAAACGTTTTAGTTATGTAAATCTCTTTGAAAGGTATTGACGCGGCAAAACTAAAAATATGGGACACTTCTCTTTCGAAGTATGAGATATAATTACATATTGGAAGACTTAGTTGGTTCTAAATACATTTAAAAAAAGATATATAAATAGCGTGATGTTTTGACAATTAGAATGTATCATGTCTGAATTTACATTTAACTGTTACTAGGAAATGTTTAAAATCTCAAGTAAAAGCACATTTCTGACTGTAATTTTCGTCAGATGAGTAACATTATGTTAAGGGTAGACAACATATATGCAACATGTAGTAATAATCCCTAAATAAATGATAATAGGTTTTTGAAGCGTCTTATTACTAGGTAAAGTAAAGACTTACATTTCACTACATAAATATTTATATACAACACAATGTCACGAGTTTTTTTATTTGTATCACAGTTCCATACTTTGCACCCACACTTATAATATGTATTGAAGAAAAAAATCGCAAGAAACCAAAGCAAACTTGCTACTAACTCGAATACTTATAGAGAACTTAAAATATTCTGAACACAAGCTTCGAGGAGTCTTAAAAGAAATAAATTCAATTTCCTACGCTAATAAAAATAACCACGTTTGTACAAAATTCAAATTCACGCAAAAGTATCACAAGCAAACGATTTGTCTTTTAAACGATTACATGCTAGATCACATTAATTATTAGGAGCGACATTAAATAAGCATAGGGAGAACCTTAAATAAAGCTTAGTATACACAACAATAGTATTATTCATATAATATAAAAAGCCCCGATTAACTCTCGTTGTCTACTGTGTGCACGTAATTTTTAACTAAAACTAGTGAATAAAAAGCTATAGTCGTTTCAAAATATATTATCTACTTTCAAATAAATATTAGGTTGTTTTTTGCATTTTGTAAAAAAATTGTAATATTTTGGAAGGAACAAGGATCACTAGTCATAATATGAGATCTGAAGAATTTCGGTTTATATATTGCTATAATTGAATCGATACTTTCAAATTATGATAATTTTTACCACGCAGAGGAAATTAGACCTTGCACGCGCAGCATTATGAGCGTTGTCTTAAACCACGTTGGATTTACAAAGCGCCTTCTTATACAGCGCCATCTGTACTTCACTTCGGAAGTTATCATTAAACTTTTTGCTCACTGTAGTGCATAAATGTGTGTATACACTAGCTAGTGATAATGGAACAGGTTGAGTATTCGTCTGTTGATGGGGTAATGTTGCTGCTTGTCTGAACGGGGCTCCTCTTCGTTTCTAATACAGAAGTAACTCGTGATCATGCTGCGGCAGATGGGGCACTTGTCAAGTTTAGCTGGAATATTAATTTACAATATTAAAAAAAGTTGAAAACAAATTCAGTATTTGCAATCTATATTGGGAAATAACATTTCGGGCAATATATATTTAAGCTAATGTAGGCTACATAAAATAAAACCCTAATCTACATCCTTATATGTTGATTTATAGAAGAATAACAAAAAAAGATATAAAAAATCTGAAATAAATTTTTGATGTATAGAAAAGTGAATTAATGAATTACGGTACAGATTAGACCCAACAATATCCATAAAAAATTAGGAGATTCCTAGCTGTTTTTTACCAACACAAGGATATATTTTATATATATATGCTAGGTGCATGTTTATATCACTGGTGGTTTTGATGAGATGTCCCTCAGAATCACAGAATCTTCCAGCATTGGCTCCAATTCAAGGAAACCGTAGACATTAAGTTATCCTAGATATATAAATATTCAGAACGCACGCGCAACCGTTGTTTGCTCGTGATCAGCATCGATGCAGCCAATGTCACAGTCATTAACCTTCTATTCATTTTATTATCTAACTATTGGTCCAAGGGAATTAGCATTCGAGAACGATCGATAATTAATCTTCAGACTGTTTAGGATTAAGGGAAGTCTATACGAAAATTTACAACATTTAAAGAGTCAACCGCTGCCGTAACTCTTCGGCTATGTCTAGCATTGTGTTAAGAACAAGAAGATTTAGGTTCGAGTCTTAGGAACACAAATATAACAATACGGGACACTCTGGATTGAAACCTGTAGTCTTTTTAAGGTTCATTAGTTTCCGTGGGACAAAAAAGGAATATTTATAATGTGGATTGTTTGATGATATGTATTTCATTGTAACTAATTTCTAGTTATTCTATATTATATAGTTTGGTTGGAAGCAAACAGAACAAACACACTATCTTATTAAAAAATTTCCTGAACATCAATTTTAATTTTGACCTATATCTTATATTAGTCATTGAAAAAAATATTATCTGATGTCGGGTTTTTGTGACCGCAACCTTGCGAGTTCGTGGGTCGAGCACTGAACGCGAGACTAGCATACAAACTTTTATAGATTGATACCAACTCAGTGCAGATTGATTAACACGCTGAATGCTAATCGATGTGATGCGCGTGATTAGATTTTCAACGGACTTGTTTACTTCTGGTAGTCGGATATTATCGCATTGTGCTTGAAAACGAAATTATAAAAACGAGGAATTCTTGAGATTAAAGATTCGTTACAGGTAAGATATAGCGCAGAGTTGGTATTAAAATTACGCGTATATACATACTGTTAGAAAACTGTGGATATCGTTAATAAATACAGTGAGACAAAAAAAAGGTACTCACGAAGACAACCCGCGCAAAGGCACGCGTGTCGACAAGGCAAAAGCGCGCGAGACAGCGGTGCCGCGGCGCACACGCAGCACAAAGCTTCGCCGTTCGATCTATAACCCTCATCTACATCCGCCATTTCGCCGGAGACGTAGAGTTGCTGAAAAAAAAATACAAAAAATAATGTCTGTAGTTAACGCGAGTATTACACATTAAAATAAAACACTTAGTTTAACTAATATATTTCGCGTTTTAACCGTTAAAGTTTATCATTTAAATTAAATACATAATGAAATATCAATGCTAATAATAATGTGATCTGAAAAAAGGCGCACTATGGCGTGGGTAGAATTACAATGTTATAAAAATCTATATTATCATTTTCGAAACATAACCAAATAAAATCCTACACTGTCAACGTAGTTATGATTTTTAATTTAATTTCTATGTCATCAACTAGTCAATTGGAAGGAGGAAAAGAGAATTACCTTCAAACAAGACAAGTGCCCGTTGGCCTGTTTTAAATATTGAGCGATTACACCACTGGGTAGAGGGCATTGGTCGTCCTTTATGTGAACTATACTGACTAGTGCCACCTGAAATATAAAAATCACACATATAAATAAATAACAAAAAAACTTAAATTTGTATCAACAAATTTCACAATAAAAACCTACCAGATATTTTTGATTTAGATTGTAAAAGAGTTATTTGAAAGTTGAAAGGTTTCAATATATTTTTCAGCCTAGACTTACTACAAAATAACCCCTTTTATGGCTTCTTGAAAATGTGTTCGCGCATAATTTCCACTAATAGGCTTTACAACATAAATAGCAAGATACGCGGAATTCTTCCATAGTTTAAGCTTTTGAAGAAGGCTTATACAACAAACAAATCGGATTGTGCCTTTTTGCAGAGATGACTTCATCTTGCTTAATCGTTTTGCGATAAACCGAAAATAAAAAGCATTACATAGGAAATCGAGTAAAGAAAAATATGTAAAGACGAATTCTTTACTATATTAAACAACATTGATTATGTTAAACAGAATCCTAACGACAACGAATCTATACTAATATTATAAATGCGAAAGTAACTCTGTCTGTCTCGCTTTAACTCCGAAACTACTGAACTGATTTAAATGAAATTTGGTACACAGATATTTTAGAGCCTGAGAAAGCTACTTTTTCCGAAAGGGGTTGAAAAAGGGTATGAAAGTTTGTATGGAAATTCGTGGTTTTTGAAGGTAAAACAATGAAACCATTCTCTTTGGCTTTTTGGGAATAGGAGTGGGAGTGGGAGTTAGAGTGGGAGATAATGTGAGGTGAGAGTGTTGCGGCACATTAACCCTTACAGCATAGATTGGCTGCCTTAAATGCGCCCTTATATAAATTAATAAACGGCCTAAATAATTAAAAATTCTACCCCAAGTCAGTATTCCAGGCGGACGAAGTCGCGGGCACAGCTAGTATAAAATAATGTTTAATGTTATAGAGATAAGTATCAATGATTCTACTACTGTTTTTTTATTCTACACCAAAAACAAAAATGTAAAAAAGGAGAGCCAAACAATAAAAAAATATGCTTGGCTCTAGGCTTTGCCATAATTAGAATGGACTAAATGAGTGCCAAGTTCGATGCTGAATCCAAGTACGTATTTAAAGGATAAAAAAAAAATGATTTTAAGTAAGGTTTGACTTGGAGAGTTGTTATTAGAATTTTAATTATATTTATTTAAGTTGAATAAGTTAACAAACGAACTGATGTAATGTTAACTTGTCGTGTCTACATTAAGTGAACGTGGACATATGGAATTTAATTTTGTTGAAAAAGAAATACGAAGAGAAATTACCGTATCATCAGGTCGCAATTCTGTAGTATCCCTTTGATCGCGTGCAAGAATCACCACGAGAGGATAACAGCTTCGTGGTGGTGGCCCAAGCTGTAGCGCCTCGTCTGATGACAGCTTGAGGAACCTCTCATCGTGAGGGTTACTTCTATAAATACGCGAGGAGAAGATAAGATTAATTATTTATTCAGTTTTTTTTACTTGTATATTTCTAATTATTACAGCTTTATTATTCATAATACATACCACAAAATAAAAACTACAGATAAACGCTAAGCAACGATCTCTTCCAGGCAACCAGGTACAGGAGAAAAGTAACTCTTGCTTTAGCCTATCGAAATATTATAATAAATACATATTTTTTATTTATTTATATGACTCAAATAATTACGGGCAACTTGAGTGACTGAACCGTAGGTTTTTATCATTAAGACAATTTCATTCATGACTCACGAAATAATAGGTTAATAATTTCCATCTTATTTCCATTATAAAGTAAGATCGGGCATTGTTAACGCGACTGTAAATGTTACATAGAACATCAGATGAAGCTGTTTTATTTACCTTCAGTGAGATTAGGTGAGATATAACGTAACCTATAAATCAAGGACGTAAAAGGGATGAGAGGAAGTCTTGACAGACCCGGTGTTAGGCGATGGAGGCTTATTTATTAAGACATCAACTTAATCATAAGAAGATCTTTAAACTGTAAATATGTAGTTTAGTAAGTAGTTAGACTTTACTAAAAAATTAAATATAACATAGTTGTGAAGTAAGGCTTTTTCATACAGGAGGTTTACGTTTAAACTGCAGTTGTTTGACTTCGAACTTCGGAAAAACCTAACATTTTAAAATCGGAATGCTATTCAAAATCGAAGTTTTGAAAGGTTGACCAGATCCAATATCGTACGCATTGCATCCGTGCAACCTCCTTGCAGCAAAAAATGATTTCCGCAGTCCAGCCGCTGAAGCGAAACGCTGCATCTAAACATAATAGCGTTTCACGAGCTTATTGCGAAACAATGGCCGATACGATTCAGTGCCGCCGATAACAATCGCCGTATATTCTGATTGTAAATATAACTTTATTAAAAACAAGATTGGACCGAAGGAATGTTTTAATAGCATAGCACAAATGTTTATTCAATTATTTTCATGTTTACATAACATACGGTGCGGAATCTCAGACGGAACCTGAGTGTTGTACTCTACGACCCTACATCGACAAATGCTTCATGTTAAATAACCTATTGTATATTGATCATATGAAATAAATCATGTGATCACACGAAAAAAAAATCATTGATTTTCTTGTTTTTTATAATACATATGAACGGGAAATAATTTGCATCCCTTTTTTAATTTCTTATGGGCGTTAAGAAATTACTTGTAACGTAAAGCTTAGATTATTAGGACAGATTAATCAACATCTTAAACATTGTATGGCATAGTACACACATGACAAAGAAAGTATCACCGACTACGCTGTTAAGAGTTAACACGGCGTGAAAACTTGTAATTTTCATAGCTAATCTCGGTAGAAGTCACGTAAGCGTGTTTGTTAACAATAAAAACCTTGCCAATTAAAATTACACACTTTACGCTTACTTACAAAATTAAACTCTACGCAGAGCACGAAGTCAAGAGATTAATTTTTCAGAGGTACACACCCCCGAATCTCTAAGAGCATGCAACGGCTCCGGTTAAAATCTATACTATTATATAATACTGAAGAGTTTGTTTGTTTGTTTGAACGCGCAGCAAAAACTACTGGTTCGAATTGAAAAATGTATTTTGTGTTGCTTAGATCATTTATCAAGAAAAGCCATAGGCTATAATATTTACTACTTCAAGATACCCAAAAAATATGTGTGATACCTCTTTAAATTATCCTATAAAAAGTCCGCGACGATACGCACACGATATGCTGTTTGCAAAACAAATTTTGATGTCCAAAATAATTATTCATCGGGATGAAGTCGCTGACACAGATAGCCGTAGTTATAAAAGCCATGGTTAGAATGAGCTCCTAAATCGTGTTATAAGACAGAAGACCCATGTCTAAAAGTAGGAAATTAATAGTTGAAACCAATTTTGATATTGCGACGTGTTTTCCATCTACGTGAAATATAATTAGTGACGTAGCGAGTTCACCAATTTACGTATACAGATCGTCATTGTGGCATTAGTCATTACAATATTTCCGAACGCAATTGAAACTGAAATTGCGTAGTTCTAAGGTCTTCGGCCATCTGCTTTGAACGCGGTCTCTCAAAACGTCTTTTTCCTGCTAGCTTTTCCCGCATCCGTCCAATGAATTGGAAACCTAGGCGGTGATAACGGAATGGTAATGAATACCAAATTCCAAAAAAAAGGAAAAGTTGATAGCGAAAATTATCTTATTTTTAAATCGGCCAGAAATTAAACCAATTACCCAATATGTACCAGAAGTAAGGGCGAGTGGTAGACATATGATTAAATCAATTGTTTCAGAGGCTTTACATTGGGGGGCTAAAAATAGTGTACCCACTACGACCACGAACGTGAGGTCGTAGTTAAGATTTATAAACGAATATAATTCGGGTTAAAAGCGCGACAAAATTGGTTTCTAATTTCTTTTTATTCAAATACGACATTGAACAGTTATATGTTAATGAGCAAAATTAAACGAAGACAGAAATGACAGCGGAGATCTTAGCTGTAACACAAGTTTATAACTGAATTCATATAGGATCGTGGGGCATCGTAACTTTCCATCAACGATGACATAATGTATGGGATGAAATTATAATTAGGTAATGATATCAGAATGGTTCTAAGTTTACGTAACTGAAATTACTTCGATACCAACCAGAGACCATAATTAATATTGCAGATATTAAGCTTTTAATAATTACTCAATAGCAACGTGTTAGGAAAATTATAAATAAATGGAATTAACAAAAACTTAATTTATCTTTCGAGATAGTAATCTAGAATGTAATAGTTCCGGCATTTATATATAAATAAGATTGGGAAATTTCTATCAGAATTTTCCACTTGATTATTATTTAGAATCTGACTAGTTGAGCCTTCTATTGCCGTCACCGTAATATGATGGATCATTAGATGCGAATGCAAAATTCGGACAAAATGCGGCCGAATTTCGTTTCATTATTATATTGAAACCAATATTAATTAATAAGAATTAATTACATGATGCGCGTGAAACAAAATCGACGATGACGTGTAGGACACGGTATCATCGGCTCAATTTGAAGGCTGTGGATGCCGGTTGAAGTCTTGCACGTGTCGATTTTTTTTAACTCTAAAATCGATTTTTACACCTTACCAGACAGTAAGGCTGAGATTAAATATGCGAATACAAAACATTTTTTTTGTTTGTTTTGGGTGTCAATTACGAGGTTATCACTAGAAATACCTAACGGGTAAGGGTGTATAGAGTTTCATACGTTTGACATTTATCAATTTTTCATTAAAAAAATATCGATGAAAAGAATTATTGAATAATCGGTAAATAAGAAAGATATTTTCCTTGAGCGTGAAAGGGTTAATTAAAAATTAATAATCTCTTAGTGAAAATAGCCGAATTTCGTTTCATAATTATATTCAATCCATAAGTAAATGTTTGTAGTGGTATTGAGTGCCTACCGAATTATCGCCGTTGATAGAAAGTTATGGTAAATAATAATCACACCATAGTCACCTCGCCAGTTCTTTTATATAAACAAAACAAAATCAACATAGCGGAAGACTCATCAGCTACATGCGAGGGTAAGCCTCATTAATAATTAATTATTGACGAATTAACGGCCTAAGAACACTTGAGAATTGAGACGGCGTTGCATACGTTTGCCAAAAGTACATTGATCTTGCGCCCATATTGAATTAGGCCT
This sequence comes from Leptosia nina, assembly GCA_963661955.1. Lineage (NCBI taxonomy): Eukaryota > Metazoa > Arthropoda > Insecta > Lepidoptera > Pieridae > Leptosia > Leptosia nina. The sequence continues at coordinate 7,784,276 of CAVLEF010000009.1, read as the reverse complement.
GTGCTTGATAAAAAGCTAAGCGATGTGCTTTAAAAATTTATATATCTAGCCCGCCATAGCTAGATTCGTTACTAGGGCTCGGAGGTGTAATAGCAATGTATTGCTAATAATTAGTGGGTCGTGGTTTTGTCTGAAAATCTGGATGTACTATAACAATAGGGCAAAATAGTAATAGAGAAAGAGATGGTCAAGTGCTGGAAGAAACCTGTTCTTATATGAATGTTTAGATAGTGAGTTCAAGTTCAGATTGCTATTTTTAATGTGTGTGTGTGTGTAATTTGATCTCGAGGCCTAACTCCCAGCATTGGAAAAATTAATGTGTATTCTTTATGTTGAAACTAGGGCTTAACACATATTTACAGCCATAGCATTGTTTTATTAGTGGATAGCTACTTTATGTACCGGCGCAGACGATGAGTAATAAATAGACTTGATATCCTACGCAGATCTTGATATTATGATTGTTACATGGTTTTATTGTTTTATTTGTTTAGCGAGGAATATATATTGAATTCTGTGCAGAATAGAGTTACTTTTGTATGACAGACGAGGATGGAGGAGCATGGGGTTCATCTAAACAAGGATAGTAGACCTATTTCGCTCCGGACATTGAGAAGTCCAGACTGAAACCGAGGTGCGGTTACAGGCCTTTGCACAGTTGTAGAAATCTAAAGAGTAGTCGTAGTTGTAACCAGGACAGAAATTCCACATTCATACCTCACACTTAATACCCAGTTTTTCCAAACATAGACCAATGAATCGAAGTAATTACAGATTTGTTCTTATAACATATTGGGCTCGGTGGGAATTGAACCCGCGACCCCATTGATAGCTATACTGTTTTATTATTTATTTGTTTGTTGTATAGACGTCAACTTAACAATATTTATGTTTTTAATCAAGCACACAACATATAAATAAATAAAAATCACTTTTTTTGCGTAAGTACAAAAGCAATAAACCCATTTTATTTTTACACTTCACTTTCATGAATATCTTATTTATACAATAACTTAACACCAAACATCAGAAACCGATGTTCACTTTGAGACATATCGCTATGTACCTTCGCTGTTTTTAGTCTCAAGGTTGTCTGAAATATTCAAATATTATTATGCCAAATATCACCAGCACAGAGTATTCTTTAGAGCGTTAACTTTTGTATGACAAAATTTCTGACAGCCGTTCTGAACAATGACGCATATGGGGGGAGGTTTCTGTCGATATCTGACAGTTGCCGACACTTAAATTATGTCAGTTATTGAAAAAAAAATGGGATGACATCTTTTTACCCGCCGAAAAATTATATAAATACGACACACGGTATTTATTTTATATCATTATGAGTTAGGCAAGAAGATGTACGGGATATTTGTTTAGCTATCTATCGGAATGAAAAAACATTTACATGCCAAAATATGAAATCCCGTTTTCTCTCTAGGGTTATGGGGCAAACACAATTCTGTGTCCGTTTCACTGATCAGTTTTATACACTCTTCTGTGCTCTGTTAACCAAACAGTCTATTGTTTTTCCGGGATACGAACTCAGGACCTCCCACACTTAATACAATGCTAGACAACACGTTAACCATTTAGCTACAGTGGCGGTCAAACAACCAAGGTACATACAATCGTAATATAGAACTCATGTACATGTTACATAATCTTTCCATTTGGTTGCTTGGTTTATTTTAGATTAATATCAATAATAATTTAGGTCAAACCTGGTGAAGTTGAGGCGGTTTGATGCTAGTATCTCGGGGAGTGTTCCCCACAGGGTCTGATGTAGATCTCGTACTGGTGCGCCCCACCAGCACGCGTGCCAATATCGAACCGTCGAAGATATGCAGCAGTTTACACCTGCAAGGAAACAAACTCTGCTTTTAAATACAAATACAAAAATAAACGCTGTTGACGTAAATTTTTTAAATTGGAAAAATTGTAGTCACTAAGTAGTCTAAAAGGGACTGAAATCTACGCGCCGTCTATAACAAAAGAAGGGGGGATAAGTGGGGTAGAGAGAGAAGACAGTATTTTTTTTAACTCAACTAGAATGTTAGCTATCTATTACAAAGTATCAGTTGAACCTGAGTGTTACAACAATAGCAAATACAAGTCAACATACGCAAAATATTTATGGGTAAGGTAGGTAATAATAGGTTCTAGATAAAAATAATAATTTATTCACAATTAACACTGTTTTATTTACTATGTAATACTCGATAATACATAATATACAATATGATACATATTACTAGTTGTTTTGTTTTACACCAAAACAACAATATTGAAGCTACGTTAAGGTAATTTTTCATATTTACTAGTCCAACAAAAAAAAATATTTAGATTACGTATTTATTTAATCTTTAATACTTAATGTAAAATAAATAATTAAGGAATAAGAATAATATTTCATTAATTAGAAAAAAAATGCAATAATCAATATCCTCAATTTTTCCTTGCAGAAAACGAAGATAAGCATAATTAATTAATAAAACGTAAATAAAAGTATGAACATCAGATTACATAATATTGTAAAATTACGTGTATAACAACAAATAAGTTTTAAAACTATACCATGCCAATTGCTTGAAACAATTCAAATATAGTTCAATGATATACACACACATTCACACGTCCTTGAATTTTAAATATTAGACCACAATAGAGCATTGAAAATAGTTTTTACAAATATTCGAGACGCAATACGTTAAATGGCGCGAATATTTTGTAACTTACTATACTGTTACTGCGAAGGATTAGACCTTGTTTGTCTCTGACATTTAGGCTTATTCAATGAAGTGTCTGGCTTGACGTTAGTTGTTATACGTTAAAAAACACTGGTACGGTTTACTTACTTTAGTAAACGCGAAAGATTTTAGGTAATTTACTTTCAACTACGAGTTTTTGATTTCTGGAACCGTGTCGCTGTCGGAACTGTTCCTTCGCACATATTGGTATCAGCTTGACGTATAGCCTAATGCTATTCTCAATAAGAATTTTCCATCACAAAAAGAACTTTCCAATTACATAGTTTCTACGATTAGCGCGTTCAAACAAACAAACTGCCACTTCAGATGGATTTCTATACTCCTATATAGATTAGAGTTTTTAGATTTTAGAGTTACATAAGAAGTTTATCAAACCATAATTTCGTTCACCAACTCTTTTGATTGCCTTAGTCAAACCCAGTTAGTCAATTCGTAAGCCAGAACGTTTAAAAGGTCATTCTATTTTAATGAATCCTGTTCCTAACATCTGTCGTGCACATAGATAAATGCAAATTAAACGTGTGAGTGGACGCAGATGCATTAACGAACCTACCTCAGTGTAAATGAGGTTGGGTGAATGACTAGCACAGAGAGCATAGCTATGTGAAGGGGATAGTCGCCTTTTTATACGAGGGTTAGATAGTTTGGGTTGCTTAGACGACATCGTTTAGCGATATGACCGCCTAATGCACTGTTTTAGTATATATAGTAATATATAAAGTTGAAGTTCTTTGTTTGTTTCAACAACGTAATCTCAGGAACTACTGGTTCGAATTGAAATATTTTTGTGTTATTTAGAGCATTTAGCGAGGAAGGCATTAGGCAATAAAACATCACATTGCAACTAATAGAAGCAAAGACACAGCGGGAAATGTGGAAAATCGGGAAAAATTATTCATCCTTGTAGGTTTCCATTGCGTATGCTGCGAAAACGGTTGAAGGTATCCAAAAAAATTAAGAACGAATGTTTCCCCTTTAAAAGGTGTAAAAAAAGTCTGCAACACTCTTATTACAAAACAAGGACTAACTCTCAAACCTAACCAGGTAACCAAGTAAACCTATTTGAAATCCTTATTACAAAACAAAGTTTAACGTTTGTACTGTACAAACTATCTTAGATGTATTTAGACCATGTTTTAAGAGTTAAACCAAAACTCTGCAGTTCTGGTTTAATTATTTTGTAATAAGGCTGTATATGTCTATCTTTTGAGATTAACTTGCAAGAACGACGGGGCGGAACGGGACGTCGTGGGTAACAGCAATAATGGAGGTTTGCAAAAACAAATTTTGATGCACAAAACAACTATTCTACGTGGACGAAGTCGCTGATAAAGCTAGTATAATATATAATATCGAATAAGTCTAACAAAAACAGTACAAAGGCCTTTCTGATTTCTATCGAAAGCGCAAAACCAAGTCCCGTGCAATAAATATCGATACAATAAAACTGCGTCGATGTTTTATTTTCAACCGATGTGGTGTAGTACTATTTTTAGTTTGATTCACGTTCACTCGTATTTGTCCGACGTATATAGAGGAGAACGAAATATTATAAACATAATCTAGATAAAATAATACAGAAGTCCTGGTGCTGCCTGCCAATAGGTTTAAAAAAAACGTAGTTTTCGTAAACGATATTAAAATACAATATTCAACAAAGCTAAGATGCTGTTGGTATCGAACTCACCGGAATAACTAATGGGTTCATTCTCCAGAACTTTGAAGGTGAAAGGTATATGTACCCTCTGCATCAGAAGTCTTGGTGGCGGCATGTTCCGCGGCCAACTGTCCTCGCGGCCTTCACCTACTATTCCTATTACTTCCATGTTCCTGAAATAAAAATAAAAAAACAATCGTATCAGTCTAAAGTCACAAAGAAAGCCTTGAAACATAGCATAATCTATGTACGCCTACTCTCCGAAAACTACATTTACAAATTGAGAATTGGGGGTGCCTTAAAATTTGAGTTACCTGGAAGAGATTGCTTGTTAGCGATAAGGCAACCCATTGCACATTTTTAGTATATACAAGTCTCGTTCTTTTTTCTTATCTTTTATGCAATAAAGTATAAATAAATAAATAGAAAAAGTTGTATTATTTATTTTATTAACGCACGCAAAATTAGAACCTTCCTTTAGCATAACATTTTATATAGTTGTTTTATTAACGAGTTATTTTATAATTACTGCAATTGCAATCGCTTGAACTAGGTTTATTAGATTCAAGGTTAACTTGTGAAATACTAAACTAATACAGGTTAACGTTATTTATCGAAGGATGTAAGAAATTACGCCAGGTTGAATCTAAGAAATTTAAAGTAAAAAAATAAATTATTGTTTTAACCGAGACTGCATTAAAACAATAACGTTTAAAAATTGTGTAAGGCTTTCACGGCCATCCTTCAGGTTATCATACTTTATCTATTCATTTTCTGATGATGCCGTCCGCTCGATGGCGAAACGTCGAGAACCTCTTCTCACTTACTTCGGCCAAACAGCCCGAAAAACAATGATAAAAAAAGAATAACATTGATATCTAAATAAAACACTTTAACGGTTTAAAACGCGATATATTAGTTTAACTTATTTGAAAATGATTTTTAACTACGACCCGACGTTTAATCATAATATCATCATTTTCAAATAAGTTTAACGAATATATCGCGTTTTAAACCGCTAAAGTGTTTTATTTAAATGTGTACTACTCGCGTAAACTATAGACAGTATTTAATAACATTGATATTTTAAAAATTAATTACCTTCAAGGTACAACATAGAAATATTAATATAAGCAGACTATACTCCCTGTTTAGTTTTATAAGCTACGACGTGTCTTATTAAGAGTTAACGGCCTAGTTTAGTTTAAGGTTTGGATCTGGACTACTTGAGACAGTAATAACAAAAGTAAAACACACACATTGCACACACACGCATGTGTCTGTTCCGTGTCCACATAGGGAAAAATGTAATTTATCGTTTGGATTTTCAAATGTCAAACCCAAAACACGTCGACGACGCTTTTGTTTACATATTATTTGGCGGAGATGTCACCTTCTATTAAAGGAGCGTCATGCTTGTCTGTCCTCTTTTGTTATTACAAATTACAAAGCCTTTTCCCATGTTGATTCACGACGAATAAAACCTAGTATATTTCGTAGAGACATATTTGAGGGGTTGGTGATTTCTTTTCGTACGAGTTGCCGCGGGGCAGAGAGCTTGTTAAAGTTGCATTAAAGTGCGCTCTCAGCTTTAATAGTGCTCTTCACCCTTTCTTACCTATCCACCTACGTCTACTGCGTCATGCAGATGCTAAAAAATGCAAAAGTTCGTAATACATCACTACATAGTAGGTATATATAACAAAATCGCTATTTCTGTCTCTATCCCTATGTGCGTTTAAAACTACGCAACGGATTTGATGCGGATTTTTAAATAAATAGTGTGATTCAATAGGAAGGTTTATATGTATAATAACATCCGTTAAATAGCGGAGAAATACGGTTATTTTTGAGGTTTTTAATGTGATGTTGTAAATAATTATTTTTCCCGTTTATAAATGGCAAACGCAGGCTGGACCCTAGAAGATTTATAAAAATAATGTACTAAGTATTGTACACATTACAAAGGTCTATAGAAAACTCCGCGATGGTATATGTTTATCTCTTATGGATATCTCACAATAACATTATTTTATCATTTATTTAACAAAAATAGAAGCGAATATAATTTATAACCAATACAGCATTAACCTTATGAAATAAAAAACCATAAATATATTGTTGATTTAATATAGATCTATATGATTTATATAAATATTTTCGAATATATTACAGATTTAACAATTGCGGGACATCGGGTGGTACTGGCCGAACCAAAGCCAAAGGGTCCGCTATGTTTTTAAATACAACGTTCACAGTTTTTCTGTATGTATTTAGTAACAGAATTGAACCCGAGGGAAGGGGGCAGGTTGCTAGTATAAAGTTTTAATAGTATGTGATAACTCTGTTCTTTTTTTCCTAATCGTTTAATCACAAATATACACAGTACTACTTCGATTTCAATGAATTTTAGGTTTCACGAAAGAACCATACAAAATAATCAATTGTTGATACGAATAAAATAAACCTACGTCCCAAAAAATGTATACCGTTCATCTTCATAAACTAATAAAATAGATTTTTAACTAACCATGCTTTTTAGATATTAAGCTATTATATATTTAGTTTAGTATAGAAATAAAACAAGATCTATTACGTATACGTAAAACAGAAAATAAAGAGCGATAAAAAACAAATAAATATTGCATGCAACAAATATTGAGACCATTTTTATTTGTGGGTTATTTTTTCTAGCTTTCATTTCTATTCAACTGGTTCGAAGTTAGTTTTATTTTTATTTCGTCACGTGTGAAAAACTATGGCATTTCAAAGCCCGCTCTCGCGGAAGCAAACTTCCGAGCCAGTGATTTAAAAGTTATTAATATTAAAGGCTAGTTTATTTCTTTAAATTGCATACACTTCAAATTATGAACCTATAATATTATAACTGTACTTATAACCGTATCTTTGAGAATAATAATAGTGTACCTACAGGTTTATCTTGGTCAGTGGTGATGCAGAAAAGTCAATGCACCCTCGGGTCTCATTTAGTGTTGAATTGTACGCATTTTAGTTTTAATGTATCGTATTTTATAAAATACTGCTTAACAACCCTAGGAATAAAGTGAAATTTAGTCAGAACCTTATTTAATCGAGAGTCGATTAAAAAGACTTTAATAGAACAGTTACTGTCTGTCACACAAATCTTAATAACTTAGTGCGTAGATTATAATACATATTATATGTAAAAGAAACGTAGAACATACTCATTTCATAAATGATTTCTTTAAACCTAATTGAGTGAACTTTAAAATTTAAATAATATTAAGAAATGATAGTATAGTAAGTGCACCAAGACATCGGTCTTTCTTTAACATTTTAACAAAGTTATAAAATATATATAAATAAAAACAAAATGTTGTAATCGCAAAACTAGTTACTATCTTACCTTATAATCAACTTCTTAATGTATATTTAACTCTATTCTCAACATATATATTTATTTATTTATTTATCTTGTTTATTATTATGTTGCTTTGAAATATCTGAATGCAGTTCCATTGGCGATATTATAAACAACTTTTTCTATCACTTTTAGTAAACAAACACACCTTGATGGCGGGGCGAACTGAATCAAATATACTTAGTTTAGTTTCTACTAATCAAGATATGTAACAATTTGCTTATGAACTTTAGTTGCATAAATAAATTGTTCATACCTATTACCGAATTTTTTTGATATATTCCGTGATTTTTATATTTTGTTCTTAGATTTTTTTATTATTATTTTAAAATGCACATAACTTCCTCTCAATGATTCTCTTAAAAACTGTCAATTAATAATCTATTTCACATTGAAACAGAGTAAGTAGCAAGAGCGGCAGCACGGATGTCTGTGGGTTTGATTCCCGTCCATTGTGGTAAGTAAAAAAGTTGATTTGTCAACTTAACACACAAATTCATTCATACATAATAATTATTAAAGTATACTTTCTCATAAAAAAAATTTTAGCAATTGCATAGCAACCCCTACAATCTACATGAACAGGATCTAATCATTGAATATTTCCGGAGATCGCCTACGCGTGTAATCACGAACGAGACCTCTTTAAAATTTGACGACATTCAATTGTTGAGATACATTTGACAATATTTAGAATCATTATGTCTGTATATCAGTGAAACAAACCAAAAATAACAAAGAATGTCATCATCATGATAAATCTTACCGTAATACTATGTAGTAGGTACTTGTTAGGCTTGTTAATGGTAAAAACTTTTATATTCAAGTTAAAATACCTTGTGATTCCTTAGCAATATCTACTGACTGTTGTTTTACTTACAGATAAGTACTTAAATATAAGTCATCTTAGATCAGAGAATAGATTGATAATAAATATCAATACATACTTATAATATTGGTGTAGGTATTATTATTAAAATGTATATATTAAAATTTTATATAAACCACGTTTAATTTGAATCTTTCTAAAATATCTTTACATCTAGCAGATATAGAATTTTTTTAATGCATATTTTCTAAGAATTGTATCTAATAAAATGGTGTGAGAGGCATTTTACTCCCTGACAAAGGCTTGTATTTAAATTTCAACATTGTATAAGTGAAGAAATAAACATTATGTTTATTACAAAGTGTTAAATGAAATGTTGTTCATTTCTATTTACTATCAAGCCCTCTACAATCTTATCTTACCAAGAATTATCTTGGTTACATACACAATAAAACACAAGCCAAAAGGATACCTAATTATCTGTTCAAAAATAAAGCTATGGCAGAGTTACAATATGATAAAAAGTAATTTAAAAAGATATATTTAATAAGGTTTATGATTCAGTAAATCACTTTCAATGAGATCTTGTTTATAATTATGTAAAGAAGACCCATTAATGACTAGATGATTAGCTCACACAGGCTGCTGAAGCTTAATATATTTCCCTATTAAGAGAACAAGATGGCATTAGATCAAATATATACCATATTCTAGTAGTAGTTAATGTAATGCCAATGAAACAGAATATTATGTTCTAGATTAATATAAGTGTACTTTTTGCAATGTCTATAACATCATGCCTTATCTTATCGGTGTAAATCTAACTAAACAAACCTCAAAATTACATTTATGGAACAGAAATGTGCGTTAGAAGATTTTAAGAGATATTATATATGAATTAAACAATTTTATATAACATATTTAATTGATATGCATCTTAAAAATGTTTAAGATCAAAGTGATTTGAAAATATTGTTTATCTGTTCTGACAATCAGCTGACATAGATTAGATATAAACATTAAATTGTTAGTCCTCAATTAGATGACCACGATTATAATGTTTTGAATGCCATTCGAAACGAGTATTTTTATCATAATTGAATGTATAATTTGAGAAAAAATTGAGCTCACCTGAGAAGAATGACTAGCATTACAAAAAGTGCTATTAGAGCACCTATCATAATACAAATATTGGGCAAGTCCGCCAGCGTTAGCCCTGTAGAACCCATTTTGTCTTATCACAAACAAAACACAAAATAGTACAAGGAACTATCACTCATTCAGCTTAATGTACACTCACTGCACCGGAATAAAATCACAAAAGTGGACATCGCCAAAATGTTTTACATAAACTGTATTTATTTCGTCAATACATAAGGTATTAGGCAACGACTTTAAGCAATTGCATCAATATAATATCGATTAACCTTGCCGATAACGGTGTTTTGATTGCGTCTGGTCAACAACAACATTATCATTGATCGAAATAGAAAATACGAAGGATCCGCGCTGTATACCACACTTCACGAAGATTTTTGACAGAATGTTTAGTAAAGCGAATGAACGTGATGAGCAATTTGCTCCGAAACGAAATCACCGTTCTTTCATTCAGAATGTAAATGTCATAACAATGTTGCCATGAACAATCATATGGAATATGTCACTCCTATTGTGAAATGATTTTATGATGACTTAAGTAATTTTTAATTGACGTTAATTTTAAGTAGGATAGAATGTATACAATTTCCAAGTTTACGGATTAACGTCTAATTGCCATAACATTTTATAATCACTCTATAGTTCTTGCTTAGTTTTCAATAGTTATTTATAAAAATGATATTTTGTTTCGCCTACCTTGTATATCTCATTTTCTCTATTTTTTTTCTTAACTTTAGGTTGCCTGGAAAAGATCGCTTGTGAGCGATAAGGACGCCCATTGCACTCCATTCCAGTAGTTATATGTATAAGTTTTATTCTGTATAATTATTATTGTTTGTGCAAGTGCAAAAGAATAAATAAATATAAAAAAATCCATTCCTTTGCACTTTTCATCTGTTAATTTTTATATTGAACATTTATTTTTTATGGCGTCGTATCTATAAAACTGAAATAAGTCATATAAAAGGGAATCGTATCGCTCATGGCAAACTACGAAAGAAATGAGTGACATATTGCAATTGACCAATGAGTAATATGTAATTTGTATTTTATGTTGTCAGAGTCTATTTCACATAAACTCCATAGGACAGGTAGTTTTATAAAAGTCTCTTCGTACGAATCTCGATTAAATATTTACAGATACAAAGCTATTATTTTTAACATTATAATTTGTGTCGGAGTTGTTACGATTTAATACTATTTTTTTTTTGTCTTAAGAAAGAATAGTTAAGAGATGAAAATTGCTATTGCATCTTATATCTTTCAATTGCTATTATAGTAAAAAATTAACTTCATAGGTAACTTTACTTCATTGTACGCTGTCTTGTTAACTACTTTTGTGTTCAGAAAATACCTAGAACTCTGTACTCGTTTAAAGTAGCAACAAGACAATAATTTAAATCAGAATCTATCACGGTCTGGTAGTTTCTTATATTAAGTACCTACTTATGTTGTAAATACACTTTTACACTTTATATAGTACAGAATCATATTGAAATTAAACCTATATAGAAATATCATATTTAATATTTCTTACCCAATAATATTATATTCTAGATATGGGCCGAAATGTCGACTACATTCTACAGGCCACAGTACAGGTAGTAAAGTAGATAGAGTTAGTATGAAAAACAAACGGACAAAAGAACTCTAGAGCTCCCTCAGTGTTTTTCAGAGTTGGACCAAAAATATTATTTATGTCGGTACTATTTATGTGCTAATAGTGAGTTCTACCGACTAGTCGATGCATTTTTATATATGCAGTATATTATATATGTGAAAGCACGTTTCTTCTAGGATATGGGGTAGACACATAGGTAGTTTGTCTGTATCATTGACCGATTAATATTCACCGACCATATACAAAACCAAAACACTACTTGTTATAAAATTGTCTACTTATAACTAACATAAAACTCAGATTTTATTTACCTGCTAATTCAGAACAACAAAACAAGGCTATCATAATACGCTAAAAGTGATAGGTCAAGTGTGAGCTGGGCATTCTTAATATCATGCTGGCTGATTATTTTTCTAAGGTACATTCTAAGTGCAAGTACCACGTACTTACTTGGTCTACCACTGCGACCAGCGGTTGTCATGTAAACAAGTAAAACTGTAAACAAACCGCGGGTCGATCAATATACTTCCATATTTCAAGTAAAACCTTTTTAGCTCTTGTAACAGCAGCTTGTCTCGCGCAAAAAAAAAAGTTCTTAGTACCTGTTGGCTGAAATAGTATTTATGTTCGTTCGATTTTCGAATGCGTAGTGTTGTTCATAAAGTTATCAAGCTGTGGAACAACGTGGCTTCCTGTATGGAGAAATGGTTCGGTGATAAGCGGCTGTGGTTATTTGGTAACAATCTGCCACTGCTGCCGCGAAGGTGATTGACCTTGGCCTTTCCCTAATTTCCAAGCAATTAGTTGCATATTTAACATATCTAATCTTATTTACGACTATTGCTAAATATCGCTATCTAATAATATTTTTTCTGTTATAAAAATAAGAGTTGAGAAAAGAATTTTTAATTTGCGCCATGTACCGAATTGGACAGTCAAATTTGTGATTATTGATTTATTTTATTTATATGAAAGTTGATGGATTTATGTATATTATATTAGAAATATACCTTATTTTTAATTTTATTTAAGTACGACCCGACGTATACAAAATACGTAGTTGATGAGTGTTTTGTAGCATTAAGTTTAAATAATTATTACTACTCAAGTAAAAAGTAATATAAGAAATATATCCATTTATAGACAAAATTTCTTAAACTACGATAATTGATACTCATAAAAATAAACTATTGTTAGGGTAGCAAGATTTTCATTTATTGTTATTTAGGTAGCAAAAAATATAAAGAAAAATGATAAGTTGTTATTAGTACGTATACAAAGAAAAAATAGTAATATATTTTATTTAAAAAAAATAAAGAAATTAATATTTTCATAATTTCAAAAAACAATGACGGTATAGGTATTATGCATTACGATTAGCACACTTTCTTGGTTTTTATTGCATTGTACAATAAATATTCGACTAATTGTCATTTGTTTTATCACTTGCGACAGTGCCTTGAAATAATATGGTAATTGTATAAGTAAATAAGGCTATTACGAGTTCCGTACCTCCTTATTATAATGTACGTGTAGGACTATATGCTTATTTGATAAATCGTTCATATTTAAATTATGTCATATAATATAATACATTTGTGATCCACCCATCAAATTTATTCGTTTTTATATATTATTTACTTCAAATATATCTTTAAATAAAAGTGTTTATAAGGCGGAAAATATTTTCTGCTATTGTTTCATCACCAATTAGGAGGAGACCCTCTAGGTCAGTGGGAGAGCACGAAAAACGTAATGCTATAGATCGTAGTTCTCAAAAATTTCAAGCAAAATAGATTTTTAATTTTTCTATGCACTTTTATATTACAGTATTTTGCCTGATAGTTTCTAGTTTTTTTTTAATTATTACCATTAATTAAAGTAAAAGTAATTCAACCATACCATAAACGGCACTGTTAGGTATACACGTTGTTTGAGATTTACATACCAAGATGTACACATACATACAATTTCTAATAAATATTTTATTAAGCTGTTTGATAAAGTTAATTTTGTTAACAAAACTGATTAAAGCTATACCATGTTTTAATTCAAGATATATATTTTGGGGTAATAAGAACTCATAGAAAGATTACCTACTTTATGGACATTATGATATCATTAATTGCGTTAATTCACAGCAAAAAGAGAATATTACTATGTCACGTCATAATAAAAGTGACAGAAATCACAAAATTTTGATACAAATGTTTGTTTAGAGTATATTTTTCCGGTTATGAGAAAAAGTATTTGGGTCACCGCCAATTTAGAGCGAATATAATCTTAAGAAATATGCTTGCGGAGCATAAACGTTGATATCGTGAGGGATTTAATTTATGGCCAAATTACAGTGAACTATGAAAGGGGAAATCAATATAAGTATTATTTCTCCTTATGTTGTCTCCGCAAGGTACTTTTTAGGGTGCGTTTTTTGTTAATAGGGGAGGAGTGGAATGCCATATCGTTATTTGCTGCAATTTCATCATGTCAATTCAATCATGTCCTTAGGATATTACAGCATTGAAAGATTTAATCAAAAGCCTCGTGTCAGGCGTTTTGACTTTCGTAAAATTATACATTTAGGTTCGATGGTACAGGTAATACGACTAACACATTCGAGAAATTATATTGAAATCCCAAACCGCCCGTGGCGCATGCGGGAACACATTTTTGCGTCCGTTTTACTGATCTACTGATAATAGAACTTCGTCGTCCTATCCGAAACAATATATTGTTTTCTCAAAAACGCAATGAAATCACTCATCGACATATTTATCCATTAAGATAAGAATGCGGAAATATTTTTTTTTAAGCACTAATTTTAAAACCTTTTTTTAGACCCTTACCTTTCTAATCTACCCTACAACAAGTCTTGTGTTAAGGACTTTTAGTAACTCAACTTTTTTCATATAATCGATTTAAGAGCTACCATAGCTCGAACATTTACGCTTCGTCACTCTTTCCCAATACTTACACACTTACATAAGGTTGAAAAGGACACCCAATTTTATGCTTCAACTTCTGCTCTGCTCTAATCGTAATCTCCTTCAGATCTCGCGCCTCTAGCCGCGCGATGGAGCGATACGAAAAGCTCGCTAAGCTCGGCGAAGGCTCCTATGGGCTGGTGTACAAGTGCCGCAATCGGGAGACAGGCGAAGTTGTCGCGATAAAGAAGTTTGTCGAAAACGAAGACGATCCGCTTATTCGTAAAATTGCGCTCCGAGAGATACGAATGTTGAAGGTAAAATATTATAACATAATGCCATTGTAATTTGGTTTATTTGGTTAGCAATATAAACACACATGCCTACAGAGTTTTACACTCCCTACATACATACACAAACACACACAACATGCAAATATCCATTTATTCTGGCATGTATCGCAACAGATACTAATTGTAAGTATACATAAGTTAACCTTAAGATATTTATTGTTTGTAACCTGGGAGAAATTAGCCACCCAGGTCACAGGCTTGCCCTAGTGTGCTAGTACGGACTACGGAAAGATAATATAGATAGGTTTTTCAAGTGACAAATTCTTATTGGATAGTTAACGAATTAGTTACATAACGCGTTACTGCGTTAACATATTATATTAGAAACGGGCGTGTCGAGATGCACGCTTATTTCATTCACGCAAAAGTCATGGTACGGAAACCAATATACAAATAGCTATAGAGAATACTTACAGAGAAACCATTTATTTCTAGATAAAGAAGCGACTCTAGAATATCCCTTTATGAACTTAAAATCGATTAATCTTTACGAGTCACGTACATCAGGAAAGCCACTGTATGTGAGATCACTTAAACATAAATGCCAACAATTACTTGTTATATCCTACGCAAGTAAGGTGTGTCTGAATATTATACATTATAAGACAATATAATAATTTATATTGCACGCAGTAAAGGTCGTTATTACAATTCTCTTTGTTAAAGTCATACGGAAGATATCATCCGTTTAAACTCGCTGACGCACAGTAACTTGACGTAAAATATTTACCATTTTTGTATGTCCTGTAACGGCAGAACCTGCCCATCTTGGCTATCTTAATATCTGTAAATAAATCATTAAAGAAAGGCACTACCATTTATGCTTTACGCAAGAAAAGAATGATTTGTTTTTGGCTATCGTTGAACCAAACACATATTTTATCTAGATAGGTTCTTAAGCTAGAATCCATCCAGACTAAGAAGCTAAATCCCAGATTCCATGTCCTTTGATAGTAACGAATAATATTTTTTTTAAGTCAAATCTGAAAACGTATGCTTTGTGTATGTATAAACTACTGTAATAACTCGCATTTTTTTTATTGTGTTTTATCCTCAGAATCTGAAGCATCCGAACTTAGTGAACCTGATCGAAGTGTTTCGGCGCAAGCGCAAGCTTCACCTCGTTTTTGAATACTGCGACCACACGGTGCTTCATGAAATGGAAAAATATCCAGCCGTAAGATCTTACTAATATATTTTTAGTTTTTGGTATATTATACCTAAATCTTTAATAGAACTGTGTGTAAGTCTCGCTGCTTTCTTTTCACGATCATATAAAACACTTTCTTTTAGATCTGGCGTCATAAGTGACTTGTATAAGTAAGTAGTATTATTTCGGAGGATTTGATAAGAATTAATATAACACCATAAAGAGCCAGATGGTATTAGTATGTTACATATAAACAAACATAAATTTGAATTTGTAATTTCCGCGAAGGATGAATTAACTGTTATAGTTTGTGTTTAAATCCGATTTTTTTATTAACGCCCTCATCTATACTAATATATAAAGCTGAAGAGTTTGTTTGTTTGAACGCGCTAATCTCAGGAACTACGCGTTGTAATTGAAAAATTCTGTGTTGTTCTTTTATGATGGATAGATCATTTGTCGAGGAAGGTTATAGGCTATAAAACTTAGCTAGTATCTTATAGATGCAACAGAAAATATACATTGCGAAATCCCGTAGAAGGAGTTCTTGACTATTACACGAATTAACATTTTAGTTCAAACATGTTTTATGCGAAAATGGCGAAAACTACATAGTACCTACATACATACGTTTGGACTAAAAAAGGCTCTTTCATAACGTTCCAGTCTGGTAGTTTGGTGCGCGGTTTATAAGATATGTGTTATAAGTCACGTGTATCCTTAAATAATGATAATGACGAATCATAAATCATTTTCATTAAGTCTGATAGCTAAGTATTTGCTTAAGTGTAACATTACAATGCAAATTTTATTCGTTCGAAAAGCTTTACGGGTTTGAATGAGAAATTAATGGTATTTGCTTTATAAAGGGTTAAAAATTAAGGTATTTAATTAATAAAAGAAATTACTTTAAAAGTGTAAGAAATTAAGAAGATGTCAACTACATCCAAAAAGTATATGAGCCTATCATTGCAACATAATTGGTTTGTTATTTGTTGAAGAAGTATAGATATTCAAATAAACACTGTTAATGGTTTAAAACGCGAAATATATTTGAAGACTTATTTACAATTTCCCCGAAAGTCACCCGTCACCATGTTACCTTCTTTTAATCCTCTTTACTTTTAATAAGGACAGACATTTTGTATTGCTCACTAGTTTATCTGTGGAAAATCGTTTCCCTCCCTAAAGTCTTATATAAACAAATGTTTAAGTTCATTGAAATTGATTTCTAAAGCAAAGCAAAATGTTGCCTCAGTTTAAAACGAGTTAATGTCGAAACAACACCGCTTCACGTGTGGTTTACTCACGTGTAACCTTCCCAGAAGCCGTTGCTAATTATTTTTCTTACCTAAGTACCGATTATAGAAGTGCAGGAAATGGGAAAGTACGGCATACCCTGCAATCATACACGTCTTTGAACGACATTCACTCCATAACATTTTCGTCTATTAATATTTTAGAGCTAAAGAGTTTGTTTGTTTGTACGCGCTGGTCTCAGGAACTATTGGTTTGCATCAAAAAAATACTTTTGTTTTGGTTGAAGCATTTATTGAAGAAAGCTTGAAACATATATTATCATGAAGCGACTAAAGGAGCGATGAACTAAAACAAATAAAACGGGGAAAAAAATTGCCAGATCAGCCAGTAATAATAATATTATTTACTTAGTCTAAATACCGTTATAATCAATCGATATAATACAACAATCGTTGTATTATATCGCTTTTACAACAATTTCTTTCGACATACTATGTTTTCATAGATAAGGTTTCGTAGGAAGTTTGTGCAAGACCAGCACTTGGTGATTGGAAGGTCAGATTGCGTATAGTTTTGATATATGGCAGTTTGTGATTTAACGTTTGCTTTAACTTCACGTTGCATGTGTGTATCAGGACTATAAGACAGTTTGTATACCACAGAGCTATGTGGTATATTGTCGCTGTCGTAAAAATGATTTAAAAAAACTTTGAATAAATCGTTAAAACTCTTTACTCGATGACAAAGTTATGGTCTATGGTTTGTCTTGGTCCTATATTGCAAGTAAATAGATAGTTTTGCAGGTCCATACAAATATAAATTTTAAATATTCTTTACAGGGTTGCCCGGAACTTTTATCAAAACAAATAATCTGGCAGACACTGCAGGGTGTAGCGTACTGTCACAGACACAATTGCATCCATCGGGATGTCAAACCTGAGAATATCTTGCTGACCAGCGATGGGGTGGTCAAGCTGTGTGACTTCGGGTTCGCGAGAATGATAAGTGCGTATTAGCATGCGAAGACCCTTTATTTTGCGAGATAACGATTTAAAAGCGAAAATTATCGGAATTATCATCAGCCCTCAGTAGAGACTCCGTCCTATATTAGGCTTAGCTTTAATTATATTAGTTCTTGGTTCGAGGAAATGACAAGAATGATTATTCTTGCAATAACCTTCAGTTAATATGTCACAGTTAAATAGCGCATAGTGCATAGCCGCTTGAAGTAACTTTGAAATAGCTCGAAAGCTAAAAGCCACAGAAATAATCTCTAGTGAAGAAACGATGAAATAGCTAACAATTATAATTAGGATAGAAGCTGTATAATTTCTTATGAATGAACATGAATATTGAATACTGTCTACAGTTTACCCGAGTAGTAAACGTCTAAATAAAACACTTTAACGCCTGACGTGGTCACGGCTGCTGCCAAGCATCCGAAACGTCAGGCCGAAGTTAAAAATCATTTTCAAATAAGTTTAAGTAATGTATCGCGTTTCAAACCGTTAAAGTGTTTTATTTAAATGAATATTGAAAGCAAATAGCGATGCAATACAAAATTGATGAGTTTTATAAGAACTCAACATCGTTGGTGGATACCCAACCGAGGTTCCTGGTTATAAATATTTTGAAAATAATAAATGCATATTTATATTACTAACATAAACTAGTGGGTTTAGTATTACCCCATTTTTTTAAACTGTAATATTTAAACTATCAACTACTGTAAAACTTCTTACTTAACTTATTATTCTTATAATATAATTTCTTATCCTTACTGTAATTTCCTAAAGGTGGAACCTGCTCGTCAGAGTACTCTGTGCATACCATGATCCCCTTTGGGGTGGACGTCAGAAGGAGAGCTAGTACCTATTTATTTATTTTCTTTATTTTTGCCGCATTATAAATAATTATATATATAGTAACTTAATAAGTCTAGAGTGCCCTTAGTTAACTTGTCATCTTATAGTTATTATTTTTAATATGTAGTAAAAATATCGGTCTTGGGTGTATTCGTGCGGTAGGCTTGATAGAAAGTAGGTAGATGCAAAGTCAAGATAGCTGTCCCGGTTAACGCTTATCAGTAATCGGCCTTATTTCTATAAATAGGCTTTGATGCCTTAGTACTTACCTAATCTTAAAGTTTTTTATAAAAAAAATATTTGTATATGAACTTAGTCGATATGTTAACTTACAAGTACTAAATCTTTTTTTAGATGCATTTTACTTGCAATACGAAAGAAAATTACCAAGTGTGACATTACTTTTATACACCGGTTATAATTATCGTCAAAAAGTTTAAAAATAGTATTCGGGTAGTTTTGCTAAATAAATTGGAACATCCTGTAGGTTGTGCGGAGTTTGTAATGCTAGGCTTGACCTATGCGTGTTAAATGTTAACTATTGAGCAATTGTATTTAAAAATTAGTATTTATAAATTAAAAGCATAGTTAACATTTTTCCGTTCGATTCGCATACCATAAATGACATGATGTATGTATGTTAATGTGGAAAAATACCAAAGATAACGTTTATAGAGAAAGTGACATCCCGTTTCCGTAAGCGTGTATTTAAGCTACACTCACTGTGTCTGTTTCACACATCGTTTTTCTTTACAAGCGAGTTAACCAAAACTTATATTTCTCTAAAACAAAACCTAGGACATATTAAACTTAAAGCAATGTTAGGCAATGCGTTTAACCATCGGTCAGGGATAAGGACAATAAATATTGATATACTAATTAATATCTGTTGAAGTAACCGCTAAATATTCATAATAAATTAAAACCTTGTAGAATTTAACATTATAGATGCATACGGCATCGAATACGCAATCATATGACAAAAAATACACGCGACCCAAATGTCTTTTTTGTTGATGACACTAGTAATATCGTAAAGTCTTTGAACTAAACATGTTTGAGACAACAGTAAAATAGACTTTTTTTTTTATTCTTCATATGTATGTTAATCAAACACACGACGCCTTAGCACAAAGTTGAAGTTAGTCTTCCCTGGAACGGGGAAGCACAACCAACTTGGTTGAATTTCGTTTTGTAATTTTTAGGTGAAGCAAACATACAAATGTATCATGAAAACAAACAAAGACCAAAGAGAGTTGATTTGATTTTACTGTTCATGTAGTGTTTTTTTGAAAACAGTCGTAGGTAACTTAATTATGGCTGAAGTATAATACTAAATTTTTTGGTAAAAGAATAACAATCCTTACAAGGTGTGAAGGAAACAAAAGAATTCGAATTTAAAATTATTTCTTTTGATGTACACGCTGTATACAATATTATCCCACACGAGTATAATAAATATGATGTTATGAAAATGCTCATCTGCAGAGAATTTGCGAAACCGTTGCAATCATGTTTATGTTTAGCAGTACTATATCACAACTGGTTCTCGGTCCATGAGTATTTTGAAGGCTGTTTTATTTTGTAATAGCCAGCCACCAGTAGCTTTTATACGCTAACGAATAACAGGTACTTACGTATACATCTAAGTTTATGCATCGTATTTACTTTAGACTTTTGAGATTCGTGGAATGGGATCAACTGTAACGTTTTCCGTCACAACATGACGTATTATGACTGGTGGTATAAATAAGTTGGCCAGATTATCGTGACGATTTGTTGCAATATTTGTGATAGACTGGAATCATCTAGCATTTAACCAATTTCTCGTAACTTCATATTTACTGTTTCCGCAAACAAGTTGCGTTTACAGCAAAAAACAGTGTTTTACGAATTGCAGCGGAACAGTTGCAGGTTTCCATAATTAGGTACAAGATTAGCTTCTCTTCAAGGCCTAACGTAGAAACCTTCACCTTTAAAGCTTAACAAAGCGGTACCAAGGTCATTTCTTGCGGTTCTTATACTTTCCACCAATTAATCACGCATTTGAGGTATTTTTGGCTCAACATGGGAATTTTAATGGAGCTACTAAAGTTTCTTACAAAATCTACGATGAGTTTGAAAATGTCTCCAGTTATGTAGGATAGAATATATTGTAGATTTTGTTTCGTAGTTTATTTATGTAAACTTTAGGTGGTTTTTGTAATTAAGATCAAATTCCTTCAACGATTCATTTATTATTAGAATTGTATTGTTTTAAACTAAAAGGTACAGAACCATGATCCACAACTTACTAAATTACTCACGAGACAACGTCTGCAACAACCTATTACGAGATAATAAGTTTTACAGACCTCCTTATAATTTCGTTTCGTTTTGTTTTATTGTTAGATAAAGACCATTTACTTTTTACTCATCATCGAACGAGACAAAACATTAAAATGAAGTTTTTTTTTTAATCTAAAATGGAGCATTTGTATTTTATACTATAAGTGATTTGTAGCTTCCACCTGCCAAAGAATTATTAACTTAAAAGAATTTTCGCCCAACATGCCCAGGTCCTGGTGAGAGCTATACAGACTACGTGGCGACACGGTGGTACCGTGCCCCAGAGCTCCTCGTAGGTGACACTATGTACAGCATGCCAGTCGATGTATGGGCCATTGGTACGTCCCTTTATATTATGTATATTAGAACATGATAGTTGATGAAACTGTGACTGAAAATTAATATTTTTAATTATATTAAACTTGTTCAAGTGGTTGGGGCCTGCAAAGGGTACAATGGTACATAGGAATTGAATGGGATATAACGAGAATACCCGATAGACTCCACTAAACCTTAAACGTAAAGCCTTGAAGATAAAGTGGCTTCCTTTGCACCAAAAAAAACTAATCGGTGGAGTTAACTAGAATTATAAACATGTCAGTTAGTTTTAACGATGATATAGCATGCGTAATGTATATACCTATAACACAAGTATACACACAATACTCAAGATGACCTTTGAATAATGCGATGAGTAAAATTTCTTTGTCCTCTGAGAGGTTTCATACGTCGCGAATGACCTTTATTCCTTTGTGTGTCCTGGTAGGAAGTTCAAATACCTCTCTTATACTACTCAAGTAGGCAGCTACTTAGCCTTTAAATCTTACGTTCTGATTTGTAGTGATTTTCTACACGTTTCGTTTTCAGGTTGTGTGTTCGCGGAACTTTTATCTAGTGAAGCGCTCTGGCCGGGCAAAAGTGATTTAGACCAGCTCTACCTAATAAGAAAGACATTGGGTGATCTGTTACCAAGGCATATGACTATATTCTCACAGAACTCATTCTTTCAGGTACCTTAACACTTATATAGGAAGTACTATCAGTGTCTATCAGTACTCGATTAGCATCGTTAATACCATTGATGTATAAAGCCGCGATAAGAACGCTTTTTGGGAGAAAGTACATCACTAGTTGTCTTTAAACCTCTTCCTTACATATTGTGTACCTTTATTCTTGGTAATACATAAAGCTATCTTTTCATTAACATCCAGGGTATGGCCTTACCAGAGCCGACGACAGTGGAATCCCTTGAAAAGAAAATACCACCACGATATGCTAATAATGAGTTGATAATAGATTTTTTGAAGGTGAGAGATAAGTAAAGGCAATATATATGTTCAAGGCATTTAAAAAACTCGGATTTATAATGAGTCCCTATTTCAGAGATGCCTAGACAAGGATCCGATGATGAGGTGGACCTGCGAACAATTGCTGCGACATCCGATCTTTGAAAACTTTCTGTTCACAGTGCCCGCTACTGATCATGATGAATACGAGAGGGTTAGGAGACAGCAGGTATAATGTACTTTATATAATACCTTCAGTTGAAACGTATATAAACAAAAATTGCTTACCGGTTTTAGGTACTCCTCTTTTAATATTTGAAAAATTAAGTTTTGTCGGGTTGTATTTTAGTTAAACTTATTTGGGAGTTTTGATGCTCTAAGTCCCCGTGACTACGGCTGCTGCAAAGCATCCGAATCATCGGGCTGTAGTTAAAATAATTTCCTAATAAGTTTAACTAATTAACATCGCGTGTTAAAAGTCTTGAAATAAAGTTTTGTATGTTTTTGTACTTGTAGCTGTACTAACATGTAAATTTAAAAATTCTCAATAAATAATTTTATTATCAAAATACAGCAAGACTTTAATGAGAAAGCTCGAGCTAAGAACGAAGATGCTTCCACACAAGTAACAGATAGCACCACACCGTCAAAGAAAGCTAAAGGAAAATAAGTGTAATGAGGATATTACTTTTTCGTATTTATTATTTCCTAAATAGAAAATACATTACTGTTTTGCTTTATTGTTTTCTTAAGTCCGTTTATGCCTAGTTAGAGTTAAGAAAAATCGTAATATGATAAAATTATATGGCAAAACAATGTCTGAGTGAGATTGCTACTTGTCTTAATAAGGCGTCTGTGTTTAAAAGATATGACCCGCCAATGAATGACGAAGACCATGCCAATACTAAGATTTCTCGTAAATTGCTTTCATTAAAAAATATTTTTAACTTCATTAGAAAGTTGATAATGTAACGATAAAATTAGTATCATTTTTAGTTCTATTTGATCTATTCATATACACACAAAGTACATTGTTTGATAAATTATTTAGGAGTACCAATATAATATTACCAAGTATATATACCAATTTTCCTCATTCACAAAGTATGACAGTTTTTTTGCATTCATTTAACAATGTTGATCCCAAATCTAATAATTACTTTTACTTTGTGTAGCCACCTTATAATAGCAACTACAATTTCTCATAGAAATTATTATAATTTACAAATTTGATTTGCGTATAGGTACAATCTTCTCCACTACTGCCCCAGCTGATTGTAAATGATCGGAATCAACCAAAAGGAAAGAAGACAGATATGGACTCCCGTGGACACTTACCTACCATATGACTAGCACCTAGACATCGCATTTAACAGAAATTAAATGTTTATTCCTATTTATCTTGACTTTTATTAAGCATAAAATAATGAAAGCCACTAAGTGTTCTTTAATACATCATAATTCATATGATATGTATATATGGCTAAATATGAAATTGGAAACAAATAACCTCATTAGCTAAAAAGTTTTAATTAATATATACAAGTTAATTTTATACCCTAGAACGGAATCTTTACTTCTTAGTATGGTTAGGTGTTTCTATAATAAATAAATAAAATAAACACAATGCATGTAGTCAACTATTTTACTTAAATATTTCTAATAGTATCATAATCTAAAAATAATAATGTATATAAAAATTTACAACTATGTCTGTTAAACTCGGTTTCCATTGTGCTACTTTTCGGTTCTGAAGATCTGAAAGATAATATGTTTGTTATATATAACAATTAATCAATTTTGGGAACATTCTAGTATGTAGGGAAATACTAGGTTACAAATATTTTATAGTATAAGGGTACTCTTCTATCTTTTTGTCTGTAGTCATTGTTGTTCTCTAATATATATAAAGTGAATGATGACATGCTTAATAAAATAATGTATCTTCTTTCCACTAACCTCAGGTAAATTCTTGCGTTCAGACTCTTTAACAAGAGCGTCAACATTTTGCAGTTTCATCCAACCGTAATGGCTACCAAAAAGGAGTGGAACCATAACAATTGTAACTAAATGCTTGTTCATAAATTTCTTAACATTTGGCATGATGAACTCTTAGTTTAATAAATCAATGCAATATGCGGCTTGCAATAGAGACACTTGTTTATTTTCATGGAATCTACTAATCAGCTGTTTCTTTACCACAGAAAATACAGAATTATAGTGCTTAATTACAGTTTAAAATGGTTTTTGACAATTACAGCTGACATTAACAGTTGACAAGAGATCACAAGAAACATCTTGGTGTTAAAAAAAAATCAAAAACATGGTGGCATTTCAGTGAGAAGGGTGTACAATTCTGCTAGTCATTAAAATTTAAGAAAGCTTATTAAGCAGGAGTGTTTGATACAATTTGTAAGTACATTTAGAATACGCCGAACAGTAAAACATAGACTTCACTAACATTTGAACTTAACTTTAGGTAAACACCGAACCAATAAGCTTCATACAAAAAAATTAGGATGACGTCTGAGGAATGCCAGATTTCAGAAGAACTGAAGGGTTGTTACGAGAATCTTATTGTAATCGACATTGGTGCTAATTTAACGAACAAGAAATATGGCCGTGATCTAGATTCTGTAGTTCAAAGGGCAAAAGATGCAGGTACGATACTATTACGAAAATTCGGCACCAAATTCCTCGCGTGTAAATATGCAAAGGACGTAATCATTAATTAAGACCTGTAATCTATTACTCGTACGAATGCTGAGTGTACTTATTGCTTTATATGTAAACATTCCTTTGGTGTAATAAGAAAGTGAATAATATTAATAGAGATTTAGTTATACTGTCGTTACCGCGAGTTGTGGATGAAACATATTATAAAGAAACTATTTTGACCCGATTTAAAGTTGTATTACACAGTCATCATGGCTGCTGAAAAGTACCCAAAATTTTGGGACATAGTTTCATTTAATTATCTAATATTATTTATATTTCAAGTTGTTTAGAAATTCCTCAATAATATAGATATTAGATTTCCTGAAATTCTATTTGATAATATTGATTGATAAGATAAGTACTGACAGTATTATTATTGTTATAAATATATCTTATGTTTTTTTATAAATTGTAACAGTACTACAGTAACTTATTACAGCATCATTTGTATTACAGTAAAACAATACTTATCATAAAGACCTTTATAACACATACATCAACTTGAATAAGAAAATTACTTTGGCTTCTCTGCATGACAAATGTAACTCTTCTATGTTATAGAACGCTAATTATTATTTAATGAAGCATAAGTTGTTGTATACAATAGCAGCTAATTACCTTTTGTAATTACAGAATTGCAATGGAACTGTTTTTCAATAGATTTGAACATTAATTTTCCTTTATTTCTTTCATCTAACTTAATACAACTTATTCAAGTATTTTTCAAATAATTCTAATTAATTATTTGTGTAGACAGTTTCCAAAATGTGGAATTCCAATATTACAATAAAAACATACTTATAAAAAAACACAACAAATTGACATTTGATGGCAAAACTTCCTTGCTCTAATAGTATTACTTCATATGTATCAACCTGACTAAATAAGATTTTTGAGTTGCTGAAAAAATAACCTCCCATATAATTACTGAAGATAAGAAAATGGTCAGACCACCAAAGGATATTTTAAGGTGTTGATGAATGATTTAAATCCTTGTTTGTTTAGGTGTCCAAAAAATAATGGTTACTGGCACATCAGTAAGAAGCAGTAAAGAAGCACTTAGACTCACACGCCTCTACCCCAGTACTATATACTCCACGGCAGGTAATTTTATTGGATTTCTGTTGAATAGTCTTGTAAAATAAGTATCATTATTATTTTTCTTGGGAATCCAGGAATTAGTCCACAAAATCTGCTCTCCAGTTTTTAATTCAATTCAATAAGTAATTCATATTTGTATTGGTTATACGAAATACTTGATGCTGGTAATTCTTTGAATAGATTTGTATCTATATAATCATATAAAACCACATTGTCAGGTGTACACCCACACGATGCAAAGTCCATGGTAGAGGAAGAGTTGTGGTCTGAGTTGCAAGCGATAGCGGCTGCGCCGGAGTGTGTGGCGGTTGGGGAGTGCGGCCTCAACTACAGTAAGGACTTTTCTGAGCCGCATGTGCAGAGGGAAGTGTTTAAACGGCAGGTTAGTTCTATTCGCGTATTTATCAATATTTATTGAGTCATATCGGTTTGCCAATATTTTTATTAGTATTTTTGTGGTTTATACAAGTAAACATTTAAGCAAAA
Source organism: Leptosia nina (assembly GCA_963661955.1). Lineage (NCBI taxonomy): Eukaryota > Metazoa > Arthropoda > Insecta > Lepidoptera > Pieridae > Leptosia > Leptosia nina. The sequence continues at coordinate 7,757,366 of CAVLEF010000009.1, read as the reverse complement.
AACACTTCTAACCTGGTATCGGGTTGTTGATCAGTAAAAAAGGATATCGTGTTTTAAACAGTTAAACCTGTTTTATTTAAACATCTAAGTAATTCTTCAATATTTGATTAGGCATCATGTAAGTCAAACGCTGTCACTATACATTGATAAAATATATCTTGTTATGGTTAAGGCAATATTTCCGTCGATAAAATTATCGGGAGCGATAGACGCGAGATAAATTTAGATGAACGCGATCTTGAAAGGTTAAACGCATCCCACATGTATTGCGGCTCGTATGTAGCTATGCTATGTATGTACAAAATGGCATTATTCATGATACATGTACAGATATATCCCAACATCGAGAAGCCAAAGACATAGATAGGCGATTTACAGGATAAAATTGAATAAAGGATTTTACTATTGATTCATCTAATATTAAGAATACATATTGCTCTTAGTTTGTTTATCAAAAACATTTTCCAAAATTTGACCGAAAGAAAAGGGTTTCACAGGCCGAACATGTTTCTAAAAATCTAATTATATTTTTTTTTTATACACGTTAGACTTCGTCTGGGAAAATCTAGATGTTCAATGAATCTCAATGGCTGATAAGAATATCGAAATTCCGAATCTACCTTTTGTTTTTAATCTGTGGACTTCCTATTAGAAAAAAGTATGAAGTAATTCTAAATTCAAAAAATACCTATGACATACAAGCTATTTCCTCTAATCAGATATAATGCAGCCCGTTTTATCGAGAGCTATTTAAGAGATTACTGTAAACATTTCCGCTGCAGATGTTAACTTTCCTCAGATCTAAAATTACAGAGATAGTAAGATGGACATCGCCACCGAAGATTTTAAACAGAACACGAATCGCACGTCGAATAAATATATTTGAGTTAGTAGAATAAATAAAGTTTTTTTATGATGGTCGATTTCTGCTCAATTTTTAATCTTGGCTCATCCTGGTTTCTGTCTTGTATACTACATTGGGAATCATTAGGTATTCTGACGGGTTGGTTGGTAAAACGGTAGCAATTTATGGCTAATAATCAACGGGTCGTGGGTGCGATCTCCACCGGGTCAAACAGTTTTCTATTTAACTTATATAATTATTCTGAAGCACGTTGGACTTCGTGTGGAAATCTGGACATTAAATGGGTAGTAGGAATATTGATATTCCGTTCGGATCACTAACCACCGTCCACAGATGAAGCCGTGAAGTTTATCATGTTTCGGTTTCAATTTGTGGATTTCCGAATATCCAAAGCCAAAATTGTTCGGCATCTTGCTTAGATGCTATAGGCTGGGGCACCTAGCATCAAGTGAAAAAAAAATATATATAGCTTGGGTTGCGCAGAAGTGACTATCACTTGATGAAATTTGATTAAACAACGAGACCTCTTAAAACTTCGTACGAACATTCATATATGCTCGCCCACTCGTACTCTATTATGTGACATACAAATGAAGGGAATAAATTAAGAGGCCTAAACTTTAGCAACGTAACACAAGCTTATTCATAGACTAGACGTTAAAAGTGATACAAGGTTACAAACAAAAACATACCTAACTGCAACGTACTCGTTAGCACTATAAATAAACCCTAGGCATGCTATCAAATTACCAGTGCATATACTAAATACTATACCACTATATACATTGTTAGATTTATTTATGTATGTTAGAGATTTTAGACTTAATTACGTACAAAGTTCAATAATTGATTTTGTGAGTAAATAATTAATAAGATAAGCCGTTTGTCTTTGTCTGCAACGTTGTTTTTCTTTTGATAATGCGTGTAATGATAAGAAGAGACTAAATGATAATACAAAATTGAAAGGACTCTACTCTAAATGGGTGGTACATAGATCTAGTTTAATAATTTTAAACGGATTAATACGCGGTCTTTAATATGATGGCGTAAGTTACAGCTTATAATTTATATAGTTACTTTTTTTAAAATTCTTATTTCAAATATTCGCATTGTAACTTAATACTCTTAAAATACGCGGGAATCTGTTACAGAGACAGAATTTTTAATTGATCCAATTAGTTTAATACAGGTGGCGTTATTGTTAGCTTGTAGGCCTAGTAAGCAGAAACAATCAACAGCATTATTTCTAAAAATACACCATCGCTTGATTCCAGGTTGAAATCGCATGTGAGCTACAAAAGCCACTATTCGTACATGAAAAAGAAGCACAAGATGATCTATTAACGATTTTAGACGAATTCGGTAACAAACTACCGCCAGTCGTTATCCACTCGTTCACCGGTACCGTCGAACAGGGTATAAGATATATAGAAAAGGGCTTTTACATTGGAATAACGGGTTACATTTGTAAGGATAAGTCCGATGGAGGAATTAGAAGATTGCTGTCGGAGAGGATTTTGCCCCTAGACAAGTTACTGGTGGAGACGGATTCGCCGTTCATGTATCCGAATATAAGAGCTTCAAAACTGCCGTTGCACGTGAAAGATTCGCTTACTGAGAGGTAACACTGTGAGATGTATCACTTGTTATTTCCGTTAACTAGAAATATATCATGGCTTCAATTATTACTTTATATGAGAAGGAGTCATGAATGGTAGTGAGGGAGAGAGAGGAGGTTGGTAAGTGTCGTAAATTATGCAGATCTTATGATAAACCACCAGATATTCAAATACAAATTCTTTATTTTCTAAAAATATCTATCCAAACGATTGGGCACGGGCGACTGGGTTAAAAAAAAAACTAAATGGTTCTATAACTATTATGATTTATGAAGTTTCATAACAATACAGGTGTTGTTAACGGAAATTTCATCTTTCCTCAAGTAAACCCATTGCTCAATTATCCCCTCTGTCTACAGATCGCAAAACTTCGTGCACAGATACTGCACATTTCAGCGGAACGAGCCGTGCGCCCTTCCAGCAATTGTGGAACTGGTGGCGGGATTCAGAGCTGAAAAGCCGGAAGACGTCGCCCTCGCCACTGCCTTCAACGCACTCAAGTTATTCGGACTAAGCCAGTGAGTGGACGAAGTGATAAATTGATTTTCATTGAATTCTTATTTTGAATGAACATAAAATACAAAATACCGCCACATTTGATTGCGTGCGTGTAGGTAGAATTGACGCATAATTTTGGCAGCAACCTTAAAGTTAACATTTTTAAGATGGCTTTAAATACATTTTATTTCTTCGAAATAAAGTGCTCTTTATATGCCCATATATTCTAGTATATGCCATTTTTTTATGAAAATCAATGTATCGGTACCATTGGTCCCTTTTCAGAACGATGTTATAATGTCTCGACTTTTATTGTAAAAATAAATTGAAGAAAACCCTATATAGGTTTTCTAAGAAAATTTCAAAATAATTTTGACAGTACTATAATTTATATACTCAGCTACAATGATAATAGATGAGTTGTAATATTTATACGGACTATACACCAACCTATGGGCGTAAGAAAATATTGAATTATTGATATTACTTTATTAAGCATATACTATTGTTGTCCCATGAATTATAATGTATTGACGAAAATGAATGTTACCTATTGATAGAGATGTAATTTTTAGGTAATTTATTTGACCAGTTGAATAAAGCAAAGATACTTGGAATGGGATAGAGCAATATTTTATAACAGAAAAGTATAATCAAACGTTCAGTGAATTGGATAGTTTATTGGTTGGATTATTTTAATGATGAACGTGCCAAACCACTTCTAATTTTCGCAATTCCGAGAACATGGCAATATGAGGCTATTACTAACAATTGTTATCCATTTCTTGCCACCCAAATGAAAGACTAGACAAAGTGAAATGCCTCTCTAATTATAAGTTTAATGTCGCTTTTTATATTGGCAACTGTAATTCGTTTATTAAAAACATTTTAAGTTATTTATAATGTTGTTATGGTTAAGTTTAGGTTAGGTGTACCTGAACGTTATAAACGCCATTCGAAATGTGCATAATACAGATTATATTATAGATATTTTTGTTTATGGTAGTACAGAACTTGTTTATTCTATAGCTTTTTATGTTGTATTGTTTATGGTGCACGTGCTTCCTGTATTTACGAATATAGTGGCAACAATAGTCACGTTGATCTCATTTTACATATGACAAATGTAACTACAGATTTTAAATCTATAGCTGGCTTGTACATGTTAACACTTCCTGTAAAATTTATTTATTGTAGTGCCCATTTTTAGTCTGTAGTTACGTTTTGTTGTTTACAATAGGTTATGCTAGACAATGTGTGACTATTTCTTGCGGGGAGGCATTCGTTATGACTGCTCATAGCGGATGCTAGTTGTTACTTCGGCATTTTGCTTGCGTTATTTGTTCTTATATTATACTTGTGTAAAGAACCTATAATGAATATGTCAATTCGAGTGCCGGAAAATTGCCACTGTATTTACTCGCACTGTGTTAGTTATTAATTCTTCGCTCTGGCCAGAGTATTCCTATTCGAATTTTATTCATAGTTTCATCGAATAATGTACATAGCTATTAATGTTATTTAATGCTGGTAGTCACAACGAAATCAAAGACTGCAAGTATTAATGTGGAATTTTGTTTCGTCTACCGAGGGTAGTCGCAAGTACTGTTAATATTCCTTACTTTTTGACGATCACTTTGATTAGTTCTAAGCCTAGGGGTCAGTTATTAATACTAAAAATGTACTGAGTGTATGTGTATGTATAACATAGCGTTAAATCCCTGGACAAATGTACTGTAGTGCCTTCGAAATAACGTCCTTTTGTGATACAATATATTTTCATAGATTGTACAGATTATTTCTTACAATAAAACTATAAAAGTAGAAAATATTTTTTATTACTACAGCATTGTTTTTGTAGGCAAAATAAATACACTTTGGTATAATAATTTGTAATAACTACGTATATACAATTTAAAAATATTTTTGCCACAACTGAAATTTTACCATTACAAATGTTATATTGAAGATATCCAGAACATTCTATGTTCTTCTTCATAATAGGTTTTGTCATAACGAACATAATATATTTTTAATCCTAGCTTTTGTCTAACTTACGGACGATCCCGGGAGGCGGTGAGGTAAGAACTTTTCTAGAAAGCCTAAGCTGCCCCGAAACCGGGTCTCGTCCAAAGTACTTTACTTGTATCTCAGTTCCTACATCAAGACCTAATACGGATGGATGCATTATCTGTAAGAAATACACACATTTCTGAATTTTTAAAATATCTTTAAAATTTCATAAAAATCGATTAAGCAGCCGAGGTGCGGAAGGTAAAATATCTGTAGTTTTATTAATAGTAAAAGCTTTTGTTTCCAATATAATTTAAAAATCGAAAAAAAAAAATCGACTCGGGCAGGACTTGAACCGGCATCTTCAGCGTTTCGTGTTGTTGCTCTACCAATTGAGCTACCGAGTCCTACACCTCATAGTCGTATACCATATAACTTTAAAGGAACAAATGATTGAAGCAAGTTCTTAGGTATTAACAATAAATAATATTAAAATAAGAATAAACCATTCCATATTTACTCATATAAGATGGGAGATGTTATATATTATTAGATAATGTCTCAGGGCACATTTCAATACGAATAATATTTATAATAATAGTACGAAATAAACTAAATTACCTTTCTGTGATCCAACTGGGTATTATGAACTAATGCCGGAGACATACCGCTATACAGAGTGACTAGCACCCCAATATCACGTACTTCTACAACCTGAAATAAATTAAGATTATGATCGTGAAATTTAGTGCAGTGCAGTTTTTACTAACAATATATTGGTAACAAGCCAATATTAAAAATTTCCAATACAATAAGTTGACCTCCTACACAGATATCTAACAATATTTCAACTATATCCTTTTTTATGATAGAAGTAACTGAAACAAGATGCAACGTCGACCTATTTTTGGCTTTGGATATTCGGAAATCCACAAACTTTAATTGAAAATTACTTTTATCTTAACGTAAGCAAGAACTAAAAAAATTTGGTTCTAAGTGGAACTGCAAGTAAGTAACTTGTACTTGTGTGAGAATACACGATACACTGCGTTTTACTGGGAAGAGCGAAAAGGGTGACCACGTTGCCTACAAGTAAAATTGATGGATGAAAGGGACTCATCGATGTTACAAACCTTAGCAGTATAAATCGCTCCAAACTCTAATTCGGGGGTTCTCTCAGCCGCGATCCAGCCTGCTATGCGCGCACGCGCCTCGTCCATTGCGGTTTGAGATGGCGCAAATACGCTGTACTTTGTTTCGTCTATAGGAGTGATCTGAAAAATACGATTTATTTAAGTATACTTTGTAATATGAACAGTTTACTTGTGATGTCTTTTTTAAAAATACGATTTAAGGTACACTATTAATAGCACAGGTTACTTCTTGTGATGTCTTTTTTAAGAGGACAGAAATGCATAAGGTGTACTTGATTGTATACATTGGTTTAATACGCCAGCCATATAACAGCACAACAAGATGTGTTGTCGACCTTTGGATATTCGGAAATGCATAGACTGAAACCGAACTGTACGGCTATTTCATCTATGGAAAGTAGTTCGTGACCCGGACGAAGTTTTCGATATTCCTACCACCCATTTATTATCCAGATTTCGAGATGAAGTCATGTGTTTCAGAATAAATTTTAGAAAAATGTTGGACCCGTCAAATAAATAAATGTCTTATTAACAATAACATTCCTGAACTCCAGTTTCCACATATAGTTTCTTGAGATTGACTCCCCCCACACCAAGTAACTTGGAACGTTTGTGAGCTTCCACTTCTAACTCTTCCATTACAGGCATGTTCTCTTTATTCACTTCTCTATTGAGGTATATTTATTAAAGTTATTTAAAGGCTGGACTAAATTGTAAAGCAAAAATAGTTACGGTTTGTAACTAAATCAAAAGAAATAAAAAACGAAAAAAAATTTCCCAGTAAGTAATTATTTTTATAGAACCCATTTATTTAATGTTTTCTGTAACATCGATTATAATTATTACTAACCTTGGTTTATCGATACATTTATTCATAATATCGATAATCCTGCTTTTCGCATCACACGCCTTTTCGATTGATTGCATGACGACTTTGAGGGGAAGTCCCGCGATCTTGATGTCTGCTTGTAAGGCGGTGATTCCCTTTTTTGTTCCCGCTACTTTGAAGTCCATATCGCCCATGTAATCTTCTATACCCTAGAGGACGCAATGATTATGTTGTACATGCGGAAACTTTAAACATCATTAATCTCTATATTTCAGTTTCTTGTAATTTTATTGTATACTTTAATAATATTCTGAGCGCTACTAGTCCCAATATTGTTACGTAAGAATAAGTGAAAACCCATTTCCCACCCCTAGGCCATGAAGCAAACATACTTCTGTGTTCGATAAACTGATCGGTTTCCTTTACATACAAGTAGTTGATCAGACTTCTGTGCCCTGCCCGACCGAAATATTCCCAGGATTCGAACCTCTCGTGCTTAATGCAAATCATGTTTAACTATTTAGCTGCAGACTGTTAATATTTTTTATTACTCTACTTATTACTTACTCCCTATTATTAACAAAATATTATGATTCTCAACCTGTATATATAACTGCATAGTGTTTTAAAATACCATAATATTATTTACTTATTAATGCTTTTAATTGATAGCATGAATTTATAAAAAAGGGCCTATTTATTCATAACAATTTGTATTTTCTCAAAAAGTCATGTAAATTTTTGATTAATAAAGATTTTTAAATCGTAAACAGTATTTCTAGACTTACTAACAAATCGGTAAGTATTCTATAATCTTCGATATTCCCGCGCTCATCTGGCCTCGATACCAGTCCCACGGCTACTCCAGCCGCGGGTGCTGTAAGAGGGACTCCGGCGTCTAACAGAGCTAGCGAACCACCACACACGGAGGCCATAGATGACGATCCTGAAAGCGACAATTGATGAATTGAAGGTCCGCCCTGACCACTGTTTTGGCTAAGGGCTTTGCGTTAAGTAGGGGGGATCTAGGTCCGAATCCCAGAGTATAGTTTCGATCGGATGGATCACAGAAGTTTACTACGGCCTACGGCCGACGTTTCGAAATCTTTACAGTTGCGTTTTAAACCGTTTCATTTAAAATCGATCAGTGAAACTGGCTCAGAAATTCGTCTGTTCAATTCAAGTGTCTTATAGGTAAAATAGGATTTCATGTTACCATTTGATTCCAACACTTCAGCAGTTAGCCGCACCGTGCAAGGGTGTTGGGGTACGACCGGCATAAGCCCCCTTTCAGCGAGCGCCCCATGCCCCATCTCGCGGCGTCCAGCAGGTCCCGTACGACCCACTTCCCCCGTTGCGTAAGAAGGGAATTCGTAGTGAAGGAAAAAACTTTTTTCTTTTATGCCACTGAAAACAAGAATTACTATTCTTTATGTGACGCATTTATGTATATATTTTTTATATCAAATTGTAAGACTTTTAGATCCAAAACAGGTTATGGTGTAATAAATTGTTTTACGGTAATAAGGCTTTTACGGTCATCGTTCACCATATCATTGTCTTTCAGGCTGTTCGGCTGACGTGAGCGAGAAGAGGTTCTCGACGTTTCGCCATCACGAGTGGACGGGGGGAGTTAACATCTTCAGGAGATGTTAACTCCTCGATTGCTCAAAGAATTAATATAATTTAATTCTTCGAGCTATCGACAATTCGAGCAATCAATGTGAAAAGGTGGACGATGACCGTGAAATGATATGTAGGTTATGATGTTTCTCCAGGATTAAAATACAATAAGGCATATATTTTTTTTAAGTTAGTTATGTGTCATATAATATGTTATGTGTTTGATGAAAATTAAAAAATCATTGCTACCTTTAATATTTGCATTTCAGATTTCTTTCGTTATCAGTGTTATTTTAATTTTCCCAGGTATTAAAGAAGATGAATTAACCAAATAATTATTGTTATTGAAATTTACCTTGTGATCATAGTAAGAGGATCCATTTTTAGGGCACTTTCTGGAGAATCAAACGCCACGGTACACAATACTTGAGTTTGACCTCGTTGGAATAGTGCACTGCCGTGTAGTGGCTCATATAAAGATACCTATAAGATAAAATTGAAAATAACTTAATCGTATGATAAGTGTATTAACAATGATGAAACTATTTTAATCATTATAAAAAAAACTCCTATGTTCCCGGTAAAAAAGTAAGCAACGGATTCAAAGATACATTTTGAATAATAAAACAGCTTACCTCACAGGAAATATTCCTTAAATCATTCAGTCCTCTGCCATCACATCGTGTCTCGGTTTCAAAGATCAGATCTCTGAAGATCTGTCTCAAGTGGCCATTGAAGCAATCTTGCAGCTTCCCAACATCAACTTCCGAGTCTCGCAGCTGGTTGAGTACTGTCTGACGTAGTTCTGATATAGCATTGTCTCGTGATATCTTGTCATGACTGAAGTCACTGAAGTAAGAAACAAAGATTTAAAAAACACTTTCTAATTATTCCTTAACCCAACATACATTTATAAGCCCGATGGTGACTATTATTATTAGATATCTTTTTAATGATACAGGGGGACAGACAAGCATTAGGTCCACTTGATGCATAGGTGAACCCTGTCTATAGCATCGAAACAAGATGCTCTGTCTCCCTATTTTAGCTTTGGATATTGCGAAATCCACAGACTGAAACCGAAACGTGATTAACTTTCACGGCTTTTTCAACAGTCGATGGTGGTTCAAGACACGGGCGCAATTTCGAAATCTTATGGTTGGGTCATCCTATCTAAGTACCTGACCTGATTGTTACACATAATAATATTTTTTTACACACACATACTTTCACAAAATATCAAATTCGATAAATATTTACCTCAATATTTCTCTAATTTTCATAGTAGATAAGGTTTTGATAGAATCTACTATGCTTTGTTCTATGGTTGTGGGAATTTCATACTCCCTTTTCATCTTGCCATAATCTTTTTGCAGTTTCTCAATGCTTCTTACAATATGTTGAGCTTCTTTTGTACCTGGAAATAATTCTTTATTATAGAAATAGCATACTGGGTGAAGGAGACAATGGAAATAAGAATTCAGAGTATTAGAAGAATTTTATTGCTGGCACTGCATGATCATGTGGCAAATATTAAACAAAGTTATTTTAAAATAATACAAAATTCAGACTTACATTCATACCTAATTTAATTGCTTTTAGAAGATCCTGCTGAAGGATATCTTTTGCATGACCTTCAAGCATTACTACCAAATTTGTAGCAGCAGCTGTCACAACAAGGTTAAGATTGGATTGTTCCAATTCACGGCGGGTTGGATTAACAATGACTTCATTATCTATTAAACCAAGCCTGTATTCAAAAATAAGTATAAAATTAATATCTAACAGAAATGATAGATTTGACACAGAGGTCCATACATCTATATAATAATGTATATTGTTGGAAATTATCAGAAAAGCTCAACTACCTGCCACACTGAAGGCTATATAAACAAGCCTCAAGCAACGGCTCCTACACTTTTTTACCGCTTGTTTTACGGAACAGACGTGCCGCCCGGTCGATAGGATTTTGTTGAATTTAAATTTATTTAGTTGTTGTGTTATTTTGTTTTTATTTTAGTAAATCTGCTTCTGATTCCTAAAAATATTTAAAAAGAAAGTGAAAAATCTTTAATAAGTGTTTTTATTTTTACCTTACTGCACCAATTGGCCCATTCCAAGGTACATCAGACAGTGCCAATGCGGCACTAGCTGCATTAATTGCTACTGTCTCTGGGAGATTGGTCCCATCCACTGCTAACATATTACACACTATCTGCGTATCAAAGTTATAGTTCTGAGGAAATAGTGGTCTAAGGGAACGGTCTATTAATCTGGATGTAAGAATTTCACGTTCAGTTGGACCTGCAAAAACAATATATGGTAATTGGATTAGGTAGTATGAAGAAAGTACTTAAAACACAATGATAACATGAATTCTCTCTCATTTCCAATAGGATAATAAACAATTCCAGGTTTCAGTGGATTATTTTGAAGATTAATACAAATACAAATGTTCTTTATTGTCACAAAACAAAACAACAGAATATAGTGGAAGTAACTACAAACAGCTACTCTTCTGCAACGTGTATGAAAATTCGTAGCATGGAGAGAAAAGCTAACTTTACTAAACTCTAATTTCCAAAATAGGATAATAAACAATAAAAAAAAAATAAACCAAAAAAAAAAAAAAAAAAAAACAAAAAAAAAAAAAAAAAAAAAAAAAAAAAAAAAGGGGGGGGGGGGGGAATCTGGGGGGGGGGGGGGGGGGGGATGTTTTTTTTTTTTGGGGGGGGGGGGAATTCTACAGAAATTTAGAGCCCCCCCACGCGGGGGGGAAATAGAAAACCCGGGGGGGGGGGGGGGAAAACGAAAAGGCAGGCTTTTGTCTGAACGGAGATTAAGGCCTTTATTGGAGAGGAAATCCAGGTTTCAACAGATTATTTTAAGATTAATATAGGATTTGAAATAAAGAATTGAAAATTTACCTAATTCTTTCCTTAAAAAGTTTGTTGGTATTCTGCCTGCAGCTGCTGCTTTTTGCCTATAATCTACTACAAGTGGTAAGAAGGAAGCACTACTTTGCTTAGCTTTTGACACTACTGTAGAGAGTACACTAGTATTGCCTAGAGTGGCCACACAAGCACCATCCGCAAATCTAGCATAGCGCCCTGATGAAAGTTTTAACCGTGTTCTGTAAATATAAAGAATGTTAAATTATAATAACCAAAATACAATACAACCAAAATACAAACAATAAATAACCGAATAAATACCAAAAAAGTAAGGCTTACCCATTAGTAAAAGGTACATCAATTTCTGCTGCATCAGTTTTAGTAGAGAAATATTTCCGATATTTATATTTAAAAGGATTTTTTGATAGAAGTACTCGGTGTTTGAACATTTTGATACTAGTAACAGTCTTATGGCATTAATTATAAACTAAAGGAAACACTTTAGATTCATATATTACATTTGAAAATATGCTTTTAGTTTATAATAATTGAATTATTGGTTTTAGTTCATAAATATGTGTTAAATCTAAAGAATTTTGATTACAACAGTTTGACAAAATCTTAGGTTATTTTGCTATTTCGTGCAGTCAGTTGTCAATGTCAAAAGAATTAGATTTTCCTGCTGTCATTTTTCACGTGCTTTGCGGTTGGCTCGTTGTCAAAAACAGCAGTCTGTTTTGAATTTTCAAATCATTTTATGATTTTACATTAAAATCAGAGAGAATATTCTAAGTTAAAAAACTGAAAGGAATGAAGAAAGTTCAAGGAAATGATTCTTTTCAGCGCATTAATTTCTTATATCAAGTAAGTTTGTAAAAATAAATCTAACTAGATAAAATAACAAATAATGTAGTATTTTTTGTAATAACTTCAATATAAATCAACAGATTGCTAAAGAGATGTCGACTATTAATCCGGCATTATCTTCATACTATGGCAACTTGATCATTAATATTGCCAAAAAGGGTGTTCTAAAAATGTAAGTTAACTAACAATGTATTTATAATATAATTTTTTTTGGTACAGGAATATTGTAATGTCACGGTAACTCATATGTTTCTTTCAGACATCCAGACATTAAAAGACAAATTTGTAAAAAGTGCAAATCTGTATTCACCAATACAACAAGAAAAGTGAGAATTAAATGTAAAAACAATTCAAAGTATATTCAGCACATTTGTAAGATATGTAATACCGAAAGGAACTTTTTAGTTGATAAAAACAAAGACAATAGAATTTGGTTAGAGAGACCAGAAGCCACAGTGGAAGTAATATCATAGTAATGTTATTTTCTTACAACATAATATATTATGATCCGTCAAGCCTTGGCTCAGTCTAACAACATCCTCCAGGTATTAGGATTCCTCAATTATGATGGACTTATTTGACTCTATGAGACTTTTTTTTTATATCTTAAGATCTTATATGCTTGTGTTGTACTGTGTGTAAATATAGTAGGTATATATCAGCTATTTATGTAGGTTCATTTTTGAAAAATAAAATTTTAATGTTAGTAAATATTTGTAATAAAAAAATGATTTTCATGAAGTTTATTACCTCAAGATGTGTTTCTACAAATTGTTTTTTTTTTTCTTTCAATATTTTTAATGTGGGTAGATACTTAAGTATATGCAATAATTTATACTGAGTTTGTGGAAATACTGAATTATTATTTTTTGTACTTAGACAAGAAAATAAAACAGGTGGCCTGGGCCCATATCCCATCGAAATATTCTAATTGTAATATTTTTTTTCATAATCCACGGAACGTCGTGGAATGGTTCAAGTTCCGCCCGTATCGTATTTTTAATTAAGAATTTTCAAATAATTTAAAAACTAATGTCGTTTTTACACTAACTGATTATCATTATATATGGACATAGTTTTCCATTGTTTCCCGTTCCGTATGGTCAGTATTGTTTTATGTTCAAAATACAAACAATTCAGACCTGGAAGTGAATTTAAATTTTCCAAATAAAAGTTTTCGTTGTCACAGACCTGCGGTAGAGATTCTCAATACGCGGTAGATAAAAATGTCATGAATTATGCATGAATACAGCGCGCTATAAATCAAATTCAAATGCTATCCTTGTTTTAAAATAAAACGAATTTTGTACATTTTCGACCACTGATAAAGTGCTTACCTACTACGTGGGACGAATTTTATGTTTTTATCATAAAGGATATTTTTTGCAGAAGCTAGCTTTTAACTAACATATTTAAGTAGAAGTTGTATTACTTTTTAACATTTAACGGTTTATAACGGGAACTATTGATGTTGATTTGTCTTATCGTTGCACTATAAATCATCCAAACTTGGTCAAAATACTTGACTTGACAAATGAAATTATTGAAATATTTTAGTTTATGTTATTTCCTTCCCACCAAAGAAGATTAGTAGAGCCTCTCTACTATCCCAGATCCATAAAAAATATAAATTCTTAAGTAAGTCTTACGTGCCTAACCTTTGTGAGTAGTAACTATATAGATTAAATCGTATACAATACGATATTGTAATAAAAAACATTTTTATTACAATATTGCAAATATACAATATGCAATATAAACTATACCCAACTTAATAACAGTTGCTAGTTACATAAAATATTTATCTCACGTAGAAATGTAGTAACGATGAAGGAAGTTATTTTCTGTGTTTTTATGTTAACGTATTTTGCTTCAATAGAGTCGTCTATCTATTCTAACGTGAAAGACGACGTCTTATCAAATGCACGCTCAGCGAGAAAACTGTTACACGAGAATAATAGAATTAAACATTTTAAAAGACCTGAGATAAATTATGTGAAATTAGCTCAGAAGAAAGAAGACATGAAAGTTTTCAAAACTAAAAACGACGAGTTTATTTTGAATCCTGCTGTCGCGAAAGCTATTAAAATTGATAAACAAATTTATCGTAAGGACCCCGTACTTAATATTATCAAGAATATGAATGGCAGAAGAAAATATAGTCCCGAAACCGATAGTATTTCAAGTTCCAGTTTAGAGGGGAAAAATTGGAAAGAGGAATGGAAAGAACATTGGCTATTGAAAAAACTTGAAGCCATTAACTCATCTATACCAAAAGGAGATATGGTTAATATGGTTGCGGCACGTAAGCTTTTTCTCATCCCAGATCTCTTTGCTATATTCAACTATTAAAAGCTAGCTATATTTGTAGGAATTTACCCGTAAGAGTAGTTTAAGTAAGTAATTAGCAAGACATATTTTTCTGCTCGTGTTTCTGTCTGGTGCAGGATTCTAATATTAAATTTGTGTCAGGTTGCCTTCTGATTATATATTCAACGATTTTGTCATTTAAATAAAAACATTACAATGGAGCACGACAAAAAAGGATATCACTAGTATCTTCTTTTTACATTCTTTATCCCGTTAAATGAACATCCTTAAAAATATTGTATATATTTTAATGTATATTATTATTCTTTCATAAAAGGACCATGGGGTGTGCCTTGTGGAGATCCCAACCAACATGATACTCCGTGGGGTTCCTGCATGTTGCCAATGGAATGTGAAGCCGAATACAGAATCTATCGTGGCGATTACTTCTGTGGTCGAAGTCAGTTCGTCTGTTGCGCTCTACAAATGACCACTTACGATCTTTATACTGGCTTTGATGTATCTTTCGCTGATTCGAGTCTAGCCACTGACACAGAAGAAAAACGTAATCGAGATAGGGGTTCAAAAGAGCGACGTCGTCGGAAAAAGAAAAGAGAACAGAAACGACGCAGACGAGAACGTTTGAAACGAAAGCGCAAAATAAAAAGAGATATAAGAAGAATAATTCGCGAAATCACTAAAATACTAAATAGATCGTTTAGAAACGGCACCACAGCGCGGAAGAAGAAGACGAAACAATTGAAGAAGTTCATTAAAGAAATGAAGAAGAAGTACAAGAAGGATAGGAAGGCTGTGAAAGATATTCACGAAATGGAAATGATTAAAATAGACGCAGCTCTACAGAAGAGGTTGAATGAAATAAAGGGAATGAACGAGGCATATGTAAAGAATTCTACTTTTAGAGATATTGTGGTAAATGGGACGATAAGTAAGAAGAATGTTAGGCTCTTGATGAATGCATATCCTGAATTAAGGGAGCTTTTGAATACGAGGAGAAGTGGTAGGTCTCCAGATTATCTAGAATACGATATTGAGTATGGATTATTGTACGATTAGACGGCAAATAAAGTGTTTTTATCAGTTGTTTTTTTTTGTTATTGCACACTCTGTCACTAACCTACCCTTTTGTTCGACTTTTAAAAAAGGAGCTTCTAAATTCGACTCGGCTTTTTAAGTTCTTTATTATGCAAAAGGCTTATCTTAATAATATAAATATGAAAATTAATTATACAGCAGGCTGGTTATAAGCCACAGATTTCGAACTTGTATTGATGAAAATCAAACATAAAACAGTAATAATTAATGTCAAATCAGAGATGAAGTCTATAAAATGAAAACTAGAAATGTGTTTTTTAATCATTAAAATATGTGTAGTTTGTATATTAATGTCAGGATTTCTTTGGTTTTCGATTAAAAGTTATTTTCAAGTCTTTGTTTTAATAAACGGATTAGGAACGGAGGGAAAGGTACCTAGTATACTTATTGAAATAACCCATAGCTAGTAAGTACTTTTGGTATCTAGATATGAGATATAGATCTATGTATCTGGTATAAAATCGCTATCTAATTCCAACGCCACCCTAAAACCACGGATAAATGTTTATCCCGGATATAAAACATCCGACGTGAATGAGTAGCGGCAATAATTTTAAACGCAATATCTAATCTACTATTGTCTGGAGTGTTGCCAGTGCAACTTCGACCTTAAATAATGCGACTTATTTTTGGCAGGATCGCTGTGGTATTCAATTTGTTAGGGCAATGAACTGAAAATAAAGTATTTAACTCTCATCACTGAACCATTGAAATAGCGCATCTTCATCTTTGTAGAACGATGTAATCCTTCCGCCTATCCAAAAAGACAAGTTACGTTAAAGCTAGATTAGGTCGCTAGAGGCAGAGTAGCCTAACTGCAATGTTATTACTTGAGTTATTTATATTGTCATAGTCTTAAAGAACTCAGTGACCGAAAATTGGTAAGATAATTATTTCACAAATATTAATACAAATTCATTTTAGCCTAAGTGAATTGCGCTTTTATATTTTCCTCCTTATTAAAAATCATGTTTTTTCAGCAACTTCATATAATCTTGTAATAAGAGAATTGAAACCTTTTCGTATATAAGTTACAAACGTATACGAAAACTATTATTATATTAATAGTAAAAAAATAAATTGATTATTTTCGATTTTTAAATTATATAGTGCCTTCATGTGCAATAACATGTGAAAAATATTGATGTTTTCAAACATTAATAGAAGATACTTAGAGAAAATGCAATGTTAAAAATTAAAAAGCATTTTAGCATAAAAATATACTTGTCAGTAATCGGTTAACGTTCAACTATATGATGTAAGTAGTTAATTGCATTACATCGATTGCATGAAGCCCTCCCGAGTTGATATGGCACATTGTCGCATCTCTGCATAACGACCTCACGTGGCTCTCATCCCTTGAAACGACCTAGCCCGTGCATAACCGTATGCTTTAATGCTGATGACTTGAAGGCACCAATAATAACTATCCACAGTTTGAATATAGCAGCTGAACAATTTAGGCTACGCCGAGGCTTTTTTCTTAAAGCCTTATTGAAGTGGCCCGAGTGGAACTACAGTAAATTTCATCACTCCATTCTCTAAAATGGAGTAAGGGGCAACACATTTTTTAGTCTAAATTTAAATAAAACACTTTAACGGTTTAAAACGCGATATATTAGTTAAACTTATTTGAAAATGATTTTTAACTTCGGCCCGACGTTTCGGATGCTCCGCAGCAGCCGTGGTCACGGGGAGACTTAAATGTGTACTACTCGCGTAAACTATAGACAGTACATTTTATAGTCGTTGTTTTTATTTGCGGGTTGATCCGACTTCTGTACCCGTCCGATTGAAAGTGTTTATAATAACTCAATGTCTTTAACCACTGAGCCGCGGTACCTTCTTGTCCCTATAAGTAATAGTGTGTTACAATATTCTTTAATTGAATTTTTAGGCATTATCGCGTAATATAAAGCATTGTCTGTAGTTTACGCCAGTAGTGCACATTTTAATAAAACACTTTTATATGTTAAAAACGCGAAACATATTAGTTCATTTTTATTTCAACTACGGCTCTATATTTCGGATACTTTGCAGCAGCCGTGGTAATACTCTCAAAGATGAATAATTTTCCCCGTTTGTTTCACATTTTCCAGTGTTTCTTCGCGTCGGTCGGAGCGAGATGTTTTATAGCCTAAAGCCTTCCCTAATACGAATTTTACAATTCTTAGCAGTATTTCCTGAGACTAACAAACAAACAATCTCTTCAGCTTTATTATGGAGAATAATGTCAGATATACTACAAAACTCCAATTTCCTATACCTAAAAGGATGATTTAGAACTTCACTTTAATTTACAACAATTTGTAGAAATAATAATTACGATGTTCTACCTTAAAACTATAACATCTTTCTACAGACTGCACAGATAACGCATGTGAAAATCTGAAGTTAACCATTTGCGCTTTATAAGCCGTTCAGTAATCATATTTCCATAGCAATTTAGTTATAGATTGTCTCCTGAGACGCGGTCGATACGTTTACGGCACTTGGACTAACGCCAGTGCAATGTATGAACTTAAGATAAGGACACAATGGCTGTAAAAGCGAATACAAACAATTGATTAAACCTAGTCGTGACCGCCTCTGTAGCTAGATGGTTAAATGTGTTGCTTAGCATTGCGTAAAGCGTGAGAGGTTTTGGGTTCGAGGCCTAAGAAAACAATAAGTGGTATCGAAGAACCGATCAGTGAAATGGACCCAGAAATGTGTTCGTCCCATGCCCATGACGGGGCAAGGGGAGTTCAGTTTTCTTATCTATGTAAAACCGCAAGGACCGAAGTTAGTTGTAGAGTATTAAGTTTTTTTATTTACTTTCATCCTTGAGGTATTCTCTAAATAATTTCACACAGAAAATATTTCCAAACGGCAACGGCAAAAATACTTTAGCAAAATAAAACATTTTAACTGTTTAAAACACGAAATATATAAGTCTCACTTGTTTACTAATTATTATTTTTATTTTCAAACGTTAAAGTGTTTTTTTTGCCTAAATGTGTAACTCCAACTATGTAAATAACTAGGTACACTTATGTAAAATGTATTTATTTAGAGTTTATTAAGAGGTACATCAACTTATTTATTTATATCATTAGCGTTTAGTACAAATACAGCGCTAGTTCATAAATATGAAAACCAATAAAAATTTGTTAAAAATAGAAGTTTCATGTACTACGAGTTCTATAATAAAGGGAGATCAAAGAAAACTAGAGCAACAGAATCGTTAAAAAGCGAAGAACTTGTCTCAAATGTACTAATGGTTATTTTTAGATAACAGGTAAAGCTAGTTTTATTGCTGCTGTGTAATCCAAGCTTTATGTTCGAGCTGTAAACGTTTACGATAAACACTAGTTTGCTGCAGTGATTTTGAACATCCGTAGTACAAACTGCTGGTAATGAACAATATATAATACATTCTGGTTTTAATTGAAACGGTAATGAGCCACGTCAACTACATATCATGGGTATAAATAACATATACTTATGCTATACTAGCTGTGTCAGGGACTTTGTCCGCGTACAGTGCTCTCCAAACTTTTTGGCCGGGCTGAAGTTAGCGCGTTTGGTTGCACGGAACGCAAAAAGCAGGTATCAGTTGAGACAAAGGGGTACGCGGGTGCAGGGCAGCTCGACTTTTTGCTTAAAATTGATAGTACCATGCGCAATATGGCAATCGCGCTAACTTCAGCCCGGGCAAAGGGTTTGGAGAGAACTGTAGAATAATTATTTTGGGCATCCAACTTTTTTTTTGAAAACCGAGAAGCTTTGCAAACAAAAATTCATCTTTATAAATTTAATCTGTTACGGACGTTGCGTCCTGTCGTCCTTCTAAGTTAATCTTAAAAAATAGACATATAGTGTTGCGGACATTTTTTTTTTAATAATTTAAAGAGAGATCATTCTTTTATACATATTTTTTGGGTATCTTGAATTGTTTTCGCAGCGGAAACCCACAAATATGAATAATTTTCCCAGTTTTTTTTTCACATTTCCCGCTGTTTATTAACTACTATTAATCACAGCGGGATGTTTTATAGCCAAATCCCAAGCCAATCTTAATTTCAACTGGAACCAGTGGTTTCTGATATTAGCGTTCAAACAAACAAACTCTTCAGCTTTATTAGTATGTATTAATTTTCCTAATTATTCAATACTAGCCTTACGAAATTAACCGCTATTTATTAGTTACTTAAAATAGTCTAAGACTGAGACAGATCGACTGCCGGCGATGAATCAACACACGACATATTATTATTATAATTTATAATTATAAATATTTTCGACGGGCACGTTGGTGTATAGTAGCAATGTCAGTTCAACGGGTCATGGATTCGATTCCTATCGAATACAACATGTTTCTAATCAATTTATAATTTTCCTGACTGTTGGACTTCGCCTGGACATCTGGATATTAATGCATGGTAAGAATATTGAATTCCATCCGGGTTACAAACCACCGTCCACAGATGAAAAATTCGTCAACTTTAATCGCGTTTCGGTGTCAGTCTGTGGTTTTCCAAAGCCAAAATACACAGAGTCTGTTGTAAAGATGTTATATGACTGTGGTATTTCACCATAAAATGAACCAATCAAGTTTGTCTGTTCTCCTTCGCAAAAAGCTCGCCTTGTCACCAGCGGTCGTTTTTCTAGTCTAGTGTGTCTGTAAAAAGAAGCTTTGGTACAAGACAACATTCGTTATAATCCAATGATAAAATCATTGTAACGTTGCTTCACTCCGCTCGGCGACCTGTGTATATTTTCAAATTCTATTCGGTTTTCGTTCATCGTCGGCGGTTGGACAACTACCTACTTGACTCCCGTCCCGGATAGCCGTTAAGAGCGAGCCAACCGTAAATAATAGGCACTGTTATCGCGAACTTTTTAACTGCTGATGGTCGATTGCCATGCATGTTGTCAAAATTAGCTCGTTCAACAAGACAAACTCTTTAATTTAAAGACATTGATTTCTTTCAACAATCTTTTAGTTATAATAATCCTTAAACACTCTTATTTAGATATGAACCAAAATAAATGTATTTCATAAATTAAAAATCGATTTTAGATTGAAGAAAATTTTTACGACACTGGCAAGACTCGAAGCGGCATTGTGCTTGACACGGTAACTCAATTGGTTAGAGCAACGGTTCAAGTCCTGTGCAATATGTGGAAAATATTTAAATTTTCAAATATGTATTTAAATATATTACGTAAACAGCTTGAGTTTGATCTTTTTACGAAGTTTGCCCTTTGATTTCAAATGGCTTTATTTGGATATTTTATTTAATGTGCATATGCGCGTCATGATCGATAATATCAATTTTTTAAATCTTTTTTTGTTTCTTGCTCCTAATTTGTTAACCTAAACTATAATTTGTTTCTATTCCTGGATCTAAAATCGATTGGCTTTCTTTTAGCAATTTTCTTTCTTTATTTTTTAACTCATGTGATGTTCTTAAGCGCACCTAGTTATCTACCTGAATAAATGTTTTTGAATTTGACTTTGGCGATTATTGTATAATACAATAGTACTAGTGTAAGTTTCCTTAAGTGAAAAAATATATTTGAAACAATTTGATTTCTCTATTTAGTATCTTATTGTTTACTTAATATAAGTTAGACGGTGAAATAAAAAGTTTTATTAGCCCATATAGGTACATCGTTCACTGTGCACTATGATTCAGAACAATTCAACGATAAAAATGAGCGATTTAGTACAATTTAGGGGCACTTGGCAGTACGGTGCCCGTGTTATTACGAATGCAATAAAGATTACTGTAATATCCCCGGATTATTAACTGGGCATGCAAATATTAACATGCACTTTGCGAAAATATGACGCTGTGTTGCTATTTTTTTTCATTTTTCAAAGAAACGATTGAATAATTAGTATTCAAAACGTCGGGCTGTAGTTAAAATAATTTGTAAATAAGTTTAACTAGTACATTTCGCGTTTTATACCGTTATAGTGTTTTATGCGTACTACTCGCGTAACCGACACACACAGCATTTAGGTATTTTTCACTTGATAATATATGTGGAATAATATAATCATTCGCGTAATACTTTGTAATTTAATTATGTATATATGTACAAACAATACTGTCACTTGACAATTTTTCGGAATTTAATAGCGATTTTGAATCAGTATGTCTTCTCTACGATGCGCTCTGTAGCATTTATCTTAGGTTTTTATTATCATATACTGTTTAAACTTATACGAATATTTGCATTGACAGTAATTTCGTGCAATATATATTTCAGCATCTAAAATATGTGTTGTAGTATAACATGTACATGTAAATGATAATAAATAAATAGAAGAATAATAAATAAATATTTTTTTTTATTATTCTCACAGCAATACAAAATTAGGAATAGACAATTACCAAATAATCTGTAACATGAATAAAAAATAAACTAAGAAACGTGATAACATACAGTTAACAAATCAAAAGCCTAAAAAAACAGAATAAAGGCAGAATATATACAAAAAATAAATACAATAATTGAAATTGGTACCTCATAAATCTAAATTCAAAATGTAGTTTTTAGATCTTTGAATATTTTTTTTGCATATGAGGTTGCATATTTGTTTTAGGACACACTTTAACACGTTATAAAGTTACATAAAAAAACTATCTATTATTGTAATTAAAGGCTTTTTAAACAATATGGGTATGTAATAATTAAAAAGTCTAGTTAAAAGCAATAACAAGATCTGTGGTGTATAACAGAATGACTTACACGAGTTAAATAAATATCAACATGTAAAGTTTAGCACTAAATTAACGACGTCTTGGCAATACGCCAGTGTTTCTTGTACGTTGCAAGTTATAGCTGGTTTGGTGTTGGGAGTAATTACTGAGTAGGACATCTATTACACGTTATACCGAAGACGATATATGAGGTTTCAGAACATACTTAATATATATATGACAAGATTTCATGGAAGGTGTCATACACCATCAATACAACATAAGACAGAACCCGAAACTTGATAAACACTGCATATTATACCTGTGGACGGTGGTTAGTGACAGATAGAATGTTAATATTACTATCAATTATTTAATACTAAGAGTTTCCAGACGAAGTCCAACATGGTTCAGAAAAAATATAAATATTTATTTATATTTTTGTGGGATCGACCCATTGTTCCCATTAGAGCAAGCCTTTTAAAAAATTATGAGTAAATTACTACATAGTTTATACTGTGTTTCTGGGCAAACTTTATTATTACGTTTAAAAAATTATCTATGAGAATCTAAGAGTTTTATTTTAGTTCCTTTACAACACAAAAGTGTGAAGCCCGGCTCGTGGGGCATGTAGCGAACACATTTCTATGCCCGTTTCACTGATCCGTTCTTTTACCGGGCAAGCAGTTGATCAGACTTCTGTGCCCTGCCCGACCAAAACAGTTTTATGTTTCCCTGGGAGTCGAAGCCAGACCTGTCGCGCTTAACGCAATGCTAGGCAATACGTTTAACCATTTGGCTACAGAGGCGGTCTCTTTAGAACACAACTCCTCCATTTTTTATTGTTGTAATAGATCGACTTCTTATTTCTGTTCTTATTTACAGCTGTGCCAGACTGAAACGATATTTATCATTTTCCAGGGATTGGAACTCGAAAACTTTTTTCCCTTAGGTATATAGACATTTTGATAAAACCAACAAGACTGCTAAGTATTTAAATAAAACACTTTTAACACGTTTAAAACGTGAAATTACTTATTTAAATAAAACACTTTAACGGTTTAAAACGTTAGTTATTTACAATTTCTTTTGACTTCGGATGGTTTGCAAACGCCGTGGTCACGGGGGTATTGTAAATAAGTTTAACTAAAATATATCGCGTTTTAAACTGTTAAAGTGTTTTATTTAAATGTGTCCTACTCGCGTAAACTACAGACAATACGTATTGGAGTATTGGTTAGCTGTGGTAATTGTAGAGGTAATTTGTGTTTTCTTGTCTAACACTAAGTAACAAAATGGAAGAAAGTTTATTTATGTTATAAGGACGATGATGTAAGATAAAGGATTACACTTATGAGTGATTGATATCCATTATTTGGTGTTGTGATAACACCTGAGACCTCCAAGGCTTAACGATAAGCTATAACGGCGCTTGAGAAAACAAGAAAAGATATTTTATTACTCTGAAAGAGATTTTTATCATAAGTATAAAAAGAAAGAAAAATTATTGGATTTTAGGTACGCATAAATGTTAAATACAATATGTATGTTTAAAAACCTTTAGCCTGCAATGATATGTGCGTGTAAGGCATTATATTTTATTCATACAATTAAAAAAAAAACCGTAGATATTGTTATAATATAAAAAAAAGTTAAAGTTGATAAATGTGTACTACTCGCGTAAACTATAGACAGTATCTAAAGTTGATAAGTTCAATGACGTTGAGGTGAGTATATTTAACAAGTCACTATCAATCCAAGAAGATTTCTCAAAAAGAAATTGTTCGAAGCACGCGACACACAATTCGGTCATGGGTGCAACGTTTTCTAATCAATTTATATTTTATCGAAGCATGTTGGACTTTGTCTGGTAATTTGGATATAAAATGGTTGGTCGGAATCGAAATTCCGCCCGGGCCACGAACCGGCGTCCTCAAATTCAAATGTCGTCAATTTTAATCTCGTTTCCGCTTCAATCTGTAGATTTCCGAATATCTAAAGCTAAAAATACACAGTGCATCTTGTTTAGATGCTATATGGCTGGGTTATTTCAACAACCATCCATGAACCCTATGTGTGTTCTCCAACATTACCAAACCCGACCCCTCCAACATTTTTATTAGCAAATTTCTGATTTAGAGGAATGGGTCTTCATCAAGCATGTTGTCTTTTTCTTTCATAAAAAATAACGTGTTAATTTGTCTTGTTTAAAGAAGAGACGAAAAGAACACTTCAAACCCTAGTTAAACAAAACTAAGTTAAATAAAACACTTAAACGCTCTAAAACGCGATATATTAGTTAAACTTATTTGAAAGTGATTTTTAACTTCGGCCCGACGTTTCGGATGCTTTGCAGTAGCCGTGGTCACGGGGAGACACAGTCGGTTAAAAATCAATTTCAAATAAGTTTAACTAATACATCGCGTTTAAAACCGCTACAGTGTTTTATTTAAATGAGTACTACTCGCGTAAACTATAGACAGTATTTAAAACTAAGTTATATTTTATTTAAGTACGCCTGAGTTTTGTTGACGTATTGTTTCTTCCTTTCAGGTCATAATAATACTTAACAGGTATGATCTTCTATGTAATACATAAATAACAACAAAATGTGTTACAGTTTGCAGAGCTATTCTCATAAAACATTTAAGGGTTGGTAATGTGTCGGCTGATACCGTAAAGGTAGGCAGTTATTCCAAAATAGGAATTTAGGAATCGCTAGAAATAGAGGGGCTACTGAAAACCAATTTGTTGTGGCTACGATTCTATGTCCATTTCCGGGTATAGCAAAACGTCAAAACATACTTTGGTCATAGATAAGTCTTATTTGTCTTTAATCTATTCTAACAAATGTATCATATTATATTAATAAATTGAAAAAAATGTACAAAATAAAATCAATTTGTGCCAGGAAATAAATTTGGTATAAAGAATCAGTATTTTTTTGGGAAGGCGAGAAAAAAAAGAGCAGAGATAGGTTAGATTTTTAAATTTCGAAATATGTGACTTTGTTATTATAACTAAATGCGAAACGTAAAAGGGCCTTAAAACCTACGGAATCGATGGAAAAAGGAAATTGTTCACGCGTAACACGGAGACCAAAAAAGGTAGCTTTATTACCCAGTTTAGTGGCAACATTTATTGTCTCTGGGTACCTGAATTCCTCGCTACAAAAATGTCACTATTACACTGCTATCTTTGTTGAGATGATTTACGAAGCTCACCTTCACTTTATATTATGATGTACACTGCTTATACAATACGAGTGTATTATAGTACTTATTTTTGATACGTCTATAAAACTAGATTAAGATTACAAGAAGGTTTATATAAGCAAAGGACAATGATTACAAATCTATTTTGTAGCAAAAAATCGTTTATATTTCGCTTATTGTTTAGTTATTAGACCATTTGCCATTCAAGTATTACTTAAACGGATTACTTTTATGATTAACTGGCTGATCTGGCAAACTTTCTTTTGTCATAAAATCGGTTCTTATGAGTTAATAATACTTTTGTTTCTTCGCTTCTACTCATCGTCCCTATTGGTTGCAGTGTTAAGTTTTTAGCCTAAAGCCATCCTCGATAAATGGTTAGACCAAAAAAAACATTTTCATTTTGAATAAAGTAGTTTCTGAGATTAGCGCGACAAACAAACTAACTTTTCAGCTTTGTATTATCAGTATAGTTTGGTACCCACCCCGTAAGTGTCCCCCTCAAGTAAGTGACTTTCAAAATATTGATTAAATAAATTTCAAAAACTTTTCTTTCAACACGACTCTGAATAAAGTGTTAAATCACTTCGAATTAGGACTGTACAAACAGCGAAGTAATCACAAGTAATGTCGTTATTGCGTGGGCATGAGCAAATCAAACTGTACATGTATATGTATATATAATGACGAAGTTATGACGTCACGACACTATGTGGTTTCATCATGCGTGGAATAATATAATTGGGTTTTAAATATGATAAAATAGGATAAATAAAAGTACTTCATCGTCGTCGTAAGTTGCCTTCAAGATTAAATTTTCATTTTACGAGAATAATAACTTTCACATAAAAATAAATCTGAAAATTTGTCTTACGTAAACGTTACGTTATTCCAAGGTCGGCGATATTTTAAGTTATTTTATTTAAATCCCAAAAAAATGCTGAAATACAAGATAAGGATTTTATGTCCGCTCCACGTCGAAGCCCAGTTTAATTTTATTACTTTCTTGAAATAGACTTCTTCTTACTGAGATTTTCTGAGAAACTCTCTCTATAGGAAATTGATAGATATTGTAGCAGTAAAAGAAGGTTTAGTTTCATTTCGCCGTTTTAAGTTTAACTATTGAATTTTCACACAATCAAGTGTTATAAGTCTCTAGTTAGATTTTAATGTTTTTTGTCGAATGAAACATGTTTTATTTCTGCAAAATTATTATTCACCAGCAGCAAGAGACTTGGTTTGCGAAAATCGTTATTTTGAGCATCCAAATTCATTTTTGCAAATCCCTTCATCTTTATAAACTTAAGCTGTTATCCACGACGTCGGTCGCGTCCCTTCGTATCGTTCTTGCAAGTTAATCTTAAAACATAGATATATAGCGTGCGGATTTTTTTTAGATCATTAAAAGAAAAATAATTCTTTAATACAATTTTTTTATGCATCTCGAACCATTTTTGCAGCATCGGAAACCCATAATGATAAATAATTATCCCATTTTTTTCACATTTCTCGCTGTATCATCGCTTGTTAGACACAGGGCGATGTTTCAATTCGAACGCATAGTTCCGGAGATAAGAGCGTTCAAACAAACAAACTCTTCAGCTTTACATATTAGTATAGATATAGATATACGCTATATTACATACAATTCGTGGAATGGTAATAAAACGAAACAAAATTTTAACATAATAAATTACTGAAACATTGACGAGATAAACTCCGTACAAAGGTGTTTTTATGAGGAGATGTAGCTATAATTTAACATGGACGGTAATACTTCGTAATTGCAATATATTACGGAAAACGAATATGTCTACATTATATCATCGTGGAATGGGTAACATTCGTATTTATTTGAAAATATGCGAGCATTCGAGTTTGGGTAACTGTTGGTATTTTTCTAATGTGTTTGTTGCTATTGTTTTCTTATACAGTTTTATATGGGTAATAATAAAAAGAAAAGATACTTAAGAGATCAAATTAAACTTCTTTTCTACTCTATAAATAAAAGTTTTATGGCCAAGAGCCTTTTTATTAAAAAGGCTTTTCGTCTTACAACATCGAATTCAATATTATATTAAACTCTGTGTTATGTTAATATATTATTGATGTTTCTACCACTCATTTAGTTTTCACTATTCCTAAAAAGGTGGGAATCGAATCCACGACTTTTTAGATATTATTACCATTTTAACCAATGAACTCGTTAGAGGTATATTTTTTGTTTGGTTGATATTGCTTTTACTTCACAAAAGGAAAAATCATGACGTCGGAAGTAGGTGATTAGACTTTAGTGCTTTGCGCGACCGAAATTCGTATACATAATGCTTAGCACTATGGAGTAGTAGTAACTATGTCGTAGAGTCGGCTTAAGTATATAATAGGTTTTAAGTCATATTTATTGCGCAGTTATTTTCTCCAAATCTCTGCAAGTAATAAAACCAAAGTACATTGAAGTGAGCAAGGTTTATGGAGAGATTGGATTACTGGTGTGAAAAATGTACCCTTTTGTGAGGTGTCTGCTGTTATTTTTTTTTAACAATTAATCAGTATTGTATAATAATAAATTAAGGTTTTAGAATATGTTTACATATTATATCTAATTGATTACCTTAGTTTTCTGTGACAGTTGGTGTAAAAAAATACCTATATACAATTTAAATTCTAAACATTTGAGACCAATTGACAAAATTGTAGGTAAAACTGTCCTAAACGAGGTCTGAATCGATATGTTGCGACAGTCTCTTGGGGCTGTGTGCATTTTGTTTGAATCGTGAAACGATTGGACTTTCAGGCAATGTTTTATTTATCGGCTGCAGCGTTAAAGTAAAACGTAAAGTAACATAAACTTTATTGGTTTTCACATGTTGGTTCTCATTATTGGATATATTAATTAAAAATATACTTCGTATCTGTGACTCGATCCCAAAACTATAGCGTTGTTGCTTCAATTGAGCTACCGTATCCCACACATCGTTAATATTTTTCATTTAATAGTTGTATGAATACTTGCGCGACGTAATTTCAACTTTAATACTTGCGTATTGAGGTTAAATGTTCCGTGTTCTTCATCGTAAGATACCATTACAGGTGAAATTAGTTTTAACGCTGGAAACATTATAATTTTTAACATTTTAGTGCACATGATAGCTTATTTAAATTTTCCGAATAAAATAAATTTTCTATTTATGTAACTTCCCTATAAGAATGTATTTGTTAATGAGAGATTTTTCAAAATGTTTGCATTAGGAATTTCATTATCTCCACAAGATTGCGTTTCTATTCAGTTTAGAGTGTTTCACTACAATATTGTTAGATTTTTCTGTTATTAGTTTCCGCCTAATTTCCGCGATGAGATAAAAGCTTCGTCTATCACCGATTTGGCTTTTAAAACCACATTATGGAATTAGAGTGTCCAATTAGAGAGTATTTCTCCAGCGATTTGAATGTAAAATGCAAGCTGAGGTACAATTTCCTAACGAGAACGGAGCCTGCGAGCCTCCACCTAGTAAAAAGAATTTTAAAACCCTAAACCTCTCTGTGAGAATTTTAATGTCCAAAGACTTCAATTGAACGTGGTTTGGAATTATTTTTTGGTTGTATTGCAGGTCCACCGCTTAAAGCTATTGAAATTTAAGTATTTTCGCGTTTAATGAAATTAATAGGAGAGGACGATAAAGCTCCCATGGGAGCTTGACATAATAACAAAGAATACATATTTACTAGTAGAAAAACAACGTTAATACAACGACCAATAGAAACGTTGCTTTAACAATTATTTTAGATTTAAAAAAAAAAAAAAAAAAAAAAAAAAAAAAAAAAAAAAAAAAAAAAAATTAAAAAAAAAATTTTAAAAAAAAAAAAAAAAAAAAAAAGCGTTTTAAAACCCAAAAAGGTTTTTTTTAAAAGTGTACAACCCGCGTAAACTATAGACAGTATTTAATTATTTTAGTTAAAATACTAGTAGGGCGGGACTCGAACATTCGACACACGTTAAAGACTCGAACCATTGTGTGCTCAATTGGTTGGTAAATAAAGCAGGTAATTTTTAGTTTTCTTTTTCACTTTTTGGTTCACTTGATGGTAACTGATTTACCTCAGCATATAGCTAAATCTACAGACTGAAACCGAAACACGTTTATTACCACTGTTACTTCAACACAAGGTAAGTAGATTTTAGTGCAAAAGATAATAAAGTTATATGAAGCCTGTAAGTTGATACAACCTGTCTGGTGTTCAGTTAGTGTCCTAGCAGAATTCACGAGCTAGATGAGCACTTAATTTACAAACACAAGATGTTTGCTCTTCCATTATCTTACAACGCTAACGCGATTAGGTTTCCGAATGGAAGGGAATTTCTGAATTTAACAATTAAGCTACACTGAAGAGAAAATTCAAATTTGGTAACATTTCTTTTAAACACTGCGTAGTTGAATACACAAATATGGCGTACCGAAGTTTGTTTAATGATGTTAAAATATTTGACTTATTTTATAATAAGAAAAAACAAATGTAACGAAGTTCTATTTGTCTTTGATAAATTACAATCTAAGTTTAACTTATAAGTATCCTAGTTAGGTATGTTATTCGTTATTTGTAGTTTTCATAAGATTTGTAAATTAATTAATACGCCAAGTTTAGCGAACCCAAATAAATAAAATCATAGTGTATTGTTTGTGTTTTTATTTTATTTCAATGTATATTTTCATCTCTTTACACTAGTTCCAATTGGAAATAATTGAATAGTAGAACTACTTTCTGAGAGCTCAAAATATTGTTGGAATATAATCCTTGAAAGTGATGACATCAATAGGAAAGTGGCTCTGTTTAACTCCCTTTTAACCCAGCTTTATGACAAACAGCGCTGTTAACCGGTTAAGATGAAACATTGCCAGCTCCATGGCTAAATGATGAATTAGGGAACTTCAAAGGGCTAGAGACCGAGCGAAGGCCGCGTAAAAAAGGTTAATAACAGCGCCAATCGAGACAAGTATGTCAAGCTAAGAAATGTTGCAATACGTGTAGGGACGCACAATGCCGCCATATCTACTCGTCTGTTGAAAACGGCAACACAATCAAGACTTGGAAATTTTTGAAAACTTTAGGAATTGGCACACAGAATCATTCACTTTCTAATAATCTTAACTTGGATTTACTTAACCAACATTTTACTAGTCCCTCATTCACATTTCATACCAACGATAAGATTAGTACTTTAAACTCTCTTTCATTTGCCAATCCCACTGCTCCACCGTTCAGCTTCTGTCCGTTCACTGATTTGAGTTAAAAAGAACATAATTTCCATCACTTCTAAAGCTGTTGGTAGTGATTGCATTGGTCGTAACATGATCCTTCCTATTATCGATATCCTTGCTCCCGTGATTAGTCACATACTAAACTTCTCCTTAAATCGGGCGTGTTTCCCATTCCTGGAAAGATGCCTATGTTTACCGATCCTAAATCTCGTCCTCTAACATTCTCGGACTACCGCCCCATTTCAATCCTCCCCTTTCTCTCCAAGGTCCTCGAACGCTTAGTCCACCATCAATTTTGCATGTACTTAACAAAACTATTTTCTTAATCCTCTCCAATCCGGCTTTCGTCCTGGTCATAGTACGACTACTGCACTTGTCAAAATCACGGATGACATACGGCGCAGTATGGATAACCAGCAGGTGACCATACTTACTCTTCTCGATTTCAGCAATGCGTTTTGTACTGTTGATTTTGACATACTACTCAGCTTACTCCGTTCTATCAACGTATCTCCAACTGTGATCGGGTGGTTTCATAGTTATTTGAAGGGACGCCGCCAGAGGATTGACATACAGGAAAAGTCTTCCTCGTGGCGTGATCTTACTGCTGGCGTACCCCAAGGTGGCGTGCTATCACCTCTTCTTTTCTCTATTTTTATTAACTCTATCACTAGTAATATTTCTTCTCTCTATCACATGTATGCAGACGATCTTCAGATATACAGACATACCAGTCTCGAGGAACTTCCTCTTGCGATTCAGTCTACTAATCACGACCTAAATATCATTACTGACTGGTGCACCCGCTTTGGTCTCAAAATTAACCCAACTAAGACCCAAAGTATCATCATTGGTAGTAGTAAGCTTATTGGCCGGGTTGACAGGCAAAGTATTTCACCGATTGTTGTAGACGGTACTATCATTCCTTTCACTTCTTCTGTCAAAAGTTTGGGTCTAATTATTGACGAAAATCTGTCCTGGCATCCTCATCTGAACCAGTTAAGCAAAAAAATTTATGCCGCTTCACACTCCCTAAAACGGTTACAAAATTTCCTTCCAATCCCGACAAAAATTTTGCTTGCTCAGTCGCTCTTACTCCCTATTCTAGATTATGCCGATGTCTCATTCACAGATTTAACCGAACTCCAACTTGACAAACTAGAGAGGCTTCAGAATACGTGTATCCGTTTCATATTTGGCCTTCGCAAATTTGATCACGTTTCTGAATTTCGTAGAAAACTTAACTGGCTCCCAATCCGAACTCGTCGGAATTCTCATCTACTCCATCTCCTCTACCGTGTCCTCTTTGATCCCAAAACTCCCTCTTATTTAAAAGAGATATTCATCCTTTTAAGTTCCCACCAGTTAAATCTTCGTTCGATCGATAATTGTTTATTTGTTCCTAAACATAAAAGCTCTTTCTTCAATAATTCCGTCACAGTTAAAGCTATCCGTCTTTGGAACTCTCTTCCCACTAATATCAGAAAAGCTCAATCACTCCGTTCTTTTAAGAGTTTGCTGTATAAATTTTACGTTTCCAATATTTAAGTTAGTTTCTCTCCTACTCGTTGTGTGTACTTTCACTATGTACCTTTAATATTTGTTGTTATTCCTTACACCTACCCACTAAATTAATTATTTTATATTTATTTTCTCCTCTACTTCAGGTTGCCTGGAAGAGATCGCTACTTAGCGATAAGGCCGCCTTTTATTTATAAGTTAGCACGTAAGATATTTCCTCAATTATATGTTTTTCTGTGGTGTGTTTTATAAATAATAAAGCAATAAATAAATAAATAAATAAATAGTGTTGATTTTTAGGGAGTAAAATATTATGGAATATGTGTATGTTAAGTCTTATATTTTGCACTAGTCTACTATCTACTAGTAGACTATCCACGGATATATTTTATATGTATACACACATTTTTATTATTTTTCACAACGAGTTCAACTAAAGTCCTCGGTTCTATTGTATAATCGGACAGCATAACGGCCTTCGACGCTGGCAACGTAATTAGCCGTTCTGTTTTACGTCTTAATGGATGAAAATATTTCTCCAGAAATGAGCTAAATTAAGCTGAACACTAACCGTGATAAATGAGCGTTCAAATGCAGATATTTTTTAATAGAAATACCTAAAGACTGGTGAAATGAGATTATTAAACTCTCTGTAACCGAGTTTTCAACATAATTTACACGATACAATAGGTAACAAAGTATTTTGTTTCATGTCGTTTATTAAATATTAACGTCCTATCACCAAGTCATTAATTACACGTACTTACTTAGCGTGCCTACGGTTAGCGTGCTACGACATTTCGTAGGTTGCTACAGCGCTACGCTCAGCAGGTGACCTTTATAATCCGGAAAAACTTATTAAGCTCACAACTTACCGCACTTAGTCACCGCGCCGCTACAAACGTAGCGTTCATAACGCGCTCGCATTTAACTGGGAACTAACTTTTAACAAGTTCGCGAGATATGTTTGTCGCTAATAAGTTTTTGCTTCGCGGCCCACGACGCTAATAAAACTTCATCAGTTCTACGTGAGACGTGAGGAGGAACTCACAGTGGCTTTCGAAGCCTCCGGCGAGAGGGAGCGATTCGCGCGAGGCTCAGTCGGGCGCCGGCCTCTGGCAGCGCCGGTCGTGTCATGAATTGCGCAAGGTAAAGGGTATGCGGGCCGCGCTCGCCGCGCTCGCGGCCTGCTGCGTGGTAGCGCGCGCTGAGGTGCCCTCCGCGCGTCTCGCCCCGCGCAACACCACCACACATCATGTCCTCCAGTGCAGCGAAGGAGTCGTCCTTCCTGTCTGGCTCCCCCTCGAAGATGTTCCGACCCTTGACATTGCGATCCGCGGGACCGTATACTTCTTGTCGCTGCTGTACCTTTTCATCGGCGTATCCATCGTCTCAGACAGGTTCATGGCCGCTATCGAGGTCATTACGTCCAGGGAAAAAGAGGTGCGCGTACGGCGAAATGGAAGCGATCAAATTATTGTTGTACGAGTTTGGAACGAGACAGTTGCCAATTTGACGCTAATGGCATTAGGATCGAGTGCACCTGAGATTTTACTGTCTGTCATTGAAATAGCGGGAAAAAACTTTGAGGCTGGTGACCTGGGCCCCGGTACAATCGTGGGGTCTGCTGCTTATAATTTATTCGTAATAATTGCGATTTGCGTATTTGTTATTCCCGATGGCGAAGTGCGTAAGATAAAGCATCTTAGGGTATTTCTGGTCACGGCGACTTGGTCTGTTTTTGCCTACGTATGGTTGTACTTGATTCTGGCTGTTATTTCACCGAGCGAAGTAGAAGTATGGGAAGGTGCCGTCACGTTTCTATTCTTCCCGGCAACGGTGTTAACGGCTTACATAGCTGACCGAAGGCTTTTGGTTTATAAGTACTTGAAAAAGGGCTATCGTGTGAATGAACGTGGCGTGATCGTAGAAGTAGAGGGTGATGGATCTGTTGAAATGGCCCTTAAACCATGCGAATTCGGTGATGATGAAGAGGGCCGTGAATTAGAAAAATCACGCAAAGAATACGTTACAGTTCTGCGAGATTTAAGAAAACAGCACCCTGAAGAGGATTTAGAAACGGTTGAAAGAATGGCTTTAGAAAGTTTGATGGCCAAAGGGCCGAAATCACGTGCTTTTTACAGAGTAGCAGCGACAAGAAAAATGACCGGTGGTGGAGACTTTTCTCGAAAGATATCTGAAAGAGCGCAAAGTGACTTAAGCGAAGTAAAAGCAGAGATACAGCGTCGGGAGTCGAGTTCTGTAACTGCGGAGCCTAGAGGGCCACACCTTCGTTTTGACCCAGATCATTATACGGTTTTGGAGAACTGTGGATCATTCGAGGTCAGAGTAGTCCGCGGGGGAGATTTAAGTGGAGAAGTGACCGTTCAATATACCACAGAAGATGGCACAGCAGAGGCCGGATCTGATTATGTAGCTGCACAAGGTTCACTTACGTTTGGACATGGAGAAACTGAGAAAAAGTTTTCTGTCCAAGTCATAGATGACGACGTGTTTGAGGAAGACGAGCATTTCTTTGTACGCCTCAATACGCCAAAGGGCGCATGTTTGGCATCACCGTCTATGGCTACTATAGTGATTTTGGACGATGATCATTCCGGTGTGTTTTCGTTTTCCCAAAGAGACTATGAGTTGACGGAGTCAGTTGGGACGTATGAGTTGAAAGTGGTGAGGACGGCTGGGGCGAGAGGTCGAGTGCGTGTCCCGTACAATACAGAAGATGGTACGGCGAAGAGCGGTTCCCAGTATGAAGCCTGTGAAGGACATCTCATCTTTGAAAACAATGAAACTGAGTAAGTACATAGAGCATTAATTGAAATTGCGGTCTACAGGGAAATACCAATAAGATAATTGCCACTGTGTTCACGTACAATTCTACCTAAATAACTTCAATAATTGAAGTGGTATCTATAAAGAAAGAAAGTAAATACTTATTTTTTAATTTTTTTTAAAAACATGTATTCAATTATTCATTATCTAATTTAATATTTAGTCCTTACTTATGGCCAACACTGTGTTTGACACGTTTGATTTGAAGTTCATTAAAAAAATGGATTTATATAAATATAATCAATTGATATAAAGTGGAAAAAAAGGGAGTTAGTTAACTTTAAAACATTAATATAATTAGCTGTTTAAGAACTCTACAATCCAGAGGTTTATTTTTTATTATTTAACAATAATTATTAACTTAATAGTTAAGAACGCTAATAACAACAGTTTTCAATGCAAACAAAATGCACTATAAAGCATATAAAAATATTTTAGAATGAAAGTTATATGGTGATATTATATTTTTCTGTAATATACTCCATATAATATTAGAATTTAAGTAATTTTCTACTTTTAAAATGCTTTGAAAAGTTCCTAGAAAGCTATAGATTAAGCTTTTTGGAAAATTTCGCTGACTCATGCTTCCTTGGCACTTAATTAAAGTACTCGGTTGCGAGGTAAGTCGACTCATCTATCATTGCCTTGGCTTACTCCGGCCTTCAATCAAAGCTCGTGATATGAAATTGATAACTTCTAGATCGGCGAATGATTAAATACTTCGGTATGAAAGATATAATATAGAGTACTTCCAGCTTTATAACATTATTACAAGTTATATGCTCCCTAGAGTATTTCTAATGCCTCAGAATAAAACAAACTTATTTTTATTAAATTTATATTTTACTATATCGCACTTTACGTACCTATATCTTTAATACTATTTTTGACAGGAACTGGTCCTGTAAAAATTACAGGATCGCTTATAATTAACGGGTTCGATTCCCTGGTCCTATATCTTATAATCAAGCTTCGTTGGTCTAGTGGTAGCAATGTATAGCTAATCAACAAGTCGTGCGTTCGACGTCCACCTACGTGTTTCAAATTTTTTAATTTATATTTTTTTTGAAACATGTTAAACTTCGACTGTAAATCTAGATATTAAATGCGTGGTAGGGATATTCCGTCCTGGTCAAGAACCATCGTCTACAGATGAAAAAGCCGTCATGTTTAATCGCATTTCGGTTTCAGTGTCCGAAAATCCAAAGCCAAAATAGGTCGATAGTGCATCTTGTTTAGATGTTATATGACTAGCGTATTTCTTACCATCAACTGAACAATGCTTGCCTGTCCTCTATTATAAAAAAATCTCAATTTATGTTTAGTTAGTATCAAATCATTGCTAAGGGTCAGTCAAATAAAATTAAATAAAAAACACATTTTTAAGACTAACTTTTTTATCCTACTAATATTATAAACGTGAAAGTTTGTATGTGTGGATGGATGTTTGTTACTCTTTCACGCAAAAACTACTGAATGGATTTCAATTAAACTTTCCAATAATATAGCTTATACATCAGAATTTCATAGACTACAATTTATAAAGATATTTTGTGAGCTGTCCAAAATATGATATTAAGTGTCAAGTAACTAGGAAAACCTACCTTTATGGGAGGTATTCTAGCGTGCGCTGCCATAAACGTTAGTTACACATAATTATGTAATGTATGATATGATAGACATAATTTAGTTTAAATGCGCGATACTACGTAATCCTAATCCTAATCCTGCGTAGACGAAGTCGCGGGCACCAGCTAGTATTAACATAAAAATATTTCTTTTTAATAAGGACTAATCTTAAAATAACTACTGTGACTAAGTTTTTCAAATTGCTCGCGTTGAAATTTCAAATGTACGTACTGTGAAATAATTATGAGTGATAACACAATCTTCATCTTGATAAGTTCGCAGTCCGAGTATCGCAAGCCATTAATATCCAGTCGCTGACCAAGGACTTCGAGGCATTAACGGTACACTTCACAACTTCCCCTTAATTACCCCCAAGCTAAATTATTCTACCACTACATCAAACTCCGTTTCCGTTTGAATGATATTTTATATCAAAAACTCTAAATCAAACTCTTTAACGATTTAAAAATCATTTTATAAGTTTAATGAATTTTTCGGGTTTTAAACCGTTAAAGTGTTTTATATAAATGTGTAGGTACTACTTGCGGGAACATAGACGTATTCAAAAACTCTAATTAAAAAATTTAATGACTTGCGTCCACCTATGACCACAGTTGTCCGTGCTTCTGGTCTTTCGAGCTACAGCAATAGAATTTAATCTGTATAAAGCTATTATGTACTTTGTCCATATATTTAAACTATTCTGCTTTTAAAAAATCGAAAATAAATTGAAAAAATTTTCGACTCGGGCAGGACTAGAGCAACAGCACGGAAAGCTGACGATGCCGGTTCAAGTCCTGCCCGAGTCGAAAATTTTTTCAATTTATTTTCGATTTTTAAATTATATAGTGCCTACATGTGCAATAACATGTGAAAAAATATTAATGTTTTCAAATATTCTGCTTTTTTTTAGTATATCAATAGTTAAATTTCAAATCAGCAAAATTGAATTCATCAACTTATTGTTTTGTTCCTAAAATTAAGCTTTAGGACTAACCTAAAATTTTTTGAAATAATAAAATGTATTAATCATATTATGTATATAAGAAAACTTATGTTTTATATTAAATTTAACAAACACATAAAAAACACGATAGTGACTTACGCTTACAACACAATATGAATAAAAAAAGTTCTTGAATTAAAAACAAAATTACATAACGCAGTATACAAAACATAGCTCAATCTCTCCGTACTCTTAAAGTCTCAGTTACCAATTTTTATCTTTCCAGCTGTTAATTGTCTTTATTTTTCACGATCCTTTCTAGCACGACTAACCTATAATCCTTTTATTTTATTTTTTGTTTTCCCTTCACTTCAGGTTGCCTGGAAGAGATCGCTGTTTAGCGATAAGGCCGCCTTTTAGTTATAACCTAGGACATAAGTATTTATTGTTGTAAACCATTCCTGTGGTGTTTGTAATTAATGAAGTTAATAAATAATAAATACTAACCCAATCATTATAAAGTTATTACACGTAGCTATGAAATAATCTCTATAACCCCTGCAATAGAAAGGCGTCAACGAAATGTCATTAACGTTACGTCCAAGCTATAATTACGGCCAGTTACGGACTTATTAATGCCAAAAATACATTGTACGGTTTCTTGGAAGCCGTATTCGGGTTGATTAGTTAAAGGCCGGCAGAGGTCGTGTAATATGATCGCTGGATTATCCATAATTTGATGGAAATCCTAACATTATCAACACCACAGACTGACCGGCGGGTAAGTGTTCTTAATTTGCATATCGTCATCACTATCGATCCCAGTTGAAACTATACTATAACATATACAAGGTATTTGTGGAAAACGGTTTTTGAAAATGTCTACAAAAATAAACTTCAACTTTACAGACATGGCACAAAAAAAATAAAAATTCTTAAAAATTAAGCTTATAATTAAATATGCAGCCACGACATGCAAATAAAGGTTAAACCTACAAAGTTCCTAATAACTAAATCTCGTATCAATGTAACAAGACAATAAAAGAGATAATAAAAAATCAAATATTAGTGTTATAAAAGACAATTTCAGTAATTGTCGGAGGCCAGAAGTACTATTACAAAAAATATCAAAGTCAGAAGAGTGATTTTTACTTACACTTATGTCACGGCTGCTGCAAAGCATCCGAAACGTCGGGCCGAAGTTAAAAATCATTTCCAAATAAGTTATATCGGTATTATATTGCGTTTTAAACCGTTAAAGTGTTTTAAAATATATAGGGAAATGAGGCGGAAAAAGGAAAAAATTGGGGGGGGGAAAATTTTCCGGTCCCCCCCCCCCCCAAAAAAACTTTTTGGTAAATAGTTCAGTAACGCATCTTGTTGAGGTGTTATATATCCAGGGTATTTTACCTTCCATCAAGCGAACCCCATGATGGTTACCTATTACTGGATACCTTCCTCGACCTCATAAGAAAATCTGTATTTGATCGGACTTCTGTGCCCTGTCTAACAAAAACTATTATATCCTGCTGTACTTTACGAGTTATATACACATTTAAATAAAACACTTCAACGGTTTAAACGCGATATATATTAGTTAAACTTATTTGCAGTTAAAATAATTTTCGAATAAGTTCAACTATTATATCGATTTTAACCGTTGAAGTGTTTTATTTAAATAAAACTATTATGATTTTCCTTACACACGAGTTAAGAAGCGGCTTATATTAACTTATATATAAATGCTAGACAGCTATCATGAAATTAACCACCAAAGACGCTAGCACCCCCGCTTTGACGTAGGAATAATTTCGCAGCCCTCTACCAGAACTAATCAATACGTCCTTGGTTGTAAAATAAACCTCAGCCTACCCAGTCAAATGAAATGATTTTCCCAATGCTAACCCAATTGTGTGCATAGAAGTTAGAAGCAAATTGAATTTACAACCAAGTTCATTACAATACAAGCTCTTAGACTACTTACTAATGGAATTCAGGTTTCCTTCCGACTGAAAATTAGAGCTATTGGATTCAGGGCATTCACACCAAACTCACACTTAGTCTTCCTTATTGTGGAAGAAGGTTTTACTTAGTTTCAGCTTCGAATTGAATATATCTTTTTAAAAACACTTTTACGATGCATATAGAAAAAAATATTTTCAAACACTAGAATAAAACAATAAGAAGATATATTCAAAACTAGCTGTGTTTGCGATTTCGTATGCGTAGATCTTAAACCGCAACTTACGCAACGGACACCCACAGGGTTGAAACATTTTCCCGTTCTCTGTTGTTATTAGCCAGAGTGCGATGTTTTATAGCTTTTCTCTAACCAATACAGAAACAAAATCTATTCGATCCAGTAGTTCCCGAGATTAGCGCGTTCAAACAAACAAACAAACTCTTCAGTTTTATATATTAGTATAGATACTAACCTAGTTAAATCCTATCCATCCGAAACGGCAAACCGAAGTTAAAATATTTTTTTAATAAGTTTAACTAATATGCTTCGCGTTTTATACCGTTAAAGTGTTTTATTTAAATGTGTACTACCCGCGTAAACTACAGACAGTTTTTGAATACCTTGTTATTGTTTTTGTCTAATGTTGGAAAATGACATACAGTCTTCAGGTGGTGAGTGGTTGTTTTTGTTGAAAATTTACCCCACGACTTTATCTTATACATTTGGGTATACATATATATTTCAACGGCTTCGTCCTTTTGTAGCTACTGAATAGGCCGAAAATATTGAGAATTCATTTTGTAAATTTCAATTTACATGGAGCAAGAAATATAGAGATGCAAAATGTGGAAAATATGGGCGAGTTTATCCGCAAAACCGCTCAGCTGTCGCTAACAACGTAGTCGCTAAAATACACGTAAAATACGGCCGTTCTACCTAATACTCATCAAATAGGCTTATAATTTTAGATAATATATATTTTTTAAAGTTATTGTATTGTTTTTAATACTTGTACTATTTACCAATAATTATTTCCATCAATTCTACCTATATGAGCGAATATAGAGAGGAACTAACGAAAGATGAGACAAATAAAGACAACATGAAAAATATAGAGGCTTCCGAAACGTGTGCTGCTAAATCGGACCACCAAACCAAAACATATGAAAAAATGATTCATCTTCAAGTGATCTAAAAATGTGTCCGCCACAGTTGTCTCTCGCAAGAACTGATAATCAAAGTTAATTTACATTAATTTTGCCAATAATTATTTGTTAGATTTTTATTAACAAAACAAAGTTTGCCGGATCAGCTAGTATATAATAATATAAAAATAATGTATTTTTATTGCTATAGTTGTGAAATCTAGTGTTATTTTATAATTAAAATAATTATTATGTACAACAAAAACTGATCTTTATTTTTATGTCCACAGAGTAAGTAAGTATCGCGAATTTTTTATCATAAATGTTATATAAAACCACAGACAACAACAGTTATAAACAAACTTGGTAAGAATATGTAGTTCTGTTTCCTTTTCTTTATCTGAATGTTATACTTTGCTGTTGTATCCACATTATCGCCCTATAATATTGTTATGTAAGGACTGGCTCGTCCCAAATACCTTCAGGAAGTAGGTCAGCACTCGTCGTTACTCATTCGCGTCCCACTCCCATCTTTGGGAAGTTACGGGTTGATTAAAGGAGCGGATACGCGACGCAATTAATTGCACCTAGTTCCGTGTGCTTCTTGTTAAAATTGCACTTGGTTGGAGATAAATGCAGTTTAGCTTTCTGAAATATTACAATATGTGATATTGGTAATTTTATCTTAAGTTTTATATACTGTTATAGTACTTTGTATTACGCGAGTAGTACACATTTAAATAAAACACTCTAACCGTGGTCACGGTGAGACGGCTGCTGCAAAGCATCCAAAACGTCGGGCCGAAGTTAAAAATAATTTTCAAATAAGTTTAACTAATATATCGCGTATTAAACCGTGAAAGTGTTTTATTTAAGTTTTATAATTCCCTATAGTAAATAACGTTACGTAATGGGATAAGTAAGCCGTTTGAAAACTTTAATACTTTTCACATGTTATTGCACATGATGGCACTATATGAATTTAAAATGGACAATAAATTTAAAAATTAGACCAAAAGTACGAAACGCTGAAGATGGCGTTCAAGTCCTTTTTTAATTCAATAAGTAGTTGTTAGTTTCCTGTTTAGGTAGGATTTGTTTCGTTTGTGATAACCATAGCTTCTCTAAGGAAGAAATCATAGTCATTTTCATATACAATAGTTTCTCGATTCTTTTCAATATAAACATGTTTATAATATTAATGCATACAGAAAGGCACGTCTCTTTAAAAGTGTGCTAATTATTACATTTAGCGTGTTATTTTTTTTAATACAAATTATTAAACATAAAAGTATTTGTTATCACGCTTGTATTTTATAACATTTGAATTTGGTTATAGAAGTGATACACATAAATTATGTTGGTCATTTAATATTACTTAAATTATCTTAAATAATACATGAAATTCAGAAATCATGCTTAATATAAAATAAAAATACAATATGCTGAAGCCCAAGAGTTGTTAACGCGTCTCGCACATAATTGTGAAAATGCCTTATAACTTCTATATCCTACTTCTAAAACAATTGCCATATTTTTTTAGAAGTAGGTCAACGATGTCATTATTCATTCGCGTCCGGTCTTCATCAAAGTTACGGATTAATTAAAGAAGAGGATACGGTTTCCGGATTCAAGACGCGATTAATGCTACACGTGCTTTTAGATAAATTGCACTCGTTCAGTCTTTTGTTCTTATACTGGTGAGTTTCGTCATGGTGAATGAGCTAAAGTTCAGCTAGCTAGAATCACAATTTACTAAATAAGAAAAGTCAGCTCAAAATAAATTTACACACGAGAGTAACGAATGTAAGGTTTAAATAAAACGCTTTAACGGTTTAAAACGCGATATATTAGTTAAACTTATTTGAAAATGATTTTTAACTTCGGCTTGACGTTTCGGATGCTTTGCAGCAGCCGTGGTCACGGGGAGACCTAAGGTGTTTGATATTACCTATAAATCCCGAAATCTAAGTATCTTAATTAAAAGGTGCAGTTTTTTTTGGAGGTTTGTTTTATATTGATTTATTTTTAACTAAAATATCTACTTTTTAATTAAATTCATATTAAGAGTACATATGAATAAACGAAAAGTATTTTATTCAATAAGTTCTAAACAGAAAAAAAACGTGAGGTCCAATATAATATAAAATTATAAGAAATATAAAAGTAAGGTTCAAACACACTCGTGGGCTTTTTGCGATTTAAAACTACTCCCCTCTGTTCTAAAAGTTAAGGTTTACAAGCAGTTGTTAAGAATAAGAGC
The DNA here is from genome assembly GCA_963661955.1 of Leptosia nina. Lineage (NCBI taxonomy): Eukaryota > Metazoa > Arthropoda > Insecta > Lepidoptera > Pieridae > Leptosia > Leptosia nina. The sequence goes on along the minus strand of CAVLEF010000009.1, from coordinate 7,714,093 downwards.
AAGTAGAGTTGAAAGTTGTACAAAGTAGGGGTTGCGGCCACTAAAGCTTTCATTTCACGTTTTCCACGCGCGTAAGTAATTAACCAAGTTCATACTTACCGTGGTTAGAGATAACACGGGTTTATTTGTGATGTAAATTTTGGAAATATGAATGCAAATGTGACACAATTTTTGTTTAAACAAAAAAGACTACAAAACGTACCGCTGGGGTTTTGGATTTGTACCTTGTTGTGTTTTTGTAGTCTATTACCCTGTTTAAGTGCGTTACGGTTTTAGTCTATGGATTGCAAATATCCAATGTTAATCCTATGCTTATATCTACCTCTATTATAAAAAAAAAACATACAGGGTTTTGTGTATTTAAAGAAGATACAATTAAAGATATGTTTTTTTATTCTATTACACTCTCTTCTTTGCTTTAAAACGTTTGTTAGAGTTAATCGTCACATGATACAAACCTCTAAGCTTTTTAAGCAATCCGCATAAGTATTATAATAACCAAACTGGGTTCCACATTTGAGATTAAATTTTAATCCAAAGTAATTCATCTAATTAATAGTTTCATTTCAATGCTATTAAATAAAATACGTATTTCTATAAGGGAAAATGTAATAAGTGCCTTTAAAAAGGGTTCGTTATTAAGCTTCGGTGATCTGTGGAACAAAGGAATATTTTAAGGGCTTAGAGAATTGTGTAGAATTTCGCTGGTTGCAAAGAACCGCGATAGTATACGGGTTTGATAGATAGCTCAAATTTGGGTCGACAATTTTAATCCGAGCCTTCGATAAAAGCAATAGTTTTATAATTCTAGCTTAAAGTACATTATTATGGTATATTAGGTAAGAATATATACTGAAACCGATATTTCTGTGTAACAACTGTCTATTTTTAAATAAAACGGTTTAAAACGCGATATATATTTTAGTTAAACTTGTTTGAGGATTATTTTTAACGATTAAACTATGGAAAACAAACATTTAAATTTAATTAAAAACTCTTTCCAAATAGAAATGCATTAGTTAAACTTATTTTAACCGCGACCTCTGTTATAAAGCACCGGATTAGTCGAGTAGTTAAAACAAACCGTTAAAAATGTTTTAAAATAATACGTTAAGTGTTCTTTTACGTGTTCTGTGTGTAAGTGTTTTCTACAATTTTATGACAAAAAGCAACGGAAAATAAGTAGATAATATTAAGTTTTTTTTAAAAGACTTAATACCTTGTTATATATTTTTAGGCAGAATTCACCTTGCCTATGTCTCACAAAGGAATCTAGCAAAGATATTTCATTTTCTCCGAATTTCCGCTAGCGTTTGTTCGAAGCCTATACATAAATAGGGACATATTTGCCTTCATTCATAACCAAATTTGTGCCATTTCATCACGCATCCGAGACACGTCTCATTTCGGATATTGGCCATATCAATCCAATTCGCACTGCGAAGGGACCTTTTAGCAACAAAATCCGCATATCTTTTGGGACAGATATGAAATTTAGACCCGCCTTCAATATTTTCAATATTAACACATTGCTCGCTCGTTGGAACAGTTTCCTTAAATAAATCCACGAGTAGTGGCGTAATTACAAAAACATGCTTTTCCATAAGGAGAAAAAGAAATGCGCGATTAACTTAGGCGAAAATGAATTTGTACTATTATTTGTGTAGGATTTAGTAACAAAGAGACTTAAATTGAATTAAGAAGTTTAATTCAATTGCTTAATTAAGACAATAAATAGTGGTCCATTGTTCTACGAAAAACAAACATTTCAAGTCAAGTATAGAATTATACCTACTAGCAACTACGAGTAGAAATATTCGAGTACCTGACTTTGACAGAAAGTTTTTCCTGAAGCGAATCATTCTTGCACGTTTTCTTCTGCTTTTCGAATTGAAAAATTCTTCCTATAGCGTGCTTAACGTGCTTATTTTGCATATAATGGCATTATATACATTGAAAATCTATGAAAATTGAACGAAATTATGGGACTGTATTGTATTGTATCGGCATCCACAGCGTTCTGTGCTGCCGCTGTGTACTAGGAATTATGAAAAGCCCATATACCTGGGTGAACTGTTACAACAAAAAATGTTACTTTTACCCCGCAATTTTTTTTTAAATCTAAGCAGATTTTAATTTATATGATGAACAAGCTATTTCTGAACGTCGAAGGCCCGCCTGCTTTTCTATCTACAACATGCTGTTCTGTACTCTGTCAAAAAATAGCGACTGACAACCCTAGCAGGGTGGTATAGACCTACATGCGGTTCTTCATTATTGTCTGTTCATTAGCAAGTGGGCTGAACCGATGCGATATACGCACATAATGCCAATGTCAATGCAGCCTCATAAATGTGGTCTATTAAAGAGGGAAAGTTAATCCGTTTAGGAGATTGTCACTGATCCAGTTACAGGGCTGTCTTTATCGTGTTAGTTATAACGTGATTATTGTTCCATATTATACAGTTTATAGAGAAGAAAACGCTCTGACGCCTACACGATCATCATATTAACAGTCCCCACAATGGGTGACAGTATCACCAAAGAGGGTATTTGGGCTTGAAACAACATATCTCGCACGTGTTTAGTTTATTATTTCATGTGGACGTCATTGTATTTTAGGTTATGGTGGTTCACCAGAAAGTACGTAACGAAATGTAACAGATAAATATTTTCGTATACCATCGTGAATCGTTAATCGGGTGCTGAAATCACTAGACCAGTACCTACGTCTTACTATACGACTATACAAATGTTAAAGCTATAGTTTTTAACTGAATTCTGTTTTTTCTATGTATGACATGGGACAGATACATTTGTGTCTACCACGAATCAGTTTTATTCGTGTGAAAAGTAGATTTCTATTCCCTGCTCGACCGAACCACTTATCCTTCCATTCTATCAATTTCTCCGCATTGACTAAACCGAGAATCTTTAAAGAATAACAATAAATAATTTGATTCACATAGGTACATTAACACACTTGAAATCCGCCAAATGGTGTAAATTATGTTAATACCAGTAAATTAAAGGCGTAGAAAGAATGAGAAGAACTGGTTCTTACCAGTTCGTTTCTTCTTATCACCATTCTCTTTGTCGCTAAATTTAATTTATAGTACAAGTATTAGGGTCACAATGTTGCAAGGACCACTTTCTAAATTAAATGTCATTGTCTAATATAACTGTTACATTTTAGTTACATTAATTTCATTGGTATAGTATGTAAGTGTAACACTATTCGGATAAGTAACGTTTTTCTTTTATTTCTGAAAATATTATTACTGTATCAATATGTTGAAGAAATTCGATAATGACGTGTGTGACGATATCTCAAATATTAGGACGACAGCACAAACGCTGATGTCCGTTCAAGTTTTGTCAGTACCTATCATCGATTTTCGTAATGTGTACATTATTCATTCTTCTTTTACAATTGGCATTTCACTGTCCCAAGATACGAATTTCGCAATATATATTGTTAGAATGTCTATTACTAGCACTAGCTCTATACCACTAATAGAAGTGCTATAAGAACAGCTCCTCAGTGCTGCCAAAATATTATGCATCTTTGGCAAGAGACCTGATCACGCATAGTGTAATTATACATCTATATGTCAGGTTAATAGCCTCCATTCCATTTCAATTATTACAAAAATATGGACGATAACTTAAGAGGTCCCTTCTTACGGAAGCGTATACCGTGTCGTATACGTAACGCGTCACGGCGTCAGTCTCTTTAGTTAAAACTGCGTTAGATTTGATATAAATAAATATATATGTTTGAATGCAACTAATAATATAAGGAAAATAGCATAAAAAAGCAATGTAACATCAAACTACTACTACTGTCTATAGTTTACATACTAAGTACACATTTAAATAAATCACTTTAAGAGCTTAAAACGCGAAATATATAATAATGTTAAACTTATTTAAAAATTAAAACTAACTACGACGGAACAGATGGTGTTAGCGTAGCAGTTTTTTACTTTTGCCATTAGAGACACCTTCCCGTGACCATGGCTACTGCAAAGCACACGAAACGTCGGGGCGCAGTTAAAGCAATAATTTAAAATAAGTTTAACTAATTTTGTTTTCGCGTCTAAAACCGTAACGTGTTTTATTTAAATATGTATTGTTAAAATAGTAAATGAAATGTAATTTATATTATCACTGCGATTCCTACTGGTTGATAAAGAGGAGTCCTATATTGTTGTTGTCACTAGTTCTTCAGCGCTGAAACCCGGTGTCGATGTTAATAAGTCAATAGTTATACAAAATAACAAAGCAATCTTAAATTTGTTAAACTATATTTCAGCCTCAACTTTCTCTCAAAATTAATCTTAATAAAATCATCAAAAATGTGCCATCAAGCGCAAAACTCGGAAATTACTCGATATTGTTATTTGCTTTCCTCGTTATTCTGAAGGCACAGATAGGAAAGATGTTATTTGAGTAACCAGGAAACAAAAATTTTACTTCCCTATACAAACCACAGAAACTTTTATAAGGAAGAGTAAATTAAAGATTTCGTTAGCAATCTCATCTTGAAATAGCTCTTATTTTATGGACTACATGTTACGAAACTTCTAAAGCGACCTCTCAATCAAAGGGGTTGAAGGGAGATTATAATTACAAGTTATAATGAAGATACTCGGGAAACTCTGCAGGCCTGGTGACGACTTACAATTTAATTATTTAATGGTCTCACATCATTTAACTTAATTGGATGATACGCAAATATGGAAACAATTTATAAAATGGTGTTCAATTTGGATAAAGAAATTGATGACTTCGTATTTAAAATTAAATTAACGATAAGAAAGAAGTAGAAAAACGATTACATAAAATATTGAAAAAATATAATTATGCACATGATGGCATCATATAAATTAAAATACGATTTGAAATTGAAAAAAAATTACGACACGGGCAGGCACCAGAATCCACAGCGTTCCGTGCTGTAGCTCTAACTAATACAATTGCTCAGTTGGTTGGATTTTTAATTAACATTACTTATGAGAAGATTTGAACGTTATGTGTTATATATTTTTTCTTTCAGCAGGTACACTAAAGCAAACGATAGTCACATCTTCTACATAACATATTCTTGAAATAAATGAATATGCCAATGAGGAATCTTATATAATAAATAGAGCTTTATAGATCTTTTTGACTCAATAAGGAAAATAAATAAAGAAACGACTGCCTAAAATTCTACCTACTATTGAAAAAGGCAAGTATCTTCCAACCTGGAAATAACTATACAATAGACTATACTCATAACTATACATTTTTATTGTTTTGATAAATCAAATTTAGCAATTTATGGCTTATAACAAATGGGTAGTCGGTACCCTTAAACTAAACTGGACATTAAACAATCGACTAAAGAAAAAAGTCGAGAAGCCCGCACTTTGTTTTCAGTCAGATATCTTGGTCATCTTAATTAAATGTTAAAGTTTGAAATCTTACTTAGAACATGACCTAAATTCTCCAGTAAGCAAATAATTGTGTGCGTCTATTACTCAAAACCAATATTTACTCAAGCAATATCAATTAATTATCTCCAAGTATATGTGACATTTGAGGCAAAGCATTCGTATTATAATCCACAAGTGTTTCAGATCCAGTTATTCCAAGTGCTCTAGCTGTGTGACGTCATGACTAGGTACTAAACAATTTTATGAGTTGAAATCTAAAAATAAAAAGAATTCAACCTGCATATTTTGAGTAAACTACAAACTTGTTTTCCGTTGATAAGTGACTAGAAATAGTGAACATTTTTTTTAACTTAGAGTAAGACGTGTTCGAAATTTGTCATATACGGCGTCATTAAGTAACTATTCGTTTTCAGAGTGTTGGGTGGTGTAGTAGTATCACTTTCTTTGTAGTAGTATCGACATAACCTAGTAAGATTAAAGCCCATTAAATACAAACAAAAAAAACTTAAAGTATTTGTAGCAATATCTAATATAAATTGTATTTGCAAATTAAGATTTAGAGAAAGGAATATTACGTCATTCTTATTACTGAAAATGTTCGTGCCCCAGGTGCATGAAAAAGCGAATTGCTGTCTCTCCATGTACTTAAATACTTATTATTTTTCTTCTTTCCTTGTACTTCTGTATCTAACTCATTATTTATTTGAATTAATGGACAAAGGCTTAACTATACTTATCTAAAGAAATATCTTCAAACACACAACTTCGAATTCATTCCGTTAATTATATATAATTTACGTGAATTTACGTTAGTTTTTTACTAATTAATCATACCATCATAGTCTCTTGACTCTAGTATAATTTGTATAATTTAATTCAGCACTTACAATCATTCACTGCTCATGAAATTTTGACGTTAACCATATTACACGATGAAAATGCATATTCCAAACAAACATGACAATTTAATTATACATAATATAAGCCTTAAAATATGCAAAGAGACATGTGGAGAACCGTAGCTCAGTTGGTATGTTGCATTAAAATCCTCTTTTGTCATATTTGAAAATAATCTTGGTTTTTTAATTAAATATAAGCAATTTAATGACCAACGTTAATCAAACGACTTATTTCATGAATATCTGTAGTGGAACATAATGTGAAGATTTTCAGCTCGTTTCTGCAAATAACAATCATGAGGAAACCTTAGGGACACAACATCTTTTAGCCATGTACTGTTATAAAGTATTCGAGACGTAGGGTCCTAATAAATATATTATTTATTTATTATTGCTTTATTATTTATAAAACTCACCACAGAAAATGCAAATAAATGTGGAAAAATCTATGTGCTAACTTATAAATAAAAGGTGGCCTTATCGCTAAGCAGCGATCTCTTCTAGGCAACCTAATATAATTTGGGATTGAAACCATTAAGAGCGTTTTATTTGATATAGAGTTATAAAACTTAGGATATGGTTATCGTCTGTGGTAATAGGGCGGCCATTTTGCTGAAGGCTTGCAATCTCAAACCATTTTGATATAAAATGAATCAGATACGATTTAGGATAAAATCGATTGCTGTATTGTCTGTATTTCCTTATAAGTTTCTGTATTATTCCGTAGAAGTTTTTGTCTCTACAACTTTAGTTTGTAACAATGAAGACGAACTTGTCAATTTTATATAACACAACACCGCATGTGAACCACGCAACTTGATCTTATTAATTAACAATGATAGGTTAGGTTGTTGCAAGAAATTGAAAGGAAAGTTCAAACCTATTTTTCAATTATTACTAAATTGAGCCTTTGAAAGCTGAAAAATAATTTACTGGTCTTACTCGCCATATCGTTTTCTTTTTAATGGAATTTTTAAGTTAAAAAAGTATAATGTCGGTCTTGTCGAAAATCAAACCGTATAATATCTCTCGCTCAGTGGTTACAAGTCACCTAAAGCAATGTAAGATTAAATAAAATTTTTTATATATCATTATTCTTATAACAGCGAGGTTTTTCTGAAAAGCAGCATAACTGTGCTGCAACTTATGGTGTCGCAATACTTTTTTGGCATAATTTTCTTCTAGTTTAATTGAACCCCTTAAACTTTTTTTTTATTTGACTTTAAATGTAATTTTTTTTTACTTAACTATGATTACTAATAACTACATTATTAAAAGAGTGTGTGGCGATAAGCTACTGAAAAAGGAACCAGTCAAGTATGAAAAACCTATAATGAATACCATCTAGCATTTGTCATTTTCCAATAGTGGATACTCAAAGAGCCTACCTTTTAAGCTTCCAAAGAAATAACGACAATTCTTTCTTAAGAAGATCTTATTCCTTTGAAAAGTCCCTCTTGAAGAATGAATCAGGGCGCTGCGGAAAATGTAGATAGATTTTCAAGTTTTACGATTTGTTTAAGAATAGCTCCATTAGAGGAATTGTTTAGGCTTTGTGAAACCTGCCTTCAATGACAGTTAGAGAAGTACTTCATAACGAAGTCACATTTATTTAAAGTTTTTATTTTTTATTCTTGGTGTTTTTCGTATCTGTGTAATTAACTATGTATTGTTGTGTGTATCTGTGTCGTGAAATAATAAATAATACAGGTCTGCAATAATATTAAAGAGTTTCATTGTTACAAATGTTTATAGGGAATAAATAACGTTTTCGAAGTTTAATGATAAAAACATCCGGTCGCTTTGTTGCCCACAACGGCTCTAAAATAATTTACGGTAATTTGATTTTTATAGCCCGGGGGTAAAGAGTACTATTGTTTGCGGTAATTTTATAGTATTGTCGGTGCTCGGTAGGATAAAATTTAAACATTTATGAAAACGTTGGGCAACGATTACATAAAGTTTCATAAATTTAATACGAAATTAAAGAGTTATACTTCTAAAGAAGGACATAACGTGGTTATTTAATTAAGAAACTATCCGCGTTCCGCGACCATGTACAAACTAATGAAATATACAAAACCCTAACATTTGCTTATGAACCAAATCACTCTTCATTTAATGATGAAAGTTGCGAAGAATAATGAACATACAGACAAAGAAGATTATATATTTTTTCTATCTTCTTATACCATCCAGATTTAGTTTTTAATCTGTTTATTAATGGTAAAGGTAAAAATTTACTTCAGCATAAGCGTTCAAAGTGCCTGTAAGCGATCGTGCGTTAGCGATAAGACCGCCCATTGCATTCCTGCACCAGTTCATAAGTTTTGATTTGTGTATATAATTGTGTGTGTAAATTTATTAATGAATATTAGTTATCAGACCATTAACAATAAATAACTTTGACACGCTGATAACACTAATGTTTGCCTAAATTGCATAACGATTCCAGCGCTCGCGCCAGAATTACCCCGAAGACTACTATCTCGTGAATATATCGTGAGAGATGGCAATTTGATAGCCACTCCCAACGCTAATGTACCATTCAACACAAACTCACCGTTAATATGAAACACGCGATCTTAAAGTATACTTTTATTATGACATCTTCCGAAATATTCTTAAGCCGTAGCCAAGAAACTGTAAAAATGATTGCGTATTCTCTTTCAAGTTGTATAGGTAAGTTAAGGCTAAATGTAAAAGTAGAAGTTTGAGAATACTTTATTAAACTTTTACCTAGCTTCCAATTTTAAAAAATCTGATAATTGTAATGTTTAACAATAAAATCAGACTTAAGCGGTACCGACCTACAACAAACAAGTTTGCACTAGAGCATATATGTTTTACATATAAGTTCACTAGGCGTGCCCGCGACTTCGTCCGCGTGGAATAGTTATTCTGGACATCATACTATTTAAAAATAAAAATAAATTAAAAAAAAATCGACTCGGACAGGACTTGAACCAGTATAGTCAGCGTTCCGTGCTGTTGCTCTAACGATAAGGTTGTCAAAATCATAATATTTATTCTTCCCAACAACTTTTCAGTTTTATTAATTATAGCTGATATCCACGTTCCGCGTTCTTTTACATTAATTACCTCGTTTTATTTCTCTCTGTTTTTTAAAGCCTTCTTCGATAAATTGCCTAACCGATTCTTGAGATCAGTGCGTTTAAACAAACAAAATATTATTATAGATGTGTACAATACAATTAGTATATGTTATAAACAATTCAAGTAAAAAAATCGGGTCAGCCCTAAGTAATAGTTTCATTAAATCAAACAACAACAATTTTATAAACAGTTGATCACATCGAGTGCAGTGAAATAATTAACTGATTGAATCAATGTTGGATTGTTATGAATCTATGACAATCGGATATCCATTGTTGTAGAGATTAACTTTAGCTTCATAATTTAATCCTGTTTTCACGTTAGTAATAAACATTTAATATCCTCGCATGAATCTTCGAGTACGTTTAATAAACTTGACTGTGTTGAATCCAGGTCAGCCATAAAAAACCTTAATGTCTTTCAAGATATGACTATATTTCGCAACAAAGTACCTAAGTGCTAGAGAATTATTTATAACAAGCTGTGCCCGCGACTTCGTCCACGCGGAATGGTTATTTTGGGCATCAAAATTTATTTTTGAAACTTTCTCAGCTTTAAAATTAAAAGTGTTACCCACAACGTAGACCGCGTCCCGCAGTTCTTGCAAGGTATACAACTTTTGACAGTATTTTTTTTATATATTATCATTTAAAGAGGAATCATTCTTTCGTACGTAGGTATGTTTTTGCAATTTTGAGCAGTTTTTGCAGGGCACGCAACTGAAACTCTTAAAGATGAATAATCTTCCCCCTTTTTTACATTTCCCCCTGGTTCTTCGCTCCTATTGGTCGCAGTGTGATGTTATGTAACCTAAAGACTTCCCCGATAAACGGTCTATCCAACACGAGAATTTTACAATTCGAACCAGTAGTTCTTGAGATTGGCGCGTTCAAATAAACAAAAACTCTTCATCACTATATTATTACTAGAGATATGAGTTACCAAGATTCAACTAGATTCAATGAAATCAGGTGAATGAATCTTGGGTGAAATTCACATTTCTGTACTTTTTAAATAAAACACTTTAACGGTTTAAAACGTGATATATTAGTTAAACTTATTTGAAAATGATTTTAACTAATATATCGCGACGTTTGACTGCTTTGCAGCAAACGTCGCGATTTGCATCCGAAATGTCGGGCCGAAGATAAAATCATTTTCAAATAAGTTTAACTAATATATCGCCTTTTAAACAGTTAAAGTGTTTTATTTAAATGTGTACCACTCGCGTAAACTATAGACAATATTTCTGTACCTGTTGAAATTATATTTTATTTACAGACAAATCATCAGTCAGATCAGGAAATGGCCCGAAACTATTCATTTCTCTCAGTAGTCGAACCCAGGACTTATAAAAGCAATGAACTGTAAATATTGTTCAGAACCGATCAGCGAAGCATGCAAACATTAAAACAAATTAACGTAAAATCGTTTTTCGTAGATTTGTCAATAGATTAAATACAATTAAATTAAGTATGTATTGGTTTAACGGTAGTGTTTTTGCGACCCGCATTGCTAGTGAGTTATTTAAATAGTAAGGATTTTGCAAACAGAACGACTGACTCGTATTTCCCTTGTGTAAACAATGAAGCAATTCGGTTTATGTACTTTGCGCGTGCCAAATTTCATATACTTGATTTTAACTAGAGGTACGTTGCGTTACGTTATATACTGTCTGTAGTTTACTCGAGTAGTACACATTTAAATAAAACACTTCACAGATTTAAAATACGATATATGCATATTAGTTATACTTATTTGAAAACTATTTAAATTACATTACGTTTTTATTGAATTCTTTTTAATCAAAAGAAACAAATCTTTTCCGTAGAGTGTAGCCGTTTCCGTTTTCCGTAATGTGCAAGTAGCAATATGTGGCGAACAATCGACGGGTCGTGGGTACGATCCCCACATGGTCCAGCATGTTCCTAATAAATTTAAACGTGTACGACCTTGTTTAGAAATGTGAATATTAAATTGTTGGTAGGAATATCAAAATTCCGAACTATCCGTGAACTTTAAACAAATGCAGTAGCGTAGTGGGTCTGAACTCTGTCTTAATAGATCTTCTATGGTAAGAAGATGCCAAGATGTTGAATTAATTGAGGTTTAATCTCCACCTGAAATGTAATTCAACCCATTTTTCCCTTTAAGGAACCAAAATATAATCACCGGAGCAAATGCAGTAACGTCTTATATCCCAACGGGGACTTTTACAAGACAACTTATTATCATGAAATATAACTGTGTATATATCTTATTAAAACAATAGGCGGAAGGTTCTTAAGCTCGGGAAACGCAGAGATGAAAATTCTAATTTATTGATGTTATTTTGAAGTAAGCTTTCTTAATTTATATTCGTTGCCTATATATGAAAGGGATATTCTCGAAATTATATAACCTTCTTGTAGTACAAGCAATGAATACATATTTAAGATAAGCCTTACTATTTTCTTCTTATTAAGTTAAATAATTTAAGGGGTATTATTACTATATTATATATGTGGATATAATAAAATACTTAATGTTTTACAATATTTATCTGTAAGAAATTGCATTTAATGTTTATAACAAATCTAATCTTTCCTGAATCAAGTACTTTTAGGTTACAATTTTTTCAAAGGTCATCTTTGGTGTCACTGATCATGACATTTGTGACAGTGTTAAGTAACACTTGAGACACAGTGATATTTGAACTTTAGAAAAGAAAATTACATTTTTCATTTGTTTATTTATATATTATAACAATTATACAGTATGCATATATAATAACGATTTCTATCGTGCAATGACCTGTGTGTACAAATTACGTAAAAGGAAACATTACGAACACAGAAATAAAAAGGCACAAAACATTTAAAGAATGTGTGAATTTTCTTACAATATAGTATTAAATCTTGACTATCTTTTTATCCCCATCATTAAATTCTGTACCGAATGTTACCTTTCGTAATGTTTCTAAAGAGTTTCACACAACATGTTTTAAAACGAATGTTGACTTTGTATTAATATTTTTTGCAATATGAACACTTTTATTTTATTTATCTTAAATATCTGCAACTCAACTCTACTCGGGGTAATCCGTCGGAAAATGATCACTGAAAAATGAAATTGATGCTTAAGCACGGGCTGCGTATCAAACCCGATGGCTCTTCAATCATTTCTTTCATTTTATAATTGAGAGATTTAAAAGCCATCGCTTTTTAATGTCCTTCAATTTTCTTTGTATTTTTATAAATGGAACGATTTGTCGAATAGGATTGTACTACTGGGCACGTTAGGGCAGGGTTCGATACCCACACTTGTCATAATATTAACAAGAACAAGATAATTAAGTTTATACTACTGTTTTTCATACAAATATTAATTTTATTTTAATAATATAATAAGTTATTTCAACCTATTGATACACACAAATCTTGCGCAATGTAATTTCAACTTAAGGTTCAAAGATTTATGCTTTGCAGTTTAAAATTTGATTGTTTAAAAATAATTTAAGATAAAATAACAGAGTCTAAAATCTTTAATATTTTTACATGTTATTGCACGTGTCGATTTTTTTTTAAATTTAAAAGTATGTATTTAAATAACCATGACTCTTGTTATAAGAAGGGTACTGAATAACGGCGCCGTTTTGTAACCTTATACGCCTTCTTAGATGTTTTCTACGTCTAAAAAGTGCCGCGGTCCCGTGATGCCGCGTATCCTCAAATAGAACAGTTCCTGATTATCACAAATAGCCTACTTACTGTTTAACCTACACACATCTGTCATCTCATTATTTCAACCTGAGTCACCCGACAATGATCTCATTATAACGTTCTACAAGTTACCGTATAAGGTTATTCTAGTTATAACATTTTATGGGCATAGATAGTTCACTATAAGAAAAATACAGCATAATCTCTTATATGTATGTTTTTATACAGTCTTGATAAAGGTTTGTTGTATTATAATCTATATTTTATACATCATAACAGACTTGTAGAGTTCAAACGAAGCTTTGGTACAACCATAGAAGCCTTCTAAATGATGCAAGATCAGAGAAGCCTTCAGATTTAGCCATTTGCTTATTGAATGTCCTAGAAAACGTGAATTAAATCATTCTTAAATAAAACACTTTAACTGTTTAAAACGCGATATATTAGTTAAACTTATTTGAAAATGATTTTTAACTTCGGCCTCGACTGTACTACTCGCGTAAACTATAGACAGTATTAAAATCATTTTGTCTAATGTCACTATTAATCAACGGATTGTGGGTTCGAGATCGACAGGGTCCTATTAATCATAACGTTAGACTACGTCTAGAAAACGTATAGAAAAAATCAGAATATTAATTGGGTGGAAGGAATAACGAAATTCCGTCTGGGTCACCACCGTTTACAAATGGAAAAGTCGTGTAGTGTAGGTAATTTGGTCCCAGTCTGTGGATTTCCAAATTAGGTAGAACTTGCATCATCACAAGGGGGATTGTGAATCGTTCTTTGTAATTAATCAATAAGTTTCATGCAGAACTCAAATAAAAACTATTGATAGAAGGAACATCTCCCCAATTAAATTCGAGCCAAGGCAGCGAAAATGTTAACATTCAATCAGAAATTGTTTGCGTATATAATTACTTCGGCAACTTTTCTCTTGCTCAGCTAAATAAAGTAAGACATTGAGTTAATTAAGGTTTGTTTATGAATTTTTATTAGATTATAAAAACAATTTAGCTGTTTCGGTTTTCTAACTTATTCTGTTGATCAAACGATGGATATAAATATATTTAGTAGTTATAAGAATTATTGTCTGCCTTGGTTCAGTGGTAGACCATAGACCGTACATTACCACGTCCTGGAAAAAAACACTAAATTAAGAAAATACTACCCCATGTTGTCCATGGTCACGGTAACTTTTAATTTCGCGTTAAAAACGGTAATTTTTTTTTGAATAATTTCGCTTTTGTTTTGGTGTATGTTCTAAAAATAGCTTATTTCTCAACCACTGACTTCTATTGGTATTTGTGCTTTGTTTTGGAACTTCTATTCGTCTTTTTTTGTTGGACTACCGTCAAAAATATATTTGGAATTCTATTGATGCAAAAGCTTTTAGAATATTTTGTTACAGTTTGCACTGTGATCGATAGCACCCGTTCATAGAGTTTTCAATAGAATGCATTCAATAATCGCAATGTGCCAGTAAAAGTTAATGCATTAGAAGTATTGGGATGGTACTCTATATATTTTACTAAGGAGAATCCGTATAAAAATAATCGAAAAGAAATGTTATTCGATATACGATATATATCGATTTTATATACAGACACGTAGTTGATAAGCCTTAAGTACTGTTTTCTCTTCACTTCAGGTTGCCTCGAAGAGATCGCTGTTTAGCGATAAGGCCGCCTTTGAGTTATAAGCTAGTACTTAACCTTTCTTGTAAATCATTTCTGTAGTGTTTGTAATTTATAAAGTTTAGTGAATAAATTAAAAAAATATTCTGCCCTAACAGGCACGAGAATAAATAAATCATGTTTCTCGAGAATAGAAACCCGGTCCAGGTATGTAACTCAATTGTAGGTAATGCTTGTGTTTAAATAAAATTATTCTGTCAAACAAATGCAGGAACGTGTCTTCACTTTTTACCTCCCGCACAGTCAGAACGTTTACCACCTAGAAGTCAGCTATTTTTTATCTAAAAGGAGTTTTAATACTAAGTGTTGCGTTCAAAAAGATGAAAAGACAGCGCTAAAGGCTAGACGGCCAAGTTGAATAGACTTTATCCTAGCATAGTAGTTGACATTCACTCGTATCATTATTTAGAAAAATGAGTTTTCGTACACATTTTGAAAAGAACAACAACCAATGTTGGAAGAAATATTTTTGTAATAAATTAAAAATCGATATAATAAATTGAATGCTGTTACGACTCGGGCAGGACTTGAACCGGCAACTACAGCATTAACCAATGCTCTAACCAATTGAGCTACCATGTCGTCTTCAAGCCGCACTGGGACAGCATAGTGGGTTAAGCTCTGAACCTCAAGTAACCTGCCTAGCATGTCAAATAGGTTGGAACAGAAATACAGACTATATATAAAAGAGATACATACAGAGTGGCGGTAATCTTGGAATTATTATGTTAATAAATGTTGATACGTAGGACACGGTAGCTCAATTGGATAGATCGAAAGCACGTAATGCTGTGGATGCCGCTTCGGGACCCGCCCATGTCGTAATTTTAAATGCTGTTGCGGTGGCTTAAACTTTTTTTTAATTCACTTTTAGGTCTAACCTAAAGCATAGTTAAGGCCGAAGAATAGGAAGTGACTGAGGGTTCTGTTATATTAAAGAAACACAAAATCTTTTTCTACCTTTCCCGATGTCAATATAAAAATGACTTTTTCAATTTTCGAAATTATCCATGTCAAATGAAACCTCGCATTGTCTAGTAATTAATAAATACTGATTATTAGTAAGAAAACGTTTCACGAATTAGCATGGGATTAACGTTTTATTTCAAACTGAATAATTTGCCTTCAACATTAGAAAGATAAACGAGGGTACAATCGTTTCGAAAACCTAATTTACTTTCCGTTATTGGGATCACTCGAACAAAATGATTACGTTATTGGGTACTATTACGTTTTTTCTGTAAGACATTCAATATTTTGTCATTTCTTTGTTAGATAACATGACACATATCTGAACATATGACAGGATCAAATACAACACTGAAATTGCAACGTCTGTATCTAAATTTCGTTTATAAGCGTGAAGGAGGGATAAATAAATAAATACACTATCGCATTTTAAGTACCTATATATATAGGACATTTGGTGAATCAGATTTTAGTAATCCAATTTTTTTCATACATTTTCTGTGTCCTGTTTTGCCGAAAGTTTTTATATGATCTAATAGCCACTAAGCTAGAAGAAAGTAAATAATATTGAAATTTCCTTTGCTTTTCTGTGCTATAAAATTTTGTCAGTTAACGTCAAGTTTCCACATCGTAATGAAAATCCTGTATTTTAAAATCCGCTCACACTGTGGCCCGACAATTTACGAAAGCTACAGATGATGCCTTTGGGACACGACGTGGTTAGAATTACAGAACTAAACTGGCCGCTGCTGAAATATATCCAACATTCTATTTTGGCATTTTCGCAGAAACTAATGTGAAAAGTTTCTATAATATGGCAACTGGACTAATTACAGTGAAACCTTATTATAATATAATGTCCTCCTCGATTTAACTATACTTTTTCTAGTACCTACGTTTAGAATCGTACATAAGATAAAATGTTTTTTGCTTATTTTTTTTAAATTTAATAGATTTATATAACTTTAAAATCCGAGGCATGATAGCTTAACTGTTAGGGCGAAGCGGAGGCACGATAGCGCAATTGTTACGGCAAATCTGTAGCACGATAGCTCAATTGTTAGGGCAACCACGCGAACCACGAGTTTGAGACCCGATATGACAAGTGTCATGTACGTTTTTTTTTCATCTTAGGAAGATTATTAACAATTTTGTTTACATACAATTTTCACTTCAGAAAAATGTATTGCGTAGTTCCTCAACCGAAAAAGCTTTTGCCCTTGCATATGGTAAGAATTTGAAGCGTGTTTTAGTATTAAAAAATAACTCGTCTTAATAAAAAAAAAAATTGTGATAATGAAAAATTACTAACCCCCCTTTATACTTTAATTTTTGCATAGACCTTACTCTGGACCTCTGCCTATCAAAATGTCAAAATATACACGATTTAAGAGGGTCTTATCTCTTAAATTTGGACCCTTCTAGGCCATTAACTCTGCTGCGGGTTTGCAAGTGCTGACGTCATTAAAGCTATTCGATCATGGAACGATAACGATCACAGTTTGCGTAAAAAGCCCATTAAAAGCGAATTACATACTTAAGCATGCATCAGCTGCGTCATAATAAGATTAAATGATTCATATATCTAGTAACAAATAAATTAACGAAACCTCTATTAAGTACTATCTCTAGTTTACGCGAGTAGAAAACATTTAAATAGAACAGTTTTACGGTTTAAAGCGCGATATATATTAGTTAATTATATTCGTTTGAAAATTATTTTAACTACGGAGAGACTCCCCGTGACCACGTTTGCATAAAAGTATCCGAAACGACGGACCGTAGTCAAAATAAATGTTTAACTAATATATGTCCCGTTTAAAACCGTTAAACTGTTTTATTTAAACCTCTATTCTATAACTTGTGACCCTGTGTGTTACGAAGGCCTACTAGGACCTTTTAAATTGCAGGCAATTTTGGTACCTGTTTAGGGTTTTTTAATAATATCAGGTGAACATGTTGATGTGACACTCACAAAGAACTTATTAATGAATCTTGAAATTTCATTTTCAGTCATATCGACTATGAGAGTACTATCACACACGAATGTAAAGGCCACAGGAGATATGGAAAGGGTTATATCTAATTATTTTCTACTTCATTTGGTTACCCCGAACGAATTATTCAATATATAATAGTATCTTAAGCTACTTAATAGTATCTTTCTTTGTCAATTTAATCTATGAGCATGGTAGAGCTTTTCTACGTCCGGCTTACTAACCGATTTTATTTACAAGCTTATCACATCTGTGCTTTTTAACAAATACTAGCTATTATGCTCATCAGGGTTTTATTTATTTATTATTATTCTTACAGAACTACAATAAACATAGAATTGGAAATAGACATTTATCAAATAATAACGTGATTGTGAATCAGGATATATAAAAAAAAAGTAGAATAAGCAACATTTTGCGCCATATTCTTACTATTCAATGCTAAAAAAAGAAGAAATAGCTTTTGAACCTTAAAGGATAAGGACCTTATGTCTATAGCAATATGTTTAACTAGCTGTGTCAGCGACTTCGTCCGTAGAATAGTAATTTGAACCAGTAGTTCCTGAGATAAGCGCGCTCAAACAAACAAACTCTTCAGCGTTACATATTAATATAGAAATGAGGGTAATAAATTTAGTTTAAGTTAAAAACTAATTAAAAAAGTATTCAAGCATTTAATATCTGCTGCATGGCATGCAAGTGAAAATTATCCGAGCGTCACCAGCATCTGCGGACGACGCGACGCGGTAATTACAATCCAAACGATCTTTTATTATTAGCTTTTGTAAATTCCTACTTCACTTCATGGTGGGGAACAATATCAGAGAATCACTGATTATTCAAACTTATACTCAATTACAATGAAAGTAATTTATATTGCGGACGGACTGTTTGAAATTTTTTAACAATGAGCGAGTTTGAAATATAACACTTTTAACCGTTTAAAACATGAAATGTATTACATAAACATTTTACATCATAGTACGACACTTTCGATCTTTAGTCCCCCCGCTGCTGCGGCTACTGCAAAGCATCCGAAACAGTTAAAATAAATTGTTAGTTATTGAACTAAACATTTCGCTTTTTTAAAACGTTTTATTTAAATGTGTACTGTTCGCGTAAACTTCAGACAAAACTTAAGCAGTTGCTTTGTTTTTAAAATGCATAGCGATTGCCTATATAAAAAAGATTGAGGAAACAATAATAATTCATTTATCAGACCAAAAATCCTTTCATAAGTGTAATTTAATCTAAGTAAAAATTATATAGTGCCGGACGCAAAACTCTCACTTACGGTAGATCGACAGTATGTTTTGCTGGGGTCGTGGCTTTGATGCCGTGTCGTAAACAAAATATATCTCTATTATGCTATGCTATAATTTGAAACGAATAAGTGTCGTCGTGATGCTTCTATTGAATCGTCAGCGTGTTTAAACCGCTGGGAACGAGGTAGTGCTGAATACTAAAATCGATCACACAGCAAGCGGTTAAACAAGACTTCACTGTGTAAAACATCCATGTAACTTTTATAATCTGTTAAATGCAATCTGCGGATTCGCTCGGCTCGCACTGGCTCGTGTGAAACACATAAATTGTGGAGCGGTAATGGAATCCACATGTTTGATATCACTAGTGATGCTAGCAGCAATTGAGATCTGAATTTCAAATTCGATCGCGTTAAAATTAATAACGCTCTGCTATGGGCTTTGCAATTCACATTGGAAAAGGTTGTGTTGGCATGACAGATAGATAAATCACACGAACATTAACAAACCCGCTCGCCGTGCCCTCGTTGGCAATTCTTTTTATACATAAAACCTCTTAATTAATTAGTGAAAATTAATCTGTAATATTTTTAATTATCAGTTAATAATCTGCTTCCAAAAATAAAGATTGAAGGATTTTAACAAGTCAGTGCGGGATTTGTGAATCGAACCTCGATCGAATTAATATTCAAATTTTCATTGAATATCCAAAGCGAAAATTAGACGACAGCGCATTTGTTTAGAAGTTATAGGCTGGGATATATTACCACCATGCTTGTCGTCCTCTATCGACAAAAAAAAATCCGCCCTCAATACCCTCTGCAAACTAAATATATATCCTCAGTATACCCTAGGAAAATTTAGTTTTCGCCAGCCACTCACCAAGACACGAAGACGTTCTAACGTTCTGTTTTTAAAAAAACAAATTAAGGTTAGTAATTAATTTTACGCATAATAAATAGGCAAAAATCATTAAGTCATATAAATAATATTTATACAGCAACACAGTTAAAAACAAAAGACGGCGTAGTAACACTTTGTTATCCAATACAGTTAAGAAAATAACTGAAGAAGTACGTAAACGAGAACCTACAAAATATTCTTGCTCCGTTTATTTATTAATGGAGGCACTTCGTATACAATATGGATTAAATTAGTCCATTTAATATTCATGATATCGATGCTCCACGATCGCATCACTTGTGAACCGTTTTCGAGTTAGATTAAAAACTTTTTATTGACAACACAAATGGGTTCGGCGAAAAATCCGGTTGCTTCCAATCTGTTAAACTTACATGGCTTTTAGATTCGAGTTTCATATGTTGGAACGACTTTTAAACAACAACCACAGATTGCTTTTGCAGGTGATTGAGGGATAAAAGTGAATGAACTGATGGATATCACAGAGTATACAATAAATACATAAGTTTAAATAAAACACTTTAACTGAATACTGTCTATAGTTTACGCGAGTAGTACACATTTAAATAAAACACTATAACGGTTTAAAAAGCCACACGTATTAGTTAAACTTATTTAAGAATTTTTTTAACTATGGCCCTATGTTACGGATGCTTTGCAGCTGCTTTTAAATAAGTGTTAAAGTTTAATTTATGTTTCAATATTATACTCGCGTCATATCTTCATTAAAATAAATATAATATAATGCTAACGCATGAAAAATATTCAAGTATAATCTTTTGTTTGTTTTGATCGTATTTGCGCTGTTTTATATTAAATACTTTTGTATCTTTCTAACGCTTTAAAAGATAATTCTCTATGTAATGACAATATATATTTTCGTTCGTACATAAGAAAGTATATCTACTCTAAAAAAAGGTTAGCTACTTTTTCTTGTTTACTATTTTGCTGTCCTTTCTATAACTACTAGGTTGATTTGAATTTAGAATAAATTGTAATATGTAGCAAGTGTTTATTGACAATATTGGAGGATAATATAATAACATAGACAAAATCTACCATTTAAATAAAATATAATATAAACTTGCCTTTAAATAATATCATTATATACCTTTATAATATATATATATATATATTAATTAATAAACAAAAATATGATTAATTTTCTGCGGTGTGCCAAATGAAATCGTCATCACTCATTCTGTTATTTTAGTAATTAAATGAGCACAATAACTAAACTAATAAACACCAACCGTGACATATACAAACCATTTATCATCGCAATATTGTAATAGAATTACCTCACCGCGTTCATATATGTATAATCGAGTTTTGACATCGGAATTATGCAAATTGAATACGGATGATTTGTGAAAGCGTATGTTTAGTTGATTTTAATGTCATTAGTATCGAAACATATTTATTTCACGCCAGTGGAGAGATAAGCTTGTGGTTACTTGAAATAAGACTCTGAATACTGTTTGTAGATTACGCGAGTAGTTCACATTTAAACAAAACACTTTAACGGTTTAAAACGTGAAAATTATTTTAACTACGGCCCGACGGAAAAACGGATAATAATTTTCAAATAAGTTTAACTAATGTATACCGTTTGAAAACTTTATTATTTTTTACATGTCCCGAAAGGAGTCGAATTTTTTTTAAAAATTTACTTTCGATTTTTAAAATTATAATGTATACCGTGTTTAAAATAGTTATAGTGTCTTATTTAAATATGACTTTTAACCTATTTCGGCTTTGACAAAACAAGAAAAAACTAAAAACTTTTTTCTGTAGTCGGTTGGCAATAAATATCTTTCAAAAGACAACTATTACCTATAGATATGTGGTGACCCTAATGAAATAAGAACCCACGACACAGTTATTTGCGATGCATAGTTATATTGGACAAACGAGTTTATCGCTGGTCTGGTTAACCTAAAGCATGATATGTTAGTATAGATTTATATTTTATATACGTTAGGGGAAAACAAAAAACCCGTCCACTTGTAATCTAGTTAAAAGCAAAATTGAATTTTGCGTTAGCATCTACGCTAATCCTCTAAAACCATGTGATAAACTTATAGTCACATGCCGCTGGCATTTTATATTGAATTTTTATTCATGTGATAGACGTTGACCGAAAGTTATAACTAATTGATATAACAAGCCCATTCTGTGATGACCGTTCACTGATTGAGTTTTTTTTACAAGCAAGGACTTGATTAGACTTCTCTGTCCTGCCTGAATCAAATAATCTATTATTTTCCCGGGATTCCAAGCCATTGTTTAACGCAATGCTAGTGCAAAGGCACCTTTAACCATTTACCTACAGATGTGGTCTAGTAAAAGCCCTTGCTTCTATGTATTTATAGTTAGTGTATGTATTTATTGTAGCAGATAAACGCAAACCACTATATATACTATATGTTTAGAAATCCCAACTTATAAGGTAATTATCTAATTTATTCGTTGATGAGAGATATTGATTTTGTAAATTGACCTTTATATATAACTATATGACGTGCTCATACAGATAAAGGTACTAATTTAAATAAAACACTTTAACGGTTTAAAACGCGATACATATTAGTTAAACTTAAAATACTATAATATAAAATGAACATCGGAAAAATAGTATTTTTAAAATGAACTTTCAAAATTTCCTTTTCTTACACATGATATTAACGCGAAAGAAGTACTTTTTTATCAAATTGGTTGGAAATATTCGCAAGCATTTTTATTGTACAGTTAATGAATCATTTCACTGCGTTCATGAATATCGATCGTCGATATATGGATTATAACTATGATTTTCAAAAACTTTGATTTATGGTAAGCCATAAATCATGATTTCGTAGACTGACTACGGTAAAGCAGTGCTCCTAAATTAAATCTAGTACTTGACTAATACTTATAACGATATATGGATATCTTTTATAGATACTAAATCTTAATTATTAAAAATTAAATAATTACTTATCCCTTTCTCATATCAGCTATCAACTATCTTTATTTTAGCCATATTACGGGCGTATTTCTTTATAATATAGGAGGGGTTCACTACATGAAAGGTAAAATTTTCCAAGCATATTATAACATCTTGACAAAATGTGTTGTTGACCTATTTTGTCTTAGGATATTCAGAAATCCACAGACTGAAACTTTCTCATTTGTAGACGATAGTTTTTTAAATTCATTTTCGACACGAAGTCTAACATGTGTCAAAAAATTATGATCCGGTGGAGTTCGAACACCCGACCCGTTGCTTATTAGCCATACATTGTTACCATTATAACAATAAGTTATTAAAATAAGTAAGTAATCTACATAACTTATATATGATGAATAATTAATTTATATTTGGCTAGATCATATTTAGTTTCTCTACCTGATTTGTGCCGCATTAAACGAGAGTAAATATGAAAGTTTACAATAGATGTTTCCAACACAGCGGCAGAGCGTCGTTAGTCGACTTTGAGTTTTCTTATTTTTCTTTTTCTTGCCATCGAGAACATCATTAGTATCGTAAACATTGTAAAAGTTGTTTGGAATATAAGATGCGTTTGGAATTTAACTTTCAAATAACTATGACGTAGAGAAGATTGAAGTGAAACTGAATTTATATCTGTGGATAAAGAATTTAAGTTTTAAATATACCTTTACAAAGTAGGGAATGTTTCTTACTGTATAGCAGTCTTCCCCCTCCCCCTCGCAACAAAAAAATCTCTTTTCCACGATTATTCAATAGACATTAATTTCACGAGATGTCTCTAGTAGCGGTTAAAATGCTTCCGTACCTCAAAGCACTGTATTGCGGTAAGCGCAAGAGGTTCTACGTTCGAATTCTGGGGTAAATTATAAATAATTTTTAACACCCCAGCCATGTAACATCTTAGCATGATATATCGCTGTCGACCTATTTAAGTTTTGGATCTTCTTTTTTTAAATTTAAAATTGATTTATAATTTACATAAAACTATGTTTAGGTCATTTATCACGCCTACTCATAAATTTATAAGCGTGTTCTGAATATAAGCCATTTATATAAATATTTGTAAATATTCCATTAGTTATGCTTTCGCCTTATCCATTATCATTTGCGTCAAGTTCCATCAATGGGAACTGACCTCCAACACAGTGATAAAGTTAGGGAAAATTAACCACAGTCGCGTGTTTCAATTACGAAGTATATTAAAGTAAATTGGTAACTTGAACTTGGTCACGCAAACTGTGCCGTGGAGGTCAGTATTTTTCAATATTTTTGGTAACACTGAGCGTAAACAATCCGCTTAGTATTCATTCGTAGTCGTTTATACAGTATCTAAGAATTAAAGTTAGGAGGAAAAGGGCACATTTAACATTTTATTAAACCCTTAAGTTGTGTTTCAAGTTAAATTGCGAAACAAAATTACGATTATTATTATATTACGAGAATTATAAACAAAAACTTCGCCGATATTAATAATAGTAAGAATTAAATACGGTCTGTAGATTACACGAGTAGTACACATTTAAATAAAACACTTTTACGGTTTAAAACGCGATATATTTTAGTTAAACTTGTTTAAAAATTATTTTTAACTACGGCCCGATGTTTCGGATGTTTTGCAGCAGGTTAGGTGGTTGGACGGGGAGACGTTAAAGTGTTTTATTTAAATAACAAGAATCATCCCTCAAAATATAAAAGCTTCGTTACGTAACGCATTACGGTTCTCCTGCCAAGCCTTCATTTTGACTGGATTCGCTCAGCAATTCTGTTAACTGTTAAATAGGTACATTTTAAATTAACCAACATAAGTGTCATTACTTACATTTTTTTAAATTTTAATTTAATTTTTAATTTAATTTAACTTTTTTTATACATCATTTTATTTAACATAATTTCAATCGATAAAGAAACCGCTATCATAATTCTTCGAGCAATCGCGGAGCTAACATCTCCTGAAGGGGCCGTCTGCTCGTGATGGCAAAACGTTAGAACCTCTTCTCGCTCACGCCGGCCAAACAGCCTAAAAACAATGATATGCTGAACGATGGCCGTTAAAGCCTTACACAATTTATAGTTCCGGTAAAACCGGGCGTGCAGGTCTGATCCTCACTAAGGCAAAACTACTCACAAAATCTTAAAATTCAATTGATAAAAAATAAAAATAAATAACTAAGCTGTTTGAAAGACCCGACGGTGTACAGATAAGTCGGATGAGAGCAGCATTTAAAAGTAAATGCGGGCGTGAAAGAACGTGAGAATTTATGGTTTGAACGAGGACGCGATCTTAGCTTGATCCCTTAAGCACTAGTTTCCGACATTTTATTTCTTGTACAAAGGGAAACCTCGTGTTGAGCGGTTCTATTTTTATACTCCTGAATGCGCCTGATTAAAAAAATGCTTTCTACTTAAGTACCTAGCCTTGATAGTCTACAGTAAGGTATATATTTCACTGCAGAATTATTTGAATGTCACTTGGATATTCGGAATATTGGTTACAACTGTATGCGAGAAAAGCCTAGATGTGAGATTACTAGTTTGAAATTAGTAGATATTACATGCTTTTAACTGAATTAAGCACTGTCCGATATGATCATATTTACCATACATGGAAAAGCCATTGTGGACACATTTAAGCATAGGACAATTTTAATTAATGCATATAAATGGATATTTACAATTATTGAAATGATCTAAAAGTAAAAGAAAGTAGTTCTTAGCCTTATTTCTTCAGGGTTTTATACCAGATAACGAAAAAGTAATAACGTTTGAAAACTTTAATATTTTTATATTGCGCACGATAAATTAACAATATGTTGTATTGTAAAATAAATACTTGGACACGGTAGCTCGATTGGTTGGCAGCAGCACGGAACGCTGTGAATACCGGTTCAAATCCCGCCGGAGTCGTAATTTTTTAGATTAGATTTTTAACATCAATAATTTCAAATAACTATAATTGACACATATTTTAATGAGGCTTATAACATGATCATGGAAGGATTGCAGATTGAATATTCGGAAAATGATAGATGGCAGTTAGCTAAAAATAACCTTGAAATCGACTTGGTAAATAAAAATCCAAATCTGTAATGAAAGATTATTGTTACGCCACTACAAAAAGCTCATGAGCCTTGGAATTTCACACGTGGACGGTTTTTAATAACAATACTCTTGTACAGTTTCGGTCAAAGAGTTTTAATTCACGTTTCTTTTGAAATAAATTATTCCTTTTTATTGTTATTTCTGTTGTTGTTGTGGCAGACGAATGATATTTAAATGAGATTAATTGACGCTGAAACTGAAGCTGAAGCCGATGATTGTAATAGATAAGTGACAAATATATAGCGTTTAATTATGTAAACAAACACAGAACGATTTAGTAATTAAACAATTTTTAACTAGGAGTTTCGGACTTTGCAGCGAATATTTAAATGTGTACACTCGCGTAAACTTAGACAGTTTTAACTTATGAGAACTAACCTGATTTAAAATATAGGTATATTTCAAAATAGGCCCGATACATAGAAAAGCATCAATTCCAATGTCATATCTAGTAGCCTTGTATCAAGTAATTACTAATACTGTAATGTCACTCAGTGAGTAGTTGTAGGTAGATAATATTGTATTCGAAATCTACTGCCTTTGTTACAATCATTTTGTTGCATAAGTCTAGTGTTCTTAATTAAAATTGAGTAGTATCTTATATGTAAGTAATTATTATCTACGTCGCTTGTTACAATATGTTACCTTAAGTGAGTATATTCTTCTGGTAAAAATTCTCTTTAAACCTAATCAAGTCTTAAGTGCGTACTTGAAAACTCGTCTTGCTTTTAATTTCGAATTGATGCCGCCACGCTGTAAACACAAAATAAAAATCAAATAAAATGAAATATATTTTATTCTCTTTAAAATTTAAAAAAATATTTAGATTTGTCAAAATTATTGTTTGTTTCTCTGTCTGTACGTCGTGATTGTACAGAGTGTTCAAAAGAGCAACATAACTGAGAAGAACACCCAAGAAACTCAGTCCAGCTTTTTTAAATATGTCTTATAAACTAATACATTGTTGTGAAGTTACCTAAGGAGCAATTCATATTACTGCCAGGCTGTTTTGTCATTAAAGAAATCGTTCAGACAATAATACGCCTTTTGAGACAATCTAAATTTTATACCTTTCTTAAATTTATTTATCGATAAATTTGAAATCTCGACTGGCAATGTATTATACATACGAATACAATTCCCCGCATATAATTAGATATTTTATGTAGCACAGATGGGGAAATACATTTTAAACTAAACT
Source organism: Leptosia nina (assembly GCA_963661955.1). Taxonomy (NCBI): domain Eukaryota; kingdom Metazoa; phylum Arthropoda; class Insecta; order Lepidoptera; family Pieridae; genus Leptosia; species Leptosia nina. The sequence goes on along the minus strand of CAVLEF010000009.1, from coordinate 7,686,788 downwards.
AACGGACACAGGTTATTGCAGATGATGACATAAAAATTAAAAACCGATTTTATATTGAAAAAAATATATGCCGTGGCACTTAAACTGGCATCCACAGCGTTCCGGACGTCTTTCACTATTAGTCTTATAAGAAAACACAAATGTGTAAATATATAAAATAATAACAAAATTTTAGTTTTCTCAGACAAATAATACATGTAACAAATTTAACTTTTTACTAGGCAAATGTATCGGTGCTTCGTAAATGTATGGGCCATGAAGGTGGGGGCTTCAGAGCTGGACAGAAGCTCACCCGAGTGAGCGCTACTAATGAATAGAGAAATGGTCCAGTTTTATAACATCTAATTCGGCTTATTTTTTTATATGATATAATTCTGGCGAATTATAATGATCTTATAAGAAACACAGTTATCTAAGAGAAACACTCCAGTTTACCTGTATAATAAAAAGATTAAAGTGAAAGCGCAAGATTAGATTAAACAGATCACGTTTGAGGGACTAATTTGAATAGCACTTGACTTGCAAATTGATCTGAGCCCTATCTTCAGGTCTTGAGCACTTGCTAAGATGAACTTTGACTTAAGTCGCAGCTTAAGTGCGAGAATAGCTTAAGAACTGTTAAAGGGAACGCCCTTTCTCATAGGTATAAAAAAACATTCTGAACTCCTGGATAATACGTTTATGTTACTTATACACTTAATGTAATTTACTAGTAGACTTGGAACTTTTGACAAACGTTCTTTTGCCATATTAAGTAATTCGACGAACATATGACTACCACAAACACGGTTCTTGTTGTCAGTCTTAAATAATAGACATATATTCGTTTTTTTTTTTACATTATTTAAAGAAGAATAATTCTTTTCTAAATATTTTTGGGTATCTTAATTTGGAAACGCACGCAACTGAAGCCCTCAAAGATGATTAACTTTCCCCGTATTTTCTCCTTTTTCCGTTATTTCTTCGCTCCTATTGGTCATAGAATGATTTATAGCATTACTCGTAAGATGCTCCGAAGACATTTTTTTTATTCGAACCGGTAGTTCCTGAGATAAGCCCATTCAAACAAACAAACACCCTTTTAGCGATCGCGTAAAGTCTTCCGGGTTCTCCATAATTTCTATATTCAATTTTCAATATTATCATTTCCTGTTAATGACGATGTTACTTTCTGGGTACAGAGATAATATACGAAAGATATTATTTTAAATATATATAAATGAAAAGCATATAAAACTACTTATAGAGTGCTTCTCGCAGGTACATAGTGATTAATAGAAGAAACACGTCCCAATTCGTCCTTCCGAAGTCGATTTACAATGTAGAAGGTTCTGTTGCTGAAAGAATTCGGGACGAGCCATTTATCATGTGTCAGTTAGGTCCCGACACGTATTCGTTAACTTGCGACAAATGGTTAGAGGGACGTGGTCACTGTCAATATGATGGAACATCTTCGAATTTGAGATTGAGGTCTGATGGCAAAATTCGGCTCTCAGCTTCTTGATATATTTTGTCCCATTTTGCCCTGTGGGGCATGGGGCGAACACATTTCTGTGCCCATTTTATTTATGTACGAGCATGTAGATGATCAGATTACCTTTCCTCGTTCGACCTTAACAATTTAATATTACCCCGGGATTCTTAACCAGGATAATAGCTTTAACCATTTAACGAAAGTGATCTTTGTTACAGTAGGTAAATCCTGTTAGAGGGTAGATACATTTTTGTGCAGGATATCATTGTCTTTCGGGTGACAATGTTATGCTGAACGATGGCCGTGAAAGCCTTACACAATTTACACTTTTGTGCATTTAAATTTATTTATACATTTGTCATTTCCTATAAATTGTTAAATTATTCGCTATACCTGAATTGTTGCGTGCCTCTAGCTGAAGACAGCTCAAAACAATAGATATCTCTAAGTACAATAATACTATTGTAGAACTTCTAGAAAGTTCCAAAGACAGGCAGCCTGTGCATTATGGAACAGTAATGACTTTCCGAACTTTAAGTTCTGTCAAAACGAGCTATCGAGTTCATCGAGAATTTCTTGGTATTCTGTTTTTAAAAGTTATCTGTTTCCTTTTTTATTTAATACTATGGAGGCACTCTAAAATACTTTTAAATAAATTAATTTAAGTATTTAAAAAATAATTTTTATTTGCCGTCAAAGACACGTCAACATAATGAACTTATTTCGTGATAAATAGATTTCACTTGATAGAGGTCGGATGTTCGTATCTCCAAAATCAATCTCGTTCTAAAATAAATACATTGCGTTAAAATAAAACACTTTAACGGTTTAAAACGCGATATATTAGTCTCCCCGTGACCATGGCTTCTCACAAAGCATCCAAAACGTGGGGCCGAAGTTAAAAATCATTTTCAAATAAGTTTAACTAATATATCGCGTTTTAAACCGTTAAAGTGTTTTATTTAAATGTGTATTCGCGTAAGCTATAGACAGTATTTAAAAAATTGTAAAATATTACTTACTTGAAAATAAAACCTATCAGTGAACCGGATTCATAAATATGTTCACCCCACACTACATCAGGATAAAGAGGAATTCAAAATCACACACACACACACACACGCACATAACACTTAATTTTCTAAAACAATAGAAAATGAATAAACTATAAAAAAGTATTATAATTATAATCAAAATTAAGCTATTGTGTACACTCTCACTTAAGAATTAATGTAATAATTTAAATGCCGTTTATTTCAGGATTGCAGTTTCAATATTTGCCTTCAGTTCATGATTTCAGTTCACTGAAATAAGGGTTGGCATTACACTATCGTTTTATACTTTTCGTATTTTGTAGACGTTCGTAATTCGTCTGGTTTTGCCTTTTTTCCTTATACGTGACCCATGGGGAAAATTTAGTCTGAAAGTGGCAGAATTTTCTTTTTTATAAAGGAGAACCCAAATAATGTTAACAAAAATCTTCACGTATAATTAATTAAAAATTTAATACTTAAATAGATCAGAAATACACGAATACACTCTTCTGATCTTATTATCTATGCATGAATATCCAAAGCCAGAATAGGTAGACATGTCTACATATTATGGCTGGGCGTGTTCTATCTGTTCTCCTCTATTATAAAATTACTAAGTAGGACACCTCCGTGCAGGTTCGATTCTTGTATAACGTCAAATATCATTTGTTGCGTGCTCGAAACTATATTTCCTTTTTTTGGTCCAATATTACATAGGAAATATAAATTTATTGTAAAAAGTTACAAACTTACACGCGACACGAAAACTACTTAAAAATATAATTTACAATCTATTACTCCCTGTAAGACGAGTACGCCGCAAAAATGACGTGAATTATGTATATATTCACGTCAAAGATTTCTAAAGATAGCTTAATCAATAGCTCCATGGTATAATAACGATTGATTCTGACGTAGACCTAATAGGAAAATCAATAATAAGATCTGAAAGGATTACTCGACTGCGAAATACCGTTGTGTTATTGGGTTATTTAAGAACTGGTAAATGTTAATTTAGACTTTTAGAGTCCTTTTTCTTTAACTGGTTAGACGTTCATAAGTATCTAGTTAAGTTTATATATAAAGTGAAATTCCGTCTCCGTATATATTCTAACCGTATTTAATTACAGACCAAATATAAATTAGACTTTTATATTGTCCCACTGATATCTATATCTATACTACTATATAAAGATGAAGAGTTTATTTGTTTGAAAGCTCTAATCTCAGGAACTACTGGTTGGAATTCAAAACTTATTTTTGTGTCGAGGAAGGCTATAGGCTATAAAACATCACGTGGCGACAAATAGGAGCTAAGAAACAGCGAGAAATGAAAAAACAAGTTTTTAATAATCTTTGTGGGTTTCCGTTGCGTAAGCTGCGATAAGGTCCCCTCTTCATCATTTGCAAAAGCCAATTTAAATGTGTAAAATAAGTATTCCACCCGGACGAAGTCGCTGACATAGCTAGGTTATTTATAAGTTTTCCTGGGAGTTGAATCTGGAACATCTGAAACTTCAGCACTACGCGAGCCACGGCGCGGTGGATACTTCTATCATATAATACGATCCTGTGTCACAAATAACTGCATCATTTTTATTTTAAAGCGCTAACTATGTGTAAACTGATAAAGCGACGCTACCCAAAAATAAACCGCCTCTAATGAGGCCACTTGATTAATGGTACTTATTAACGGCTGGCTGTCATTTTCACTTGTTCTTAACGACATCATTTATGGGGAAAATGTAATGACGTAATAAAGGAAAATGTCTCTGCTTATAATAATAATGTGATTCGGGCTTTGGGGGAAATAGGAGATTTTATTTCATTAGGCTCGGAATTTTTATTCAGTTCTTGCACTGCGGTATATTTCACTCCGCCATGTTTTATGTACTATTTTTTTATTCAATACTAATACATAGTTATAACATGAACAAACGAAAAGGTAAATTAATGCTTTAAAAACACAATTCTAATAATTGGGTTAATTTTGGTTTTGCAAACCTCGTCTTCACCTTTATAATATTGAAGCTGTTACCCTTACAGCTGTAACCTCTTATATAGAAGCAGTAAGAGTTGAGATGAGATGTAGAGATGTTTAGATTTGTTAGCTACATGCAAATGACTATTCTATCGTGGTAGTTGAAAAGATACACGTATGATAAATTAATTTAAAATGTTCAACGGACACGTAATATAGTAAGTTTGCTTCCCTCGTATGAACGAATTTTCTCAAACTAAATTTTATCTGAAATTATACAAAACATCCTTTCTCTTTATATCAGCTTCTAGAGATATGTAACTATAATAGCTCGAGGTTTTCTTCTCCCTTCGGATCCCTGGTATTACTCATAACTCATGATCTGCGGCTTATTACATCATCATACCGGGTTAATTACTTACATTTTACGAACCATTTATCACAGCCGTCTATTTACTGCTATGCGAAAATAAATGATCGTTAGACAAGTAACGAAATTATTAGATTTAGTTTAATAAATTTGTCGGAAATACACAGTTGATTACTTTAAGCATAATATATACTAATATTTCTATTTGAAACCTCTTTTTCCATTTAATTCCATATAACATCTAAACAAAATGGGGTGTAGACCTGTTTTCAACTTTGGATATTCGGAAATCTAAACCGAAACGCGATTAAACTTCTGTTTTTCACTACGGAAGTATTCGTCGAATTTGATTTACCTACCTATTTAATATTTAGACTTCAGATATTCAAATTTCAGAATATAAATTGATTAGAAAAATTTGACCCTATTATATTAAGAGTTATGTGTTATTCTAAGTTTTAATGTGTATTTTATCACCACCACTTCGTAGACTAGTTTCGTAGACGTAGTTTTTGTACTTTGTAGCCGAGTGTAATGTCACCGGATGGTGCTCCAACCCGATATTGTACTGCGTTTCGTTTTGCAACCATCTTGACCTCTCCAATATATCCGATAATAATTTAATTGTAGGCTGTGTATTACTTTTTTATCGACCATTACCTTTTTTCATTTACTACAATTGATATAACAAAGTTTAACAATGATTATTTAAACAGGGACAAACACACGCATTGAGTCGTTGTCTTTTTCCATGGTATTGAGGCATATCTCTGAAAATATATTTTCATCTTATTTATTATAGCAATATTTTAAGCAATTTAGTTAAGCGGAATGTTTCTGTGAGGATATGAAGTTACATGTTTGTAAATATTTGCCGATGTCGGGCAATTGAATTGTAGATTTCGTCCTTGTTACTCAGTTAATCGGGTTAACCCAAATGTATTATAATGTGGCACGTGGAAAAGTCGTTACAATATTTTGTTACAGTAGTGCAGTCAAAAGCCAGTTATAACCTATAAATTGTAATTATATTACGTCATTGCTTAAGTGGTAGGTAGGCATCCTTTTTACTGCCTCATTTAACTCTACTAGAAATCATGAGTTCCAGGATTCGAAGCCTGAGTTAAATAAAATGGTGTACTTGGCGTTATCACCCTAATAACATGCAGAATGTTATTGCCGTTGGTCCCAGTTATTACAGTACTATACTGGGTAGCTAAGCTCGTACCGTCTCCCCAATGCGGAGACCTGAATCCAGGTGTGGGAAAATTAAATCGGCCATTTTAGTCAATAAATTTAACAATGGTATCATAATTTTTATTGATTTTAATACTATTGTCTCACCTATAATCTAATTAAAATCTTACTCTTCTTATAATTGACTTATAATTTTATTAAGATGTTCGTAAAAAGAGAGTCAAAATTACTAAAACTAGATTCGGGTGATCAAGTTTCGCTCTTTACCATGTTTGGGTAATATTTACTTAATTTAGTTAACCTTCCCGAGAGTACTCCAGTGGTTATAACTGAATTAAGGGAAAGTAGGAAAACAGACTCCTTTTAATACAATTTCGAAGCGAGGTTTGTTTCATTAATTCAGAAATTCTTACACGCTTTTCCTTCAACATTAATTTTACCATAAAATGAATGGTGCCAAGGTTTTACTACTTATTTCCTTTAGTTCTTACCAATTCAACTGTTTTCTCTTTGTATTATTTAAGCGTAAATACTATTTTGTATATTCTACGTCTCTGGGTACTCTAAAAAAATATTATTAATATTTCATTGTAATATAATCTGTGGTATTAAATACTAATAGACTAAAACCGTAAATTCGCAATACAGTTTCAATTTCAGAACAGAACAATTCCAAAATCGGTCGACAACAGTATAAGCAGTAGTAACGTATGTCAAATTCGTTTAGGTTTTTTTCGGATATTTTTTTAATAAAGGGGACAGCATGCGGTTCGCTTGATGAAAGTTAAAATACACTAGTCATACAGCATCTAATCAAGATGCACTGTCTACCTATTTCGGCTTTGAATATTTAAAAATCCACTAACGGAAAACGAAACGCGATTCTACCGCGGCTACGTCTTCTACGTACGAAAGGTTTTCTACGTATTTTTTGCGAATGTCAACCTTATGTAACAACTAATCCGCGACGTCGTTCGCGTCCCATCTTTCGAGTCTCATTGTTCCTGCGTGTTAATCTTAAAATATAGACATATACTGTCGCGAACATATTTTATAAGATCATTTAAAGAGGAATCTTTTTTTAATTCATATTGTTATGGTTTCTTGAACCATTTTCATTTCCCCGTTTCTTCCACATTTCCGTTTCTCTCCGCTCTTAGTGGACGCATCGTGATGATTTATAGCCTTAAGCCTTCCTCGACAAATGATCTAACCGACAACAATAATTTTTCAATTCGAACCAGTTTTTCCTGAGATGAGTGCGTCCAAACAACAAACTCTTCAGCTTTATATATTAGTATAGATTATACGCTGAGACATGAAAGTTTGCTGTAAGGGACGGAAGGTTATACACGTGCGTGTACAATATTCATGGGAAATTCATTTTCATTTTGTTACAGGAAAGTAATCCCCCCTGCACATAGTTGAAGAGGATAGCTACGAAAAGGACGTACTGTTTTACGTTAATATCGGCGATCCGGAATTGCTAGATGGTATGAGTTACTTATTTTATTTATATACTAGCTGTGTCAGCGAATTCGTCCGCGTAGAATAGTAATTTTGGGTATCATAATTTGGTTTTGCAAATCTTTATAAATTATATACAATATAGTTATCCGTCGCGGTCGGTTACGTCCCGTTGTTCTTGCAAGTTAATCTTAAAAGATAGACATCATTAAAAAACTAATCATTATTTCTTAAATATTATCTTGAACTGTATTCGCAGCGTAATCATCGGGAACCCATAATGATAAATAAATTTTCCCATTCTTTTCACATTTTGCGCCATTTCTTCGCTTCTATTAGTCACAGCGCTATGTTTTATAGCCTTTCCCGATAACTGCTCTAACTAACACAAAAATAATTTTCGATTCATAGTTTCTTAGATTAGCGCGTTCAAACAAACAAACTCTTTAGCCTTATATTAGTACGTAGAAGTATAGATATTAAAATTTCTTAGCCAAAATGTTACAACAGTAAATTTCACTTGAATGATTTGTTCGTTTTCTAAGGTGATAAAACATAAGCGTTATTAATTGATATATTGAGATGTAGCTGTTTTAAATACTATGTGTAAGTACAAATTTCTATAACGTACAGTACTAAAATATGTAATAATAAGAATGCATTATAGAAACAGGTAAGCAACAATTCACCTGAAAAATGTATAGCGTTGATATATAATCCTTCAACCTCGATTTGTAGCGGTTTTTGCTGAATTATTTACTCTACGGGTTAGAAGTGCCTTTACTGAAGTATTGCTGGTGCTTTCGATTCATAGTATGGCTCTATTTTGAGATCTATTTAGCCAATAAATAGTATAATAGTATGTACTATAAATGTACGACAAAAACAAAAAAGCACGATGCATACGATGTACGATACATTACCAATAAACTTTTGGACATACACACAAAAATTTCAAACTCTAGTTCTAGTAACTAATATAACTTCTAGCGAACTATAATACGCGAACTTTATTAATTTTTAACTTCGGTTAACAAAATGTCGGGTAAGGATTAATAAACTATATAGGTTGTGTTTTAAACAGTTTTATTTATTATATGTATTTCGTGGAGTAAGTCAAATTATTTTATCTCATTTATTTTACCATTTGATAATTTTTATAGCGACTGTTTTGTTGGTTTCAGAAGAATCATATTATGGTAACGTAGATAATGCTACACATAAGGAACACTTATTTTACGTATTTCGATTTATAAGTAAGGAACTTTTTTTTCAACCCTCCACGTAAATACAAAAGATTGTTGTACTAAAAGGTGTAAAACCGACAAAGACTCGTATTTGTTATTCAAACCGCCCCGTTGAATTATTTAAGAGGTCATTTTGTTTGAAGAAGAAATACGTAATTTCTTACTCGCGATAATATGATTGCTTTTATATTTCGTACGACTTTATTTGCGAAACGTGACATAAATGGAGTGGGATGCTAAGAGCGCTTCATAATACACGACACGATCGGTCCTGGTCAATGTTTGTGCTTTGATGTTTGTAATAACTATGAAGTGTCGTGTGGTTAATTTCACGGCGATATCCTAACTGCATACGAGTATATAGTGGTTCTTGGTAACACTTCGTGTACAGTGTAATTACTTGTGCATAAATCGTTTGTTTTGAATTTCGAGTAGTCAATAATATGAAATCCCTAAATACTAGTAACAAAATAGCGTTATACGAGCGTTAAGTAGCGTAAAGTACGTTAGTATAACAGTGTATAAAATATTAACCAGATTAATAAAAAAAGTCCGTCTCTGTTGTTTAAATAAAATACTTCTAACGGCTTTAAACGCCAAATATTTGCTTAATTTTCTGCTGTAAAACATAACTAACATAAAATGAATCAGTTAACTATTTTATTTCACTTTTTAATCCAACAAATTCTAGAAAATCTGGTCATATAATGGGTGGAAATAATATCAACATTGACCGCCTCTGTAGCCAAATGTTTCAAAGTATTGCCTAGCATTGCGTTAAGCGCGGAGGTCCTGGGTTCGAATCCCAGGGATGCATAATATTGTTTCGGTCGGGCAGGGCACAGAAGTCTGATCAACTACTTGCCTGTTAAAAGGACAGATCAGTGAAACGGGCATAGAAATGTGTTTGCTACATGACCCACGAGGGGGAAACGGGCTTACACAACAACATTATCAAAATTCATTTCGCGTCATGAACTAACGTCCACAGACGGAAAAGCCGTTAATATTAATACGTACGCGTTTCTTTTTCAGTCTGTAAATACCGAATGTACCATGATAAGAATCGTAAACGCAAAAAGAAAGGACACCAAAAAAAATAATATATGATTGTAAAATTAATTATCAGGGTGTGCGCTGTTAGAAACGATAGCCCTAATAGGTTTCACAGAAGGAAAAATCGTTTCGGCATTTATTAGCTTTCCATTATTCATACGATGTTCGAGCTTAGAAACGAGGGCTTATATGTTTGACATCATATAATTTGAATAAAATAAGAACGCGTCTCTCTGCTAAAATACTGCGCAAAACAAAATATTCTTCACCGTGGAAAAAATACCGCTTTAAAATTATTTATTCCCAACTTTCAATACAAGTAGAATTTCTCTTTCCGCTTCGTTTATAAGTGATCGTGGTGCCAAAGTTGCGAAGTTGATATTTTTTTCTGAAAGTATAATTCTATTCTTAAACTGCTTTTTACAATAACACAAACAGTAATTTCTTTTAAAAGAGTATTTTTTTTATCCAAAAATACATTACTTTGAGCACCTAAGTTAATGACATTTCACATTTACTTAGTTTACATAAAATAAGGAAGTAAGACATAGAGTGAATATGATAGTGTCAAATTTAACGACATCTGTGGTATCGTGTAGATTAAAACATTCCCAACATTGGAGCCTTCCTTAACTTAAATATTGAAAATCCCTCTATGAGTATTATTGAGCCATTATTGCATACAATAAAGAATTTCATAAAAAACTTTTTTTATAAGTTTATTTTTTCAATATATGCTTCCAGTATTTTATTTAGCCTTTGAGTTGCTTACAGGGACTTGTTGCATTAAACATATACTAGCATTTTTACACTTCTCACTGTATTACCTAGTACAAGATAATTAAGTTGCAATGCCTTTCTTTAATACTATCTTTTGCTTTTTTTATTATGTGTATTTTACATATATTTGTTATTATAATGCATGTACAGAAAATATCTAATATATGTTTTTCTCTTCGCACTTCCGCACTCTTCTGGTGGACCGTCTATATCTTAAGTAAGATTTTATTTTTATTTATTTATATGCACACGTTTTTGAGTTTTTATTTCAATACCAAATAATTTTAAGCACTATATATGTAGCTGTGGTTTATTCGAGTGGTTTAAAATGTACTTAGTTGTATGTATAGTTTACTCGTTACATAAAACACTTTTATATATTTAAAAGTGTTTTATCAATATATGTAATAAGATCTCATTCAATAGTATCTGTCGTTCACGCGAGTAGTACACATTTAAATAAAACACTTTAACGGTTTAAAACGCGATATATTTTAGTTAAACTTTTTTGAGAATTATTTTTAACTACGGCTCGACGTTTCGGATGCTTTGCAGCAGCTGTGGTCTCGGATAGACTAAAGATGGAGGGTGTCTCTGACGTCACAGTAAAAACTGCTACGCTAGCGCTATCTGTTTCGTCGAAGTTGGTATTTGATGAAGCTGGCCGGCAGAATTGACCGTTAGTTTTCAATTTATTAGCTTAATTAATGTATACCGCGTTTCAAACCGTTAAAGTGTTTTATTTAGATCTCATTCATATAAACTCTTCGCTTAATTGCTTGCGTTAATGTAAACATTATAAAAAATATGAGAAAGCTGGATATTTCTTTTATATATTTGAGAATCTTCCCAATCACTGATGGATAATGCCTCCATATATACATATATGGGATGGTGTATAGTAAACATTCGGTGACAGTAATAAAAGACATAAAATAGCTGAGGCACGGTCTGTTTACATTGTAGCAAGCGTTGGATAGAATTGATTGTCATTCGCTCGAAGGTTGTCCCCTGTCATTTCTTCGATATATTTTTTCAAGGAAATGGTTTGGTAAACTGCTTGCCGCTTTTTCGCTGTTTATTTTACTTTGCTTTAGGGTAGAGATTTTATATTCAGAGACAATTTTCTTAGGGTTGCAATAGTAAATCGTCATGCGAGTGTTTTGTTATGCCTTTGTGTATGTAGTCTTTATTTAAAAACAAATAAAAATGCAATTAGGTTGAAATTCATGATATCAGCAGGACTTGAACGGGCATACACATGAACATTCAATACTGCTCTAACCATTCAGCTATGCCAGTATGTGATGTGCAAACAAATATTGAAGTTTTTATTAAAAAATAGTAAAAAACATAATAATTTCTTAAAAATTGCTTTTTTTGGATAAATTAAGTGCTTAATCATGTGTTATTATTGTGTTAAGTATAAATAAATAACCCTAGCCAATCGGTCATCGCATCTGGCTAACCAACTGTAATCTGAACTTCTTTTAAGAATACTAAGTTTAAATAAAACACTTTAACGGTTTAAAACGCGATATATTAGTTAACCTTATTTGAAAATGATTTTTAACTTCGGCCCGACGTTTCGGATGCTTTGCAGAAGCCGTGGTCACGGGGAGACTGCTGCAAAGCATACGAAATGTCGGGCCCAAGTTAAAAATCATTTTCAAATAAGTTTAACTAATATATCGCGTTTTAAATCGTTAAAATGTTTTATTTAAATGTGTACTACTCGCGTAAACTATAGACAGTATAAAACTAAGTTTATCTAGAGACTCAAAAGTAAGTAAAAAACTTTGAGTTGTATGCTCTAAAGCTATGAGCATCTACGTGTTCTACGAAAGTTTACGGCTAAGAAATAAGACTTACAAAAAAAGATGTACAATCCTGTTTCTCTAATAAGCCAACACATTTCTGTATTCACTGATTTTTTTTTCTAATTTATTTATCAGTTTATCATCTCAACAGGCAAAGCAAAGCTGGCTAAGCTACAATTTTAATGTTTCCCGAGTATTCGTATTATATTATATTAAGCCACAAAGCGAGTCAAGGTGACGTTAAATTAACGCGAAATGAACGCTGTCGTATGATTTCGTAGCCGTTTTAGTTGTAAGCTGGAAAGAATTAAAGATTAATCTCTGGATTATTTACTGTTACGAAAGTATTAAAAGTCATCATTTTTAGCCATAGGTTGCAACTCTTAGTAAAAATAAACGCGAAGCCTTCGTCTTCTTCATTTCTTAGGTCTTTACCTAAACAAGGAATGTCTTTCCAGCTATGACGGTCGCATTATACAGTTAACTGAAAATAGCACAAAATATTTTCGGATACAGTTTCGGGTTTTTGATATTTGTTCTTACAGACATACTTTTTAGTATAGGTTACCTTAGATATATGTATTTTTTTTTATTATGTCTCTAGTGATTTGCTAGCTAGGGATGACGAGGACTCTCCTTGCTTGGGGGTTGTCCATTAATCACGTGACGCTTGAAAGGGGGGGGAGGGGTTTGATAAAAATCACGAAAATAACACAAGGGCGGAGGGGGGGGTGTAGTAAGATATCTCGTGTATTAATTCGAAACAAAGAGTTTTTATTCACCTGTATTTATATTAAGATAATATTCAGAAAATTTTAAGATTCTTTGTAGGTACTAAAAATACACGTGATGTTGAGAAGGGGGAGGGGGGTGGTCTCAAACCTCACTACGTATCACAAATGGGGTCGGGGGGGTTTAAAAATTCTAATAAAAGGTCACGTGTTTAATGGACAACCCCTTGGTCAGAAAATTAAATATGTTATGTTATCACAAACACAATATTAAAAGAATATTATAAATACTGTCTATAGTTTACGCGAGTAGTACACATTTTAAAAAAATACTTTAACGGTTTAAAACGCGATAAATTAGTTAAACTTATTTGAAAATGATTTTTAACTTCGGCCCAACGTTTTGGATGCTTTGCAGCAGCCAAGGTCACGGGGAGCTATTTCAAAGCAAGTAACGAATGTACGTAAATTTTTATTTTCTAATTTTTTGCCTACCAATTTACGTTTCCAATTTTACGGGTCCACGGTTCTGAATTAATTTTTTTGATTTATTGCCATTACGGATCATAACTCAATTCGGAAATCTTAAGCCGCACCCACCGAATAATTTTTGGGATTGAAAATCTATTCACTTTCCCCTCGCAGTTTATCACGAACGTTTAGAGAACAAGCGATCATTAATTAATTTTTGCTCAATTATCATCGGATTTTGGCAATCGAAAGTGTACCAAAGGACCCACGAAATAAGGTGTAGAGTTGTTTAAATTCGTGTAGCATATTATAACACAATAGTCGTGGTTTCAGAGCAATTAGGTTGATGGTTATTTGCGCGTTTTCTATGCGTTTTGCTTCTGTTGTGTCTTTAGTTATTTTGAAAAGCGTCACGTTGGTGTAACTGCTTTTGTATATAATTAATGGTGGGAAAGAGGCGACGTTGTTGTAAGTTGAAAAATACAAATTGAGTGTTTTTGCTTGATACAAAAAGGTTTTATTCTCTGAACTTAACACTTTATTAGACACGCTTGTCTAAAATAAAAAACAAAACTAATTATTAACCTTTTAAATGAAACACTTTAACGGTAAGCAGCCGTGGTCTCCCCGTGACCACGATTGCTACAAAGCATCCGAAACGTCAGGCCGACGTTAAAAATCATTTTCAAATAAGTTTAACTAATTTATCGCGTTTTAAACCGTTAAACTATTTATTTTAAATGTGTACTACGCGCGTATACTATAGACAGTATTTCATTATAAGCCTGTCTAAACTGATAAAAATAGGTTGAAGGTAATTATTTCTTGGTATAAGCAACGTGTAATTTTCTAAATGGTATTTTCATTGTTATACAGGCACGAATACAAAGCAACATTGTTGACGTTGAAAGCCAATATCATCTAGATTCTAGATTATTCCATTGCTAAAGTGCTATGATTAATGAAAATTATTTATTACCTAAGCATCTCTGAGACAAATGCTTCACGGCTGTTTTCGCTTGGAATAGCAGCTATGTAGAAGTTCATTCTTAAGTAACTCTTAAGGAAACTAGAAACACAAAAATTCCCAATAAGACTATGCTTTATATGTATATACATGTAAAATAATAATATATACACTAACTTATGATGTAGAAACCTTATAATATATCATAATATGGTATTTTAATGCACAATGATTATCTGCAAAAGAACCTATTTCTTGGCTAAGAAGATAAAAGTTTTATTCTTTTGATAATAGAAAAGCTATGTACAGAATACGTCGTTCGTAATATTCACTACTTAAGAGTTACTTATGTTCCTAATTAAAACCCAGCCTTATAAGATTTCTACCAAAACTTTATATTGCGTTATATTTACCAGTTCGGAACAAACCTGTCTCTTCTGGCCGTGAAGTGAACAAATTAACGACCCTCGCGGAGGACGAATGCGTCGTGGCCATGATGGGGCTGCCAAGAGCCGGCGAAATAACCAGGGCGCAGCTTAGGATAAAAGAAAGCAAAGAGTTTAAGGTACTACTGTTATTTATGTCCACTGTGGTTATATTTATAATAGTCAATAAATTGTTATATATTACTTATATCCCTGTCAGGAACTTGCATTTAGAATATAGTCGATTCAATAATCGAATTACACTATCTTCTCTTGCCAATCTTGCCAATGCAAGTAATATAATCGAACATCAGTGATGTGCTCTACTAAAAGCATTTTTGTTTTCCAGAATTCAAACCTAGGAAATCTTATGTTCACAATTTTATTAAATGCGTATAACGTTGAACTCCTGAGTTAGCTTTAAAAATATAACTTTTAAGAATTCTTAGCGTTGGCAATTTTTTATTTAAATTGTCAAACGCATATTGTAGAAATAAACCATTAAATGCATTGCAATTTTCAACACATCCCTTCGAAAATAAGAAGAGTTATTTGTTTTTTGAATGTTTCATTAAAAGCTTTTGTATTTCAGAATACAGTGGACAAACTCGTTCAAAGAGCAAACGCGTCTATTATAATAGGGACCTCCTCATGGAAGGAACAGTTTACAGAAGCCTTAACGGCCAGCTCAGGTACCTTCGCAGTAGAAAATGTATAATATAATGAAGAATCCGGCTTTTTAATAAATGTTTTACAAAGGTGCACTTTTAAAAATTATTTATTTCTTAAACGATTACAAAAAATCTCTTAGTAAAAGACGAAGGTAATTTGCTTTTTAAACTTAGCTAGCATTACGTGCTACCCGCACTGTCTTATAGTTTCAGTTACTTTTTCGTAACCTAACAAAAACCTGTTTACTAACAAAAAGTGGAAAGGTACTAAAATTTCGTTCAAAAAACCGAAATATGCTCATCCTATAAAAAATATACTATTGGAGAAAGGTACTTTTTCAAAATAACATAACCTATAAGAAAAGAGAAGATTCAATGAGTATATTTCTTTCAGATAACCCCGACGAGCCGCCATCTTGTTTAGACTACATAATGCACATTTTGACATTATTTTGGAAAATAATATTCGCATTCGTACCTCCAACAGGTAAAAACAGATAATCTTTATTGTATGAATGAATGAACGGGTTACGGGGGGTACGATTAGTAAGATTAGAAACTATAGTCTACACCTTAAACATAGATAGAGATAAGTAAAAGGTAGAATTCTTATTTATCTGTGGTGTTTGTATGAAATCTATATTTATTGTTTCATCTATAACTTATCTATATAAAATTAATAATTTTACAACTTCAATACTACTACAGTCCCATTTTTATGTATTTTTTTAACCGAGCTAGATTAAAAACCAGCTGTTCAACTCGACACCGACTGTCAATTCCCGATAACCAATTATTTCTGTCTATAATTTGTAAGCATATTAAAATGTGGTCATGTCTGTAATTAAAGCGTGTAGTGCAGATTTAAATAATACACTTTTAACGGTTTAATACGCGAGATGGATTAGTTAACTCATTTACAAATTATTTCAAATACGGACCGAGGGCTGAAGCATTTGAAACGATAAAAATGTTTTATTTAAATATTAAAATCTTATAAGTAATAGGAATGGCAACAAAGTGTATTTGTTTTATTTAAAAACCCATACATACTCAAATTATAGACATTTTGGGATAATCAGCTCAGCAATTAGAACCCAACTGATAGATACTGATGTTAATAAACTTACAGATATTGGCGGTGGGTACGTATGCTTTGTCGTGTCGATAATCTGTATCGGCCTAGTTACTGCCGTCATCGGAGACGTGGCGTCACACTTTGGCTGCACACTTGGCATCAAAGATTCCGTAACAGCGATTATTTTTGTCGCTCTCGGGACGAGTATACCTGGTAAGATATATTTACGACTGCTTTACTGTTTACAACTGAGTGGTGGAGCCAGTTCATATGCGAGTTATCTCAATCATCGATTCTTCCTCATTGCCACCTCCTCAGGTGCTCTTCAGATTCTATAAAATTATAGCTGAAAAAATACAAGTCTGCAGATTTGATGCCGTCGAATATAACAGACATTTCTGTGTCTATTCATCGATTAATTTTAGTGAGAAGTTGAAGCAACAGGCTCTGCTTAACGACAGCCCGACCGAATCTTTTTCTCATATTCACTCAAGATCTGGACCTAACATCTCTCATACATTACAAGACCATCTCCATGGTAACATAGTTTAAACTATGATGGTGGTATAAAATTGTATGTACGCCTACATTAGATAATATTATTTTCCTTTTAAACTAAAAATATATAAACATCTTTCGTGCAGATGTCACCTAAGGATTATGTTATGGATATGAAGGCCCGTTTATAATTCGACTAATGTGTAAAGGCTTTTAGCCGATATCAAATAATGGCCTCCGATGGCCCTTTTGCGGCTAATATGAAGCGTGAGGACAGAATATATCTTAGTATGTTTACTTAGGATGCGGGAATATTTTTGTCGGTGTTTTTGAGATAATTGTTTGCATTGAGTCAGAATATATTCAAAAATTAAAAAGTTATTCGTTTTTTAGCAATTTATTACGCAGATCACGAGGCCACGAAACGAGCGAAATATTATAACTTTGACATTAATCGTTTTAATCTGTCAATGTGCCTTTGAAACACCATCACCAACAACCTATAAACCATAAATATATGTATATATTTTATATTTATTTAACTTACTTATGCTTAGAATCTTACTAATTATAATCCAACCCGATAAAGATACCGTCTAGCGGTTTAAGCATACCAGCTTCAGTACCTTAGGACGTCAAAAAAGTCAGTCAAATCCCTTTGTTAACCGGCCTATCCCCAGCAAGTCTTGCGTATTACAGTCATAGTCGTTCAGGTACAGAGCTTTTGGTGTTTTCGATTCCAATATTATTTTATACTTGATTGGTTTGTAAATTTATGACAGAAGAAGACAAACAAGCATGGTACTCACTTGGTGAAATACCAAGATGCATTGTCAACTTTGGATTTGGACCCTTCTTTAATTTAATTTCTACTTGTCATACAGACACATTTGCCAGTAAAGTGGCAGCTATTCAAGATAAACACGCAGACGCATCTGTGGGCAATGTAACGGGCTCAAACGCCGTCAACGTGTTTCTGGGTATCGGCGTAGCTTGGACTGTCGCCGCCGTGGTGCATTGGACGAGGAACGAGAAGTTTCACGTTGAACCGGGAAAGTGAGTAATAAATACCTAAAACATATACGCACACAACAAGCATAGTAGAATCTACCACAAAGATATTTTACTTATGCATTTTAAATTATAAGATAAGATATCCGAACAATTTTTAATCTATACTAATTGCTATGCTGTTTGTTTGTTTGAGCGCGCTAATCTCAGGAACGACTGGATTGAATTGAAAAATTATTTAGCAAGTCTATAAAACATCGCAATGACTAATCGAATTGACAAACAATGGAAAATTTGGATAAACTGGGTAATTTCTTGAGGGCTTCCGGCATTGCGTAAACGGTTAAAGGAACCAAAAAAATATATATGAAATAATGATTCCTCTTCAAATGATTTTAAAAATGTCAACGGTATATGTTTATCTATTACGATTAACTTACAATAATACGGGGCCCGTAAGACGTCCTCTCCGATTGTTTGCAAAAATAAATATCCGGTATTTACGCATTCCGATTGTCCACAGCCTAGCATTCAGCGTGACGATGTTCTGCTCCGAGGCAGCGCTTGTGGTGATAGTCCTAATGATGCGCCGGCGCAAGTCAGTCGGCGGTGAATTAGGAGGACCGCGCGGCGTGAAGATTCTAACCTCAATATTCTTCTTTTTATTGTGGGTCATTTACCTTACTATGTCTAGCTTAGAAGCCTATGGCGTTATTAAAGGATTCTAAAATTGCTGTTTGAAGCATTTGGAGAAATTCTCGATTAATTGCTAATCGATTTATTTTGGTGTCTTCGATTCCATTATTTATCGTTCTATTATGAGATTTAGACAATTTACATATGATTTACAAAAGTAATTGAATACCCGTTCGATAAGAAATATTAAACCGCTTGATGAAGAAAATAAAGGACGGTCAATGCCAAAATAAAACCTGATAGCTTGGTATTAAGGGTACCAAACGGTTGGACAGTTCTTAGGTGCTTAGAAATATTTAAGTAATTATAATTTTAAACACATTTTATTTTATGTCTTTGTGGAATGAAACGCTTCAATAGATATTTACTATTTATTTAATACTTGTGCTTTAGAAATCGCATTGATACATTGTGTAATGCTAGATTTTATTATGTTTTTTTTTTTAATTTCATAGATTTTTTAACTCAACGGGACGGGTTTCGAGCGATAATGTTAAGACACCTTTTACTATTAAAGATAGTTGAATAGATTAGTTGTTGCAAGCAACTAGAGGCATTGTGCTCAAAGTGTACAGGTAGAGTGTCTCTTCTTCCCTTAGTAAATATGTCGTAGGCTTAGTGAATACCATAAGAAGGCACGGTGTTGTATATTCTAAGGGAAATATTTCAACTCATATATATTTCGTAGTCCATTTGACTTCACAAAGGACTCTGATTGAACAGACAATAAACACAGCCACAGATAGAAGATTTAGAGAATTCAATTTTAAATAAGAATCAAACCCCAACAGCGTTTCGTGCTGTTGTTCGCCACCTCAGTTATAATGCATCTGCATTTTTATACCGTCTGTAGTGTACGCGAGTAGTATATTAAAAACCCTTCGACGGTTTAACTATTACATTTTGTGTTGTATACCGTTAACGTGTTTTACAAACCTATCGTTTGTTTTTAGATCGAAAAACGGGTTCTTTTCGAGTCAACTACCTGTTTATCCCTGTCTGCTCTGTATATACAATAACATGCCTTATCCTATGGGTAAATGTATTTTGTGCATAATTACGTGTTATTCCAGTCTTATCGTCTCATGTTCGTAGCCTTGATGGCTGTGGTAAAAGGTCTAACTAGGTGATAAATAGAGGATATAAATATATATGTATAAAAATTGAGATCTATTGTGTCGTAGCTCGTTTGTGCGATGTATCTTACTGTAATATTCGTTCTGTGTGCCATAGTAATTGCGAATTTGTGGTTTCTATTTCATAAAGTAATTGTAAGCATGTATTTAACTTTTAGTTTTTTTTTTAATAAATAAGGCATTGGCCATTTACAGAGCTTTCCAGCTGTTCGGCTGTTAAGTCCCTGCTTTGTGAGGAACGCTCAACTTCTAGTGATGCCATCCACTAGAGATAGCTCTTCTCAATAACGACGACCGAACAACTCGGAAAGCCAGGTGGCTTTGATTATTTTTTTAATACTCGAAATAGTTCTTAAATTATGTTATTTTTAAGTCGGTTACAAAACGTTTGCTATAATACCATCTTCGAAAACAAGACATGTCTAATCTATGGCTTTTTGTAGCACCATTAATTAATTATGAGGTTATTTAAATTATTGTATGAGACCACAAATAACGCTTAATTTAGTTTATAAAACCAAAGCCTAATTATTAGTTTAAAAATACACCCACTACACTACAGAAGACAATTGTGTTTATTATTATATAATTTTTATAACATAGGTTATGATAGATAATATGGTAAAGTAGACATATTGTATCGCCACTGCTAGACATTTTAAATATTAAAACTATACACAGATAATAATTAGTACAGCATATTTATTAAATGATTGTTTTGATATTTTTCGTACATAGCAACCTTTATAAATGCGTACGTTGTTTATTTCATAATTTTATTATATTTATTCAATGGAGTGTATAACCCTATGTCATAATTATGAAGGAAAGAGTATTCGATAATCATATTTATTTTTTTAAAAGCTAAATTATACGTTTACAGAAAGCTTTATTCAATTAAAAAACTATGTTTTTTATAGAAATTTTATATACGCATTCAGTGCAAAGAACACATTATTTTCAGTTATATAAATTGCTAATATTACATTTAATTAAATAAGTATATTTAATATACTTGTTCGATACACACAAAATAGAAGACCATTTTTTTAGTCAGCCATGTGTCATAAAGCAATTATAAGAAAAAGTAAAATAAACAAACCTCTTGCAAACATACTTAGGGTACTTTCTTGTAGACTTCACCTACACTTCTGTAGCTATTCTACTAAATATACACTTATTCTATAAAAATATCAATTTGAAATTCTATGAATTTGAAGACAAATTAAATGTTTTTGAAAAGTTACTGGTACAACTTATCAGTAGTTTGTGTTTTTAAAGTTTACACTTAGCTTTCTAAAATTTATAAATTTATTAATAATGGCATTTAGTAATTTGGATTGCTTTTACAATAGTGATGATTACAACGAACGATTTAAATATGTTTCCATTACTGGTGTATTCGCTTCTAATATTAAAGTATCAAAAAACAGGTCCTAGATTTTCACGACGAACCAAGTATAATATGACCAAGGGGGGACATAGTCGTGGTCAAAATGCAAAAATATTTAGCTTTATTGTACACTTGAAGAACTTAACACATAATCACTTTTAAATAAAATCAATATGTTCAATTATTGGTCTTAGGTAAGTTCAGGAACCAGGTCCCCCCTTACATCCGTCGTTTATGACTTAATTTGGGCTTTATATTAATTGAATATTAAGTTGAAGGGCGTTAAAATTAAAGTTCTTTCTCTTCAAAGTCAACACACTTGCTTGAGGTTTGCAGTAACATAAACTGTATTTTTCTTCCTATGTCAAAATTTCCTTAAAATCTTAAAGGAGTCTCTGCACGCGAACAGATAAATGAAACAATTTTGACAGATGAAAACATTGAATGTATGAGTTGATTAATCTTTTAATGCCTGGTGCCATTTACATATAACAATTAAACATTTATTACAATATAACATTTGCTGTTATTTAAACCTAGGTTCTTATTTTAAAAATTGATAAACTAATCTAGGTTGCGTTTTCACTCATGACAAGTGTTTTGTTTAAATTTGGATATTGGACCTCTCAGCCGGAATATAAACTAATTGTAATTGACCCGGTCAAATGCAGTAACGAGTAAATTTGGGCACAGCTGTAATATAATTACCAAAAACGAATTTCTAATATTACAAGCGAATTCACCAAGTTAGGGGGCATTAACAGCGGAGACTTTTGGAAATATTAGCTTTTCCAACTTTGACAGTTACGAGTCTGGACCAAGTTCGTTTCGAATTTATTTAACATAGAACTTTTACATTTTCACAGTTATTTAAGATTAGCCTTTTGAAATTGTAGTTTTTGCAATTACCACACTTTTGTTGAGGGACAACATTTTAACCAACTATATTATTAATTTGTATAAAATTTGTGAAAATTTTATGTAGAAATGGTTAAAATAGCGGAAATGCATGTTTTAATATTTATAAAATTATCGTACGTTTTCTTTTAAAACGTTGAGCGACCACGGCAGTTTTAATGGCTAAAGCACTCGACCCTATGCAATTTTCTAGCGAAATGAAAGTCGCCGTCTAAGCCAGGATAGCAGACAACACAAGGCCAACATCCGGTAGATGTGTTTCCACGCCATTTTAAATAAGCTGAGGCCAGTATAACTAAAGCGACTCCAAACCCCAAACTATGTTAAAATTGTAATTGGAAATGCAGTTCGGCCATAAGGTTGAAATTAAAGGTTAAACAATACGAACTAACCGCTTAAAACGAGAAATATTAATTAATATATAATTCTTTAAATACTGTCTGTAGTTTACGCGAATAGTACACATTTCAAAACATAACTTTAACGTTTTAAAACGCAATATATTATATTAGTTAAACTTATTTGAAAATTATTTTACCTAGCGAAGCAGTTTTTACTTTGACTTCCGAGACATCCTCCATCTTTAGTCTCCCCGTGACCACGATTGGCGCAAAGCATCCGAAATATCGAGCCGTAGATAAAATAATTTTCAAACAAGTTTAACTAGATATATCGCGTTTTAAACAGTAATGCGTTTTTCAATATTGTTCTTTACCTTGTTCTGTTAACTCGGCCAAAAACTTCGGAGAGTAAATAAAACAATACATTACTCGTATTTCCACAATTCAGATTGTAAGGACAGTTTTGCCGAGTATAACTTAGATGCTAAAGAGAAAAAGATCTATTAAACATCTACTGCCAAATCGTTTTTTTTATTGTATATGCGTAAGTAAGGAGAAGCATAAGAAGGTACGCATAGCTGTGTTTTTATTTGACAATTACGATTTCAACTAAGTTGGGGTGTCGAGTCTGTCATAATACAAAATTCGATCTAAGTATTTGCAGCCTAGCTTCTAATATAGTGTGTGAGAACCCTTTTATCTGCTGTGAAGATGACGATTATATTGAACTTTGTGAAAATGTATTGTTATATGTTAAGTTGTTTAGGTATATACTCACTTGAGTTATATTTCTTTAGTTTAGTTTATGGGGATCAAACGTCTCATTCATATTATATACGAATATTTACTACTAATGCGGGTAGTTTAAAATAATTTCCATTGACAATACATTTTCTCAAGAATTATATAAGCGTTGGCTTGCGGAATCAACTTTCAATTTAAAGTATTATAGCCATTAAACATTAATGACTTAATGTAATTTTCCGTCTCTTTCTGTCATTTGTAAAACGTAATGAAATCAACAATAACTGACGCTGATAAAAATAAACAATCTTATACAATTTTACAACGAATACACAGTTAAACTAGACCTATGTAATAAAGAATGAAATTATCAAATGCACGAAATCTTTAGACAAGAAATGTAATAAATATTTAGCAGTATACTTACTAAGTGCACTGTTGTTCAAAACCAAGATATTTTAGCCAAAGAGTTTAGCATGTGTTTTATATAATCTTAATATAAATATTAATATATTTTACGAGTTTTAAAATACCCAATCTCTCGAGGCTTTATTTACGTCTAATATACCTAAAATTTTCAATTTCTCTCTAGATATTTATAACTAGATATTTGTCCTAAATCTTATCCTAAATATTTCCTAACTTTTCTCTCTAGAAGAGCTCATGAATTTCTTCGTAAATTCCTACTGTTCACTATTAATATAAATAGAATATAAAATACGTGTAAAAGGTTTATTGGTACGTGTGTTTAATAAAAAGAGGAATTCTGAAATCCTAAGCAAACATAGAATACATAGATCAGAACTAATTTTCTTTGAGACAAAATTTTTTGTAGCAGTATAATTTTATTGAAAACAATTAATATTGCATAGTGATAGTGACACGTATAGTGATTATAATACCTACAACATCATAATTGAATACATCAAACAGATAACATTTTAAGTATTTCGTATATTATTTTTTGTACGTAGCTATTTCTCTGAGATTTTTCTTAATTTGACTCTAGTATATAAGTATTTGTACGTCACGTATAGTTGCCAAGAAGTTGTAAAATAGATTATTAAAATTATTAATGAACCTCTTACACGAATTTTATCTTAAGAGAAAATAGCTTGCTTGTACTTGATGTTGTATGGTAACTTACAATATTATGGGCACGACGACGTTGTAGTTATTTTGATAATTATTATTGTTATATAAATTAAAGTGTTTGTTAAGTACATATTGTCGAGTTTTATTTTACGTAGTAGTACCATTTAAAATTATTTATTTTATCCATCTATCCATATTAATAACCATACCCTTGCCCCACTTGGCCACCATTCGCTGTTATGTTTACTCTATTCTTTAACATCCCCTGAACAGCTCCCATATCTGGGACTTTTTATCATAGAGGAGAACACAAGCATTGGGATCACTTGTTAAAGGGCATACCAGCCGTATAACGTCTAAACAAGATGCGCGGTCGACCTATTTTAAATATTCATATTTCCGGATACAGGTACATATTATTAAATTAGTTGTTTTAAAAACAATCTTAATTTATAGCAAAGGGATATGTTTTATGTTAATCTATAAATTTTACATTTTGGAACCATCAAATGAAAGAAGAAAATGTTTTATTTGTCTTACTCGCTATTACGCGACTGTGGCTACATTAGTAATTGTCCCCTGTAGGCCTTAAAGAAATGTTCCTTCAATACATTTTTTCTAAAAGGAGAAATTACTGCAAATTGCGGTTTTTTATAGCTAACTGGTACTTCCTTTAAGTCCCCGTTGGGTAAAAGCTACAAATTGCGGTTTTCCCAAACTTAATAAATATATAAGTAAAAATCATAAGTGAATTCGAATAAATGTTAACAAAAATATACCGTTTTTCTTTAAAACGGTGTTTCAATATAAACTTTCTTATCGCAATCGGGGAGAATTAAAAAACCTGTCCATCATTGTTGCGCTATGACGAACGATGGTTTTGTTTTAAAAAAGTTTCCGCAAACGATGACTTTGATGTATGACGATCAGCTTTTGTTTTTCAATTGTTTTGTCTTCATTTTGCTTATTTAGTGAAGTAAACATTTATTTATTATTTATAAACATATTCTACAATTACAGAATATACCTATTGCGATAGTATTATTATATTATTTACAACATATTAAATACAAGAGTGTTGTTTTTGTCAATTCACCCAAATGTTTTATTATTCTAAATACATACGTACGTATGTTTGGAGTAATTTAATCTCATCTTTACGTCCATAATTTAAATGCGAGAAACGCCGTCTACGTTTTTTTAATAGAGCGTTGGAATTTTTAGTTTTTTAATGCTATCTGTGTCAAGATCGCTTTGCGTTTGCAAACTTTTTGCGATTCGTAGCGTAAAATTAATATGTAAAAGTGTGCTTCGATGGCTGAGAATTTCGAAAAAGTCTAAATGCAAACACAAACAGTAAAGCAAAGAGAATTAAAAAAAAACACAAAGTAAATAGAGTCTCACCCTAATAGCTTAAATATATTTATTTATTTAATTACATCTTTCATCATTTAATATCGGTCATGTTTTTTTCATAACAATTCAATTAGGTGTGTCTTGCGATAGTATAGTATAAAATAGTATGCAAGTATAGTGAATTGTTAAATAAAATACTTTTTTTACACGTAAATTATGTATGATATCATGTACAAAGCCGCCCGTTGACTATACGTATAGTTAAATACTGTCTGTAGTTGACTCGAATAGTACACATTTCAATAAGACACTTCAACAGTTTAAAACGCGATATATTTTAGTTAAACTTGTTTGAAAACGTAGGGCCGAAGTATAAAATAATTTTCAAACAAGTTTAACTAAAATATATCGCGTTTTAAACCGTTAAAATGTTAAAATGTTAATTTTGCAAAGAGTGCGAAGAAACTAGAGTTACAACTTCAAAATATTAAGTTTCCAAAGTAAGAAATCCTACTTTTTCATCACTTCATGAAGAAGAAGATTACCAAAGTTAGTGCGATGTAAAAGTGTAAAGATTAAAAAAGTTTTTACTATTTGCCGACGCTGTACTATTTACAAAGATTTAGAAAGTACACTTGCGGAGAAACTTATGTAACACTTTATTACACTTAAGGGGGAAAATCGGGCAAGGACTTTTAACCTTTGCGATGTTACACAAAAGCTTGGTAATTTTTATTTTATTTATTTAATCATACATTTTTACTTTTGATATAACAGGGTAGCCATCAACAAGAGAAATTGTAGAGCACAAGTTTTATGATTAAAAAATCATTGTAATTTTTTTCTACATTACCTATATATTGGTCATAAGACATTAAGCCTCCATAAAGTAATACATAGATATATGTTAACGATAATATAATCTGTGAGTGCTTTCATTGATTACTTAAATAATTATTTTTAATATTTTTAGTGTCTAAAGCATGGAGATTGATATGAAGCGGAAAAATAATAAATCTGAACAATAAAGAAGAAAGGAGTAAAAATATCAATATTCCATCGGGTCGCAAGTTGCCCGAAATTCTCACAAAAGGAAAAGCCGTGAAGTGATAATACAAGTGTCGGATTCAATTTGTAGAATTCCTAATATTCAAAGCCAAGATAGCTTGACAGCGATTCCTAATTAGTTAGAGAACTAGTTACCTAAATGAACTAAAAATCGATAATAAATTGAAAAAAAATTACGACTCGAGCACGACTTTACCCGGCATTTAGCGTTCCGTGCTGTTTAACCAATAGAGCTACCGAGTCCTACCTATTAAAGGCATTGCGGCGGTCCAAGCCGAGGCCGATGCCCCCCTCGGGGCACCCTTGGTCTAGCCGCAAACAAGCCCAAACGCCCGGTTAGTATTCGAGGTACCGTCGAGACTCATTACGTAATAGTCATTTAAAAAAAGCCTATTAAAATTTTCAAACTAGTGACCGCCTTATCAAATTGCGGCCTCTGTCATAAAAAAACGTCGCGATATACAATCCTACTGTTGTTACATTTTGTTATGGGAATTCTGAATGCAATTTTTCTCTCTACATAGATAGTGGTTCTACGCTAAGCGGAAAGCAATTTTGGCATAATGTCGCAATATTGCTGAAAATTCACGGTATTCGCTCGCTCGACCTTCGTCCTCAATATCGGTTGCTTCTGCATTATGAGATACGTACTAATATTCATGAGGAATTTATAGCCTCCATTTCTTGAAACGGTCCTTTGTTAAGGTTTTATACAAACTTCAGATTAGATATCATTATTATGTCTTAATTAAATTTATATTCCGTTGTTGCTTTATCTAGAGTAGACTTATAGGTACATATATTTCTCGTTTCTAACCGTCTAATTTTATTATTAATCTTTCCACCCAGGTGCTAGTTTTTATAATTGTGTAAATGTATTTATACCTACTTATTTTCTACACATTAACAAACACATAATTGAAACCCAGTATCACTAGCGCTTAACGTGATGTTCGCCGTTAACGTTTGACTTCTATCGCCTTAGTATACTATACATATTGTGTTAACGGCTGCCAGAGCAAAGTCATACAAGGAACGATCCTGGTTTTCTCTATATATGAATGTACTCACTGCTCAACTACGTTCCGGATTGAGCAGATGGCTAGCGAGTGCCGAGAAACGTCATTTCCGCTACCCTATCGAAATGATGCACTTTGGTAGGTAAGTGTCAGACCCTGTACAGATTCCAAATCTGTCGATTAACAATGACTCTCTTGTCTGTAGTTTACGCGAGTAGCGCACATTTAAATAAAACACTTTAACATATTAAAACTCGATATATATTAAACTTATATGAAAATTATTTTAACTACGGCCCGACCTTTCGTAAGCTTTGCAGCAGCCGTGGTCATGGAGAATCTCACCGAGACCACGTAAGAGTGTTTTATTTAACAAACTACTACCTTTTTTTATAAGCATAACGTTCATGAATTATTTTACTTTTTGTGTGGTTATTTTATGCATTAGTATTCAATTAAAAAAGTACATGGTTCAAAGGTATTGCTTTTTCGTATATCTTTTGTTTTCGCCTATAATTAGTTCCCAAAAATACTACAGTGGTTTTAACTTTTAAAGTTTCTTTTAGGTTAGATAGTGAGTAGGTTAAGGTTACAAATGTTAAGAAATAAAGGAATACTCTTATCATATTTACAATCCACAATAAACATAAAGCTTGTACTAATCTCAACTCCTCGATATTAAATACGAACATATTGCAAGAAGTTTTCTTTTGTTTATTACAAAATAATACTTTTGACATTATAACTTTATTAATACTTATTACTTTATTATTATTACTACTTAGTGAGTATTGTTTCTAGTGCTACTAAATGCATACTATTTTTAGTTGGTGGTATATATGGCTAACATTACTGAAAAATTGTAATCAATATAAAAGGACGTGTCGTTGCGCCCGATAGAATTGATCGGTTAATAGAGTAAGGCGTTATGTCACGAACCAGCGCGATGAATTTTTGAATTATTATTTATTTGGTCGTTCGGTTTTATATCAGTTACATACCAAGAAGCGTCCACGTCCATTCCTTAGATTTACGACCGTGGCGCGGAGGATTCCCCGCTATGTTGCCAAGATTACCTACTCAGGTCACTGTACAAATATATAGAACAACTATTGATTAATGCGATCACTTGACTCATAGATTGCCAGCCTTCAGCTTGGGACTTAGCGATTATTATCAACACTCTACAGCTATACAATACGTCGTGACAACAGACGTGAAAGAAAATTTCCTTCTTTTTTATAATGGGGAATGTCATCAACGGTGGAAAAGAAATCGATATCAAGTCACTGTTATAAGAATAGCCCAGGGCATCTAAGTGCAGAAATCTTTAAGTTTATTCTATTTAGTAACGCTTTTTTAATTTACTGAATAGG
This sequence comes from Leptosia nina, assembly GCA_963661955.1. Classification (NCBI taxonomy): domain Eukaryota; kingdom Metazoa; phylum Arthropoda; class Insecta; order Lepidoptera; family Pieridae; genus Leptosia; species Leptosia nina. The sequence goes on along the minus strand of CAVLEF010000009.1, from coordinate 7,657,368 downwards.
TGATGCTATGTCGTTTTCAGTTAAATTGCAGATATACACATAAAGCCTGAGTTACGCATATAATATCCTCAGTGGAAAACTTTTGAAAGCATCGTAAAATATGTAGAGTTCAGTGCATCTTTATGTTACAGAGAAATGCACTTTCATATTGACGTTGGTGTGTGAAGGAATATTGATGTCGTAAAGATCTTTTATTATTATTTTTATTGGTTACATTTTTTTACGTTAGTTTGTAAGTTATACAACACAGACAAGCAGGTGTTTTACGTAAAAACAAAACGGTTGATGGTATTTCGATTTTCGAACGTTCTGAAATCTACCGACATACGACCGAAAAACGAAACGCACATTAATTGTTGTTGTATAAAAACACGACGTTTAAAAATATATTTAATAACATGTCGAAACAGGCGGAAATCAAACTCACGACCTATTGTTTTAAACTTTAATATTTTCACATATTTTTTGCTCACAATAACGTTATATTAATCAAAAATCTATTGGAATTTAAAAAACCTAATTCATTTACCAGCATGAACGCTGTAGATGCCTGTTCAAGTCTCCTCCGTGTCGTAATTATTTTTCAATCTAAATAGGTTTTTTAATGTGAGCCATGCATTGCTATTGGCCATGTATTCTTTAATGTTATACATTTACACCGTCAAAGTAAATAGTGTGTAGTTAACGTCCATCTTTCCTTTAAAGAAAACAGGATTACCGAGAATGGATATAGGAGCATACTGGAAGTAAACATACATACATATACGCATTCAACGTTTAGATTACCCAATTTAAAAACCTATTACACAAATGGGTAAGACCACAAGTAGACAGTTCGTTAAAAGGACAGTTTTTTGACATTACAGTGAACTATGCTTTGGTAAGAAAATAAAACTCATTACTACAATCGACTGATAACAATTTTCATATAGCAATTCTCCCACACCCAAAATGAAATAATGAAGCAATTAATTCCCAATAAACTAAAACAAGTGGGAAAACTTTGTCTTAAGCGAGCTGTAATTGAAAACTGGAATTGGGTAAGTAGTTTCCAGGAATTTTCTACGTAATTATGAAACTTTTCACATTGTTTCGGGCGATAGTATTGTGGTTACACTCGGAGGGCGAGTAACTTTAATTTATTTATTGCTTTAGATAACGTGTTTCATTATTGCGCTATATGCGATTTCGAAGTTTGGTGGAATCAACTTTTATTTTTGTCTACTTTATACAATTAAACCCCTTTTGAGCAATATTTCTCAAAAATGTTTGAAAATTTGAGCATTATTTTGACAATCTCCTTCGAGATAATTCGAAGTTGCTATGCTGGTCTAGTTTTATGAAAATCCTTATATGTCGTGTTTAGCAAATAAATTGCTATGTAAAATCAAATTTATCGCGCAATTTAAAAATGGAACGATCTTTTACTCCGCAAAAGAGCGACCAAAAAGGTCACATACCAAAGGTTTAATTTAAATTTTGAACTGCCTTGCACATTATTTGTTTAGATAAAAAAAAAATACTTTGGCGCGTAAAACTAAAAACAATATACTCTAAAATAGACCAATACTATACGTCGGGTATCGTCTGTATTACAGGCGAGTAACATTATAAAATACTTTAGAGGATTTAACTTTTAAAGTAATAAGTTCTTATGGGAGGGTAGACCGCTTCGTTACGGCACCAGTCTGACTTCCAATTTCTAAGTTTAATAGTTCAACGTACATTAGTTTACGTTAGCACGATTCAGTCGAAAACATATGAAACACTTATATTTACTTATACTCAAACAGGTTCTGCATTAAAATGACTGGATAGTATTTCTTTATGAATCTCTTTATATAGGTACTCGTATTAAATATTTTACGTGCAAATGTTCTTAAGTGAATGTAGTTTGATTAAAGCTTATGGGCTTTAAAGCTGCAACGAATTCACTAAAAACCTTAGTGTTAGAATGGTCTTGTTGGTCTAGTGTTTAATGTATTCGAATAAAGAACACAAGGTACTGAAATTCAAATTAACTAGTTCCCTATTTAGAATTGTTAGTGAAAACCCTAATATCAGTAGAAGATGATATAAATCCCCTGGTTGGTACATCATGAGAGAAAGATACCCAACCCGAACAGGAGCAGTTTGCTAAGGTCTTAAGCCGTCTTTCCTATGAGAAAGAAGCAGCTGGCTCATGCTAAGCTGTTTGCTATTACTAGGTGAAACGAAAATATATACAGCTCAGTTTAAGCTATTTATTGAAATATTCACGTGTTCACACATTCGGTAGCTTGAACGGTTCCTCTTCATAATGTTTACAGGTCACAGCACATTTATCATTTCGAAGGGAGAGAGTTTGTTTTTGGTTCACTTGTAATTTTATTCCTACACAAAGGGTCGAACAAATCACATTATGTAGATATATGGTTTGGAAGCGATATACCTTTAGTCTTCAAGCGAAATTAACACACGAACTTACGACTGAAATCAAACTCAAGCAAATTGAATTTGATTTGGGAGCCTTTCTTTGAATTGTCATTTATACAAATATAACAATTTATATAAACAAGATTGGTATTCAAAGCTTAAAGACATCGTTAGAATAGAGAAGGAAACACATAAGTATAGTCATAATAACCGACTTATGGCAAACAAGTTTTTAATAGTACTACATTTAACTTTATATAGCAAAAGGGGATTCAAATGACTTTAAACTTTCAAACCACGACAATTCCATGCCATTTCAATAAGATACTTTACTTAATCGAACAGGTAAAAATGTTATATTCGCTTCAACCGATACCAAAACTAAGCAATTGAGTAATATCTAATGTAATAACTGTATTAATAAATAACGCAACAGGTTGGTAAAACAAAACTACGACCGAACACGAGAGACTCAATTTAGTGAAGGCTTTTAATAAGTAGCGTAAGAGCTCCAGGAGAAACCGCTGAAAGATCGGCGAGGACTTGCATGAGGTCGGAGATGACTTTAAAGTAAAACTGGAGTTGATAATCCACTCTAATTTCCACGTTAGCAGAACATAGAGAAGTCGCAAACAACACTGACGCTCGACGAAGGTGGGACCTTTATTTTGTTAGGACGTGATTCGCCCTTGGTACAATTTTATATTGGTACTATAACCTATACTCATTTTATTAAGAGTTTTCTTGTTTAAATCAACACTTTAACGGTTTAACGCGATATATTAGTTAAACTTATTTGCAAATGGTTTTTTAACTTCCGTCCGATGTTTCGGATGCTTTGCAGCAGCCGTAGTCACGGGGAGACACGAGTGTTTTATTTAAATGTGTAAACTATAGACAGTATTTATTAACGCAAATCTCTTAATAACTACTAGTTTGTTCCAATAAAAAAAAACAATGTTGGTCAGAGCATTTATCAAAAAAGCCTTAAAAACATCATGCTGCTACTTTATTAAGGACAAAAAGTTTTGGGAAATCTGAAAGAAACCGGAAAAAAATATTTACCTTTGAAGATTTCCGCATCGTGCACTGCGAGAACAGTTTAGGATATCGAAAAAAAATAGGTAAGAAAATATTATTTTTCGTCTTTATCTAACAATATCAAAATATCAGTGACAAAACATGTCACTGATATTTTTTAAGAATAACTCACAAGAACCGTACTTGTAGTAATAAAATGTTGGTCAAAATACTTCAGTTCGCTAGTAATACATACAAACTCGTTATTATCACACATTTGATATCATTTTAACTGTGTTATTGCAAACAAAAATAAACTTTGATAGTGTAGTATAACTACTTATGTTAACAATTTATTAGTATTTTATTTCTATATCGTACTAAACGTACTCTGTTGGTAGTTGGATGATGATTGTCATCGTAAGAGAATCAGTCGCCATAATCCTGTAGCTCCTGGTAAAATTATCGCTCATTGACCCGAGCAAAGAGGCCGATATAACGTGGCTTCTATGAAAACTTTTCATCGCTTTCAGTCGTGAAAACCTCTCTACCCGTAAGCCTCTGAGGCTCGCATTAATTTCTAATTATGACTAAAACTCAGTTTAATACTCAATTAAAACTAGTTTTCCCTCTCAGGTATAATTTTTTTGAATCAGCGTTCGTAAATAACTTTTGAGATTGAAATTAGAAAGTTTTAATTATATTTTATTAGCATTAACGTTTCTTAGAATTGAGTGAAAAATTAATTACATAATATTTTGCAATTAGCTTTATGTTAGTTTTTTGGAATGATAATAAGAGGTAAAAAAGGGAAAAAATAAGCTTAGAAATAGAATAGTACTAATGAATTACTCATTATTTTCGAAGAAAATCATAAATTATGTTTCTCTAACTTTTAAATTTAAGCAGTTTTATGTTTTTATCGTCGATTTGTTTTTATGATATAAGAGGACAAACAAGCATGCGGTCACTTGATGGTATGTGAAATACCTTAGTCATATATGTTTATAATTATGCGCTGTCGACCTTTTTTGACTTTGAATATTCGGAAAAATTTCCCAATATAAAAATTTCGATGACCTAATCTGGCCTTCCAAGCTAGACTAGAAACGAATGACATTTACTTGTACTGAGACAATAAAGTTGCCTCCTGCACCGAAACACTTCATTAGAACCTTTAAGAAAATGCTATATAACCTTGTGCTGAATATAAAAAATAATTTCTCCAAATGAAACCTTTGGTTTCATATTAAGTATCAAAATTAAGTATATAATATTTAATATGTAGCATATTTTTACTTTTAACTGAATTGCTATTGAATGCTATAAGCGCCATCTAGCGAACTCTTGATACATTGGGAGATTACTGTAGAATATTTTAATTTCTGTTTTTGCATTACTTTTATTAAAGCAATCTTACTTCTAAAATATACCGCTAGATGTCGTTTAAAGCAATCACGTTAAAAAGTTAGTAACTTCTGAAAGTTATTTATTTATGCTTGAATACTATAATATAAATAAATCATACTAGTCTGTTTTATATAAATAGTTTTCCATGGCAAGTGTACATGGAACCTAAATTGTTGCAAATGAAAACTCAACTTTGGCTGCTACTTACTAAATTATATTTAAAACATTAGGTCCTCCCTCGGTACCTGTCTTTCGGTATTTGAGACCAAAAACCACTTGCGGTTTTTAAATGTATATTGAAATTAAGTAATTTAAAACTTTTTAAACAATGTTAACTGTAAGCTATTATGTATCAGAATATTTTTACCGTGTCATTCGAAGTATTACAATTTTGGTCATTCGAAACTTTATTGCACAAACAAATATAGTAATGCTAAATTTGTATTTTATTTGAAGCTCTTATCATGGTTAAACATAACTAGAGTACAGTGTTTTATTTGATAAACCATCCTAAACACTATCCTTTATTCTCTACACTTACCACTTTTTTGCTGACGTTAATTAATATAACAGATTACGACTCTCACATACTTTTTTGTTGCCTATTTTAATCCCCACATATAAGGCACTTCACTTTTAGCGTTTGTGACAGGATCTACAAGATCCGTAATTCAAAGAAATAATTAGAAAGTCGATTAATTAAATCTTACGGTTGACATAAATGTCATCGTTTCACTTGCTATGTTGACTAAGTATACCTAAGCACGCAATTATTTTATTTTGTTTAATTATACTCTAATAGATAAATATAGCATTTTAACAATGTATCCAATTGTTGTTGATTGAACACATGTTGAACGAAAAGGGACAATCAATCCAAAAGAAATATCGATAGAAACATTAGTATCATAGTCAAATATTTGAAGGAAAGTTGATTTTTTTTCAAGAATGTTACGCAAAGAATCATCACATTAAGTAAAACCCTAATGTCATTGTATATCACTTTTATTCTGAAAAAGCGACATGCCGAAAATGAGAGAACACCGTGAATCAGTTTTATAAAAACCCAACTAGTTCCTCTAGATATCAATTACGACGAAACAGATGGCGCTAGCGTAGCAGATTGTAATTTGACATTGGGGACACCCTCCATCAACACGTGACCACGGCTGCTGTAAAGCATCTGAAAGGTTGGGCTGTAGTTTAAATAATTAAAAACAAGTTAACAAATATATTTCACGTTTTAAACCTATCCTAATTATCTCAAATAGTTTCGTAAATTTCTTGTTAGGTTCTTTAAGAATTAGTGCTAATTTTAGATGTTTTCTATGTAATTTGGTGAGACATGTATACAATTAGCATAATTTTATTTTAGGTTTTACCAATAGCTGTTGAATTTAGAGCGATCTTCACGACCTAAAAGCCAAACAAAATGATGGATTCGTCTCGATAACACACATGGGCTGTGCTTGGTCCGAAATTGTTTAATAGCTAAAGCAATTTCAATGTAAATTAGTAACGGTATAGTCTACCTATACCAAGTGTGAGTAGGTTAACACCCACACAGTACACCTATTTCTTAATATTAACTGACATGCGTTGACAATTGACACAGAAAAAAAATGAAAATTAACTTTTGGTGTTTAACTTGACACTGGCAAATAGTTAGTTCTTCTTGCCACAAATGAAAAAAAAAAAAAAAAACTTTTGGTGAATAACTAAAAATTATTAACGAAGTGAACGACGATACATGAATGAAGTTGACCGCCCTTTGTTTCTTAGTGAAACCGAGTCTGAATGACAATTCCACTAGGTTATTTTAGTTTTTTTTTTTAATGATAAAGGAGAACGCACAAGCACAAGTGAACCATCACTTGATGGTAGGGGAAATACCCCAGCCCAGCCATCTTGTGTTGATGCTATGTATCAAAACAAGATGCACTGTCGACCTATTTTGACTTTGGATATTTGATAATCCACAGACTGAAACCGAAACGCGATTAAACTTCACGGCTCTTTTATCTGGACGTTGGTTCGTGACTCGAATGGAAATTTAACATTCCTACCACTCATTTAGTATCCTGATTTCCAGACGAAGTCCAACATGCTTATATATAACAAATAGATCAGATGTTGGACCCAGTGGGGAACGAAGCCACGACTCGTTGATTATTAGCCGTACATTGCCAATTGAAAAGGACTCGGAGTCGATCGCCGATCTCATGGATTAAGAGATCTACCTTCGAAGCGACGGGGAAAAGCGTAGTGGCAGCTGGTAATGCTAAGCACGGCCTTCATCAATGAACTTTTCTAGTTAGAAGCAACATTACTTAAATTAAAAATCGATCGAAATTACTTAAAATAAAATTAAGGACACGGGCAGGACTTGTACCGGCATCTACAGCGTTCTGTGATGTTGCTCTACTCATTACTTGTCACGTACGAGAGAGATATACAAATAGTTTCTTTTTATGGACATAAGACATGAAATAAAATTAAACATGCAGCTGTTTAACTGCATTACATACTTTCCCCAACTACACTTAAACTGTGTTAATGTATAAATAATAGTAGCCTCTAAATCGAATGATTATTCATGACTCGTATTAATTTACGCCTCGAGCCTCTAAATAACTGTATTTTAGGTTAGTCTGTAATTACGCCACTTCCGCTTAAACTCATTGTTTAAATGCTTCTTAAATCTAAACATTTTGCTTTATCTTACTATTAGTGTGGTAAAAATGTAAAATTTCACTTTTCGAATAGGTTCCGAATGAGTCTGCCACATTTGTGTGTCTGTTTCATTGCTCAATTTTATACTAAGACAAGTAGATTAATATGAATGTTTATTTATTAGTTTTTAACACTTTGACATTAAAGTGAGATTATACGAGATATTTTTATATAGAAAGTATCTTCTTTGTTTAATATTATTAATGCTGTTGTGTTTGTCGAGACGACATCGTTTAATTATGAATATTTATGTGTAGTAATGGTAATACTTCAGCCCGACTCGTGCAGTCAAATCAGTCAGTCCCGAAAACTCTTTAAACAAATACTAAAATAAATACAAAGGATATTTTATCAACTATAGAATTTACTTTTTATTTTTTGTGTATATGTTTGACTTTTTGATTTCTTACTATACAGTAAAATATTGAACAGATAGATTGAATCAGATTTAGGATACAAATATAATATTAAGTCAATATTAGATGTACCTGTTAGCTATGTGTAATATTTTAGGCCGTAGCCACCCATGCTAATACGTTTTTATTATTGCAATCTTGTTAATGTAGTTTTTAATACAATAATCAAGTTTCAGTAATTAGTTACCACCGTTAACACCAAAAATATCAGAAATATCATTACATACATTTTGTATCTTATAACCATATATATAAAATTGTTTTATTTTAGAAATCGAAGTTGCATTATTATTCTCGGTATTGTTCCAAATAAACTTTAGAATCAGAATGAACACGAAGGCACTTAAACGTCTGCAAAGAATATAAGGGTGGGTCGTCTGTCTAATACACTAATGGGACAGCTACACTTCGGTAATTGCTCGCCAAATAAACGGTAATAGTGCTATTGAGCAAGCTATTCGTGACAAATAGAGCCCGACGATCTTCGGCTTCGGGTCCGAAGGCTCCGGCGATAGTTTAGCCGAAGGTTCCTAGGAAACATCGTAACTTGTAGGAACTATAGCCAATTTAATCATACACGTACTTTAATTATTTTCGAGTTAATTAAAATAATCTATAGTAATAGATAAAGCTGAAGAGTTTGGTAGATTGTTTCTTTATATAAACGCGTTTATTTATTATTAGGAACTCCTAGTTTATTGGTTAGAGCACATGTATGAAAAATATTCCTCTTTAAACGCTCTAAAAGATTGTCCACGACAGTATAATTTGTCCATCTAATGAGACTAATTATCAAGAACGACGGAACGCAATCGACATCGTGGGTAGCTTAAATTTGCAGAAACAAAATTTGATGTCCAAAATAACTAACGCGGACGAAATCGCTGACACAATTAGTAAATAATATAAAATAACAATAGGTTAATATAGTTATCTACAAATGAGAGATAGAAAGTGTGAAATTACTAAAGATATACAATACAATAAATTTCAAACGATTACTGCCGCCAAGCCAAAGTTTACAAATCTTTTTAGGAGTTTTTTGCTGAATATCACATGAAGTTTGATTCTAAAGCCGGTTAATCGGCTTCGGATTCGGTCAAAAATCGAACTGCCGGACACAGAATACAATACAGCACAGCACAGTAAAACAATCGTTACTGTATAAAACAAATGAACTAACGTAGAACGATTTATTACTCGTTAGCTTATATGTTATTCACAAGAAAGGCTCGGAAGTGTTATATATATGTAAAAACTGCGAGAATCCCGTTACCCCTTGGTGAGGTATGGGCCGGACACATTCCTGTGTCCGTTCCACTGATCGATTTTAATGTTTAAAGACTCTATTTCTTTACATTTAAAAAGCGATTGACAAAAAATACTTAAAATTACGTGAACATATACGCGAGTGGCCTAAATTATCTACACAATTTTCTGTTCGACTATTTATTTTTAACATCGTAGACTTCGTAATCATAAATTTTACGAATACATAAAGGTATAGGTACTATTAAATAACTGAACTCCTTCATATTGGATTTCTTTTATGCCATAATTTGTCCTCAGCTTAATTCAAGCTGTAAGTCTCTTTACTTCTGACGTTACTGATGTAAGTTAATTTAATATTGGAGTCAATATTTTTTTACCGGCAATTCAATGAGACCTCTTTGCTCTCTTAACTATTTTCCCTGAAATCGGACAGCGAAGAGTTCATTATTTGTAAATGATCATAATGATCATTGACCGACTCGTTTTGAAATGCAAGGTAGTGCGCCGGGGTCACAATTACTATGTTGGACGAAAACGCCGAGTGCAACTGTGCAATGCAACCTGTCAAGTTCCAGTCACAAGTTCAAGAGCAGCGCCGGCGAAGGCAGACTCGCTGCGGCCAGCGTGAGATACACACGCGAGTGCTAGATGACCGAATTGAATTTTGACGTGTGTTTATTCTATCAAGGGTTGACGGACAAGCAACGATGCAGAACTTGATACGGTGAGTGATAGAAAATGTAGATCTTATTGAGAGAATACTGTAAGCTCTAGTGTCAAATTTTAAAATTAGAACGAATCGATTATAAACTAATCAATTCGTTAACTTAACAATAAGTTATTGCAAATTGATGTTTACGCGAAGAGTAGATAAGTAGAAATTAAATAACACAATTTTAATCAGTTTACATTTATAACATATTTATTAACTCTTATAGTTTATTACTAATAGCGTTTTAATCAGTTATATTATACTCTTCATTTAACTATTTTATGTTAGGGATATTCTGTGTTACAATTTTTTAACATACCTTGTTAGGAGAGTAAAAGTAACATACATGTAGGTACTTGACTTATAATTTATTTTATTTCGTATATTGTTATCATCGCAGTGAAGTACTGTCTTCATATTTCTATGAAGTCTTCAAGGTACTATTTACTGAATAATTAATTTGTACTGTTACTTTATAGCTGCATTCTTAAGCACTCAAGGTGTCAAAACAATAGAGAAGGATCATAATTCGCATATTTAACGAGCTCGATGTGAGAATCCAGTAGCTGTGACCGTTAAGTGGAATGTCCCATGCTAAAAATACACCATTCATAATATTAAACTGTTGAAGTTTTAACAATAACTGTATAGATGAATATTCGCCCGGTATTTTACCAAATGCACAGTGATAGATTTAAACAAATGAAGTTGTGCCTCTTCAAATAAGGAAATAATTTTGTCAATAATCAAAGCCTCTCGAATTATATTTGTCTAAGCGATTATACAAGTTATCTAGTTGAAGAGCCATAGATATACCAAGAAAAATACTTTATACATTACATGTCGCGCTACTTAAAGCTTTTATATATTAATATTAGGAAGTTATACTATTGATTATTATTATTAACTATATATATATATATATATCTCTCTCTAAGTGTCCTGGCAAAGGTTCTTTTGCAAATTGAAATATTTCGATTCTGTTGTTGTTGTTGATCCATGTCCATTAAAAAAAAAATACTTTAACGGTTTAAAACGCGAAATATAGTTAAACTTATTTGCAAATGAATTTTAACTTCGGGCCGACGTTTCGGATGCTTCGCAGCAGCCGTGGTCACTGGGAGACTGATGTCCATTTGTCCATATAAACGGCTCTTGTGAGTTAATTAATTATCAAACATCTTTTTGGGTATCTTGAACCATTTTTACAGCGCACGCAATGGAAAACACCAAAATAGAATAATTTTCCCAGTTTTTTTTTTTCACATTTTCCAATTTTTCTTCGCTCCTATCCTTGATCACAAAGTGAAATAATAGAGCCTAAAGTGTCCTCGATAAATGGTCCAACACAACAATTTATTTATTCATCAATCGAACGTTGAAGTTCCTCGATCCTCGAAAATAAAAAGAAAATATATATCTTTTTTATATATTTAATACAAGGTGCGTTATATTGCATAAAATAACATACCACCTTGTAAAAACATAAGTGGTACATCTCCCTATCCCTTATTAGAACGAATAGAATGCCCGACCTTTGCTTTGAAGCCGCCATTTTTTTTTCACAATCTACTTTAACGTTCTTATACTGCTAGAAAAGTAGAATCATGTTCCCTTTCTGTATGTTACAGGACGGCCACATATAATATATGCGATTAACTGATTGATTTTCTTTACTTCCGTACCCAGCCGAAACTACATATTGTTATACCGAGATTCAAACCTAGGAGTTCTCGCGCTTAATCCAAAGCTAGACAAAACGTTTAACCACTCAGCTACAGAGGCGGTTGATTGTATGTTTATTCGTATTAAGTAATTGCTAAATCCAACTAAAATATTGTTAAATTTTTAATATTAAGAATTCGTAAAAACAATTGACCAAAACTTATTAAAACATTAACATTAAAAATAAATTAAATGTTATATAATATATCTGTACCTACTATTGTAAAATTCGTCTGCATATTTAAAATATCGTAATGTACCGTAAAGTAAATAGCGTACACTGCCTAACTATTCAATTTCCATATCACCTAAATCGCGATGATTAACTTTTTGTCGGAAATCGAACTCGCCTCCATAATTGATGTGCAACGGAAGTAAAATCAATTTTTAAAACTACAAAGTATTAACGGTTATTCTTATAATAGAAAATACAAAACTTGTTTTGTTTGAACAATATATTGCTTACAGGAGTGTCTGTAGCCTGTCGCAAATTTGTAAAAATATTTTAGGTAAATAAAACGGCGGGACTCGAACTCACGCACGTTACGTGCAGTTGCTACATATTGGATATTTTTATCTATAACGGAAGTAAGGTTCTAGTCTGCTTGTTTATATTTCTTAAATTACGTTAAGAATCAATACAAGACCTCATTTACTATCAACATAAATTTTTATTATGTTTCAAGTCTATCGTAGTCTTTAACTTACTCTAAAATTTATATCGGACTTCTAATAATAGATTGTACGAGGCCGTACAGCAGGGTGTTAGCTGTGCTTGTATGTCAAGAAATGAAATACCGGCGCGGTGCACAGCTAAATTACTATTGCACTAAGTTTAAAAAATCCAGAGCAGCGGTGCTGCCATCTGTGTCATTTTTTTTCAGTCTAAAATAAATTTTTAATATTAGATTTACGTCAACGTAATAATTTCTTGAAAATATGCTTTTAACGTTATCTCTGTAAAAAACTACTACAAAAATATCGCAATTTTATAACATAATAAAAATATATAAATAATAATAGTGTGAAATCAGATCTTTCCCTACATGGAACCTGCTATGAATAAGGAGGTAAACACATTTCAGTCAAACTGCTTTAAACAAAATAACTAGTATTACAACCAAAAAGTTGTTCAATTCATGGCGTCCATTGATGACGTTCTCACGGGTTAAGCGTATATAATAAAAAATCAATCTGCATTCTATATGCATACAAACATATCATTTTACTGTGCCCTTTTATGTTACATCTAAGTTACACCCTTCGATGAGATGAGATCATTATCTTCTCGTCTCATCTCACATCTCTCAATAGATTGAATGTTAATATAATTAGTTCGTAATTATACACGTCTGATCAGGGTGTTAAAAATTGATCAACCTTGTGTTTTCGCGTCGGTGTGCACTAAGGCAGGATTACACATTATTATTATAACTAAAAGGCATTTATAATACATGTATATTAGATGTGCCCGCTACTTCGGTCGCGTGAAATTGTTATTTTGGACATCATTAATATTGGTAAACAATGATCCAAGTCAAATCCAAAAAAAATCCTTTATAAAATATAGCTGTTAACCACGACGTCGCGTCGTCCGCGTCCCGCCATTGTGAGTTAATCTTAAAAGATATTTATACTGTCGCCGACATTATTTTCTTTTTTTTTTTTAAGGAATAAGATGAATTATTTATATATAAATATTTTTTCTCGTTTTTTCCACATTTCCCTGTGTTTCTTCGCTCTTTCCTATAACACAATATTCAACACACAGCTTCCGATCCCATCTGGAACAAAGTACATAAGATGAACTGGACGAGCGCCAAGCGACTGAATTATTCTCGAATTCCGAGCACATTTATGGCGAGTGGAAACTGCTTCCTTGTTAGGATTATACATAAGATATTAGTTTTATGATTTAAGTTAAGAGCACCGTTCGAGAAAATCAATTTCTTCTCGTAATCTTTTAACTGCGATCGTGATTGCCAATTTGGCAATATTCTTCACGTTATTGAAGGCATGATTTTAAACCGATTGAAACACGAATTTTAGTTGATCTATCTTTTGGTGAGCATTCGATACAATATGCACCACACCACTGACGCAAAATGTTTGTAATACTGCATTTTTTTCTTATTTCTAGAGTCATGTGCCATTAATTGAACACACAGAATTTGAAACATAAATAAACTTCTTAATTGTAAAGGGTCATTACATTTCCCGTGTGCTTTAAGCGGAAAAGGCAATCGTTCATGAAACCACAATTAAATTGAATTTAAAAGACGGTTTGTTTGATCATGCTTAATGTTTAATTCCTTATTCTGGAATTCTCGGAACGTCTTGGATCATTGCGCACGCGACACACAACACAAACAGCAATTTGAAGATCTTCTAAATTAAGTAGTATGACATATAGTTAATTTGTAGATCTTTTGTATTTTACGAATTACACTCAGATTTTAACGTACGTGTCGGTCAAATGGTAGCAATAAGTTACAAGTCTAAAAACCAACGGGTCCTAGGTTCAATTGCTAAGGGGTCTAGCTTGTAAATACATTTAAGAAAGCAATAAAATTTAGATTGTCTCAAAAGGCATATTATTGTCTGAACGATTTCTTTAATGACACCGCCTGGTAGCCGTGGTCACGGGGAGATCACGGCTGCTGCAAAGCATCCGAAACGTCGGGCCGAAGTTAAAAATCATTTTCAAATAATTTTAACTAATATATCGCGTTTTAAACCGTTAAAGTGTTTTATTTAAATGTGTACTACTCGCGTAAACTATAGACAGTATATTTTTTTATTTTCGTCATTTTCTAATTTCTCTAGAAAAGATATAATCTATATGGTCCGTCCACAGATGCTAAACCCGTGAAGCGAAAATTTGCTTTTCAGTTTTAATCTGTAGATATTCGAATTTCAAAATAAGTCTACACATCTTTAGATGTTATAGGCCTAGTGGGGCTTTACGCCTAAGTTAACTGTTATGTAAATACAATCTTTTAATATATATTATAAAGTTCAAATATATAGAATCAAAATTAAATCCTAATTTTACACAGATCAACGCAACAAAAACTCGATAAGCTCGTTACTGTTAAATCACATTGCAAACTAAACGAAACAAATTCTTAAACAACCGAAACGCATATAATCTGCAAAGATGAACCGGCTTCTCTGCCCGTAACCCAAATGTAATGGTTTTTGCCAAATCAACAATATAATGTTTAATTTCGCCGGCTCCATTTGGAATTTCAAACGGGACTGAGTTCGTTTACACATTTTTTGTCACTAGCGCTCTGAAATTAGCGCCTCGCCTAAATAAATCCAACTTTGAATTTAATCGTCTTTGACGGGCCCAAAGGGATTATTCTCAAAGAATTAACAAATTGGTTTGTTGTACTAACTCGTAAGACATAGCAGAGGGTCTAGGTTCGAATTTCGTCTGTTTTACAGATCTTACATTATCTTTATCTGGCATTTAACAATTCCCTTACTAGCTTATGAATTTCGTGAGAACCGCTACACCAATACGGTTCTCTAATCTTAAATATCTTGTTTTATATCGCTCCATTTACCTTACGTTAAATTGTATAGTAGTTAATAATCCATGGATTGGAGAAACTAATGAAGCAGACGCGACGTAGGTAATCCAAGACTCTTGAACGGGTTTCATTTATGTTATCTTCGCCTTTACAACTCTATAATGCAAGATAACTGCAAGTTTATAGTATAGTACATTATCTAACTAAATTTCAAGATACCCAGTGTCCTTTTTCTTAAATAATTAACGCACATATTAACTACAAACATTTTTTTTAAATCTTTATTACTAAAATAAAATTAAAATTCCACAAAATTCGAAATTTAACAAGACCGACAGACGCTACTTAATTGTTAGCGAGTAGTACAAATTTCAATAAAACCCCGTGACCATGGTCAAGCATCTGAAACGTCGGGTCATAGTAAAAAATAAGTAAGATTATATATTTCGTGTTTGAAACCTGTAAAAGTGTTTCATTTAAATGATTCAATTCTTCTTCCCTATCCCTGGCAACGCTGTTCCTAAAACATAATACATATTATGTATTTAAAAAGATGTGTGAGACTCTACATAATAGTCTATAGATAAGATACAACATGCCTTTAATAGCTAAATTCCAGTAAGTACTAGAACGTAGCCAAGTCTGTAACTTATTTCAGTGGTTTTAATAATTAGCTATTGTGCGAACGCGTTCTACAGCTTTGCTGGCTACAAGTCAGACGTTTTACGACTTCTGAGAGCTTATATAAAATGTTGGTACGTTTATTTTGCACTCTTACAAACTTAAGAGCTTGAATAAAGGCAAAACGACAAAGCAGTTATTCTGTTAATTCATTTTATTTAAGTATTCCCGCTAATGCGATTAACACTAAGAAAATTAGAAATATATGTTTTAATTTAAGAACCTTTAAGTACATATGAGGCCGCTATAGGCAGAGTAGCCTAACTGCATTTTTTATGGCTTGAGTATATTTCATAGGCTAAAAATGTTAGTCTACAACAGCACAGTGACCGAAAAATGTTAACATAATTTTTACCCAAGTAATTAATTTTCGCCTATGTTAATTACCATTTATATTTTCATCCTTATTGAAAATCGTTTTATTAGGCCCTAACTTGTATATCAGCCTTATGTTCATAAATAACTTACTGATAGATTAATAGCAGATGAACTTCCAAATCGTAGACCTAAACCTATATAGCTATACAGCAGTTTATATCCACTGCTGGACATATGCCTCACCAGCGCCAAAAACACGGTCGATGCTTCTTGAATACAGGGGTTTTTTTGGGGTTTTTTTTAGCTTGACGGGGTCTTCTGGTCAAGGTACTGGACAATGCTGGTCGACATGGTAGTGTGCCCGGTTTTTAAATTACGGCTTAAAAAGGGTAGAAGTTATGATGTATCGGGGGTAACATCTAGGGTTGCCTCTACTGTACAGTACAGTTTTAGTACATTACCTTTAGTCATACGTATCGGTCTAATGATTCGTATCTTCTGTTAAACCAAAAATAATGTAGAAGACATTACGCAATTTACACAATTTTCACCTTTATATCAATAGTTTTAGAAAGTATTATCAGAGTGAGACATGTACACTGAAACTCAATGAATATTTGATTTGTCAGTGTTCTTGTCCATGTCTTGTTCTGATATCTGAATGTTTTATGTTCATTATCGATTTACGGTTGACAGTATTAGTTTCGTGTTTAATATAACAACATGCAACATTTTCAACAGCAGCTATGAAGCCAAAATTTATTCACATTTTCAGTCTACGAAGTCTACTAACGAATTTTAATGTCAGTAAATTATAGGTCGTACAATTAGGCCTTTGTATAATTGATAACAAGTAGTTAAAATCATCGAATTGAACTGTTATAGAATTTATTGTTCTTAGTGTTCGCGAAAAGTGTTGGTAATACTATTATGTCAAAAACTTGGCGCGCTCCGAACGATCAAACTGGAGAAGCACTCTTTAAAGTGATATCTTTAACACTTTTAAATAAAACATTTTAACTGTTTAAAACGCGATATATTAGTTAAACTTATTTGAAAAATGATTTTTAACTACGCCCCGACGATTCGAATGCTTTGCAGCAGCCGTGGTCACGGGGAAACCATCGTTTTTCAAATAAGTTTAACTAATATATCGGGTTTTAAACCATTAAAGTATTTTATTTAAATGTGTACTACTCGCGTAAACTATACACAGTATCTTTAACACTGTTTGTACTTTTGAAAGTTTACTTAAAATCTCTATTCATTAAAATCTAGTTCAACTCTTATTCATGAAAAATGCATGTAATCGTTATAAAAAATGGTACGAATGTTTATGGTTTAAGATCATCCGGTATTTTAAAATTATCCCCATATATGGTCGCAATATGTTGTCGCAGACGTTTTCCACGCAAGTCTGATTAAAATCGGCTGCAAAAAATAGGAAATTCTTGTACCACATGTCAGCTGGTTTTCCATCCGATTTTCTTGTTGAGGCGTAAAGTCGCTATCCCTTTTTAGTTAGTGTGTCAGCACTGTACCTTCTAATCATTAATTCTTTCTTCTTTTATGTCAGTTCCGTTACATTGTTCTATGAAAGTGGAAATAACATTTTTGACGTTTACTTAACATAACAAGATTTCAGTGGTAAGATGCCTAATTGCGATAGGTTATGAGTTTAAAATCTATTTGTCTATAAAAAAAATGGAAGGCAAGATTTTTAAGAGAAAAGAGAACAAACAAGCATGGGGCTTAGTAGTGATCGCAGTTATAATCTAATAGATGCGATTTTGATCTATTTTGACTTTGAATATTTGTAACTTCATTACCCTGGAAGGGACCTCGATATCGACGAAATCCAATATGATTAAAAAAAAATAAGTTGGTAAGAAATATGTGGACCCGGTGGGGATCAAACACTCGACCCGGTACCATTACCACACCAACGAGCCGGTTAAAGAGCCGTAAGTAGGCGTTAACAAAAAATACTCTACGTAAGACATTATTAAATTCACAGTGTATGGTTATCATGTACTAAGCGTATAACAATTTACATTCGTTGACAAAAAACAATAAATCTACATTGTACGTTGCCCTCAAAGGTTATGTTCAACGAAGCAGCAACTTAGCAAAAAGTTGAATAAAAACTAAGACGCAAGTGAACAGAAAATAATGAAAAATTCGCTATACTCGCATACTTTCTCATGTTGTAACTTACACGAGTATCACATTAATAAATAAATATATATTTTACAAAATAAATATTTAGTTTAAGAACTTTAATATTTTTCACAGTCTATTGCACATAATGACACTATATAAATTAAAAATCGAAAATAAATTGCACGAGAGGTGCATGTATCAATAATTTGAAAAAAATCGACGATGAGGTGAAGGACTCGTTAGCTCATTTGGTAGAGCAACAGCACGGAACGCTGACGATACCGGTTCGAGTCCTGTTCGACTAGAAAAATTTTCAATTTATTTTCGATTTTTTAAATATTTAGTTGCTACATCTTAACATTCATACACTTTTATTTATGAAATCGTAAAACAAAGATATCGAGTTCGCAATTTTGACAAATAACATAACAAACTTTTACCAATGTCTGACAATTAAACAAATATATTCTTTATAAAAGAAAAAGGGAAAAAAAAAAAAAACACAAAGGGGTAAAAAACAAAAAAAAAAAAAAAAAAAAAATCGAAAAAAATTTTAAGCTGTGGTCACGGGCAAAGCATCCCAATCGTCGGGCCGAAATAAGTTTAACTAATATAATCCACGTTTTAAACCGTTGAAGTGTTTTATTTAAATGTGTAATATTCGCGTAAACTACAGACAGTATTTAACCATATATGTAGTATGTAATTATCTTAACTCGCATATTCAAATCACATGCACAATCTATCTTTTGGGTGGCTTGTAAGCGGACCAAATTTCGCTGCCATTAATTAGTGCAATTATTTTTAGCTGTTTAGCTTAACTCGTCTTCCATGACAACATATGGGCGGAGTTCAGAGTCGTTCACCGTTAGGCAAAGTTCTCAAGCGCTAATGCTGTTGTCAAAGTGCCTGTTAGACGAACGGAAATGCACTGAACCTTCTTGCATGTGTAATGATTTATTGGAAATCACGTATCTTGGCTTCACACCATGACAAGTCTGCTCATTACGTATTGATTAATTTATTTAGTACCTCAATGTTTACTTAGCTGTCGCCTGGTTAACTTGTTCTTGGTAGGTGCAACGGATTACATTAAACTTCTATAAGGCTAAGTCTATACTTTAAATTATGAAACTATAGTTTGTTTATTTGAACGCTTATCTCAGGAACTACTGGTTCGAATTAAAGAAAAAAGGTTTAAGTCTATAAAATATCAGGCGATCAATAGGAATGAAGGAACAGAAGGAAATGTAAATAGAATGGGAACAATTAGTCCACTTTTTGTTGTGTGCGCTGCTAACACGGGTTCAGTACACCACAAAAGATTTAATTTAATTAAATATTCTTCATCAAATAATACAAAAAAATGTCCGTATATCTTTTAACATTAACTCACAATAAACTTTTTACGCTAATTACATTTCGTCAAAATACTTTATAGGGCGAAAGAACGTTTACCAGGTCAGCAAATAATGTTATGATTGAACTTTCTTAGTAACATTACAAAAAAAGCTCTAGATACAGACTGGACAAATTCCAAGACGAGGCAAACCGACATGTGCATTTTTAAAAAGACACGGTAGCACAATTGTTAAAAATCGTTACGCTGGTATCGATTTGAGTGCCACTCTTGACAATTTTAATTTTTTAAGCTAGCTCAATCAAAATAATGTCCCTAAGTGTAATGATCTTTTTATTAGTTCCGATGAAAAAGCAAAGTTGAGTGACCACACACGATGCTCGTTTAACTTTCTCACTACCATGCTAATGGGGAGGTTTGTCTTCCTGAAAAGCTTTGTAGATACCTCGATTCTTAACACTTTACTGTTAGGGACATAAAGAACCATTCACATGTATCCACTTTTATTCTACCGAGAGCTAACAATTTGTAATATTGAGTAGCTCGTTCGTCTAATGATAGCAACGTATTGTTAGTAATTAACGTGCGTGAGTTCGATCCCCACTCATTTCAACACGATTCTAATCAATTTAGACATTTTCTGACATCTGGACTATATCTGAAAAATCTGTATATAGAATGAGTGAAATTAATATCGTCTATTGTTTATGCGAGTAGTACACATTAAAATAAAACACTGTAACGGTTTAAAACGCCATATATTAGTTAAATTTATTTGAAAATGATTTTTAACTACGTATCTTACCGTGACCACGACTGCAAAGCATCCAAAACGTAGGGCTGAAGTTAAAAATAATTTTCAAATAAGTTTAACTAATATATCGCGTTTTAAACCGTTAAAGTGTTTTATTTAAATGATGTTAATATACAACGACTGTCCGAATAACAAACCAACGTCCACAGATGAAAGAGCCATCAAGTAGAAACCTTTGTTTTTTTTATATTAATCAATAAAAATATTGGTTTTCCGCAAACAGTAGTTACGTTAAGTATAACAGTAGTTATATATATCGTAGTAACTAAATAGATTTTCTATTGATGTATATATAGATATTAAAATACTACTTCCCTTACTTCACTGGTTCAACTTGAATGAAACAAACCTTATATGTGAGCCCAAAATAAGTCTAATCTATCGGCGAAAACCGTAAAAATATTTTATATTACACTTAGTTCTTGCTATTTTTGAAAAGGCAAATCATTTCTAATGTTTGTTTAAAGAGTTTTAGAGAGTGAACTATAAGGATGTGACTATTGCATTTCTTATAATAGTTGAGCTCCTAAATTAATTAATCATTCAATTACAAAATAAATTCGCATATTCTACTTTCATCGGTGAAAGTATTTTAGATTTCATACGAATACAATTCTCAGTGACGAATTTAATTTTAGCGTGAATACATTTTGAGTCACTGTTTGAAGTGGCAATATGACTTATAAATTCTTATTATAATTGAATTTATACTCTTTCGTCGGCCAATTAAGTCGGGTAAGACGTCTAAAATTTGCTCTTAAAATTTTTGGCCACATACTCTTGGTAGGAGTATATGGCCAATAATCAACGGGAGTCGATCCCCACCCATTGGGATTGATTTATATTATGTCTGAAACAACCATCAATCGATTTATATTATGTCTGAAACAACCCGACGACAGACTTCGTCTGGAGATCTGGATGTTAAATTGGTAAAAATACAAATGAGACAACCGCCATGTTTAATCGCGTGTTGATGTTAGTCTGTGGATATTCGAATATACGAAGCCAAATTAGGTCTAAAATTACGTTCAGTATTTTTGGGGTTACTTATAAGTATTGATAATAATATGACTCGCGACGAAAACTGAATAGGTTATATATAAATGCCATACTTGTTTACCTCTCTTTAAACAAAAACAAAAGTTATGGAATCTTTATCGAAATAGAGAAAGTAAAAACAAAACATACGTAGTTTAAATCCATTACAAGATTCGAATCTAGCAATGTTTCATTTAAAATTACTCGTTATATCGGACTGCATCTGCTATCAAGCCAGACATCTCGGCAAGACTCAGCCAGACATTATGAAGCTATTTTATCTGGCTACCTATTTTATGCATCGAACTTCGCTATTTTAGTATTGGAGTTCGCAAATACTTATAATTTCGGACTTCTAGACAAACGCTAGACAAGCCTTATAGTTTATACTAGCTGTGCTCGCGACTTGGTCCCCGTGGAATAGTTATTTCATTATATTATTTATTCGCGTCGTTCTAGCTATTTAATCTTAAAATATTGACATATATTGTCGTGTGTATTTTATTATATCATTTAAAGGAGAATAATTTTGTGATACATAGTTTTTTGGTTTGATCTATCGTTTTCATAGCGCACGCAACGAAAGCCCTCAAACATGAATAAATTTCCTATTTTCTATTTTTCCTACTACACTCCTATTAATCGCTTGCAACAGTTTGAGAAATGGTTCAACCTATACAATTTTTTTTTTTTAAATTCCAACCTGTAGTTCCGGAAATTAGCTCGTTCAAACAAACAAGCAAACTCTTCAGCTTTATATATTAGTATAGATATAGATTAAGGGTAAAAATGTTGCTACTCAAGCTTTTAAGAAAGTATATCAATTACACCGCTTAGCAAGTCTTGGGTTTGAAGTCAGTGAAACAAATAAATAGTTTCGATTGGTTAGGGCGCAGTAGTTACATCTCACCATATATTATTCCCACGGTTTCGAATCCGGGACCTTAAGGACTAAGAACTGGGTTGAATCAAAGGCAGTCTCGTGTATTCAAGTGGATAGGATAAGCATTGTTGATCAGTATGAAATACCGTTTAACGTTAACGTTTCAGTGTCTATTTAAAGGTTCGGTTATTTTTCAGCCAATTTTCAATTACAGTAGTTGATCAGGTTTCTGTGACCTGTCCAACCAAAACAATGGCAATCAATCAATCGTAACAAATCGCGCTAAACGCAATACTACGCAATACATATCAAAATTTAGCTATAGGGGCGGTTGTAGATCTGTATTTTTGTAAATACATTTCTTAAACATCCACAAATAATTGCTCGATGAAACATACCCAACAATATGTCCGCCAGAAAACGGGATTTACCTCTTTAATTAATTAATTAAAACAAACAAAAGCCACCGTGAGATTGTATGTCATAGTCCAGTGACCTGCGCATGACTAAGTTTTACTGGAGAAATTTCATTTCGATGTCTTAATCATACAATGACTCATTTCTTTCACATCGTTTTTCGCATGAGGAAAAATGCTACAGTCTCCTAAGGACTAAATAAACTATAGACTTTCTATTCGCCGAGTTCGAGTTATTCGTTATAATACTCATAAAAAATCTAACAAACAAAGTAATTGGATGTTGATGCAAAAAATATATACTCCGCGCATAGCCCAAGACCAAAAGTATTTTAGTATTCAGGAGATGACAGCACTGTTGGTCACCCCATTTACATGAATCTCACAAATATCTAGCATACTTGAACTTTTCAATTTCCCACGCTATTGTTAACGGAAATTATTTCTTCCTTTTTTCCACCGTGACACAAACTATTTTACTGTTTCTAAAACTAATAGAAGACGATTAGTAAACACTATAATTATACTAATACACTTTTTTAATAAAACATTTTTAACGGTTTAAAACGAGAAAAAGTCACTCTATGAACACGGCTGCTGCAAAGTTCGGATGCTTTGTCTGGCCTACGTCTAGCCGTAGTTAAAAGTAATTCTCCTATAAGTTTAATTAATATATATCGCGTTTAAAACAGTGAAAGTACTTTTTTTTAAGAGAATCTAAAATAGACATGTGTACGACATAAAATATTTGCTTCTTCGACGTATTCACTGTTCTTACTATTTCTATAACTTGAAACTCCAATTTTTATGACACTAGGAATGAGGTAGTCCAAATGCCAAAATCTCACGAGTAATTCTTAATAGTCTGTATGTTGCACTCGTTGGCACCTTAGGAGCTGTGAATATTACCTAAATGGGGTTTGGCTCGTGGCCATATCCCGCTAAGGTCAGCGACCGAGGTCATTTGGTTGTGTGTCACCAATAAAGCCTATCTATGCAACTAAAGGTGAGTTTGAGAGGAGTCCTTGGACTTATATAATACAAGCTGCAAATGAAGGATTGGTTTGCGAGTGTGTGAAATCCCGTTTCTCCTCACGCCATGCCATGCCTCATGCCATGCCATGCCTCATGCTCATATTATGTGTCCGTTTCACTGATTTATTTATAGTAGATTAGACTTCTGTGCCCGGCCTAACAAAACAATTCTTATTATTTCCGCGGAATTCAAACGCAGGACCTCTAGCGCTTAACGCAATGCTAGGCAACACGTTTAACTACAGATGCGGTTACGATACAGAACATGGTATCCATCTTGTAAATTGAACGATGGTTATCACCCATTTGGAGTAGGAGTAGTCAATGTTTCATGTAAGTTTTCAAGGAGATTTGTTGAGAATAACATTCCATTTCATTCATCGCTGAAAAAGACGTCAAGTTTAATAGCATTTCGGTCTTCAGTTCTGGTTTTGGATGTTTGTTACTCTTACACGCAAAAAGTGCTGAATGGATTTCAATTAAACTTACCAATAATATGCTTATACATCAGAATAACACATAGGCTACAATTTATAAAGATATTGTGTGAGCTGTCCAAAATATGACATTAAGTGTCAAGTAACTAGGAAAAAACCTACCTTTCTGTGATGTATTCTGGCGTGCGCTGCCATAAACGTTAGTTACACATAATTATGTAATGTATGATATGATAGACATAATTTAGTTTAAATGCGCGATACCACGTAGTCCTAATGCTAATCCCGCGTAGACTAAGTCGCTAGCTAGTTTGAATATATGTACTCAGACAATACACATGCCTTCACTTTTCGCGTTGGTATTTTCCCCATACAACTGTTTTTTTGTTTACTAGGCCAATGACCATCTTCACCTAGATCTGAGGCTGGACAATTTGCTTTGTAAATTGTGCTCTATACGTATTAGTTGTCAACGAACAATACTACCGTTATCATTGTCGACAAAATACATATTCAAGAAAACCTCTTTTCACTATTTTATATTTGCACGCACACTTAGTCACACACACACATACGTATTTAATAATTAAGCCGTTCCTAGGTTACCAATGACAATATCAAGTTAGTAAGACAAGGAAATGTTTCATAGCTTTTATATACAATGATGTAACTATATAAATAAAAATCGGTTTTAGATTGAAACATTTTACGACACGGCCTGGACTTGAACCGGCATCCACAATGTTCCGTACTGTTGCGCTAACCAATTAGTTTAGCGGTAGATTAAATGGTTATTTGTTAATTTATACAACAAATCCAGGCAGTCAAAGTTTGTCTTATGCTTACTACAGCTTCTTAGGTACTGTATAGACAAATTAAATAAAGTGATAACTTTACCACAATAAGTCCACCTCAATATCTGTCATAATTTTATCTTAAATTATGATCTAGTAAGCCTTAACATAAAAGTTCTTACTCTTTTACGGTTTTCAAAAACTTATTTTGTATTAGTGTTGCTTATTAACTTGCTATTGCTTACATAAATAATTATTTTCAACTTTAACTTATGTTTGACGAATGCTTATTATAATCGTTTTATAGAATCTAGAATGTAGATAAAAGTTAGCTTCCAGATGCGATCATTACTTCCAGTCAAATGGAAAAACTAATTCCAGTCTTCAAACGCAGCTGCAATCCTGTTTCAAACGAGATTCAATATATTTTATTTTCTTACACCATTAAACATTCTGAGGAATAGATATTATATAGCAATTGGTTTTATAATTTATTATTAATTTGTTTTAAATTTAGCTCCGAGTTATTTATTAATAGTGTAATATATATGTTAATACTGTAATCATAACTTTTACTGCTGTTATTACCTTATTTTTATGTACATAATATTATAAAGCAGAAGAACTGTTAGTTCGAATTGGAAAATTTTATTTATCGAAGAAGGCTTTACACTACAGGCTGCGACAAAATAGCAGCTAAGAAATGGTGGGAAATGTAGAAAAAAAGGGGGAAAATTATTCACCTTTGATGGGTGCATGTGAAAACGGTCCAATATACCCCAAACTATGTATGAAAGAATTATTACTTTTAAACAATATAAAAAATATTCGCGAGAGTATATCTAATATTAACTCTCAAGAAATGTTTTTATGGTAATCAAATTTGGTCGAAATCCTTCATATGGCAAGATAACGTTTGCAGTTCAATTCAGCTAGTATATATGATACTGTCTACAATGAATCTTAAATTGTAAAGCCATGCTAAATGCGATAAAAATATTTAAAAACATACATTGTTAATGTACCTACTTAAAACATTACCAGTAAAACTTGTTACTAAAATCTTTAGCATGTTCAAATCACGCTTGGATAACTTTTCTCTATACTCTATCTCTGGAAGTGACGTTAACACGACACTTACATAAAAGGATAATTATTATTTTTATCTTTGTAATAAGATGTGCTTATTATTTATGAATGACGTGCACGCAATGTCGTAATGAGAGACATATATATATATTATGCTATAACTTTAACGGACTCGTTGGTATATAATATTATATATATTTTTAAATAAACACTTTAACGGTTTAAAACGCGATATATTAGTTTAGCCGTGTCACGACTGCTGCAAAGCATCCGAAACGTCGGGCCGAAGTTAAAAATCATTTTCAAATAAGTTTAACTAATATATCGCGTTTTAAACCGTTAAAGTGGTTTATTTAAATGTGTACTACTCGCGTAAACTATAGACAGTATATTTTTATAAATTGTCTACAAATCATCGAATTAATTTGAGATAGAAGAATCGTTTAATTCGTCGTTAGGCAGACAATTGATGTGCCCCACGGTTTTATTTTAGTCTAGTCTATGCATATGTTTATAATTCCCACAACTGTATCTATTTTATTATTTTTTGTTTTTAATACATTTTTCATAAACATTGCAATGTATGTTTAACATAAAACCGTTTAACTTAAAAAGTTTTACCTATTTTTATTCTTAAAAAAATTGGATTCGTCGATTGAAGACTTATCAAGATATTATATATTTTTCTTATAAAAACTGTTTTGCACAATATCTATGAGCTTTATCGAAATAACGAGCGATCTTTTATGCATATATGAATGAATGTCAAAGGACAGAGAAAACAAATGTTCACAAAACTAACAAACGCGAAAGGATTATACCATAAGACAACTAATTGAAGCGACGAAAATATCCTTTGTTCTGTTCATTTATCACGGCTAGCGCAAAACTGAAAAAGAGATTTCAGTAAGCGAACAAAGCTTTGTGCATGAGTATTAAAAAAAGTTGTATGTGTCTGTAAAGTCGACAAAAGTGATACAAACTAATCTAAGTACGTATAGAAGCGACATAGGAGGAAATACAGACCTGCGCTGCAACGCGTTACATAATTTACAGATTTATCTTCTTATAACAAGTTATCACCACAAAGTAGTGCGTTACTTTGGTTAAGATGTTATTGTGCTGGCTGTGGTGTTTTGCGCAAGAGTAACATCTTATTTAGCATTTTTTAAATTTAGAATTATAATCTTTATTTTTTAGCTCATTAGTTTGCAGAGTACCTGCGACCACTGTTGCATTCAAATCATATTTAAAGATTATTTATTTAATAATATTCATAATTTAAACTCGTGTAAATAGATACAATATCTAATAATTAAGGTTAAGTAATAAAAAGTTAGTAAGTTAGTAAATATGGAACGTAGTAGGCATCCATGGATAGATTGAAAATAGAAATCACGAATTTCTACAGAATCCAATGAATGACGTTGTAAGTACGTGACTGTCGAGAAGCTTCTTTTTAAATTCTCGTCCCGTGACTACACGGAATCCACATAACATAGCCAGCATTAAAAATTCCAGACAGCGCCCGCTGGTTTGCCATTTTTACTTGACTCTGTTAAGAAATACTTGCTATTTTTAAAACCGAGTGTTAAATTTATATATAGCCTCGACAAAAGCAACTTCATTGATGTGAATAACTAAAATAACTGAAGATGAACAATAATTAAACCTTTCTTTTATTCTGAGGCAAATAAGTGAATGTTTTGGTCTTTTCTGTGTAAAATTTTAAAGATTTGATTTGTCTATGCTAGCGAAGATATCCTTACAATTCAAACGTATTATTTAATTAAAATAAATGTGTTTCCAGATTGGAAATAAAACTTTTTAGCAATTCAAACATCTATCTTGCGGTCTCTCGCCAATCTAAGTTGAATGAATCCTTACACTTTGCTCTTGGTGAAATTAATTTTCCCCGGGAACCAGGAATGTGGTTATGCATTTATATGGCGTCCTAACTACGGCAATTTATTAAAATGTCGACAGAATAGGTCTACATGGCGCAGGATTTATGGGGTATTTTCTTAATTACCTGCGCGAGACAACACTAACATAACACAATTTAATAATTACGTCTTTTTGTTTGTGTCTTTATTTCTTTGAACATTTAACGGAGTAGGTAGGTGTATTTTTGAATCGTCAGTGTTTTGTTATCATACCATCGTCAAGAACATATCTTCGTTTTATGACGTTTTATTTCTACCTAACCGCAGACTTCGTGATTCTCATTACAGTGTTTGTTCTCATGCGTGTTTATTAAAATAAACATCGGAATTATCTTAAATTTAGCGGCCATTCGTGTAATGTTAGAATGCTCTGAATAGCACGTTAATGCAGTAATCATTATTATTTACAGCGACAAAATGGCGTGTCACTTGTCGCGTGACTAGCAATCCACCTAAAATGTTAACAAGCGTGTTATTATTCAGAGAAAAGTGATTTATTTTGGGAGATACATTTTCGTTTTAAGTATTTATTTATAAATAGATAATAATGTTTATATGTTGATTAATATATGATGATAAATGTGAGTTAAAACCATTTTTTTTTATTCGGTGTACCTTCAACTAATGGCATTTTTCTTGAGTGTTAAACAAAAGAATAATTTACGTAGTAAAAATAAAATTTATTTCGTTAGTGAATTAATGAACTTGCTATATATTTATCTCCCTCGCTATATCTTTAATCTGTCTCTGCTCACGTATAATGTTTTTTTAGGAATAACATAAACAAAAGTATCAAATAAGTAGTTTTAATATTGTAGTGTCCGCAAGTAATATGAAATAAAACATATTAAAAAATAAACCGACAAAAGTGTTTGCATAAAAAACTATGTTGAACTGCTATGAAATAATTAATCAATAATCGATAGATATAAAAAAAAACGATTATTTTACTCCACTGATCCCGTCAGTGGTAAATTTTTAATGTAGCGGGAAACTTGCTGGTTTGTCATTGATAACATTCAAATGAGTAATAACATCACACGCAAATAAATCGATACACTGCGGTCGTAATAGAAAGTCAAGGAATCACGCTAGGTTAATATTCAACTTGCACTTTTAATATGATTCTCAGATTACACGTGACGTCACAATAAACGAAAACTATCAAGTTGTAAGGCGCTGTTATAACAACACAAGATCAAAAGAAAATGCTTATAATATCTTTTAAATAACATAATCACATTACGATATAATTTTAGTATTTATTTTATCAAGTGTAGTTTAATCATTATGCTTTATAATGTTCTATAGAATAAAGGCTTATTTATCACGGTGTTTTGAAGAAAAATCTCTTGTTTGTTTAAAAACCAATACAAGATTAACAACTAAAGAAAGAATGTCGTAATTTTCTAGTATTGTGGCAGACCGAGATCGTTTTTAATTTTTTGGCTTATTTCAAACCTACTTTTTGTTTATTACAATATATTAAAGTAAAAGATAGGTCGAGGTACCAATTTCAATTTTGTAGCTCATCAGATCACCCTCATATTATGTACTTCGAAAAGCGCGGGAAACGTCAACAATAAAACGTGTCCGTCAAAGTGCGCGATTACGAAAGTGTATTTTGTGCATGGCGCATGCGACATAGCGCTCTTAGTGCATTGACCCCTCGATTTGACCCACCAGTCGAGGTCAAGCGGTCACATATTAGGGCCCACCCACACCTGCTTCCATCCTAATTTACTTAAAACAGATTTATGGGTAACAAAGAAGAAAGCGCATGTAAAATTTATAAAAAAATTCCAGGACCTGTGTCAATACGCATTTAAGAAGTCCTAGTTAAAAAGAGTTAGTTATTAATGTACTTTTAATAAAACACCTTTAACGGCTTAAAATGCGAAATTTAGTAGCTAAAGTTATTTACAATTTATTAACTACAGCCTGCTACGCTAGCGGCACCGTACCGTTCGTAGTTGATATTTAGCAGTTTTAACTTTGACATTCGGGATACCCTCCATCTTAAGGCCCGCGCGATCACGCCTTCTGCAAAACATTTGCAACTTCGTAGTTAAAAAAAAAATGAAAATAAGCTTTACTAAAATAGACAATGGTACCTGATATTGTTTAATACATTTTGTGTAGTTTACGCGAGTAGTACAATATATGTACATTCGTATTTTAACTGCGGCCCGACAGAAGCCGGGCTAGTTATAATATTTTTAGGTTTACTTAAAAAAAAGTAAAATATCACCTTTTAAACCGTTAAAGTGTTTTATATTGTTGTTTTGTCATCATTCAGTTTGACCTTCATATCTCTTCGCAAATTCGCAGACGGTCTTACACAGTTAGGTGGGTTTCCTGTTTGCTAAGTTTAGTGTTGCGCTTTTAGGTTTACGTCCCATAGTAATTTACTACTATTAATACAACCATTTAAAGTTTAAACCGTCAGCACTCGACGAATTACGGTATTTTAACTACACACATATCTTCTATAGTCTAAACTAATAAAGCTTTTACTTGAATGGAGAATATCGCCATGCATATATAGCGGTTATTTTATAGTATTTGAAAATATATCAATAGATTAATTTTGCACTATAGGAGATATTTTTTTTATTATCAAATGCCCAAGGCATATAATATCTAAGCAAGATGCACAAGCGACCTATTTTGGCTTTGGATCTCGAAATCCACAGATTGAAACCAAAACGCGAATTAACTTAACGGCTTATTAATCTGTGGAGGGCGGTTCGTGACCCGAACGGAATGTCGATTCAGACGAAGTTCATTCCGAACAATTATTAAAGGATAAAAAAATGTTGGAGTCGAACCCAGGACCTCGTCTACACAGGATTAGGATTAGGATTACATGGTATCGCGCATTTAAACTAAATGATGTCTGTCATATCATACATTACATAATTATGTGTAACTAACGTTTACGGTAGCGCTCGCCAGAATAGCTGAAAGATAGTCTTTTTCCTAGTTACTTGACACTTAATGTCATATTTTGGACAGCTCACACAATATCTTTATAAATTGTGGCCTATGTTATTCTGATGTATAAGCTATATTATTGGAAAGTTTAATTGAAATCCATTCAGTAGGTTTTGCGTGAAAGAGTAACAAACATCCATCCACACATACAAACTTTCACGTTTATAATATTAGTAGGATACATGGCAACAAGCCGATTAAAATTTAAATGAAACATAACATATAGTTTGCTGCAGAACAGTTATATAATTTAAATAAAACGCTATCAACGGTATAAAACGCTGCTAATAAGCATCCTGGCTGGAAGGCAGGCGGTAATTAACTGAAAGATAAGTTTACTAATATATTTCGTTTTTTAAATTACATATACGTTATCAAATTGACATAACCTTTAATAACTCACACCACTTCAGCCACTGCTAAGAAGGGGAATATCAAAATACATGGCACATACTCTACGCCTTTTTTATTTATACTCAGTTTCTTTACAGTATAAATTTTAAACGTTTTCTAGTCGCTGTCGTATGTGCTAATTGCTTCAGCGACATAAAGACACAAAACAAGGCAAACAAGAGGTCCTTGAGCTGAACAAATAGGAGGAACACGTCAATGGACCCCTCACGCTGGAAACCTGTTACTGAATAGTGTAAATGTTTATTCTTTAGAAATTTCGATGCCAAGCAAGACATTGCAATATTAATGTGGCTAAGAGTGACGACAGCTTTAGAAATTAAATACTGAACGGGTAAATGTGAAATATTAGAGTTTTGGATGCTCTGCAGCAGTTGTGGTTTAAAGATGATAGATCGTTGTAAAGATTTTTTCTACACAAGTTTCTTCTTTCACTAACACACTGTTCTAATTTCATACTTTTTCTTTCTTTTTTAATTACGTCATTATTAATAACTAGCTGTGCCCGTGACATCATTCGCGTTGAATACTATAGTAAATTAGTAGTATTTCGGGTATCAATTCGTTTTCGCAAACCTGTTACCCAAGACGTCGGTTGCGTACCATCTTTCTACCAATTTAGTCTTAAAGGATAGAAATAGTTGTCGCAGACATTTTTTAGAATGTTCAAAGAGGAATCATTCTTTGAACTATACTTTTTGGGTATCTTGACCCGCTTTTGGAGGGCAACGATAAAACCTCAAAGATAAATAATTTTCTCTGTTTTGTCCACATTTTGGTTCTATTGATCGCAGGGTGCTTTCAAGCTTTCATCGATAAATGCTCCAACCAACACAAAAATTATTTATTCCTGAGCTTAGCGCGTTCAAACAAACAAACCTACCTAAAATATTTTTTCATATTATAAATATGTATTTTTTCAATTGCAGGTCAGCAATCCTGCTAATAGCGGTAGCAGCTACATGCGCCGCACCAGCATCAAACAATAACCTCACGGAAGACAAAGAGCCATCCACTCACGAGTTACTTAGTTCTCTAGGGCTTAAGAAACTGCGTGTACCGGCTGCCCACCATCGAAAGCGATTAGCCGAGCAGGGTAGACGCCACAGCACCGGTGATTCAAGAATGTACGTCATCAAGTTACCACCAAACATGAACTACTACAGCAATATAGACCCAGCGCCCGCCGCGGCCAGGACTTTGCCCCTACAAATGCACAGTAACGGTAAACCAGCACGCGTCTACCACTGGAACCTACCAGTATTACATAAGTTGGCCAAAAACCGACCCCAAGCGAGGCTCAACGACGACAACATAGTAGACGTGGAAAGCACTCCCACATGGACGAAAGGACATCCCAACTCTATCGAAGCTATGGCGTATTATGTGCCAGCTAAAAAGCCGTCCTTCCGGAAGTATTATTCCGGGAACGGGAAACCGAAATCGTTTTACGTGCTAGAGAAGAATAAGAGTGCTGCTGAGTATCATAAGTTATTACCGTAATTGCAATTGAATTTACGTAACACTCAGAAAAATTCCTAATACTTATTTGTCTTTATGTCAAAGTTTCTTGAATTATTTTATTTGAAAATTGCATTGTTCATTATTAATATGATAACGATTGTCTTGGATTTTTCTTGAAATTCTAGTAATGATCGAAAAATTTTATATAATTAATAATTTCAAGATGTAAAAGATACTTTCAAATTTGCCGCATTTGATTGCGTCTATTACATGCGCGCGCGCACGTCTTTACGTTGCGGCTAATTTAAAGACATCGAAGTTCGATATGATAAGGACACGAAACGTGTAAATAAGGGCTATGTAGCATAAGTAACATTTCTAGGTGCTTCAGATAATACTTAATGAAGACTGCAATACGAATTTAAATTATCATCGAATAATTTTAGCTTTAAAGGTATTATACTTTTAGTTTAGTTTATGTATTAGATGTAAGTCAACGCATTTATGTTTGCAGAAATTACTTTCACAATTGAAATTCTCACTAATTTGTCTCTACCTCTACGCAACTGCATTTAAATATAATTTAGAAATATTACAAAGTTAATTATCTTAGGGGTAAATTGCGTAGTATCTACGTAGTTTCTTCAATAGCTTTTTATATATACTAAAATGTATCTTGAACTGTTCAAAGCATTTACTATACTGATAGGAAATATGTACTCATAGTATTACGCAAGTTATGTAAATTTATAAATTGGGAAACATATTAACAAAAAACAAAAAAGTTAAGCAATAAATCAAAACAACTGCTAGCGCCATCTATGACTTCAATGTAATATCTTTCAACAATCCTTGCTTTAGCTTAATTTTAAATGTAACTAGCGCCCATGTGTAACTATTATTATATTTTGTACAACTTTTATAAAAAGCAAATAAATTATGATAATTTATCACAATCGTGTTTGAATTGAATATTTAAATCACTCTGCTGCTAATTATAAATAAAAATTTAAGAGGATTTGTTTCTATGAGAATAATTGAACAAAAGCCTTTTATTCACTAATTTGACTAAACTGCATTCAGTTCGGTGACGAAAACCACTATTTTAGTCAGGTTATCTACCGACAAATTTGTGCAAAGTTTTCCTGTCTTATGATACTCTCCTTTAACTAATTAGTGGATCTTCCTCATTATACTTGAGTTTACTTTTATCTCACCGATCCATAGATACCGTTCCATTATTCTAATATAAAAAATCTATACTTTACCAAAAATGTAACTTATAGAATTATTTAATAATAATTAACCCCTATTTTCATATATACTTTTATTGTTTTTTAAATAAATATCGAGCTCTCATCTAAATGAGAAACAGTCTAATATGATTTCATAAATTTATAGTATAAGTGTTTTTTTTTCACAAGCATGCTACAGCGATTGCTTAAAAGACACTTAATCAAATCGAAATAAAAATCATAATTATACATGTAAAACGCTTTATTGAATGTTTATTTTTCTCACCCTCATGTTATCGGGAGTAAAACCTTTTTGTAGCCTGTTCAAGAATATAGTTAATGTGGCAAAATTGTTTCTCGAAGAAGTGGGCGATACTAATCAGAGATGTCGCTAAACGCAATACATGCATTATTGACATTTGTGGTCTCCTCACATGCGCGGCGGGCTGCGCAATTCAAAAATCGGGCTAAATGTTGTCTATCGTAAATCCATAATCGTCGCGTTGAATGAGAATGTCAGCTTTATCCAATAATATTAAAAATATGACTGAAAATGTGGCTCTCCTACGGACGACAACAGAACCGGTGCCGCGTAAAAAAAATCTAAGTGAAAAGAATATAAAGAAAAGCCCTTATGACACAGCGATTAAAGTGAAAAGTGCTATTCCTAGAAAACGGTAAGACATTTTCATATTTTAATTTCGCATGAAATAGCACAATAGTTATGTCATTTCGCACAGAATTAGGATGTAGGCGTCAATTAAGAGTGTGCCGTGTCTCGCTCCAGTTTTCTGGATATAATTAACAAAGCACACCACCGCTCTGTACGGTCTAAAAATATTCCCTTGTCATACACCTCAGTTAAATAAGAAATGTTATAGGTTTTTTAAGTCAGTCTCGACTCTCGTTCAATTCAAAGTATTCTGGATTAATCTGGAGTCTAATATTCCGTAAGCACAGTACGTAGGATAACTTGCTTTATAAAAGGAAATTCCTTATTCACTGTCTATTATGCTCATTATTTTAAATAAAAGAGCTTATTCAACGATTAATTAACTCTTTTGAATACTTTACTTGTATTACACACATTATCAAAAATACGTAAATACACGGATCAAAGAAAAAGATTAAAACAGGCGCAATCTTGGCTAGAGTTGTAGCGAATTCATTATTTATTTCGTAAATTGAGAAAATTCAAAGATGAACTACTAATGAAATAATATTATCCATATTTACAATTTTCGCAAAGAAAAACCCAACATAGCAATAATACTTCTAGTGTTAAAAATCTCTATATCAATCGTTTGTTGTCTATGGTAATCCTGAAAATTGCAATGTTATAATTAGGTTCAATTTTCCTGAATTTTCAGACATTCCTTAAAAATTAACAATATGAATCGTTTAAATACAATATAGCAGAGTTTACAAACAACTTCAATATAATAATATGGCGTGTATCATCAATTGGTTTATTTGTTTTGAAATCAATATCTAGTTGCTCTAACATTAATACTATTATATGATTATTTAATACAATAATCCTCGGCCTTCTTTTTACTTTATCGGGAAAGCAAAATAAATAAGAGAAATACTTTTAATAAAGTCTAAAAACGACTTGTACTATTCAAAAAATACTTAATTGTATTCAATTTTTTTTGAATATTATAAATTCGCTAGTAATACCCATGTCCTGGCAAGATTCTTTAGTAAAAAAAAATATTTTAATAATCCGTTTTCAAAAAGAGAATGTTGCGATTTAGTATTTATAATCACGTGCAAATATTTACGATAAGTTTCTGAGAACCTAGGAATTTACAAGGAAGTGCGTTACGGTAACTACCTGCTGATAAGTAATATCAAGTAAATGACTGATAGCAAAAGATAACATGACCCAGCCCTCGTGTGAAGTTGAACTAAGATTTTCCAAAATAAATGAATCTCAGATACACGATTAGATAAACGAAGTTTCCTTCTGAGCTTCCTAAATTCATGTTTATAAGACACTTTGTTCAACACACGAATCCGGTAATTTGACGTGATCGTCTGGTAATAACAATGTTTGGCTAATAATCAAAGGGTCGTGGATTCAATGCACACCGAGCATTATCCTATTAAATTTATAATTTTTCACATGTTGGACCTCGCCCGGAAATCTGTATATATAATATTGAAATTCCGTCCATGTCACGAACATCTGTCCATAGATGACAAAGCCGATAAATTTAATCGCGTTTCGGTTGCAGTTTGTGGATTTCCGAATATCCAATGTCACAAATAGGTCGACTACGCATTTTGCTTAGATGTCATATGGTTGTGTTATTTCACCTACCATTTAGTGAGCCCTATGCTCGTCTGTCCTCTGTCATAGACGTAGAAACAATAAACATATCTATGTATTCTTCTTTTTGTTTCAGACAAGACTTGTTAAAATGGTACGGTTGGGGCTACAAAGACTCCATGTTCAAACTGAAGGACCAAGTCGCTACTTTCACCGGGACCAGGTAAATTTAAATTTTCATCAAATTACACACCAGTGAATTGCATTCTGCTTGATCGCTCGTATTGCGAATTCTATGATGCTAATCGAGTGGAGTCGTTTGTTATATTTTTACAAACCCCTTATACGATTATATTTTATTTTTTGTTTTCATTGTTACACATATCTTATTTTTGAAAACTTTATTAATTTTTACATGTTATTGCACATGAAGGCACTATATAATTTAGAAATTACATTGCGTGATAGGTGCATATATCAATAAGTTGAAAAAATTCGATGAGGTGTCGGTAGCTCAATTGGTAGAACAACAGCACAGAACGCTGACGATGCCGGTTCAAGTCCTGCCCGAGTCGAATTTTTTTCAATTTATTTTCGATTTTTAAATTATACATATCTTATGTTGAATGCCTGCGATACAAACTACAACCTAACCATTTCGCATTGTGTATTAAATAAGTTGTTATTTAGAATGGGAGCTAGCCCCCTTTCTATAGCCTATTAAAACGAATTCTGTTAGTAATATTTTGAATTATACATGTAATGTATTTTATTTACGCAATAACTACTTATATACGTAAATAAAAACAGATGGAGAGTTTATATAGATTTATAAAAATGTTAATCATATTAAAGTATAAAGACTTAAAAAGCTATAAACAAATAAAATATTCTAGTGAGGCTAAAGCTAAAGGGAAAAGACAGCTCTTTTATCTTTCTCTATCTCTTTTATATATCTATAAGGAAGAAGCAGTTTTTAGTGTAAGATAATAATGTCAAAAGTAAGTGCAGCAAACTCAACACTATCTTAATCTTTCTCTAACATCTTCTATAATGAAGCGCAAAGAAAGACGTGTTAAATCTTTTCAAAAGTATTCCCGTATCCTTTGATAACGAAATGTCTCATTTTATTTACCTTCAGCCCTATTCGTGAACGGTCTTATTAGCACGATTATATATTTGCGCAGTTAAAAGGCACAAGGCTAGAGTGCAAACATACAGACACTTGCAGTGTTTACTGTCATCTTAAATAACAACTCAGGAATGAAATTTGTATTTCTAGGATTTATCATCCGTTTAATCTTAGAATTAATTAGCTAATTTCAAGTTGAAAACTAATTTTTTAAATACTGTCTATAGTTTACGCGAGTAGTACACATTTAAATAAAACACTTTAACGGTTTAAAACGCGATATATTAGTTAAACTTATTTGAAAATGAATTATAACTTCGGCCGCTTTAGCAGCCGTGGTCACGGGGACACTCGACGTGACCACGGCTGCTGCAAAGCATCCGAAACGTTGGGCCGAAGTTATAATTCATTTTCAAATAATTTTAA
This sequence comes from Leptosia nina, assembly GCA_963661955.1. Lineage (NCBI taxonomy): Eukaryota > Metazoa > Arthropoda > Insecta > Lepidoptera > Pieridae > Leptosia > Leptosia nina. Next base: position 7,619,203 of record CAVLEF010000009.1, on the reverse strand, counting down.
CTAATATATCGCGTTTTAAAACGTTAAAGTGTTTCATTTAAACTAATTGTTTACTTTTTGACATCAGTATAATGTATGTATGTGCGTATGTAATACACGGAAATGGCACAATATTAGAAAAGCTCAATCTTTCCGTACGTTTAAAACCTTTTTTCTACATTTTCTACGTTTTTCTCTAGCTCTCCCTCCCTATAGTCTTTTCTTTCTTGTTATGGTCCCTATGGTTGTATGGAAGAGATCACTGTTTAGCGCCACCTTTTATTTAAAAGCTAGTTCTGACATTTTTATGTATGTTAGCCATTCCTTTAGTGTTTAAAATTAATAAACTTATATAAATAAAACAATTCATTGACTGATTTTAGATATTTAATAGGCGGAAAGTCGTTACCGCACTTCGTGCAATGGGTGCGAGAAAAATTCGACGTGGACATCTCGAAACCTCCAAAGATTCCTCCAACGCCCACAGTGTATCCGGAGAGTCGGTTACCGAAAGAAGTTCGCGAGGAATTAGAAAAGGTCACTCTTGTTAGTGTCGATGGAATGGATCGGTTGATACGTGCGCATGGGCAGACTCTGAACGACATGACGCATTTGCGGAACAACTCATTCCAGAGGGTACCTGACGCTGTTATATGGCCGGAGAGTCATGAACAGGTAAACTAGAAATAAGTAATGAGACTGTAGATTATTTTGTTAGATATATGTTTCACGCAATATACTAGAAAAAACAACCTATTTGCTAATAGAGGAAATATTAAAAGGTATTTTTTACGATAATAATTTCAGGTCCAACAAATCGTGAATTGCGCCACAAAGTACAAATTCGTGCTTATACCTTTTGGTGGTGGGACGTCTGTGTCTGGCTCTATCACTTGTCCAGCTCATGAAACACGACCTATAGTCGCTTTGGACACGAGTGATATGAACTCTATATTGTGGCTAGATAGAGAACAGCTGTTGGCTAGGGTTCAGGTACCATATTACTTTTTCTTTGAACTCCTCATTACTTCTTTTAAATGGTTCGTCTGACATTAAAATTGCGATGCATTTATTCAGTTATGTTAAAAATATAGAGAAGAAAAAATAAGTTTAAAGAGAAATAAATAAGAAATATTGTTATATTCAATTACCATGTGAAGTCTGTATCATAGCTGCTGAAAAGCATCCGAAATTGTATCAAGTTAAATACTGGCTGTAGTTTATGCGAGTAGTACACATTTAAATAAAACACTTCAACGGTTTAAAATTACTTAAACTAATATATATCGCGTTTTAAAGCGTTAAAGTAGTTTTATTTAAATGTAATAAGTCAATTGATAAATTTCGCTTTTTAAACCCTTAAAACACGTTCTATTTGAATGTCGCGTAAACTACAGACGATACGGAAAAGTTATTTCTTATTACTAACCTCAAATTGTAAATAAGTTTTACAAGTACCTTCGCTAGGTAACTTACCCGAACCAAGCATAAATTATATTTATATTGTTTACGTCTTAAGTCGATTGTCGCAGGCCGGGATAGTGGGCCAGGATCTGGAACGTGAAATGCGCGCAAGAGGATTTACAGTCGGTCACGAACCTGACTCTTACGAGTTCTCAACTCTGGGAGGCTGGGTGGCGACTAGAGCATCTGGTATGAAGAAAAACACATATGGAAATATTGAGGATCTTATAGTTCAAACTAAGGTAAAGTTTAAAACGACGTTTAATTTAGTGCAAGAGTTGTATTTATGGTTTAGCTACATGACTCACTAGGCGGGATGTCGAAAAAGATGGCAGTCGCAAATACAACAAAAAGGTTATATTCATTGGTTAAACCATAAATAAATTATTTCTTTGTACTTTTGTCGTCTAAAAATACCACATGCTTATTTTTTCCTCACTTGCCTAACGAGAAATTTTGAGAAAAAATCAAAGTAGGTTATACAAATTACGACTTCCTTGAAGTTTTTTTTTTATAATATAGTAGATTGAATGAATTTTGGCATCAATTTTCGAATATAATTCCATAATAATAAAATGGCCGATCTAAATATATATCTTACTTTATTAGTCAAAATTTAATTTAGGGAATTTACGACATTTTTTTAACAATAGAGGAGGACAGAAAAGCACGAAGCTCACTTGATGGTAGGTGATACCCTAGCCTATAGCATTTAAACACGATGCGTTGTCGACCTATTTTGGCTTTGGATATTCGGAAATCCAATACTGAAACCGAAACGCGATTAAGCTTCACGGCTTTTTCCTGAATTCCTACCACCCATTTAATATCCAGAATTCCAGACGAAATACAACATGCTCCAGAAAATTATACATTCAAAAATTTTAAACCGGGTTCAAACTCACGACCTGTTGATTATTAGCCATATATTGCTACCACAAGGTCAAAATACTGTGACTACATTTGAATAAAACACTTGAACGGTTTAAAACGCGATATATAAGTTAAACCTATTTGAAAATGATCTTTAACTTCGGCCCGACGTTAAAAATCATTTTCAATCGCGTTTTAAACCGTTCAAGTGACTACGTTATAAAGTCCAATGTCATAATCTTATATACAGGTGGTAACACCAAAAGGGGTGATAGAGAAAAGTTGTTGCGTTCCGCGTATGTCATGCGGACCTGACTGGGAACACATCGTAATGGGCTCCGAAGGATGCCTCGGCGTGGTGACGGAGGTAATTTACTGAAGGATATTTATAGATCTTTACTAATATATCAAGCTGAAGGGTTGTTTGCACGTGCTACTCTTAGCAACTTTAAATTTGGTTCGAATTGGAAAATATTGGTTAGATCATTTATCGAGGAAGGCATTAAGCTATAAAACATGACTACCACGCGATGCGACTAATAGAAGCGAAGAAACAGCGGGAAATGTAAAAAGAACGGGGGAAATTATTGAATTTTGTGGGTTTCCGATGTGTACACTGAGAAAACGGTTTAAGATACCCAAAAAATATGTTAGACAGAATTCTTTAAATGATCTAAAAAATGTCAGCAACACAATATGTCTATATTTAAAGATTAACTTACAAAAACGCCGGGACGCGACGGACGTCGTGCGCAACTGCTTAAATTAATAAAGATCTCCTCTACATCAAAAACCAATTGGGATAACCCAAAATAACTATTCTACGCAGACGAAGTCGCTGACATAGCTTGTATTCAATAAACTTTCGCAAGCTTCGTACAAGGTGTATACGATTGACCTTTAATCTTTTGACTCAGGTTACATTAAAGATTCGTCCTCTCCCGTCGATAGTCCGCTATGGGTCATTGGTGTTCCCGGATTGGGAGAGCGGATTCCACTTCGAGAGAGAAGTAGCCAGGCAGAGGCTTCAGCCATCAAGTATACGACTTATGGACAATGAACAAGTATGTCTATATTATTTTACTACTTTTTCTTGACATCTCCTGATGACGTCATCAACTCGTGTTTACATAATGACGAAGTAAGAGAGATTTCTCACGGGACCAAAGAAAAAATATTTATTAGTTTGAATTTTTTTATTACCTACTATGAAATACTTCAATTAAACGATATGAACTATTGATTTAAACCTTAATCTTTCAGTTCAGATTCGGACATGCCCTCAAAATGGAAACGTCCTGGGGCGGTGTGCTCCTCGACGGTCTAAAGAAGCTGTACATTACAAAAATCAAGGGTTTCGATCCGTTAAAATTGTGCGTAGTCACACTGTTGATGGAAGGGAATCTGGAACAAGTGACGGAAAGGGAAACTCAACTGAACAACATCGCAGCGAGGTTTGGGGGTATTCCTGGTGGCGCGAAGAATGGCGAAATCGGATATACTCTTACTTTTGTCATAGCTTACATTAGAGTAAGTTTATTCTTGTCTGTAATTTTAGTATTGTTACTTATTTAGTTTTAGGCCCTCTTAAATGTACTTATAGTGTATTTTTTTCTAACTTGGCATTTTTGGTAAACAAGCACACAATTTGCAAGAAATCTTGATTTTCTCGAAAGGTTTACATCGATGCACACTTAAACACTTTGCGACACTAGATTGTATATTAAACTAATGAACTACCACAACTTCATTTAGTAAAAGCCACAATGTTATGCTAAAATTATTAGATATCTTAAATATGAACTTGCGCAAAGCGACAGATTAAAATTTGTTTAATTTGACATTTAGACACTGAATATGGAGGTCTGGGTTGAGGATATTTCCATTTTACCACATTTACCCATTCTCTATGGTTTGAAATCGGTCATATTTGTTGTAGTTTTTTGCCATGTTAGAAAAAATAAACTATACGTATATGTCTTGAAAGTTTTTCTTTAAGTATGAGATAATTCTTTTGGGTTAAAAGTATTGTAATATTAACAGACTCACAGGCTTGTTAAAATAAGGTTAGATTACAAAATAACTTTCTTACATCATCAAGATTGTGTTTTGCATGTAAAGGTATACGCATATTTGACAGGATTTGGCTCTAGAGTACAATATTGTGGCTGAATCATTCGAGACGTCCGTGCCCTGGGAGAGAACGCTAACATTATGTAGAAACACAAAACGGCGCGTTATTACCGAATGCCGTAAGAGGAACGTAACACACTACCTTATATCATGCCGACTCACTCAAACGTAAGTTTACGAGAAAAGACAGATGCAAGTTAACCTTCATACACTGGAATTAAAACCAATTTGATTTTAGGTACGACGCCGGATGTTGTATATACTTCTACTTCGGGTTCAATAGCGCGGGATGCGCAGACGCATTGCGGACCTACGAGGAGATAGAAGAGGCCGCTAGAGACGAGATAATCGCGTGTGGAGGTTAATTTTATTGTAGTAGTAGTAAGAGGGCCGCCATGATCGTAGCTTCATTGTTAAATGAGGGTCTTGACGTCGGAGACGTCATGGGTTCGACAACCGGAGAACAATAGATGTTTGAGCTATGTGAAAATGTCTAAATTTATAAGTAAAATAGATCAGTGAAGCAAACCCAGAAAATATTTCGCCCTGTCCCTACAGGGAGAAAGGGAATTTTAGTATTGCCTTAGTTTTCGCGAGTAATACACATTTGATAAAAACAATTGAAATAGTTTAAAACGTGACTATGTCTGCTGCAAAGCATACGAAATGTTGGGTTTAGGACTTTTATTCGAATGCGGGGGGTACTCTTAGGTGGGCAGAGCACATAAGTGTGATAAAGTTGGCTATAAATAAAATTAAACAAATTTGACACATATATTATGTAGGTAATTTAAGCTTCTGTACGTGTACATTATAAAACCAAGTCTCATTTTAGCTTTCTTGTATTGCAGGTTCCATATCACACCACCATGGTGTTGGCAAACTTCGAAAGAAATGGTACACACAAACCGTCAGCGAAACTGGTCGACGGCTGCTGTTTGCTGCTAAGCAAGCTTTAGACCCAGACAATATATTTGCATTAGCCAATATGGAGCTTGACCGAGGTCTCGTCAGCAAGTTGTAGACTTTTAGAGTAAGACTGATAACAGTAATTACAAATTGTACCTAAAGGCGAAAAAGACTTATTTAAGATGTTCTCTGTGCTTAGGGCCTTAAGAAATTGTCCTTTCTGTGAAAGTATCAAATTATTAACAACGAAAGAATATAGAAAAGTTTTGTACCAAATTTTTTATCTCAAATTCATAAGAGTTATTATTCAACACTGTTTTTTATTGAGCGAACCAAATAGAAAATGTTTCTATGTTTTAATAAGTGTTTTAAGTTATAGTTACCGCATGCCTTCGCTAGAACTAAGCATTTACTAATTATTGTTAAAAATATTTATTATTTGTGTAAATTGTTTGTTAATACATTCCATATTTGGTTAAGGTTAATTTATCCTTCATTTGTGTGTAATAAAAAATACTTTTTGGTTTTATTTGCCTCTTAAATTTCCTAAAGAGATCCTTAAAAATGTAATTAGATTTACAATGATAACGTTATCATTAGAAAAAAAATCAAGTTGAGTTATATTTTCTTAGAATTCAGTAAAAATTATATCTATCTTTATCTGTATACAGTCGAAAAGCAATCATTAATAAATTGTCTTTTATTCCTAGAAATTAATTTAATTTTTTTTATTATCTTACAAAACACACATATTGAAAAAGAAAAATAATTACCATAACATTTTTTGTTACAGAAACGTCATCAGCGCCACCTTGGAATACAGATTCCAAACAGTGTTTTCCAAATGCGACAAGAGATGTAGGTATAAGCGAGATTAGTTGATTTGATATTGTTCTTTAAATCACAGTCGCAGACTTTTAAATCTTCATTTTAATTTCATTTCATTATTTTAAATTTCAAATAAAAGAATATCCATTTAACCATAATACAATTATGGTACTGGACTGTAGATGACAGTAGGCTTTAGCCCAATTTAATACACTATCTTAAAAAAAAGAAAGATTTCCAGTTGTCAATACCAGATGGCGCACCTTTGCGTCAACATTCAAGTTTTATCACCATGGCGAAAGCGATGTCAGTCTTTTAATAAGTTTCGGTTGTTATCGTAAAGTACTGTAAAGTGTTGTTTTAGACAGTGAAAAGATTCAATGTTAAGTAATCACACGTTACATTCAGTTATAAAGTGCTCAAGTTCTCCCTCAAAAGTTAAAAGTTTTGTGAGAAAGTTATAAAAGTCACTCGAGAATTCAGGTGTCAATGAGGTAAGGTACAGAAACAGTGTATTTCAAGAATTCTTCTTTTGAACTGGATTCATGTCTAAAAGTACTAAATTTTTCTACGTAAGATCGTTATAATTAGCCAGAAGAACGCATTTTTGCTTATGTGTACGTGTTTCTCTAAGTTTCATAACATTAGGTTAGGGTTAGGTCTATAGGTATACATAATACAATGTAAACACAATAACAATCTTGCATGTGTTTACTATTATTTACCAATATTATTTAACACCTAATTATAACTAGCCATCAAGTACATTGGTAGGAAACTGTATGAATATACTTTTATTCTAATAATATAAAATCAAAATATTTACCATATTGTCTGAGGTCAAACAATATTAATGGCAGTTCAAATGTTAGCTTAATACTTATATGATGATTTCTATTCTGACTTATTTAACACTGCATATATTTATTCAAAATCACTAAAAACAATACTTAATTATAAAAATAGAATAACTTTAATAGAGGAGTGACGGTATGGGGTAGTATTAGACTTTATATTTCAACTGTTTTGTATAAACAATACAATATTTTGGTGTCAGGTGTTCAAAGAATGTTAAAAATGGTTTTCTTAATTTTCACTGTTTGTTACTGCCAAACTCTTAAGATAATTACAAGAAATGACATTATAATTTTAGAAATGTAAAATGTCACTTGCAAATCGTTGATATTATATATAATTTGTGTATATTTTCCTATATTACATGTTAAAATCAGTAGACAATAGAGTAAGACCTGTTATTAATCAAAAATATACATCCCGAGCACACAATCGGTTCCCTGTTTATCCAACTCATGCTACTTATTACATGACGCATGAAATAAATCACTATTTAAATAAATAATAGTCATAGAAACCAACATTTCTTTATAAGTACAAAAAATAGTACAATATCATTATGAAATATAATTACAAGCGTGCCCTCTGAAACAAAATAACAAATGAATATTTCCAACAAAGAGAGAGGATTTGCGATCAATCCCTCTTTATAGGTATCTTTTTGTAAAAAAGAGGTTTGCAACAATCAATTCCCTTTGTGCGCGACATCAATGGGAGCGGCTTGTGTACCTATCCTTTGATCTCGCCGCCCTCAGAAGATGCGACACTGCGCTAATGCTGCCCGCCCGACGCAGAACGGCCTAACCGCCTCGTTCGAGTCGGTCCTCAGTTTTACACAAATAGAATATTATACACATTTTTATTATAAATTCATGTAAATTAATGATGTGGGTTAAATTGTGTAGTAAAAATTAACTTTTTTTCGATTAAGCTTTTAACGACAGACGAGTATGAACCTGGGGCAAGCGGCCAGCGCTGGGAAAAAGCGCGTATATATTTATATAAAATAAATTTTTTACCTTGAAAAAAAATTAACATATAAAAACTTTTTATTGCACATTATAAATTGAAAAAAAAAATACGCTATGGATGCCGGTTTTCAAGTCGTGTCGTACATTTTTTAAATTTATAAACGATTTTAATTTAGAATTAACATAATGAAATTTGTTTTAACCACGTTTATAATGAGTAGATATCATACTTAATTAATCATAATGTAATAGTATTTCAATAGTAACAGGGATGCCGTTCGTTTTCGTCGATCGATGTCATCGATGAGTATTTTGATTATTTTTACTGACTTGCTTGCTTCACTCGATGGAAGGTGAAATAGTCCCCAGTCTTATAACATCTGAACAAGATGGGCCTATGTCGATTTATTTTAGCTTTTGACATTCGAAAGTCGATAGGCCGAAACTGAAACGCCATTAACCTCACAGCATTTCCATCTGTGGAAGGTAGTTCGTGGCCAGGATGACACTTCGATATTTATACCAGCCATTTAATATCCAGATTGTAAACCATCTTCAACATAAACATGTTTCAGAAAAAATAATAATTGATGTTATAATACAACCAGTTCATTAATTATTGTATATATTTATTTATTAACTTACTTTACTACCCAGTTTGAAGTCGAATTAAATTGATTACAAAGAAATAACTTAGGGCTAAACTTCATCTAACGACGCGTCTACAGATAAGCGTCACATTATAGATTGTAATAAAAAGCATTACTTGAAACACGAATATAACATACAAGATACAAAAATACTGACATAATATGTTAAGCTAGGACGTTTGAACAATGGTAAAGTCGCATTGCAAAGGGGTCGCCAGTGATCACAGAGGACTGAGGAGGTCCCTTTGTCGCAAGTGCAGCTTACTGCTGGAGCTAGCACAAAGGAAAATCATAAGAAGTGGAGATTAGGTGCTATGCAATCAAACACCACGTATGGTAATAGACAGGCTTGGGCTTCGCTTTACTGCCAACTGAAAATACGGTTTAGAAATTTGTTAATGTTTATTTATTTAATAATTATAACCTCCAATTTGTGGTTGTGTTTAAAATCCCGTTTCCCCCCCTTGGGGCACGGGGCGAACACATTTCTGTGTCCGTTTCACTGATCCATTCTTTAACAGGCAAGTAGTTGATCAGACTTCTGTGCCTTGCCTGACCGAAACAATTTTTTGTTTCCCTGGGATTCGAACCCAGGACCTCTCGCGCTTAACGCAATGCAAGGCAACACGTTTAACCATTTGGCTACAGAGGCGGTCAACCTCCAATTAGTCATTTCATATAATAAGCACACGTCGTAAATTTCTTCAAATCTAAAATTGATCTTAAAATTCTATTAGCCGACTAAATTCTCTAAGACTTACCGGGTTAAATTGTTATGTAAATAAGTTTGTAGTAGTGGTCTCGTGCGTTCGTATCCATCTGTTATTAGATTTGGTTTTTTGTTTTACTATGGCGAAACTGTTCGATGTAATGTAAATGTGTAAATGTAAATTGATTACGACTATTGAAAGTGATGAAAAGTAAAAAATTAAGTGTTATATAATCTTAGGTTACTCCTACATTCTACTGCCCTAATCACTATCTAGACCCATCACCAATAACGTTCAGGTCATAAAAAAAATTCAAAGCAAAGGATCATGTTTTCATAATACTTTCTTTTACTGATGGTGTGAATGCCCAATGCACGCCCACGTCGTGCGTGGGGTGTGTGGTAAATCGTATAGCCGACCAGAACCGCTAAACACACCATCAGCCCTCTACGGTGCTTTAAGGGAGCCCTGGGAACACGTTTATACGACTCCAAAGCTCGAAGGGTTAGGGGACGTCCTAACGATTCTTTATAAGTTTATAAAATAATTCCATTTTATCCCAACCTCCTCTTCATTTTATCAAATACCGTATTGCTGTCTTCTTCGTAAATCTTAAAAGATCAAACTCTTTTTCCTACTCTCTTATACGAATAAAACTCGCTTCAATTGCAGTTCAATTCGCTAATACTAAAGTTATCTCCAGATGCGGGCTCTCTGTAATTCATCTTCGACTCTTTTTGTCAACACAAACACAAACTTTTGCCAATATCTTAGATATCAGTTACATAATATGGGACGTAGGTATATATAACATTGTATAGCTAACTCTAGAACATCTCCGATGGATTTAGTAAGCGATTTTTAACCTTACGCCCTACATCTTAAGTTTTTATCGATACACTTTAGAATACGTTCTTCTGATACGATATTTTGAACTCTTTATATTGCAAGTCAAGAGTATATTTTTCCTTATGAAAATTTGTAAGGCTCGAGTTGGAAAAGTTTTTTAAGAAATACGGGCGATCTTGTAGGGTTTCAAAAAATTATCATCCATTTCAGTGTATTTGATATGCAAAGATCGCAAGACATATATATCTTATATTTCGACGGGCTCGTTGGTCTAATAGTAGCAATATATGGCTAACAATCAACTGGCCGTGGGTTCCCCACTGGGGTCCAAATTTTTCAGAAACAACGCACTTCGTTTGGAAAACGGGATATAAATGGGTGGAATATCGAAATTCCGACCGGTCACGAACCATCATCCATAAATAAAAACGCCGTGAAGTTTCGATTTCAGTCTGTGGATTTCCGAATATCCAAAACAAAAAAAGGTCTCCTCTAAAATACATACCGTGTGTAAATTAGGTACGTATGCTATTCAACTGTACTATTCTCAGGAAAGGTTTTACTTTGAGGACGAGACTAGTTGATTATTGCCTACAATATGATGCTGATCGCCTTTAAATCGTAAACTTTGCATATTAATAAACATTTTATTTACATCGTGTCGCACTTACAATTATCGTCCACTTCAATTATCTTGTCCCCTAGCATCGAATCAATGTGCAGGAACAATTAATGAAATAAAGTCGATTGCATTCAGTTGCGACGTCCAACGACGTGGGTCGAATTGCTACAACAATTAGGAACCACCTGGCCCGTTGCTAATCGACCGATAGAATTAAATGAACGGCTCGTTCTAATTGGCCGGTAAGACAAAGGAGCAAACAGTCGCCTTTGACGACGTCTAGTGACACTCGAGGCGTAGGTCGGCATTCCGCCTATATTGCTTTTGCTCATTCCAAATATCGAATTGATAGACGAACGGACGGCCACTGCAGCGTGAACCCGCATCAAAATATGGCACACGGGACTCGGCACGTCAGTTTCATAATTAGCAATTAAATTAAATATTTGAAAACTTTATGCTGCACATCTGCACATGATATAAATTTAAAATCGAAAATAAATGAGAAGAATAGTGAAGAAGATAAAGCCACGGTGACCCGATAGCTCTATTGGTAAGAGCAACAGCACAAAACGCCGATCTTTAATTTAAGAGAAAAACCATCTTAATTAATACGTAAGCAGTGACTATTCTACAATGTGTAATCTAGCTATTAGATAATTATTCTATAAAAATTAACTCAATAAAATTTGGTAATTCTTTACATCCTTGTCCACAAAGTTGTGCGAGGAATACAACGTCGATTTAAAAAGGGAGATCTTTAAGATAGAAGCGATCAGTACCATACATTACATATTTAGGAGAGTATTTTATTTTTTACTGATGGTGTAAATGCCTAATGTACGCCAACGTCGGGCAATATTCTCGTGGGAAGTGTGGTGGGTGGTTTTTCATAGCTGAAGACCAGACGAATAGTTTGTCATTGGCAGCAGTTGGCTGAAGCTTTTACTCGTCGCTCGAGTGTGTCGTTACTCGTTACGTGGTCTCGGAGAGCGCGATAACGAGCCTCTACACGACTACATGCCGCTAGGCGCAGCCCTGTCTGATGTCATTATTTCGTATTGAAAATCTGTTACATTCCTATATAATTATAATCAGCATATCTACACTGATATTGTAAAGCTCGAGAGTTAAGAGGAACTGTTGGTTCGAATTAATATTTATCGAAAGAACGAATCATCTATAAATGATAAAAAAACATGTCCACGACAGTATATGTGTATCTTTTAAGATATACTTGCTAGTGACGGGATGCGGACGCCGTCGTGGGTAACAGCTATAATTTACAAAGATGAGGTTTGCAATGTCAAATTTTGATGCCCAAAAAAATAACGCGGACGAAGTCGCGGGTACTGCTAGTAATAATATAAGCGAGGTAATATAGTTATATTACCGACAACAGATATCACGCTAATTATAGTACATCCAATATTATATGATGTTGTAATTATGGATTTAATATTATGTCAAAGAAAAGTTAAAGTAATATGTTTTATATGATTAAAGGTTATTAATTAGTAGTTAGCAAAACAATCAAGATAGATTCTCGAGATTTTTTTTTGCATTTTATCAAACCCCTACTGATTTTATTACTCATAATATGTTTGAATACATTTCTGGTTCCCTCCTTATATTGTGTCTTAAAATCCTTTGATATTTTTTAATTACGTCATTCCTATTAATCAGGACGATATTCCGAGTTTTACCTGTCAAACGTTTTATCTTTATCGAAAACAGTAGTGACAAAAACCTTTTGAATCGCTGCCCGGTGACCGGGTGCCGGTAGCGCGGTGGCTGCCCTAATGTAGATCCATTGATTAACTGCCTTTATGGCTGTTAAGGCTCATTTACGATATCGTCCGCTGATAGTTTGATTGTAGTTTTTGTAATTGGTACATTATTTTTGTAGCAAAGTAATAATAGATGAAAAAGCTCATGTGTACCACGGTTTACACCTTTTACTCTTCAGACTTGTCAAAGAATATCAGAGTCGCTGAAACCCCAACATGCTACCGACTTCTTTACTTACATGTTAATGTCTTTTAGAGATTTCCTTGTACTATTGTTTTTGTTCTAATTAAAAAATATACAAGTAACAGTAATTTGAATTTATGATTACTGATATTGTTTAAATATTGCATAAACGTGACATTTACTTACAATAATATATTTTTAAATTTGTATAGAAAATGTTTACTTAAGTAATACATGTAGCAATAAACAAGAACGAGGAGACACAACGATAAAATAAAATCCTCATACAAAATAATTAAATGAAGTCATAACGAAGTGGTGAAATTGAAACGTATCTACTATCTGTTCTGTGAACGCCGGCTTATAGGGGGTGTGGGAGTCGGCACGGTCAAAGAGTCCTTTGATGTTTGCCGCCGGCTTAATGCACCGCCCGCGGCCCCGCTCCGCTCATCATTAGCAATTTCCCCATAATTTGTTATCTTTACCGCTATTTATTTGTACAATTTCACGCCAGAAATGTTCACACCTCGCCTTCAGCTTTTGAGGTTGGCTTTGGAGTGTCTAAAGGACGAGACACGGATCTTGTATCCTATTCCAAGATGTGAGATTTTAGATCTATGAGTGGTTAATTTAATTTTAAGCAAATCTTTGTTTTACCATTAATTATCATATTTACGATCGATAGATTTTTCGATGCGAATTGTTCAAAACAACACTTTTGTTAGTGTTTTGCCCTAACTGTTTCATTTGTAAGATGAGAGGTTAGTCATTTGGTAACTTTACTTTTGGCATACTTAAAAATTATAATTATCAATGTCTGTTACAAACACTATTCTCCATTTCTTTAACTCTAAAAATTAATTATATTACTTATAATAATAAAAAATGGACAACTGGTAGGTACTAACTATAGAATTGCCAATGCTTATGTCCATTCAGAGGAAGGGTTAAGGGCTTTGCAATAAGGAAGTAAATAATTGTTATAAAACTGCTTAAGTCATCTTTACTGTATATGATTTTTAACCTTTCCATTTGACTTTATTATATAATTCAGTTAGTGCTATATACACACATGTGTATACTATTTGTCGCGATACAGGCGATGAATGAACAAAGCAAGATCAATGAGGGCTCGCGAAAGGCGTGAAGCGTCTCGTTGGGATCAAAGGCGCTCAGTGACTCGCCGCACCCACTTAGGGCTGCCACCTAAAAGAATGTTTCACTGTTATGTAACTTTTGTCTACCAAGACAACAGTTTTTAACGCAATTGGGTTCAGTACATACGTAGTGTTACGTCACGTTTTTTGACTTAATCTAAGTTTGTAGAATCCGCGACATTAATAGTTTCATATTAAGTGGATAACTAAGAAAGTCGTTTTTATATGATCTATTATTTACGTACTGCGTTAAAGTGATATAAAAAACAGTCGTCCTTATTTTTATCTTTATACTGATCATGTTTCATCATATAATTATAATATACAACGTCTGATGTTTTTGTGTCTAGGCATGCTATTTTTTGAAAACGGCGGTTTAAATTATTTTTGTCAGCATCGCCAACCCTGGCGGAAGAGTAGGCGCTGTCATTGAAATCGCACTTTGGCACGTATGCAAAGCATAATGGCTCTATCACACCCGCTGCTGTTTAGACAATAAAAATATAAAGTTCACAGGTCGTTGAACAGATGGAGTATACGGTGGCGAGCTCTTATGCTACACAAGAGGTTACTTTCGGCGCGTTTGACGAACACCTTGTAATTACACATAACGTCTAGGGTCCGATAGAAACAGCTTACAGTAACTTTTCATAGAGTTGGTGTGAAGAATTGATGTAAGATATTTTTTTAAATTTTTTACCTATGTTGGTACTGGTTTTACTTTTATTTATCTGTTCGAAGTTTTAACATTAAATAATAAGAAATAACCCAATACACTTTTTATGAAAGCAAATTAACAATTTAAAAGAGTAAAAAATGATTTTAGGCTCCTTTGAAAGTACAACCGACCATAATATTATCGCGACCCATAATTTAGACCTCTGGAAACTTACAGCAAATACTGCGTCAATAGCTACATTAAGATCGTAAACAGCGAGCTAGAGACTTGACCTAGAGACTTTTAAATGTAAATTTAGTCTCGTCAAAGACAATCACAAGTTGAATCAGTGCCGGATGACATAGACAAAGAGACGAAGATAATTATAGTAACATGCTCGAGGATGTTTATATTCTCCAATCTTGGCGTATTATACATTAAGTAGAATGAAAGCAATTTGATATTACTCTAATTTCAAGTGCAGTAATTTTCATATTTCATCTGATTATGCGACATTTCCCAATAACGAATCCATATTTATTATCTATCATATTTTTGTGTTCTATTTTGTCGATGGCTTTGTAAGAATAATATATTAATCAAAGAGAACGTTGTCTTTTATATGTTTTTATTATCTGTGCACTGTGAATGAATCGACAAGTGTAGTAATGCAGAGGTAGGCTCTCGGCTTCGGTAGTGTCAAAGGCTTGCGCGGTTAGATGATAACGATTGCGGGCGTTTGTGCGGTGTTCACACTATTCTATACTCTACGTCGCATTTGTTGCTTGTCTTTGTCACATTTGCCTTTTCGATGAAACTATGTTTATCTGTGGTATGCTAATGTCTCGCTGACAGAGTGACGATGATATATCATTTAGTTGTACCTGTTAATTTTGTTTTTCAATAATGTATCTGATGTAGAGATGATCGTTATAAGAGTAACACAACGTCCCGCTGTGTATTAAGGTATTTTCTAAATTTTGGTAATATTATCTTGGTACATATACACTAATAGATCCCTTTTTATTGTATGTACAATACTATTCACTACCGCGATCCGCACAATTACATATACAAATTATAACCAAGTATAAAAATAAGATATAGCAATTAAATTCTAAGGCATTTGTATTAAACTTCAACTGAAGCATACGATTACCATTTTTTGTTTAGCAAGAATATCCTTATGGAGCGGTGCCTTAAACATGTATATATATATATTTTTATATATATATATATATATATATATATATATTTAACTTATAAAATTCTAATTACGTACATAAATGACTCATTGTCTCGTTGAAATATCGCTAAAATGTTTATTAGATTTTGAAATGAAATATTAAAAACAGGTATGACGCATTACAAAACTGAAAATCTTTAGATTTACAAGAGAAACGTATGATGTAGATCGTTGTCAAAGCTCGCCACAATATTTATTGGCGGTGCCGGCTACAAAGCGACTCCGGAAGCACTATGAAACTGTCTATGGCACAAGCGGAAGCGGATTAGAAATTTTCATTGGTATTAGTTACGATATTCATGAACTATTTAAAACCAAATCAAATCTTAGTTTAAAGAGGCTAACTAAATAATAATTTTGCTTTATTAAGTGTATCGTATGAAATGACTCCTAATGAGTCAATTCTAAAATTAACTTAGAAGCAGGTTATAGAATGGTTGAAAAATCATTTTATTTTAGTTTAGAACAAAGATTAATCGCTAATTTTAAGCTAACCTAATTTACAGAAACAATATTAAATACATACACAATTAAACTGTTTGCACTCCTTATCCATAATTAAAATTATTTTTCTGGCATTTTACTTTGGTGGCAATAAACAAACGACCTAACATATAACTGACCTACGTTTCGTACCTTATGTGTCTTTAATAGAAGGTACACAATGGGCAGGCTTAATGTTAGAATAGGGTTACCCACTTAAAAACCCCACCACGCCATCTGGGAGAAGAGAATGGTTTTTGACAGACTTTATTACTCCATAGATTAAAATTGAATTGTATAGTGCTTACTTGTACCAAGCTGTGTCTATTGTTGACTGCGTCTATCACCAGATTTCTTCTCGTATTCTTTGACGCGATCTGTTTGCCGAGATATTGGTATGAGTAAGGATACACCTCGGTCCCCGATACATTGTGTTGTATTTTCGATTCTTTAAAGGAAAGTAAATAGGATCCTATGTCTCCTACAACAAGAGCTCAAAGCACACAGCGGTTTAATATTCGTTGCAATTTGTAAATGTGTTTTTGATTATTATTTACTTGATGATGTGTTGATTCTCATTGAACTCTGTTTTACTTACCAGTGAAAGATTGTGAAATAATATGAACTTTTAGCAACATAAATGAGAAATATAAGTTTTTCTAAGATAGAAATCTCGGTGGCCCGATTGGTTTTCAAGTACGCACTTAACTAGATTATAGAACCTCTCATTAAGGCTTTGATAGCATCACTAACCCGTGATGAGTATTATTCAGAAGATAGTAGATTATATCTTAGGATCTCCTGCACGAAGTATGGAAAGTAAATCAATGTCATTAAAAACACAATGATACACGATTGGGTACATACTGTCGAACAAATATTTTTGAAGTTAACTATTTTATTTATTTGTAACTATTTGTACTTTTGCCATATAGAAGTATTTGATCGACAAAAATTTAAATACAATAAAAAAGGTACTCGTTAATCTTAAATGCTAGAAATAATTTGTCACAGACATTTTTTAAAGATTATTTAAAAAAGAGGATTACTTTTGTACATATTTTATTGTTTATATACATTTCCCACTCTTTCTTTGTTTCTACTGGTCGCAGCTTGATGTTTTATAGTGCTTCAACCAACACAAAAATAATTTTTCAATTCGAACCAGTTGTTCCTTAGATTAGCGCGTTCAAACAAACAAACAAACTCTTCAGCTCGATTTGTTAGTATAGGTATGAGAATGTATTTAATTTTATTACGAGTGTTCATAACTCTATGTGCTGGACTTGTTTATATTGGCACCTTGGTTTCACCAGCTGGACTCTCTGTAATGGAAACCAGCGGAGTTTGAACAGCTTAATACATTAGCGAGGGTCCACAAGTTGATCGTGGCTCGCTCTTTGACAATACAATTAAGTTAATTCAGTTGAGAGGCGAGTGCGGCGATTAAGGCAATTATAAACAAACCGGGACAAACTGTACCAGCGAACTCTCTTCCGCTTCATTATGTTACCTGAGTGCTCTACAAATGGATTTGGACCTATCAACCGGGATAGATGGCTTATTGCATTTTCCTAATGGGGAACTCTTGAACCGAAGCTGCGGATATCTATATCTTCCTATAAATTTCAGGATACATTGGCTACAAGTAAAAAGACGGATCATTTTCGATTATTTAAATATATAATAGTTGCCAAATTTCGACTCGTGCAGGACTTGAACAGATCGTCAGAATTTTAAAGTTGCTTCTCAAATTGAGTCTACACATTCTCAATCAATTTATATTCGTTTTTAAATTATTAACAGTGCTTCAAGATACAAAACGAATTCTTTAGTCTAAATCCGCGTTTTGGTTGCCGCTTTCGATCGTCAGTGGATTTCCGTTTGTCTAAAATAACAACAATGCATCTTGTTTCCTATAAACAAGATGCGTCGTCGACCTATTTCACCTTCTATCAATTGCTTATCTCTCCTGCTCTATAATACTAAAGTACCAATTTTCTTGACTTTCCTTTTTGTATTTCTCGTTCACAGTATACTTTCAATTGTCTCCAAGATATAAACAAACGCCCTATATTCCACGTAGTGCAGTAGACAGTAATTCAAGACCTGTATCGAATAAAAGAAAATTAATAAAAGCGATGAGTCTTTTGTCTATGCTCCACAATCAGTTCTTTGTGTTGAGATTCTGTTAGATCT
Source organism: Leptosia nina (assembly GCA_963661955.1). Lineage (NCBI taxonomy): Eukaryota > Metazoa > Arthropoda > Insecta > Lepidoptera > Pieridae > Leptosia > Leptosia nina. The sequence goes on along the minus strand of CAVLEF010000009.1, from coordinate 7,600,643 downwards.
CCGATATCACCAATTTTCGCGGAACTTAGGGCTGTCATTGGAGATAGGATGACAGATCGTTCATTTATATCGCATTTAGGTATATGAGAACTAAGAACGATAAGAGTGGGTAAGATAGAGCTTAGAGCGATATCTTATTTCATTTTGTTTGTAAATTGACACAGAAACTGTTCATTTGAAAGTAATAACTTAAACTAAGCTGAATAAGTCACACATACTTGCGTAACGCATTACGTAACGAAGAGATTCATAAAAGTTGTTATCACTTCAAAATATTGGTATTAATGTATGTTCGAATATTCTTAATGCACAAGTGTTAAGATTAAAATTATATAAGACGAGAGGTCACAGCGAGAGGTGCATGTACCTTATAGGTCGAAAAAATTCGACGATAACGTGTAGGACACGGTAGCTCAATTGGTTAGTGCACGGAACGCTGTGGATGACGGTTTGAGGTCCGCCCGTGTCGTAATTTTTTTCAATCGATTTTTAATTTATTTAAAGCCATCATGTGCAATAAAATGTAAAAAAAATATTTAAATGAAGCACTTTAACGATTTAAAACGCCAATATATTAGTTAAACGTAATTTTAAAATATTTTAAACACGTTCCTCGTGACCACTGCTGAAAAGCATACGACACGTCGACCCGTAGTTAAAATAATTTGTAAATAAGTTTAACTGGTACATTTCGATTTTTAAACCGTTGAAATTGTATTATTTTAATGTGTAATTGCGTAAACTACAGATAATATGTGAAAAATATTATTATAATATTTTCAAATGAATATAATTTCTTATCCCATAGAATTCACACATAACAATCACAAATTCTGTTATTTCAACCCTGACGCTGTTGTTTCATCCGCCTCAAAGGAGAATTTATTATTTAAAGCGAAAGTTATTGAGTTTCGCTAAGGTTAAGTGAGCCTTTTGACTTGCTTCTATGAAGTGAGGTAAGGACTGAGGTGTCGGGTTCCTCTTATATGATCACTCCCGTCGTCTGCAAATTACCTGCATATTGTATTACCTTTGAAGATATACTTCGATTCCCTTTGTGATCATTCTATTAGCTCCCAAATATTCATAGTGGCCTTGTACGTGTATACCCGAAGTTGTAATGATCGACTTTTGACGGATTAAAACGTGTAATATCAGCTATATTCAACAACGTGGCCAAATTTGCTAAGCCATCGAAAGCCATAGTTAAGATTAACTTATATAATTTGTGTTTATAACTGTTTTATTGAAATATGTATTACTAGAAAACTCACAACTTAAAGTTTTTATCTATACTAATATTATAAAGCTGAAGAGTTTGTTTGTTTGAACGCGCTAATATTTGGTTGGGGGGGGAATTTTTGAAGAATTTTTTTGGTTTAAAAACATCCCCCTGCAACCAAAAGGAGCAAATTATGAATTTTTGAAGGTGTCCCTTGCATGCGCTCTAATATACGTTCAAGGTGGCCAAAAAACACGTAAGAAAGAATGATTCCTCTTTGAATGATATAAAAAATGTCTTGTGGCGACAGTATTTATGTCTATCTTTAAAATTAACTTGCAAAAATGACAGGGCGCAAACGGCGTTGTGGGTAACGGATATAATTTATAATAATGAGGAGATGGTTTGCAAAAACATATTTTGATGCACAAAATAACTATTCTTACGCGGAGGTAGTCACGGGCACAGCTAGTTTCAAAGCCAAAATAGGGCGACAGCACATCTTGCTGGCATGTTATATGACTGAGGGCTGTTTCACCCCCCCATCATGTAAACCACATGCTTATCTCTCCTCCTCTATATTAAAAAAATAAATATAAGAAGCAGACGTGGATAGCTCTATCTTTTTATTTGCTTTCTTTAAATATTAACGGTTGGAACGAGTTTACGGAGATTGAATTCTTCAAGCAATTTAACTTGAATGCGACGAATGAAGAATACGATTCGATATATATTATTCCTCGGATGCATTATGCAGATTGCGAAGGTATCGAGGCGAGCCCGCGCCAAACCGAATTTATCACATTCGCTATTCACTCCGCGGTAACATCTGCCTAGTGCCAGCCGTCGTGGAATGGAAAAATGCGCCCACGCTCCGATAATCGGATATACTGGAAATTTTAGACAATCCAATACTAACATCGCTATAAAGTTAGGCTTAAGTCGTGTATTATTTAATGAAGAATTGTGTATGGCTTCATTTCTGTTTTATCAAACAATTTATTAAGCCAAATAGTTAATGAATTTATTTTTTACCTACGCTAGACATAAAAAACTTGATCTGTAAATAAACTAAAGCTTATGTTTCTTAAAAACTCTAAAATTTACCATTTTAACGATTTAAAACGCAAAAATATTATTTCAAAGACGTCAGAGTTATAGTTAACAATGATGTTGCTAGATGATAATAAAGATTAATTATACAACTACTTATTTAAATAAAACACTTTAACGGTTTAAAACGCGATATATTAGTTAAACTTATTTGAAAATGATTTTTAACTTCGACCCGACGTAAAAAATCATTTTCAAATGTTTAACTAATATATCGCGTTTAAACTATAGACATGTAAAGGACATATTTTTTTATACAACTACTTACTGGAGTTCTAGTAATAATCATTTTATAATATAGGAAAATTAATTAAGAATTATTGTTTTCATAGTAGGCCTGAAAATTAGAAAGCAGTGCAAAAACAAATGAAATATTAAAGTTTTCAAAGTAGGCCTATGTCCGTTTTGTTTTTCAGTTGGGCTTTTTAAATTCAGTTCGGTCTCCGTTTCAGTACGATGATTCGATCGTTCGGCATAGAATTTACTTAGCGACGCAAAGTGCACGTTCCGCCCAAATTACTATTTCAATCTGAGTTCTATCGGGCTGGGTTCCGCTTCGGGACAATTTGATGTTCCGAACATTTCTTCTTTTGCGTTTGATTGATTGCTGTTTATTGTTTTGAAATAATAGCAATGAGTGCGTAGATATCCCAATAATTTGTTGCAATTATCTAGACTACATATCTATGCATTTGAATACAGCATATATGAGGCTGCAAGAGGCAGAGTGGCCTAATAACCAAAACCATGATTTGCAAATTAAGAGGAAAATAAAAATTAGGCAAAAATGACTTTTTACTATTATTTGTGTAAGAATTATGTTAACAATTTTCGGTCACTGTAATGTAGATTAACATTTTTTGACTATAAAAATATTAATAATGCAAGTCATAAAATTACAGTTTACGTACATAGTGCACATTTAACAGTTTAAAACGCGAAATATATTGTTCCGCTGCTGCAAAAGATCTGAAACGTCGGGCCGTAGTGAAAATAAATCCCGATATAAGTTAAATAATTTCGCGATTTAAACCGTTAAAAGTGTATTATTTAAATATAAAAATATTATCAAAGCGAAGTTGAGATAGTGAATTTTTATTGTGCATGTTTAAATGAGAAATTTTATTACTTTCCAGACAGCGTAGACAACAAATACAGGCACACATTTATTTAAGCTCCGTTTCCCCGGCGAGGTTCTAAGCTTTATTTAAAAACGAAGACTGTTCTTATTACACGGAGCCTGTGATAACTCGACTAGAATCGCTATGGCCCCTTTGAGCACAAACACTTTGCTTAGCAACTAATGGCACTTACATTTGTTGCATAACAAACGCTTTGCAACGCTGCCGAGTGCCGATACCTCGCCACGTACGTGAATTCAGTTATGTTGCATATGAGTACTCCGTTAGTTTCGTTACGCCGTTTATAGTATATTTAAAATTTAAAACCTTCATCGCTCAAAGTCTCCATATAACGCTGTTATACTCGTAGCTGTATCAATCCCGCCGATACAAACGCTCTTTGACAAATCGCCGTACAAAGTTTTAATTTGACTCGCACGTTCGATAATAATAGTGCGTCAAAGGAAAGCAGAGTAATAAAACGGTGTGGAGTGTTTATCTCGCGTCGCCCATCGCAGTGTGCAAACAGCGCGGCGCGGCCTGTCCGTACCGCCCATATAGCGCCGTAGGGCTTCAAAAATACACAAAGTAACACAGTTTTTAACAGGTGATTATTATTAATACCTACTAAAACTTAGTTTTAGCACGCGGTTACCTCTCAGCGGTCAGAGGCCAGTGCGGTAATCTTAAAGAGACCCGTCAAAGTGGAGCTCGCAATTTCGAGGTCGAGGGCACAATAAAAGTGCAGGTGGACCGACGCGGCTAGAAGTCGCGCGTCAAAGGGGAGCTCGCGATACCATACAAAAGCCCTAATGAGACAAACCCGTCGCGTAATCGAGGCAACGGAAAAAGATGAGACCGGAGAGGTACGAGGCAAATTTTAATAATTGTCAAAGCGGCGGCTCCGATCAAACGACGGGCGGCGCCCCCCACCCGCTCCGACCCCGCACCTGTGACGTGTGCTCGCCGCGGCTCTCGTTAGCGCCGATCTAATGCAACTTCGAACCGCGACGTCTAATTAAACTTAAACAGAATTTCAATTTTACGACTGAAATTTTAATACGCAAAGCCGTAGTCGCGCCGCCGCAGAGGAGGCGCGTTCAAAGGCAACGGCGTACACGTTTTCGCAGATATTAAATGTGTTGACAATTTAATTTTTCATTTCCTCGAGGCGGGGGGCGGCGGGCGCGGGACGTGGCTCCTTTGACGTCGCGATATTGTCTTTGTGCGGCGCGTGGGGTGGGGCGGGCCGCGCCAAAGGAGACTTTGTCGCAATACAATGTGTATCAATAAAACTTAGGATTGGCTTTTAGTGGTTGCACTTACGCTTTGTGAGGCGGCGCTCACCCTTTGACGCCGTCCGTGTGTGGGAGCGTGCGGTGGAGACGCGCGTGTGGGTGTGTTTGAGCGGGAAGCGGGAGCTAGGAAGTGCAGGACGAGACGAATTGGCGCCGGCGAGATCGGATCGCGAATCTTAATGCGTTCTTATCAACAATTATCTCATCACCCTTCATTAATGAAATGTTTTCATCTGTTCTAATTGTACTTAATTCAATGCTCTTCGTATATTAACTAGGTAATTAAGTTTCGTACGATTTTATGACAAAAAAATAATCTTAAATCAAATACTGTCTATAGTTTACGCGAGTATTACACATTTAAATAAAACAATTTAACGGTTTAGTTAAACTAATATATCGCGTTTTAAACCAATGTATTTTTTTCAATGTATATAATGCCATCATGTGCATAACATGTACAAAATATTAAAGTTTTCAAAGAAAATAACATTTAAATAAAACATTTTAGCGGTTAAAAACTCGATACATACCGTCGCATAAACTGCAGACAGTATTTAGAAAATAACATTTTAACGAGTTAATTATTCTATAGTTACACTTTTATGCTTTTAAATATAATCCATCACGTACAACTTAATATACAAATACTAATTGCAAACGTCATAGGCTTATGGAGCGTGGTTACAAACACGAAGCTAGCAATAAACAGCGCGAGCGCTTGGCAGCGATCATTTCATACCGCATGCAACCGATTCGTTATTGGAAAACTGCTTTCCACGTTCTCATAATATATTATTACTATTTGTACTTCTCTGTGAGTGCGTTTGATGAAGGTTTTCGTCGTAAAGAGGATTTGCTGTACGACGTTCGCTATATACAACAACTCGTATGATTATTGGTATACCTAGTGGGAAGAAGAGATATTGAATTTAAGACGCATTTATTGAGATGCGAAAGTTTGAACATTTGTTTTTTATAATAGAGGAATGCGGACACACATGTGGTTCAATTGATGGAAGGTTCTACATCCCTTATTATATAATTAAAATGTGCTGTCGATATATTTTGGATTTGGAAATTGAGAAAAGTATTGTGCTTCAAGGCTTTTTCCATCAGTGGAAGTGACCCGAAAGCAATTTTGATACATAACATTACTACACACTAGTAGAACCCACTCCATGTCCAAATTGTACAATCTAAGTAGTAAGTTGGGATTTAATACTATAAGGTAAAGAAGCTCGTCAACGTTTTTTTAAATAAAGCTTTGCGTTGAAAACTGCGAAGAAGAAAAAATTCAAGCAGGAAGCAACAAATTCTACTTTCGGAGGCTGGCGATATGTCTTACTCACAACGTAGAGATTAAATTAATTAATAATATATTTTTTTTTTTAAATAATTATATGATATCATCTTTCTATGAAACTAACACTCGCATTTCTGGTAAAGGTGCAGACAATATTAAATTTTCTATTACAAATTAGTATTCTTGCTAAAAGTGTCTGTTTTTCATATACGAGTTTAAGCTACCTGCTAGATATAGTTGACACACTATTAGACTAAATTAAAAAAAAAGTCCAGTTATTATAAAACTAAAAACCTGCAACAGTTTAAAACTATTTTTAAAGACCTTTGATTGTTTTTCTTTACAAATATGTTTCTTAATTTTACTTAATTGGAGTCTTAAAACATTACGAAAAAAGTAAATACAAAATTAAGTTATAGTCTGTTTGTTTGTTGAGAGACTGCTGTTTCGAATTGAAAAATTCTTCAATTAATATCTTTCTGTGAGGACGGCTTAGGCTATAAAATATCAGGCCGCGATCAATAGAAGCGAAATGTGGAAAAAAACTGGGAAAATATTCATCAGTCTAAAACGATGTCCGTGACAGAATCTGTCCATCAATGTGAATCAATGACATGTTGTTTCCAAAAGTAAATTTCAATCTTTCTAAGTCGCGAGCATATCTACTGGTTTGATACACATTTAGGGCTGTTCTACTGTTTCAGTTTAATGAGTTTTAACAATAACTGTCGTAGTCTATGGGTTTTCTTTAAAAATAAATTAATATTGCGATTAAGACACAGGCCGCTGTACACAGTCTCCAAACGATCAAAGGGAATATTCGACCAATCCAGAATTACGCACGTGTTAAGCTCCGCCCGTTTTAAAGCCACGTGCGTCGCGCGCATGCTTCTTCGTGCACTTCTTAACAGTTTGCCCTCAGCTGTCCCAAGAGCTGGACGTCCATTTGTTGCAGGAATATAAATTTTCCCGATCCGCGAACTTCGGAATAAGTATACTGAACTTTTCTCGGCTTTAGCGAGTCGATCTAAATTCATTATAAATTACATAACTGCAGTGTTAAAAGTGTTAGTGAGTTTCTTGTGGATTCTGTTTAAAGTTTTGGATTGTGCGCTCTCGGCGGGAACGCCGCGGTCGGCAGGTATTGAAATCTGAACTTTTTCGAATCGTTTGAAGAGTTTTTGCCGAGTTTACTGCGAGGGTAACGACGGTATGAGGCATTGTTTTAGGGCCTCTAGGGCCCTCGTGTCCGTTGTTTATTTAGAATCGCCCCTTTTTGTTTTGGCTGGTGGTATTGTCGCATATTGTTTTGCGTTGCTTGCCGCGGTGCTATTGTTTCGAAAATTGGTTCTTTACAATGATTGTCTATTGAAATATTAAATAGCTGTTAGGCTTTGATTGGTCGTTGTAGAGCTTTGTGCGTTAAGTGTGCTTTAGTTTGTAGTTTGAAATCCTTATCGAAGACTTCAACGCGTCCTAATACTATCGAAAAGAATTAAATTGAATCTTATAAAAAATGGTATTTTTTTCTCTATCTCTTTTAATAGCTCTATAAAGATTTATATTTGAAATACAAATCAAAAATATATTTTTAAATTATTTCATTAAAAAAAGCTTCCATTTAAAAGTTAGAACGTTTTTATTTTAGCCTTAATGAATAGCACTATAAGAGAGGTTAATGCAAATAATTGATGGTATAAATACTAGATTTCCGAATGTCCTAATCTAATACCTAGCTCATCTCAATAAAATGATATAAGGTTTAAGACATTTATTTACGCTAGAAATACATTTTCACTTAAGCGTAAACACAATATTATACATTACATAATATTATATGCGAGTAGGTACGAATTTACAAAATATATACTTGGTTTGATATGATGGATGATATACGAAACTAATCACATTCCATTAAACTAACCGCTTGTCTGAGTATCTACTGTTCTGCCAAAAACATTCAATACATTAAAATAAAACAGTTCGACGATTTAAAACGCAACTTTTTTACAAATAAATTACAAATAACAAAGATTTTTAATTTAATTATAAATAAGTTCAACTAATATGTTTCCCCTTGTGTATCGTTAGAGTTAAGTGTTTTATTTCAATGTGAACGAATCTAAACTACAGACAACATTCAATATAGTAAACGCACCTGTAGTACGCCAGCAAACATTTTAATATTTAGTTATTTTTTAAGTACTTAATACAAAGTTTTATCATTAAATCAAAACTCATTATTATCAGTCCGTAATCTTCCTCCGTTGGACGTAGGCTTCTCCCAAAGCAAAGGCTATCTATTCAAATGTATTTAAAACTGACCAAGTTCGTCGAATTATTGTTTCTTAAACAGTCGTTTTAAGTGCACAGTATATATGATAAATACAAAATAAATCGTCTCGTACTCGTCGCATAAAGCGAAAATATTCCAGGACGGAATTAGCGAACGGGCACGTACATTTCATTTCGCTAAAGTTGAAAAATCATTGAGCAATCCGACTCCGCATAATCCCGACACATTACGTCGCTCTGAGCGCGCCCGCTTTAAGGCTTGAATAAAATATGTCATTAGCTACATTATCGTGTTACTGTCCGTCGCATTAAAAAACCTCTGAAAGCGTAATGCTAAAAGGGTGCGCAGGCGTCTTTGAGTCCGTCTCCCGCTAATTTCCAGATAACGCTAGAGACGAGGTGTCTTTGATGTGCCGGGCGCCGGCCCTCTGACTCCGGGATGAGAGCTTTCAATGAAAGGATTTTTTTCATCTCCTTTCCCTTTGTACTTAATTTAAATTTCGTTTATATCAATGCGCCGTTCCCTTTACAGTGTTTTCTCTTTTACTTTGTCGCGATTATCCACTTCAATTTGTTATGTTCGTTCGTTTTGTAATTAAACTTAGTGTTCGTAAGCTGGCTTAATTTTTTTCGTTATAAGCTACCGGAGTGGTTTCATTTTTGATTTAGTAAAAAAAAAATGTAAAAAGTAATTAAGTAAATACTGACTGTAGTTAAGCGATTAGTACACATTGAAATAAAATACTTTAACGGTTTAAAATGAGATATATATTATTTAAACTTATGACGGAGACGGGTCTCACCGTGACCACTGGCTGCTACAAAGCATCCGAACCGTTTAAATAACAGTTAAAGTTTAAATAGACTAGTGTTATTCTCTGCTTACATTAATAGATGTACTTTTTATGTTAAATGTGCGATTATTTTTAAAGTTCTAATCATATATCGCATGGGACAAGGAGCAGACACGTGTCGCTTACAAGACCAGTAGAAAAAATTATCTCTGTACTCTTCTCGACTGAAACTATTTTTGATTCCCGGGATTCTAACTTCTCTTGCTTATCGCATAGGCAACGCGTTTGAATAACTAAATACGTATATATATCTGAATAGTAGAAACGCAAACGACTGCGAGTGTTATCGCATTTATAAAATTATGGATATTATTATGAATTACACGTGAGCTTCATAAAAGCACGGAGCTAATGTGTATTTCGCAATGAGCCACTTTATTATTCAAGAGCGCTTGTTACTTTTTCAACAGCCGTCTGCTCCTGTACGCGATCCTTTGTCCCGAATGTTAAGGTTTTTATAGCTAAACTCGTGGCTGAGTTGGGATAGTTCTCGTGGCATTCAACACTGGCTAATTTATCATCGAATCAAGTGTAGTCTTTTAAATAAAACACTTTAACAGTTTTAAACGCGATATGTATTAGTTAAACTTATTTGAAAATTATTTTAACTTCGGCTCGACGTGTTGGATGCCCTCCAGCAGCCATGGTCACGGGACTGCGCGTTAAAATAATTGTCAAATTAATATATATATCGCGTTTTAATCCGTTAGTGGTTTATTTAAATGTGTACCACTCGCGTATTTAAATATTTAAGTCCTTCAATTTCTACCTTAAGAAGTGATGATATCTACGACTATTGGCTATTTCAAACTTAGAATCTCGTTCTTGTTCAAGTGAAATTCCAGCAATCACTGGAAACTTTTCAAATTAAAACCTTCGTTCATATTCTAGCTACCATGTATTTTGACGACAAAGACATCAGTCGAAGTCTTTTTAGAATTAAACATCAAAGTGTACCTCGGCCCTTTGATCTACATCATCGATATAGCCGACCTCACTAATACCGAATACGCAATATCGTATACTGACATTAATTGTAGATACAACATCAAAGCTTGACGGTTATATAAACAGAAAGTCGTTGTACTGTGAATCTAATATATATAATTAATTTACTAAGTGGAATGTAAGTCATCGACTGTGCCGAGTGCCAATTTCAATCTGTTGCTTGCGTAGATTCGGATCCGACTTTTTGCTTATAGCTTAAGCGTTTGTCGTACGCGTTATCACAACAATGGTGAAGTTTGTCGCGAAGAATCGAGACGCTCAGAGGTCCCGGTTCCGGGGGGCGGCGTAGTCACAAAGGCGGCACTTTGCGGAGTCTTTGGCTACGAGTCTCGAGAGTGTGTGACCTAACATTAATAACCTACTAATAGCTTCTCTCGTTCACTTTTAGCTACGTAAAGAGGGAGTCTTTTATGATATTAATTTTCAAAGAAAGATTCATTATACCACGCCTTTTTAGCAATTTATTTACTTTGCGAGTAATTTAAGTTCCCAACTTTAATAGTGCGCTTATAGTGGGAGACGGTTTTAATTTTTTCTCATAATGTTATTAGTGACAGTTTAATTAGCGCAGCTCTCATCGGAGCCACTTTGAGTTTGAACGTTTCAAATAGATTTTACAAGAAGCACTTTCAAAGAGAACACCCCTAATAAGTACTGAAGAGTCCTCGCACGTGTTTATCAAAGACAGCCTTTCGTTATTCACCGTCTGAATGGCCTCAAAAGAAACTCGTGTAAAACGCTCCACAAAGTGCTGTATCAAAGGGAACGGCGCAAATATCTGTTTCGTAAACTAGTAAAAACGAAGCTCTCAAAGGTACTGCGTACTCGCGGCAAATTAGGCGGAGTTAAATACGAGCGCCGCTCTCACAAATATATAACTTCAGAAGTCACTCCTCGCTCATTATTTATGTAAGGCGACGTAATCGCGGAGCGGTCTTATTTTTCACGACATCACCCGTTCGGTCCGAAGCCCGCTCGTGACCTCGCATGTGTATCTATTTAATGCTCGATTCCCATATAATTTAACTTTGCGATCAAAGGGAAATTTTGCAAAGATCCTCCCGACGGCGGCGGGTGCGAGCGAGAGGCGACTACGGCAGTTCAAATGCTAGGCCAAATTAGTCACTCTCCGTCTCTCTATCTCAAAGCCGATCCGTAGCAAAGTTTGCGCGAAGATGACATCAAAAGGAAACCACACACCGGGGTGGCGGCGCCCGTCGCCCGTCGCCCCCGGCCTCATACTCACCCGCCGTGTCTCTGCTGTCTTATTGACACGCGAGTGACAACTTGCAAGTCGCCGACCAACCTCGGCTGTTTCACGAGCTCGAGCAGCCTTTGCCAGGCTTATTTAGTTAATTAATACGGAATGCCCTATCAAGTTTCAACTCCCGCGAGGTTGATATACACTTACGGCTTAGCTGTAAGGAAACTTTAATCATGCGGCCGCGTCCCACGATGTCGATGTCTTTAATTAGATCCCAACGTTGATGGACTTTGCATTACATGGTCGTATGTTACATGTGACTATTATATATATTGTTCAGAATATTTTGTACATGAATTGTTACACTTTGTTAAATTAAATGTACCGTTAAAGAAGTTGAAAACAATCTTCGGGGTTTAATGGTTTCTCAGGTTTTTCATTTCATTCTTTAAGTTTTGTAACGTTGACTTTGCAAAAGTGAGAAGCCATAATAAACTTCTTAGCAATTTCCACGAAGAAAAAATTTTTTTTCTCAGTTGCCGATTCCGTAACAACAAAGGAACAGTTTGTTTTACATCCTGTTTTGTTCTAGATATGTAGACACTGAGCGTATGAGAACTAATTTGGTAGATGCACAACGATTTTTGACCGCCTCTGTAGCTGAATGGTTAAACGTGTTGTCTAGCATTAGGTTAAGTCTGGGAGGACCTAGAATCGGAACAATTTCAGTTGGGCAGGACACAGAAATCCGAACGAGTAGTAGCCGAGATTCCACTATATAGTACTCTGTAAATTAGCTTTAAAAATATTAAAGCTCAATTTTTTATATAAAGTGAATTTTAGAAAAATAGTTGAAAAGACCTGTCGCCACTCGATACAAACAGATTCCAGGAAACGAGATGGTTTCTACCTAGCCTTGTCCTTATTGACGCCAAAAACCTCGGTATTTTTATATATGCGGGTCCACTATGAACCATAAGGACTTGGTTACTTTACGTATTGTAAAGTAACGAATTCGTTTTTGATCCGACGGAAGCGTGTAAACTAAATCGTAAATATTAGTGCTATCAGCGCAGGTAGAATTAAAATTATGTATTTGTCTTTAGTTTACGCAATTTGTTTTACATATTATAACCACAAGATCAGCAAAAAATAAAACTCTTATCGATTTTAAACGTGGAATATATTAGTTTATTTAATTGTGACCAATCTTATTGTTGCCTTGACCATGTTAATGCATTTTAATAATACCTAATATAATAGAGCGGCCATCATATCCGGTAATAATTACTTTTATTTCACTTGTTCAAATTAGGCTGCCTATTCTAATGACATACTTATATGTTTCAACTGTAAGTGCCGCTGTTTCGCTTTCATCGTCCATTAATCACTATCCACTGTCTGATACATTATAATATGCAGCCGTGAATTCCTTTCACGTTTTACACTCATGCAATCTATCAACTTTTTCGTTCACCTCTCATAATATGATAATAATTCCTTGGCGTATGGCGTTATTCTCTTCGCTGTCCTCATTTTGTCTCCTCGTCTACTAGTTATTAAAGTCGTGTATCCTTCGATCGTGTTAGCTGTATCGGCGTCCATTGAGTTGGAACCGGTTTTGGGTAGGAATGCCACATTGTGATCGGTTTTTTGCTTTCGGTAGTGCCCACGCAGTCCCTTGGTCCGACCGCGTCGGCGCCAGTTCCGTTGTATCCGAATTTTAATTCGGAGAAATACTGTACTTATTTTAACTGGCGAGTTCTTACGTTTTACTTTTGTAGATAATTTAGCTACCACGAGACAGTAAAATATGAAAATAGTATGGAAGAAATGCAAATCAATATGCTAGTAATACAGACGTTCCCTGTAGCCAGAGGTCTGTTCAAATCGTAGGGAAACAAAAAACTGTTTGAGTCGGACAGGTCACAGAAGTCTGATCAACTCCTTATCGGAAACGGACACAAAAATGTGTTCGCCCCGTGGCCCACGAGGGGGAAACGGGATTTCACTAGTAAGATGTTTAAAAAAAATCTTGTTTATTTATCATAATCTCTTACAACTCATCTGGTCTAATATTTTAATAAAATACAAATTTAACTAAGCATAAACTGTAGTTTAAGAAACATTGGTGTATTCTCAACTACAAAGTATTCTCTTAGTAATAAACTGTAACTCTTTGTTACAAAGAAGGCTAGGCTTTAAGTTTTACTATAACCTATGAACCCTGTGGTAGAAAAAAATATGGGAAAAAAGTCAGATAGCGCGTTCCATAGTGGGTTGAAGCATCAGGCTTGTCTGCAGTGAACAGCACTGTAAACACGCTGAGATCATCCCCATTAGCTTATTGTGTCTCCGTGCTGTCGACTTGTTTGCTCGCAACTTCCAGCTTGCATCTTTCATATTTAAATATCTGACCGTATTTATTGCAAGTAACATAATATTATTACACTCGCGAGGTGCTTCATCATTCTTATTTCAATACTAGTTGCCGCTCGCGACTTTGACTGCGCTTAACCTCCGTAGTATATTAATTTCGCTTTTCGATGGACTGAATAATAAAAAACGATTTTACGTAACCACTCTTTTCCTGGAAGAGAATGGAGGAGACCTTCACTGTTTAAAGGTCTATGACGATTACACAAATAACAAATATAAAGATTAATTCCAAATTATGAGCGTATTGTAATTTTTGGTTGGTATCATGATAGCAATGTTTGCCTATAGTCAACAAGTAAGAGTTACCCACCCCACCAGATTTAAGATTTTCCTAATTTATTATATTTTTTTCGAAATTTATTGCTAATTCTGAATATTAAATGCAATTTTTAAATATTTTTTTTGTTTGTCAATAAAAATATTTATTACAACCACCCTTTTTCGTAATCATGATTTATAGTTTTGTAAACATGCAGCAATCGTCTTCATCGCAGGCTCGATTCAAGTCGTGAATACCAAGATTTTCTAATGCCATGCTTTTTTCTTTTCAGGATGCTATTCACCTCATATACAGCGCCGTTCAGCTGAAGTACGAAGGTACGAATAACTTTAATTAGGGGGCTACTTTACTGTTTTATATGTAGGTATCACAAAGTATAAACGATTACTTGGGGAAATATAGAAATATGTATGTATTGGTAATGGTCCTCAGTTAAAAAAAACAATTCTACATGTTAGGAATATCATTAAAAAAGTCGTCCACGAATTTTCACTATTTTTTTATAATAATTTTTTTATCATTTATTCGATTACATGTCACTTCAGTCTAATTTAATATTATCAAAATCACCCAATAATGAACAAAATAAGGTTATTTAAAAAACTTTGGACTCATCAAATTATCTGCAAAATATGCAAATAATCTCTAGATTCAAGTAATTCGAAAACTAAAAATTCATAAAAAAAAATATTTTAACGGTTTAAAACGCGATTATACTGGCACGGCTGCTGTAATGCATCCGAAAGTAGTTGGAACGTAGTTAAAATAATTTTCAAATAAGTGTAACTAATACATATCACGTTTTAAATTGTTAGTGTTTTATTTAAATGTGTACTACTCGCGTAATCTACAGACAGTATTTAAGAAATACTTTTCCCGAGTACGATTTCTCACAAAAACACTCAAGTAACCACCAGTAGTTGGTAGGTTAGACGCACCAGTTTCAATTTAGCTACTTCCGCTATAATTGTGCCGAGTCCGCACACTCGCCGCGCTTAGAAAAGTTGGCTCACGTTGGCGCATTAGGACGTTATTACGGCTCTAATCACTACGGGACGTTACAGCTCGTGTGGCTTTTGTCAACAATTTCGAGCTTGCTCAGCTTGGCTATATATTAAAGACGAGGCGAGGTTTTTCCTTATCGCTTAAGAAGTAGAATTTTAAAAAACGAGTGTGCAGAGTACATTCTAAATTTAAAACACGTCTTCGTCTGGGATAATAGCTAATCTAATAATTTAAGCTATTTTAGTTTAATAAATAGCAATCAGAAAACCAGACATAGGATCACCGTTACGCGTTACCCAACGATTCTTAATTCTATGAACATCTGATAGTAATACATCTATATAGGGCGCCTAGGTATAGTATTAATATATTGTTGTAGGCCTGAGAAAACTTTTTACTTTAATTTATTTCTATATTTAATTACTTTGAATTAAATACTGTCTATAGTTTACGCGAGTAGTACACATTTAAATAAAACACTTTAACGGTCTAAAACGCGATATGTTAGTTAGCCTTATGAAAACGATTAATTTGCCTTTTAAAAACGTAGGGCCGAAAGTTACAAATCATTTTCAAAAGTTTGGCGAAACTCGGCAAGTTAAAAATCGCGTTTTAAACAAGTTAAAGAGTTTTATTTTAAACACTTTGAATTAATCATAAATAATGAGTAATAATAATTGTATAACCGTTAATTTTTTAAATTAAGCCATAACAAGTTCCTTCGCACCGAGCCTGTTTAATTTTGACTGCAACTTAGCTTCGCAATATAATTTAATTTTCCCTCGAAACCCTCCCTAGCGAAAACCAAAACTACCGATCTCATAATCCCATTACTTCTACGCGTTTACTCTCAAAAGAGGCAACAGTATAACCTTAAATCCCACGTTAGAAGCGAAAAAAACGAGCGGATTTTTATATTAAAGCAGCCCGCAAGCCGCATTCACCTGAGGAGGCTCTAGACGGTAAATTAAGTGACATTAGAGGTATAATGCCGCCGAGGGAGATCTGAAAGCCGAATGAGTGACAGACCACCGCGGAATTAGCACGGAAATTGTACCGTTAGTACGATTCGTTAGCGGCTAAAATTGTTCGCGTATTTTCCTTGAAATGAAATTGAAGTGGTTAGATGTAAGCGGAAAGCGTGGTCCTAAATATTGTCGAGGAAAGCAGCAGCCGGCTTTGTATGCGTTAAAGTGCGTTTAGCTAATAGAAAGTGTAGTTGTGTGAATAGTTGAAACACTAGACTTTTTGTTCGCCACTAGGCTGAAAGCATTTATGAAAATCGCGTTTTTCTCATGCTTACAGGTTCTATAGGCCCTTTTTGTTCTACGCTCATTCGTGTTCGCGCTCGTTCGCCGGCATTCAAGGTATTCTGTCTGCGGGTATAAAATGGCGTTCAATTTATTTATTAAGAAAAGATTCAATTTCGTTTCTTGTAGGCGTCAGCTGTGCTTTCCAGATACCACTTATAGATTGTCATTTGAATCGTCTCACTTCAATTGTTTTAAAGAAAGAAACGCATATACTATTTCATTGCTCAATTAAAATAACTCAAACCTTAAAGTTTTATATTTTTAAAAAAATATGCCCTATATAAAATTATATTCATCAAGAACAAGATCATAATTTTGCCTCAAAATGCTAACTCAATACTAAACACTGTAATGTTAATTATTTTATGAAGTAGAGTTTTAGTGTTTCGCCTTATTGAAAGACATTTATATGCAATAGATAAAATATAGCTAGCTAGTGCCTTGGCTTAACTTTTAAAGATCGTACAGGCATATACAATTTAATGCCTGTACGATTCTGCATATCGTGCACGAATGATAAGCATAGTATGTAAATGTAAAGTACTTATTTGAAATAGATTAAAATAAAACACTTAACGGTTTTAAACGAGAAATGTAGTAGTAAACTTACTTGCAATATATTTAACTACAACTTTGCAGTAGTCGTGGTCACGAGGGATTTCCTTTCAAATAGTTAGAGGTGTTTTAGTTTAAAAGTGTAGTCGCAAAACTTAAATGAAGTAAATGCAGATCCCTTTTTGAAGTGACATATTAGCTTGAATGCTTATAGCCCTATTGTAACGTGACAATCATAATAGGTTCAATGATACGTTAAATTCAACAATTCTCATACGACATAGCCTAATGGGAAGTACTGGCAACAATAGGCGATGCCAACTTCTCAAAGGCTAGATTAAATCATTGTGGCGCTGAGTAGGCTACGGACCTGCCTTTCTATTGAGATAATAACTTTCCAACTTTTTATTGTCGCAGTATATAATATGTTTCAGTTTCTTTAGAAACGAAGCTACCGAGAGAGACAATTCGTGGGGAGGCTTGTTTGTGTTTTGTTGTTCGCTTTATACAGTTTATACAGTCAGTCTAGCTGTGCTTGCGTCGCCGCGCGGAATAGTGACTTTGGGTAGATTTTTTAAATTATATTGGCTGTTTATTTATTAATAAAAGTGCGCATTCAAGGCCAATTTGTGTGGTTAGTGCGCTACATTGCCGCACTCACACCTCACATCACTCTTACTCTAATTCCCACTCTCACTCCCATTCCCAAATAACCAAATAAGAAAGTTTAATTGTTCTAGCTTCAAAAATCACCGACTTCCATACAAACTTTTATTCCCCCCCCCCCCCCTTTTTAACTCCTAACAACCATTTTTTGGCATTAAAAAGTAGCCTATGTCCTTTCTCAGGCTCTAGAATATCTGTACCAAATTTCATTTAAATCGGTTGAGTAGTTTTGGCGTTAAAGCCGGTCAGACAAACAAACAGTTACTTTCGCATTTATAATATTAAGTAGACTAGCGGCCCGCCCCAGCTTTACCCGTATTAAAACATTTCAGAAGTTTTACACACAACACATTCCCAAACAAGCTTTTATTTTCCAAGGCTTTAATTAAGGCAAATTTACTAATAAAATTCAAACATTAAATATACATCAGCATGTTTGGAATTCAAATTTTTCAAAGTCCATTCATGCAGAGGCAGTACAAAAGGGTTTAGTGGATTAAAAAACTCGGGGGCAATTTGGATTGCTTCATCGAATACCGTGACACCGTGACTAATAGTCTAATAGTCACGGTATCAGTTTATAATTTTTTATTTGTCCGAGAACTTTTTGAATGAATTACATACATACAAATTCTCGATTCAATATAAACATACACACAAAAAAAACAAATCTTTCTTCTTTTTTAAATGTAGATTGTATCTTTTATCATTAATAATAAAATCATCATATCGTTTTTTAAGTCTCACGTAATCAATTAATCTACGTTTTGAATGGAATCATTCGTTTGCTAAAAATATATGTAGCGTACTTAAACCGATCAACATAATAACTGTGCTCGCGACTTCATCCGCGTGGAATTGTTATTTTAGGCAACTTATTTATTTTTGCAAACAACCTCCTCAGGTTTATAGATTATAGCTGAATCATCAGAATCATCGTCAATCATTTTATACAAATATTTTTAATCGTAGGACTGTTTTCGTAACTTCAGCTTTATAATATTAGAATTGTAACGAATTGGAAACAAAGCCATCTCTTGACTTGAAAATATTTTATTAAATACTGTTAACGCGAGTAGTACTCATGAATAAAACACCGTGGTCACGGCTGCTGCAAAGCATCCAAAACGTCGGGTCGTAGTTAAAAATGTAATTCTCAAAAAAAAAATAACTTGATATATTTACGATTTAAAGCGTTAAAGTGTTTTAATGAAATATATTATTACTTAATTAAAGTAACTTACATACATTAAGAGTCCAATATTTCAAATAGACTGGAATTTTTCAAACTCGTCGCGTTGAAACTTTTTCCATATTACGTTTATATCTAGAATTGTACACTCACATCTCGGCAATACAATTATGGCTGTTCCCGTTCGACTTCAAATCTACGCTACAAATGAGATCTGCTTATAACCCTTGAACTTTTACTTCGCGGTCTGTATCTGATTTAACTCTATCACGTTCCCTGCATATTCCTATAATAGAGTTTTTCGTTCCTGCTTTTAAAGCTACAAATCTATTTTAGCTGGTCCTGATGTAAAATATAAATCAATATTATTTCCAATTTATGCAACAGTATTGACATTAAAATTTTTAATATACTTTAATAATAAATAATGTTTAAAATAGTGAGTATAGTATTGTGTGTAGTTTACGCGAGTAGTACACATTTAAATAAACACTTTTAACGGTTTAATACTTGGCGTCTTTACGGCTTCTGCAAATTATCCGAAACGTTGAGCTATAGTTAAAAAATAATAATTCGTTTATATATTTCCTGTTTTAAATCATTACAAGTGAAAAAATTAAATGTAAGTATATAAAAAAAATATACTTAAACATTTGCAATAAAACAGCAAGGTATAAAGACTCTGTAAGAATAAACTTGTACGGTTGTCTACTCGTTTTGCCTAGATTGTCGTAGATGTCAGGTATCAGGCGCATCGCTGCACGCGCGACAGATGTGAAGATTTTAATGTGTTTATTTTGAAAATATTGCTGCTATTACTAATTCTAATTTTTATGGTAGAGAAGGACATACAAGAATGCGTTTCACTTGATTTGATCGGCCGTATAACATCTAAACAAGATGCCTTGTCGATCTATTTTGGGTTTGGAAATCCACAGACTGAAAGCGAAACGCGATTAATTTGACTGCTTTTTCATCTGCGGAACGTGGCACGTGACCCGGACGGAACTGCGATATATCTACCGCCCATTTAATATGAAGCATGTTTAAAAAAAACATATATTGATTAGATACATTTTGGATCTGGTGGGGAACGAACACAGGACTAGTTGATTATTAGCCATTAGCCATTCATTGCTACCATTACATTTTTTTCGTTTATGACTGACTAAAATTTAAAAGATCTGCGTTAATAAGCAACTTAGTTTTTTAATCTAAGCGACATTGCGATACGTTTTCAATAAATTTACACGACGTACTAACATTTTCCACAGATAAAGCCGCGCAAAAGTTTTTGTATAATTTTCAATCGTGACATAAATGGGCCACTTGAACCCTTCTTGTCGACGCATCAGACGCACTAGGGTCGCATGAACGACCACCCGCCGACTGTAAACCTATTGAAAGCTGAATAATTACACGCTTGTCAGTCGCATTTGTCATATTGTTATGCGAATTGATATTCGCAGAGAATAAATATTCCGAAGTTGGATTTTCCTCGAAGTAAAGCTAGTACGAGTTTATTTTTATTGGTGAAAACGTTTAACAGAAGTGTAATCAACACGACCGCCTCTATAGCTAAAAAGCCTTACGTTATGCGCGAGAGGCTCTAGATTCGAATCCACGGTAAGCAATCTATTTAAATAAAACACTTTAACGGTTTAAAACGCGATATATTAGTTAAACTTATTTGGAAATGATTTTTAACTTCGGCCCGACGTTTCGGATGCTTTGCAGCAGCCGTGGTCACGGGGAGACTAAAGATGGAGGATGTCTCTGACGTCAAAGTAAAAAATTGCTACGCTAGCGCCATCTGTTCCGTCGAAGTTGGTATTTGGCGAAACTGGCCGGGTCCTTACAGAATTGACTAACGGTGTCTTCACGTTTGCCGGTATGTTTTTTGGGATCCAGAGTGTTTAATATGGCATCCCAGGTGTTTAATAATTTGAGGCCGTCCTCCCTATTGAAATTTCGGTGTTTTTTAATTTCAATTGCTTCGCGTACTAATCTTGAAAAAAATCGACTCCCCTTTGCGAGGATTTTTGGCTGGTCAAAGCGAATGTAATGATTGAGCTATACCAATATGAAGCATAACTTTCTGAAATATTTTAACAATAAATGCCGTGGCGTATTTTTAATTGCTAATAATAAAACATGAATAATACTAAACATTTTTGTAACAGACAAACTTCGGGTCTACTTGAAAAGGTCCTAGTTTTGTGAAGTACGCCAGTTGTAAATCATACAATTTAGATGTTATATATGACTTTATATTGGCTATGGATTTTTTTAACATGAACACATTTCAAATGGCTGTATATAGACTCCATTAATTTGTGAATCTGAAATATATTTTACGTTCACTCATTAAACAATAATTTGTTTATACATTGAGACGCAAGCCCGTCGCTTTCATAATTGAAAAGTCGCATAATTGTCCGCTCGTCTTACGTAAATTGAGGAATCTTTTATTCATCGGATTCAATCATCCATACCGCTGAGTGTCCAGAGGCGTTGGTAAATATGTAAACAGCCAAATCGACCGTTATTCTATTGTGCCTCGTTAGCCGAAGCCGCAATTATGCCGACGTTATTGGCGTTGTTAGGTGCTGCTTCTGGGCTCTGCTTCTAAATTATGCAGCTGTTATTTTTTTAACGTCGAGTCCAAGCGTTCAATTAATTGGTGCAGCCTGTTAGATGTTTACAGTAAATACTGTCTGTTGTTTAAGTTTACGCGATAAGTGCACATTTAAATAAAACAGTAACGGTTTAAAACGCGTTATCTATTAGTTAAACTTGTTTGAAAATTATTTTGCCGTGGCCATGGCTACTGCAAAGCATCCGAAACGTCGAGCCGTAGTAAAAATTATTTTCGAACAAGTTTAACTAATATATATCACGTTTTGAACCGTTACAGTTTTTTATTTAAATGTTTACAGTAGCTAAGTTCGTCAGTCGTGCTACAAGATGTGCAGTGTATGCCTTACTTTTATTGTTAAATGAAAAAAATATTTGTTTCATTAAATTTCTACATTTGTTATTGTGCCTTTAAAGTTTCTCCTTAATTTAAAAACTTTGACGTCATAATAAATTATGTTTTATATAAAATCCTGTACAGGCTTTTATATTAAATTAATTGCTCAAAAACGTAATTTATATTAAGAAATGAAACAGAATATTTATATAAAAAATAAAACTTTCTTCCGATTCATTTAAATTCAATGCAGTAGAAAAAGTTAACCGCCTGAAAATCCATTTAGTTTTTCGATATTGTTTTTCGCCGTTGCGGCAGATAACTGCCACATCTGCCAATACGTTTCAGCTATTCGAAGTTGACGAATTGAAATACGTTTCTACCACAGACTATTGTCACGTTTCCTGACATTTGGACAGATCGTGGTACTCGTCAGAGCCACGAACTCAGACACCATATGACATGTTCATTCACAACGAATTTAGTCCCTAAGGGTTTTTTTTATTATTTACGTATATAACATTATTAATTATAAGCACCACAGGAATTATTTTGTGAATACAAAACCTTATGAACTTATAAATAAAAGACTGCCTTATCGCTAAACAGCGATCTCTTCCAGACAACCTGAAGTGATGAGGAAAAACAAAAAGGGGACTATGGGTGCTAAGGTGTATAATATAGAAAAGCAATTAAGAACTTGAAAGATAATATTTAACAACTGAGGTTTTGAAAAAACGGAGATTGGGCTTTTCTGCTACCTGCTCCGCCTGTCTCGCTCGTTCAATAGTTACGTGAGATGTTTGAAAACATTTTTTAAATATCTTCTACATGTTATGCACATGATGGCACTATATAAGTTACAACTCGATAATGAATTGAAAAAAAATTACGACACAGGCAGCACTTACCGGCATCCACAGCGTCCCGTGCTCTGTTGCTCTAACAATTAAGGTACCGTTTCCTACACGTCATCGTCCATTTTTTTCAAGCTAGTAGAGTAGACATTAAAAAAATAAAATATACTTTATTCTCTTTAAAAATTATTTAGATTCGACAATTTTTTTTTCGTTTGTCTGTCTGTTTGTCGTGATTACATTGTCATTTTTAATTTATTACGTGAGATGTTTTAAAACCTTGTCCATACTTAGTTATAAATAAATAAGTACCCAAAAATGTTTTGATATCTCTTTCCACTTTTCCAATTATTATTTTCAAACGCGACTCTAAACAGTGAGCATTCCACTCAGTAACAGCTGTGCTATAGGAAAAAAAGCGTATTTTCTTTGTGAGAATCGCGACAGGTCATTGTATGCAAATGTCTGTTGCAGACGTCATTGTTCCTCAAGATGAAACTGGGATGCCATTTATTTCTGGAGCCCGGGGCCAAAAAACTCCGTATCCTATTCTACGGCCGATTTGTTTACCTGGAGACGAGTCGGCAGGTTTAATCAGGCTCACAATTGAAAAAACAACGCGAGATTGAATGATCGCCTGCGGAGGAATTCTCTCCGCGACAGGGGCGTGATTATTTATGTTAACATCGTTGTTTGCGTCTCATAAACGAGTATTGAACACATATTTAAAATTTTTACATATTTTCCCTAAATAAATTATTGAAATTAGGCTGATTCGTTTTTATTGATTATATTGAATGCTTACGTAACTAACATTTATACAATACATACATATAAATAATACGAGAAAGATGCGGTTTGCACGTGTAACCTGTGGGTGGTCGTGGGTTTGGTCCTTACCATGTTTCTAGTAAATTTATAATTTTCTAGTCTGGATGTCTTCATTATGACAAAGTCTTGAAGTATAATCGTGTTTCGGTTTCTGTGTGTGTGGATTTCCGAATATCCAAAATCAAAATATATATAAGATTTGCTTGTATGTCCTGTATGTAAAAAAAGGCACTAATTTTCGTTCGATTTTCTGCAGTTTTCATCTCATCTTCCGTAACTGATGAGGCGCAAAAAAAATAAATTTCATTTGTTTTATCCACGTGTCTTACGTTTCGGCACATCTAGATAGATGTGAATACATTGTCAGGTTAGATGTTACCTTTTATTCCCATTTAATGGCCTATTAGCTTCGTGACAAGTCGGCTCCTGCGTACGTGCGGTCGCTTAGGGGTGGTATTAATTTGATAGATCATATTATAATGGAATTTTAAAGAATTTTATATACGTCTTGTAGGCTGATTCTCGTATGGGAATAAATGAAAAATTTGTTATTTTGGTATTCTCGTCAAATGTCAAACAATATTGCGTCAAGTTTGCGTAACATTTTGGTATCGTGCTTAACTTGACGCGTAGCTGTCAAATTAGGATAACACTATTCGGCGCTGAATCGAAACTTATCGCAGCGTAATTGCAAGTTTATCGATATGTCACTTAATAGGTAAAAGCGGCCAGCGTTACTGCCTGAAAAACGTATATATAATGATAATGTACAGGAATAGAAAGTGGTTAGTTAATGATTCACTCAAATTTTTCCTCTTGCAATTTGTTAACTATAGCAGCCGGCAGCCCTGAAGTGTCACCCTTCTTTCGCATGGGTCGGCTGTATCGGCACGTGACACGTTCGCACCGATTTATTCCTGGCCATTCTATTGGCCCCCGATCGGAACGAGAGCTTTTCTTTGAATCATTTAACGTTTTACACTCCGTTCAACTTATTAAAGGGCTTCCAGGTCTTTGATGATAGGGAAGTGGTTTTAGGAGCGTAGACCCACCACGCTGATCTAGTGTGGGTTTGCGAGGTGTAAGGACAAGTGCCACTAAATTAGTGATGATCACTTGGACTAATGGCTTGATCTACTTCTTTTAAAGAAGGATGATATATACAAGCATTAAAACTGCTCAATATACCTTTTTTGCAGCGCACGCATCGGAAATCCTCAAAGATTTTTTCCCGTTCTTTCATTGGTGTTTTTTAGCCTAAAGCCTTCCTCGTTAAATGGTCTAACCAACACAGAAACATTTTAAAACTTAGAACCAGTTCTCGAGATTAGCATTAGCGCGTTCAAACAAACTCCCAATCTTTATAATATCAGTATAGATGGTACTACTACACAAGTTTCTTGTCAAATAATCTCAAGAAATACGTACCGCAATATTTGAGTCCCATATGTATAAAAATAACTCAACCGTTTCAAGATTCGGAATTTTGCATATATTAAACGTGTGACAAGTGAAGTGGATACAGTGAAAATTTAATATCGCATCGGTCAAGATATCGAAAGTATGTGACGTGACGTCCTCCCGCTGTGGGAAATATGCAAGTCTTCGATGCGTACTGTACGGACATAATATTACTGTATCGCATATCTATATTAATACATAAAGCTAAAGAGTTTGATCGTTTGTTTGAACGCGCTAATCTCAGGAACAACGGATTCGGATTGAACAAATATTTTTGTGTTGTTTAGAGCAATTTTACCGAGGGGACTTAAGGCTAATAAAACCAATATGATCTAATAAATAGTGAAAAATGTAGAAAAACGGGAAAAACATATCTTTTTTGGGTGTAGGTGCGCGGTAATACAAAAAAAATTATGAAATTACTATTCCTTTTAAAATAAGATTTAAAGCTACCTATCTACTACTACTACTATACTAATATATAAATCTAAAGTTTTTTTTTATTTGTTTGAAGTATTAGAAACTACCGGTTCGAATTGAACAATTCTTTTTGTGTTGGTTAGAGCATTTATCGGGAGAAAGGGTAATGCTATAAATCACCACCATGTGACTAATATAAGCAAAAATACAGCGAGGGCTGCAATAACGGTTCAAGATACCCAAAAAATATATATGCAAAAATGATCTTTCATACATATTTTTCTTTCAATGATCTAAAAAAAAGTCCGCGATGCTATATGTCTATAAGTTAAAATTAACTAGCAAGAACGACTGTACGTATGTAACAACTATAATTGATAAGAATGAAGTGGAGGTTTGCAAAAACAAATTTTGCAAAATAACTTCTACGCCTACGATGTCGCCGGCATTGCTAATAGTATTACAATAATATCTGCTTCAAATTCATTAAATATGAAAATGAAAGGAGCGCGTCGTTGAAATTGTTAGTGCTGACAAACGAAATTAACAGGTAATTACCCGTTGTAATTAGTTCAGCATGCGCGTGGTGTATACAAAATACTCTTGTTACGTGTAATTATGCCTATCGTAATTTCGTTACGTCTAAAGCTTAGTTCGCTAATGATATCGTAATATACGTAGTAACGCGCTCACGATAATAACTCGTTTAATTCAAATCCACCAATCCCGATTCCATACATAGATCAGATACATATTTCTGAATCTTTATCTATTTTCTTTTTATTTCTTACGTTTCTAATTGGGATTCAACCGCTGACACGCGAAAGCGACAAAAAAATACCTTTAAAATATTACGTGTATAGTAAGCTATATTTTTGTCTCAATTATTCTTCTTGTCTTATTTCGTTTTTTTATGATAGAAGTGGACAAACAAGCATGGGGTGAAGTTCAAATAATACAGCCATCGACGAGCTCGTTGGTGCAATGGTAGCATTAAAAAAAACCATATCGACAATCGGCTATCGACCTATTTTGGCTTTAGATATTCGGAATTATGTAGTGAAGATTTTTCAATGTCGTTATGTGCAAAATAATTATTATGTATTTGAAATTTTGCAACGTGTAGCCGCGTCGGAACGGCCGACGATCTGCGGGCGGCAACTCAAATAAATTATCTCCCTTTGAGAGTCAGATTCTTTGATCACTGCCAAATCAATTTCACTCCACTATTAAACGCTTCGTTAAGTGGTACTTAAATTGACAATTTCATTGCTAAGCTTTAGCTAGTGAAATGAAATCGACATCTTTATTTATATACAGCAGCTGAAGATTTCTTTAAGGCAGCAAAGTTTCAGTTCAAACTAAATAATTAATTATTTTAAGAGACATCAACACAAAGTTCTTTCTATTGTAAATACTTAATACTAGTTGTGTCAGCGACTTCGTCCGCGTAGAATAGTAACTTTGGGTCTTCATCTTTATAAATTTAAGCCTTCCTTACCTTTACCTATGATGTCGGTCGCGTCCCGTCCCGTCGTTCTTTGCGAGTTAATCTTAATAGATATATTATAGTGTCGCTGACATTTTTAGTTCATTTAAAGAGGAATCATTCCTGCGTATTTTTTGGGTATCCTAAATTGTTTTCGCAGAGTACACACCGGAAACCCAAAGATAATTTTTCTGTTTATGTTTCCACTATTACTTACCTTCTCCTATTACACAGCACGATTTTTTTATAGCCTTTGTCAATAAATGCTCTAACCAACAACATTAGTGCGTTCAAAAATCAAAGGAATTCTTAAGAGAGACATAGATTACTTAGATTCTTAATTTGTATAAAGTTTGATAATTTACTTTATATATTTAGTTGTACTTGATTATAATACAAGTTACGCATTACGTATGTAGGGCTGTTGACCATCTGTTGACGTGGTGAGTACACATATCATTATGTTGGTTAATATTCTCTTTGAGGCGAAGAGCTTGTCAAACAAACTTGAATATTATCTAAGGCTGCCGCTACACAGGCGCTAATGGCTTCTGTCATTCGGAGAAATTTGTGCCTTTGACCTTAAAACAATATTGTAATAATATCGAGAATAATTTTCATCCCGTTCAATTTTACCTTCTATGTTCAGTAGTTACGTGATATCTGTGTATACGTCTTCTATTTTAACTATTTGTGAAACTGTTAAGGACGCATTTTAACCTTATTTTTTCATTGTTATGCCTTAGTTAACTTATATAAAAGGAAACAAAGCGATAGTATTATTATTGTTTTGCCTTAGCTACTTCTTTTTGTTTCCTTGTTAAATAAATAAATATTACACTTTTTAACACAGACACATTTAATTTAAACAACTTTATAAGTGTGTTAATTAAATAAAACAATTACAACGGCTTCAGCGAAATATATTATTTAAATAAAACACTGTAACCGTTTCAAACGCGATTTCTATTAGTAAATTTACTTGAAAATTCGTTTTTTTTTAAACAACGACCCGACGTTTTGAATACGTCACAGCAGTGGATTAACCCATAAAATTAATTAATTTATTTATTTATACTACTTGCTACTACTATTTACTACTCACATCTCTTCACGTGCTTCAGACAAAACAAATTAATCCTTTCCAAAACCCCAGCATATTAAAAGCCTTCTTACGCGTTCTGCAAACGTCCAGAACCTCAGTTTTATATATATTGAATGTTCATTCATCAAAGCTTTTCGGTCTTTGTGTGAACTTGCTAATCACAGCGACGAGGAGAGCTTTGTCAATTTATCACTACCTTTATTGTCTTTTAACAATTTTTATTGGAACATTTAATTTAATTTAAAAAAAATTAACGATGTATTTTAAACTAAGTCAAACATATTTATGGCGAATATATTAATTAGTTAGGGATAAATAGTGTCTGTTGTTGAGCTGTACACATGTAAATAAAACACGGTTTAAAATGCGAAATATATTAGGTATTTTAAGTATGGCCCGACGTTTCGCTTGTTTTGCAGCTGCCGTGGTCACAGGGAGACTATGTTAAGCATCTGAAAAGCAAAGCAAAACGTCGGTCCATAGTAAAAATGATTTTCAAATAAGTTTTATATATATATATCGCGTATTAAACCGTTAAAATGTTTTATTTAAATAGTTATTTATATTTAGCAAAGCAATGTTATGTTTTATATATATGTATATAGTTGTGTTGGAGTTACAAGTGAAATAAACACTTTTTTCTATAATTATTGGCAGAGAAACGTCATCCGTCCATGGTCATCGTTTTTCCATACTCGTGAATAGTATCCTATATTATTAATAACTGAGCAAAGCCAGTTCCGGCGCAGGTTATGTCAGTGATGCTAATTCGTCAAAGGACGCGCGTCCTTTGTGCAACTCGCTAATGACCGCGCTGCGTTTAACGGACAAAATTACTTCAGAGCTTATTTCAATTTCATCAAAACATATAGGCAGTACCTGAATATTTCTTTCTAGAATTATCCACTTGCATATGATAATTGATATAACGTCCTCTTAGTAAAAAACACTAAAATCACCATTAAGACTAGGCAGTCTGTCCGTCTGAATGTCAACACGCTAGACAGTAAACATTTATAACAACAAATACTGAAAACAAAATTCACATTAAAAGGGACTTCCATACAGCGAATGCTTTTTTCTGTCCATTTTTTGTTATATTTTAAAGCAAACAGGTTGGTACTTAAAGTAATTAAAGTAAATGTTTAAATAAAACACTTTAACGGTTTAAAACGCGATATATTCGTTAAACTTATTTGAAAATGATTTTTAACTTCGGCCCGACGTTTGTCACGACGTGGTCACGGGGAGACCACGGCTTCTGCAAAGCATCCGAAAAGCTAAAAATCATTTTTAAATAAATTTAATATATCGCGTTTTAAACCGTTAAAGTGTTTTATTTAAATGTGTACTACTCGCGTAAACAATAGACAATATTTAAAGGAATGTAACTACATGAAATGTTGTGTGACCAACTATATATTACTATCGGACATTATTGCAATTAAAACCTACGTTAAAAATTATTTTCTAGGAAATCGAATAGTACTCTCGAGAGCAAGGACAAAACACAAATCTTGCAGAGATGATATTCTTAACACGTATTTTCGATATACAGTCGTGGAACGATATCGCGACACGTACGGGCGGTATTGTCCAAAGCTGTATCAGCGCTCAAAGGATGCCGACAAAGCGCGGCCGCTACGGACGGCATTAGCGAACCACCCCCGCGTAGGGTTGGCTGCTACAAAGCTTTGTGATGTGCGTTTTTCACCAGCGGAGCTGAAGGGTTATGATTCCGTACTAGACATGCTAGTTCGTTCTCAGACCGGGTTCTTTAATTCACATAATATATAGCCTCGTTCAGCGCAACGCAAAGCAACCGACGCGTTTGTCTACGAAATTCGTAGATGAGCTACGACCACTGAATATTTTAAGAGTATGGGAGTCCTTGTATGAAAGACAAGTATGATATTTACTTTATCTTTTAGATAACAAGTAGAATGATTTTGGTTATACCAATAGTACATGTTTAATTATTTATGCATATAAGTAAGCGTTATAAATGCTTATTGAAGGAAAGAAAAGCCAAAAGCACCAATTTAATCGCAATGCCACTTCTTTACTTTGTTTTCCAATATCAATTTTGTTTTCTCATTCTTCGTCTAAAATAAGTTTAAAAATAACAATAGTAATAAATACCAATTTCGTTTGTTTCGAAATATTAATAAAAGCGTAAAATTGTACATCTTGATTAGTGTCCAGAAAGTTACAGTGTCAGCGTTCAAAGGGCACCGACAAAGCACCGCGCGACGGCCCACTTCCACCCCTATCCTAGGGGTGGCACTCAGTAGATTTTGCAGTTAGCAATACGAAAAATTAATCCATACAAAGTTATAGCAATTAATCCTCTTGTTCGTTTTATTTTTATGTACCATCGATACATACATGAACTAAATTTACTATAAAAAAGTAAAGTTCGTGCAATTTTTTAAATACGAGAACCGATACTTCGGTAAATGCTTTTTTGGGGTCACAAGATTATTTTTAGTAAATGTTAGACGATAAGCGTTTGCCATCCCTACCGTCGCCCCTAGCTCAAAGTGAGTGTGTTACTCTTTAACCTGAGCGATTCGCGACCGGCTAAACTTACCACTCTGCTAAATAAAGTTAAAAGGCTCCTCGAGCTTTGTCTCGGTGCGCCTTTGATGTGCCGCCATACCTCGCCCCCGCCCTTCACCTTTAGTACCCGCAAACAGTTTACCACAGAAACTATTGGCTTTAATGCCTTACGTACGATTGATTAGGTGAAGGTATTTCGGAGAAGCACCGATCAAAGTGCCCTCTTGATCGTGAGGGTCTGAACGACCCTCTTAACTCCGGATTTGCAATGGATTGTTTCAATATTGGTATACTATTTGATGAGCCAATTAATATATTTATTTATGCGGATTGTAAAGGTTGAGTTATCAAAGCGTACTGCAATTTTAAATCAAAATTTCAATCAAGTATTGAAGGTGAGCATGTATCACGTTTTTTACGTTTTGGAATGTGATGCACCTCGCCATTACGGATCCCTAAAAACAGACGGCGAACGAATTATTCATAAAACCAAACAGTGCCCGGATGCAAATTGAAATAGTATTAAATTGCAAGCCAATGATTGAAAAGCAATCGATATTTTAATCGAGTGATTGAACCCGTGGGGTGATAGAGGACGGCGCGAGGGGGAGGGGGACACGCGACAGGTATTAAAAGGAATGTCCGAATCTGTTCGGATAATGCGCGAATGGAAATTCAATTAGTGTAATAACAGGTCCATTAACGCAATCAAAAGAAGATTTACGCGGCGGACATCGATGCAGGTGTATTGATAAATCGAGGTGAACTAACGATTAAATACGATACATAAATAATCAGAATACCTGTTATAACTATGATTAGAAACGTTTATTTTTTTTTAAATCCAAAGCATCTAAAATGTGTTAGTTAAAATTTAAAGAAAGATTTAAATCTTGGTTCCAACTGCCATGGCTTAAGCCGCATGGTACTTGGAACCAAGTCTATCGCTGCGAGTAGTGCCAGTACCCCGCCGAGAAGGCAAACAATCCTTTCATTATCTCTAATCAAACAACACCCTTAGATATGTACCCTACATCTAATAAATTAAATTTACAAAGCCCTTATTGAGATACATCCTGTTTTGACGCAGTCAGTAATAATTATTGATTGATAAAACTACTTGTCAATTCGCTAATATTTTAAATTAGGTATAAGTTCGAATATAATTATGTTTGTCAAGAAAAGTCACTTACATAATATTGTGTGGTTTGATATATTTAGTAAAGACTAACTATGTATAAATGAAAGAGTACATAATTGATATTTATTTATTCGTAATACTCATTGTGCATAATATACAGATTCATTAAAACATTAATATTTACATATTCATGTAGCATTTGTGTTAAATAATGTAAAAAATTTCACTCTGTACTTATTTTCTAAACATACAAACTATACGTAATGGAAATTTGTTTGTCAAAAAGAAAAAATCGTTCTGCTCGTTCTATGCAATTTTCGTCGAGTTAAAAAACCTATGTATAACTGAAATATAATCTATAATTACAATTTTTATCATTTTTTAACTTATTACGTAACGGCTTATAAAGTAATTTATAGTACTACAAATTTATATATACTTTTAAGCTTTTTTTAGATATTTTAAAGGATCATCTTACATAAAACCAAAAACAAATTGATTTGTTTTAAAGCGCCATCTAGTGAATAAAACGTCACGTTTAAGGCGATTATAATATGCAAATGAACAAAGATCATGTCGTTCCCCACTGCTTGTTCTATCGCTTGAGTTTTGACACTTGACAGTAAGTATTAACGCTTGCACCCAAAGAGGGCAGCTATTACAATTTTACTATGTCAGTTGTCAAACTCTTAACGGATATCAAACGTCAAATTCCTGTCGCTGGTGTATACAAAACCGAAGCAGCCCAAGCTAATTTATTATTTAGTTCCTAGAAACTTTTCTATTACACCTGCCTTCTATAGCTTCTTTGTAGCGATCGCAACGCAGCGATCCATACACGAATATTTCATATGTAAGTGTATTCATTTTCGTATAATGTTTCACTCATCACACTTCGTATAAACATTCCTTCCGGGTTTGGAAAATTCGAATGTTCAAAACTAGTTAAGCCGACTGATTCAGGTTGCTTTCGTTAAAAATTCCCAGCGACTGACTGTGGCCAAAGCTTATGGTAGAAACTCCACAAATCAGAGGTTGGTGGGCGAAGATTTTACGACTTTTTGCCTTTGTTTACAATTTGTTTTTCGTTTTATGCCCGTCATCCAATACAGGAACTTTACTTTAACACCATTTACTGCTTCATTGACATGTCATAAATACAGGCTGTTGCCCTAAAGTAATAGTTAATTTTTAAAATGTATATTATTAAACTAATTTAGTGGACTATATATGCCTTTATATCTTCTCTAAATAACAGAATAACTCTATAACACTATTATTAACCAGTGCATTCTTACAATAACATTCTTCATATTCAAATTTTATTCAAAGTGTTATTGATTTAATATTACTAAGCTGTATTATAACTATATTTATAGCTATAGAAAGGGTCGGGCAGTATTGGGACCCCATTGTGTTACTCGCAGAACATCCAACTCCGCTTCCTTCACTCGGAGCTTGACAGTGCATTGCGCAGTCGTGCTATTCTAATATTTCATATGAAAAAAAGTATTATTAAAGAGCTCATATTAATTCATAATAATTTTATTACCAGTGTACTACCTTTAGTGTATTGTTTGTGTACACAATGAGTATGGTAAGGGCTTTATAATTTTGGTGCTTTGTTAAAATTTTTTTTTTCATAATGTGTATTGGACCATGAAGTTATGATTATAATTTGTTATGACAGGATCTTTTTATGCCATATTCCCTCTTTCATAATGTATTGATAGATTGGATTTCAATTTGAGGCAAAAAAAGCATTACGAACAGAAATATGTTATGCTTGGTTACGGCAAACTTAAATGTATGAAGTTTCATGGTTTTTTCTCTATTAAGTTATTTTTATTCTTTGTTAAGTAGATTAATAAAGTGCAAGTGATATCCTATTTTTAACCAGTGCTCTAATAATGTTGGAAGTTTTTGTGTGACTCCGATCGATGATGGAGACTCTTGACTTCTCACCGCTGCCTCAATTTGATCTTCTTTCTCTCTCATTCATACACAAATCAAATGTAAAAGTAGGATCTCTATTGTGTGCTTTATTGATTTTTTTAAGGGAACCTTTTAGAAATTTGCTCCGTTATGATATGTGTTATAGAGTTTGATGCTATAATTTTGTGTTCGTATTTCTATTGTAGTATTTACTTGTTTAATGATTTTTATAGAAAAACTCAGGATATATGACTTTATAATATTATTTTGTAATCTTTTAGTTATGTAAAATTATGGTTTAGTAATAAAAGCAACTATATATATATATGTAGTATATATTTTTTAATCATATTTATTTATTAGAGTCAAACACTTAGTAGCAGATATTTTTTGCATCCTTTATTAAGAATATTTAAAGTGTCCTTGAATAATATTTTAGGTTACTCTTATATACTGTTTTAAAGTGACTGAGTATAATTTAAGAATAATAATAATCTTTTGGCCAAAGCTGATTATTTTTAAGCCAAGCTGTGGATTTTACTCTTGTCTATACAACTGATGATAGTGTTATCAAATTTGAAATCAAAAGCAATATATATATAAAAAAAAATTATTCACCATTTTCCTAATCATTTTCAGGTGGTTTCTCGCCATGCAGCGTGCGGGTGGGAGCAGGGCCTGTGCGCCATGAGCCACACTCCTGGAGGCGGCCACCCGCAAGGTAAGACAAAACCAAAGCCAATTTTAAATCAACTATTACAATTAAGAAAACTTCTCCGTGACTCAACAGTAAAATACCGAATAATAAATGAAAAACGCCTGACTTAATAAAAAAATGTTTTTTATTATCAGGTTGGGAACACAAGCTTGCAGACCGGTCGTCGCTGCCACCAGCACCAGGGGAGGAGAAAACAAAATCTCAATCCAAACATGTGTTCACACAGCCTCATCTCTCTAAGTATGACGTGATCAGTTTTTGTTTTATGAAATAATCGTGTACATTCAATCTGAATTCATCACTTGTGTTGAGCATATAACATGCAGAGAATTTTATGTCAATGTGCTTTAGGGCGGGCGCTATGTGGTGGCGCGAAGAGACGGAAGGTTCTTCCGGCAGCAGTGCGCGATCACCAGCCTCGCCGCCCTACGTGCGTTGGGCCAGAGCCCTGCACTTCCTTCTTGAGGTAAATACAGGCTAATCATTATACCAATTAATTATAGTATGTTGATATGTATGTTACCTTATGTTCCAATGTATGTTATTAAAGTGTAGAATGCCTAAATTATGAAAAATACATTTACTTTATAGATTTTGGTAGTGTTATAAGACGAAAAAAATCTGATTTTCTTTTTGCTATTTCTTTGCATTATATGTCCTGTAGGTTACTCGTCATTTCTTATAAACCTATTATATTACTTAATAACATCACATTTAAATGTGTATGTGTATGTAGGACGCGGAAGGGGTCCGTCTTTTCCGCAAATTCGTGTGTGGCGCTGGTGGGCTCCACGTGGACCGCCTCAACTTCTACTTCGCGGTGCATGGTTTGCGCCAGGAGACTGAACCGTCCAAGATACGCCAGGTCGTTTCCGCTATATATAAGTAAGTACATCTTTGTCTGATCGCGTTTTTTATTTTAGATTCACTTACTCAAAGGTTCATTAACGATTTGATGGTTAAATTTCATAAAACCATTATTTTCAGAGCTATTCTTTAACAATATCTATCAATTTGAATTAAAACATTAGTGAAACTACAAAAACGAACACCTTGCCCACTGTTGGGGACTAGGGACCCTTTATCCATCGCAGTGTATATGAAAACAAATAATTGTTGTTGTTGAATAAAAATATCCTATTTAGATTCCTGCGCAAATCCCAGCTAACGATGCCTGAAGCACTGAAGACGCAAGTGAAGCAGGCTCTCAAAGATGGCGTCACCATCGAAAAAACCATCTTTGACGAAATGGAACAAGAGGTTTGTGGTATATTTAATTGCAATCACAAAAATATACATACAACGGAACATATATACATATTATTGGCTATTGACATAATTAATTCTCACTACTTTGGTTACAGGTGACGCGCGCCATAACCGAAACGACGTACCAAGCATTCTTGCGCTCTGAGGCATACGTGTCGTATGTCAGTGCTGCCACCCAACCGCTGTCATCGCCAGATGCGTCGCCGCCCCACCATAAGGAGGTAAAACATTTATTTCCTATACGACGCCCTTGAAGGTCAATCACAAACCCTTGTTCCGCTTACTATTTTCATATGAACTGCGAAAATATATATCTAGAGCCTAGATCACTGAAAATGCAAATGTGTACACACAGACTGAGAAACTAATTAATAATACTTACTATTCTATAATTTTTAATATCACCTATACTGTTTTTGACTATGTTGTTACGAGTAAGTATATTTCCTAATAAACATGTTGAACATAAGTCGATTGTGCTTTAGGTTTAAGGGCGTAAGGAATATGTAACAAAAAGTTGCGGCGAGTTTGGCCAGTTTTTCTCGTTCGTTCTACGCAGCATTTAGTAAATTTTAATTTAGAGTTTTTAACTGTGTTAACGTTTATAAGTGTACTAGACATCTTCATGAATAATTTCTTTTTTATTTTGTGCAGATGTCGGTATGCGGTCTGGCAACACTGCACGAGGGCCAAGAACTGTCCGGAGCGAGCGGAAATACGAGCTCAAGCACTAGTGCACGTCTCACGCATGACGCGCTGCTAGCAACACAGGCGCGTCGACTCCACTCAGACGTCGCACCGTCAGTATTAAATACTTACCGTTACATGCGCATGAGTCCAGTTTCAAGCTTAATTTAAATTTTATCAAATATATTATATCTCACAATAAATAATGAACACCTTTCGACAGTAACCAAGTGGTGCACTTAAATAAAACACTTTCAACCGGTTAAAACGCAAAATGTATTAGTAAAAGTTATTTAGCGTTTTTTAACTACGGCCCGACTAAATAAGTTTATTTCATACATTTCGCGTTTTGTGACGTTAAAAGTGTTTTATCTATTTGTGTATTACTCGCGTATAATGCAGACAGTCCCTCGGTACATGCTAATCATTGTCTCTGTCGCACATAAGAAGTTTCTATTCTTTACCAATGTTAAATATTTATTCTCTGGTATGTCACAATTGAAATATATTACATTCAGACAATATTGTTATACAGTACAAACACCATTTTAGTTTTAGTTTATTATTCGTCATTAGTTGTTACGTAGCTTTATTTTACATTCCAAGTAAACATATCTTTATTTATATTTTGAATTTGTGTGTTGCCTTCGTTTGGAAAATAATTATTTCCACATATACTTTCTAATTAAATAGTGTGTAAAACTAATACACAGGTTTTTCACTACATAGAGAGTCTCCTATTATTCTCCAAACAAAAAACCCCGCCCTTTTTAATCTAATTTGAAGCATTGCATGCAGATAAAGCTAATTATTTTATTTTTCCCTAGCAGCTTGATTGATTTCGTATGTTTTGCCCCCATGTTTGACCCCGCTGCATGTTTGCTGTTCCGACGACGCTGTCCTATTTACACGAACGCTGTACACATGCTGTTACCACTTGACTCGCCCCTATTTTACTAAAATGAATCATCTTTCATTATCTGTATCCTCATACACTTCCCTTCATACTTCTAAACGACCATATCGCTGACATTTCTGTCCCGTGTCCATTGCTACACTAAAACGCGTCGTGGTAACAGTCATCGTCATAAGCGGTCAGTGTATAGCGCTCACGTGTCGTACGCGGGATACACGCCAACATCGCGCCAGGATTCGGAACGAGCCAGTCTTAGCAGCGGTCGCACTGATAGTGATGCTGTCTCCCTCTCCGGTAGTAGCGTGTGAGTAGACCGAATATACCTAACCCTTGGCGATGTCGTTGAGAAGAAGGTTGAGATATTGGAATATGTTTTTTATCCTAGTAGGTATTATATAGTTTAGTTACATTTTACTTAGCTTTGCTTTTTGCACTAATTTGTTTAACTATTCATTTTATTAGTTTTTTTATATTTCCCACTGGTGGGATTCGGCCCTAAGGGGTTAATGCGTCTACTGCCCTGCCAAATATGTGTTGAAGATGGTCTTATTATGTCGAATTTATAGTTTTAAGCGATCTTGCATGTAAACAAACGTGCTGTTTGTCTTCGCATAAGCAGGCGACAGATTGTACATGAGTTAAATTTGATTTAGAACTAGGAATCAAACTTCTGGTCTCACAAAATTACAAACAAGACCATCACAACTGTAATTTTAATATTTAAGGTCTAAATAAAATTATTAATAATATCAATAAATACTTATAGTCACTACACAGATATTTGTGTTAAAAATACCTAAAAGATGTGTGCATAATTAAAAACATCTGTACCTATGTTACAAACAACCCATCTCATTGCAGAGATGGCATGTCTGTGCGAGGTGTCCGGGACAACAGAGAGTCCCGTCATCGGCAGCGACTCTATGGATTGGACCGGCAAGCTGTTATCAACAAGGAGCTAGATACAGCATTGGTACAGCCCTTTTTATTAATATATATCGTTATAAAGTAGAAGAGAAAATCTAAATATTTATTAGCATATGATATGATAGTCTAGATGAAATAAAATTGAACGCCCTCTCCAATTTACGCCACCTCAGGCCACCACGGATCACCTCAACCCACGTGACGTCACTCTAACGCGCGACGTAACGCCCTCTCTTGTTCTTATATATCTAATAATATTTTTATGTTGACTATAGTAACTCTGTACATGCTTTCTTTCTCTGTTACCAAGGGTTTAATTGTAAGCGTCATAAAATCACGTTCCATGTTCAAATCCCACAAATATATATCTCACTCATAGGAAATGAAATTTATTTATACAAAATTTTATTTTACTACTAAATATTGTGGTTCTTTTAGAAGCAACTTTAAAAAGTATGTTTTACATTATTTTTCTAGTATATAACGATATAAGTGATAGACGTAACAAACAATACTGAAAAAAAAATTAAATTAATAATTATGTTATGCATAGAATAATAGTGAGTTTCTCCATTCAGATGATCCCCCGAACGCAGCGAGTGCAGTCCGAGCAGCTGCGCGTTCTGCCGCCTGATGAATTCGCTCCGCTGCTCATTGAGAAACTGGAGAGAGTTCGCCGGGAACGAGAGAACAAAGAGAGACTGGAAAGAAGACTCGCAGAAGTAAGACACTACGTTAAATACAATTAGCTTATTTTTATTTAAATATTTTCATATTTTATAACGTAACAATGTGTGGCTCCATAAATTTAACAAATGATTTGAATTGAAGGGTGACGGTGAAGAAACATCCTCACAAGTACTACCGCCGCAGCTGGTGGCAGCCGCTATACGGGAAAAGTTGCAGCCGGACGACGATAACGATCAAGATATTTTAGGTTAGATTTTTTAAATCAAATAAATTTTTTTATCAATTATAATTTAACCTTCTTGGCTAAGAAATGTAAACGATTACCAATTTTTCTATTCAACTTTAAATAGATTACTCTTTACGATAACTTAGTATTTTTCTTTCTATAGATCAACATGTTTCCCGCGTGTGGTCGGAACGTACCCCGGGGGCGTCGCCACCGGGCGGTCGGCGCACGCGCAGACAGCCACGCCGAGCTCCATCTTGCCTCTCCGCAGACTCTGGGCACTACGATGAGCCCCCACATTTAGCCACACGCAGGTAAATTTTAATTTATTGGCTCAAAGTTCTGGTTGATCTGCCTGGGTTCATATCCACCTACTGCGTCATTTTAAATTTATCTCAAACAAAAAATTACGTTTCTGTCATGTATATGACGTAGTGGGTAGTTCGGAATAGAACCGGACTATCCGTAGGTGATATGTACAAGCCGCACGTGCAACAGATGTAACCGATTACGTCATGTCGTAACGTTGGAGCCTGGTATAGAAAGGCTGGCTCCGTTGTATCGTAGGGCAGTTTAGTATAATATGGGGCTTAACTTGTAATAGTCATACCCCAATCTTACGTAAACAAATATTTTCTTTAATATTTAATTGTATGTTTATAGATCCTTCTCGAAGAAGACCGTGACAGAGTTGACCGACAGCGGCGTCTCCGTGGTGAGCGAAGGCTGCGCGAGTGGGCTCAGCGCCGCGAGCGAGCCTCGCATTCTTCTATGGATAGCGGAAGGGGAACGGGTCGAGAAACGCGCTTCGTCGGCCGAAAGGCACAGGCGCACGGCGCGGTCAGTTGCCTTCTATTTGCCTTATATGCGCTTTATACTAAAAAAAAAATCGATACGGTCAGGATCTGAACCGGTCATGCATAGTGTTCCGTGCTATTGTTCTAGGCAATTTAGCTACCGGGTCATTTTTTTTTCAATCTAAAATCGATTTTTAATTTATTTAAAGCCAACATGTGAAAAATTAATAAAGTTATGAAATGTAACAAATTGGTCACTATCTAAAATAATAATAATAATAAATAAAATGAAATCTATATTAATATTAGGGTATTTTGTGCCCCATGCTCCACATAGGGGACACGGGACTCGAATTTTTCAACTGAGTAACCGCAACAAGACTAGTTTATTATAAAACACATGCTTTTAATCGCACGTGCAAGCTTCATGTTTTCTAGGTTCGTCCCGTGTTGTTTAAATTATCACTTCTTTAAATATTTTTGTACATCTCATCCAGTAATTTAAAAATCGATTAAAAAATTTTCACTTACAGTGGTGGTGGAAGCTAAATCCAGCAGCACGAGTAATTTCGACCTTAACACTTGCGTATTAAGGCTCAACGGCTTGCAGGTAGCAACCCATACAACCGCAGACTGTGGTGGTCGCACCATTTCGGCTAGACGAGAGTGTGCCTTACCG
Source organism: Leptosia nina (assembly GCA_963661955.1). Classification (NCBI taxonomy): domain Eukaryota; kingdom Metazoa; phylum Arthropoda; class Insecta; order Lepidoptera; family Pieridae; genus Leptosia; species Leptosia nina. Next base: position 7,560,088 of record CAVLEF010000009.1, on the reverse strand, counting down.
TTTCAAGGCTGCCCAAGCTAGTCCATTGACTTTGAAGACCTTCAAAAGTACCTGCCTGAAAAGGAAACTACAGGTAGGTTATTAACACTTTAAATAAAAAAAAAAAAAAAAAAAAAAAAAAAAAAAAAAAAAATATTTTTTTTTACTTTTTTACTTAATTCCAAGTCACAAGGTAGAAATTACATTGCGCGAGAGGTGCATGTACAATACTAAAAATTCGACGTGGTTAGGACTCGGTAGCTCAATTGAGAGCAACAGCAGAAAGCTGACGATGCCGGTTCCGGACTTATGATCGAAGTTATTTCAATTTATTTTCGATTTTTAAATATATAGTGCTCTTCTGTGCAATAACATGTGAAAAATCTTAATGTTTCACGTTATAACTTTTTTCATTTCGTAATTGTTTATTAAGCTGTTAATTTTGTGCATATATTATTTTTAAAAAATATTAGATTTTTCAATTCTTTCTATCTGCTTAAATATATTGTGCCTTCATGTGCAATAACATGTGAAAAATATTAATGTTTTCAAACGTTATAACTTTGTAATTTCATCTTCAATGATTTCTTAAGCTGCAAAGCATAAGACATTGAGCCTTAATACGCAAGTGTTAAGGTAGAAATTACATTGGGAAGGGGGGAAATAAAAAAAAAAAAAAAAATTTTCCGGGGGGGGGGGGGGGCCCCGTTTTTTTATTTGGGAAAAAAAACCCCGGGAAAAGTGGCGGGGGCCGTTTAAATTCCCCCCCGAGTCGAAAATTTTTTCAATTTATTTTCGATTTTTAAATTAAATTATCACTTCTTTAAATATTTTTGTACATCTCATCCAGTAATTACATTTTTTATTACAGTGGTGGTGGAAGTAAATCCAGCAGCACGAGCGGCGGTGCCAGCGGCGCAGGCGAGCAACCCCTACAACCGCAGACTGTGGTGGTCGCCCATTTCCTAGACGAGAGTGTGCCTTACCGTTTCAAGGTGCCCGCTAGTCCATTGACTTTGAAGACCTTCAAGGAGTACCTGCCTAGAAAAGGGAACTACAGGTAGGTTATTAACACTTTAATGTTTATTACATTCCAAGCCACAACTCCGATTAAATACTAAACTTTAACGGTTTAAAACGCGATATATATAAGTTTTGAAAACTTCTTCAAGCACTTCTTAACTGTTCTATACTTTTTATTAGTAAATTGTTTATTAAGCTGTTAAATTTTTCATATATTATTTTTAAAAAATATTAGATTTTTCTTCTTTCTATCTGCTTAAATAATAATGCTGACTGAATATGTGTTCAACTTTCAGGTATTTCTTTAAGACGGAGTGCGCTGATTTAGACAACACCGTCATTCAGGAGGAGGTGAGCAGCGACAACGATACATTGCCCATGTTCGAGGGAAAAGTCATGGCGCGAGTCAAAGCGATCGAGTGAAGGCCTCTTCAATTTATCTTTAACACCGGTTTGCACAAAAGGCTACAATTTACCATGTGGAGAATGTCACAAATGCTCAAAACATCCAGATGATTATCATTCTTAGATTGGTCCCATTTAGAACAGATTAATTTTGGTATCCTCCATAAACACAAAGAATTTCTGTAATAAGATAACTGACTTATACAAAAATATCTAAAAAACTATTGTGTCTTTAAATATTGTGTATTAACTATGCTATTGAACAAGTAGTTTGTTAAAAGATTTTTATATAAGTTTAAAAATTGCAAATTTCACAATCATGTTCATAACCACGTGGCCCTGAAACTTGTGCAAATGGAATGTAAAACAAAATTTCTTCATCTGTAAAAGTTTCAGACATTCGTGCACTGTAAACTTTCTCAGCTACTAACATGACTCATAACAGATATGCCAAAACACTATTATTTTACTAGTCTGGTTCAATAGTTCGATCAATTAATCCAGAATTATACCATTCTATAGCTATTAAACTTAGACCAGTAAAATACGGAGGTGAGGAAAATAAACAATTAACTCGAGTTTGAAATTTATCATATTATGGCTAAATGTTCCTTTTGACAATTTGGTATGTAGCCAAACTGGCACCAGTGACACAGTATAATAAAAAATCAGTGTGAATATTGTATATATTAGCCAGTTATCCTGTGTTCGTCCTAAGGAGGGTAATACTGTCAGCGTAGCCCACAGTCTATATGTTTCTTTTATAAATTATGTCGCAATGCATGTTAAAAGTATTTCTTATTTGATAACATATTTTACTGTTCGTAAAACTGTTTCAATTCCTAATATTATTGTTATTATTGATTTATTTTTTACGCTTTTTAACCCAGTCCAACGACCAGAGTTAAAAATTGTTAAGAGTATAAGTAGCGCATTTTTCTTTTCTAGAAGAGAGATGATTATTATTTTATTATTATAATTTTTGTTATAACGAATGAAATCAGACCTGGGGTTACGATTAGTACAATATTTATAGTTTTAGTGAAATCCAGTACTCGACAAATCGACGCTTTTGTTTAGGCAGGCAATGCGACGCTCTGTAAATATTTGCCAAGTCCAGTGTCAGTGACTGCAAATTATTATCTTTTGGTTGATAAATTTCACTGAGTAGAGTTTTTGATGGAGCACTTATCATTATAATTTCATTATTTCTCATTTTTCGTTATTAATCTAAACGAAAGATAAAGGGACCGTTTAGTTTAGTTTAACCTCGATTCCGGTCGAAACTCGCGTCCTCCAGTTACGCTTACACTCTGTATATTTTATTATTTTATGTCGACCTGTGCGAGTTTTTCTTACTCCTAGTGGTAGCGAATGACTGCTTAGTAGTTAATAAATGTAGCGTAATGTTCTGTTTGTTCGTCCCTTTAGTGGACATTGGTTTCCTAAATTCTATGTGAATATATCGAATGCGGAAGATAATACTTGACAATATTATTTATACAATCGTAGCTCATTATATTTTTGTTTAAAATAAATTTTTATTAATCAATACTTAGTGAAAACTACATTGCTTTAGCGACCTCCTAGCGTATTGTCTCCCACATTCGCCAAGTATTTGGACCCGATGTTGTAGAGGAGATAAAATCACGGGATCTCAAATATTAACGTTAAAGTATATGTAATGACAGTTAAGTATATTAAATATTGTTAAGTGGACAGTTTTCCGTTCTGCTGCTGTGAATAGTACCTACATTTAAATGTAGTTATAAGATTCATTTTGAATACAATAACAGTTTTTCGTCGATGTCATCTTTTGTCTTTAGCCGTGACAAAGGTAGCTCATATTTTCTATACATTTTTGTATTGCCGAAGTTTCCGTAGAATTACATTTATGTGCGTGCAAAATGTTATACAACCGACGAGCGACGGCCGAAGCACGATATAGATGGCGTTGACGACTAAATTTATTTTTATCGAATATCAGACTGAAACGTATTAGTTGAAATATAGTATTGTGGTTATGGCATGAAGATATTTATGTTGATACCGAATAACAATATGTTCATGTTGTAACAGCTATGGTAACCATTTCCTACTTCACACTAGTCCTTGACGTGAGTTGTAGCAATAGAAGATTCAATCAACACGCAAAGATTATCGCTATAAAATGTTCCATCGATACGACTCACTCAATCGTCCAAGTACTTATTTGTCGTAAATGTAAGATGTGTAATATAGTAAGCACGTAAGTTACAGTCCACTGTAAGAAGACGAGAGTGCACCTATGCACAATATTGAGAATAGGGTGCGTAAAAATGTGCCTTCAAGTTGATAAAAAATTCATAGTTGATGCTTCTAATCAGCAATAAGATTGTAAATATAGTTAACGCTAACGAACTCTTTATTTTTATTATTTAATTGTATTTTAATTTATTGCCTAAGATCAGCTCATCTCGGACACGACGCGCGATTTTTATACTTTTCCTCCGACTCCGATGTCTTCCTTGCCTGACTTAGCTTAAATCTTTTCTATCTCTAGAGAAATGTGTAGCTTTTATAATTTAACAGTAATCGAACGTGCCTCGCGCCGTCTTCGCGAAGCGTCCGACAACTTTAGTCCGAGCCCCATATGCATAAGCGAAAGAATCCGTGTGAATAAAACATTTATATTTAAAATACTCAATTTATAAAATTTTAATTTCTAATAAGACCTGTTCGCTTGTGGATATGATGCTAGAAGCTTTGTCGAGCGACACGAGTTGTATAAATAGATGAACTATAACATTTTTATATATATGTAAGGCACTTTCAGTAAGGTAGCATTAAATGTAAATTAAAAGATAAAATGTCAAAAGTTGCAAACGCTTGTTGAAAAGTTGAGGTTTCTTTAATGAACGTTAATGGTTTACTAGTGTTATCCTGGATTATTGTTTAGCATGTACCATTCGGACTGTACTATTTTTTTATCCAGCACAATATAATATGTATAACAATAAAGAAACTGGAACTGTGCCATACATCGTCCATTTTATTTAACTCATTATTCACAAAAAGTGGTGTACAATCATATAAGGTTTTTAAAAAAGAACAGAGTCATAATATTAATATCCATACTTTAATATAGGGGAACAGCTAAGATATACAATAAAATTTATTGAAATAATACAGTATGCTTATAAAACGCAAACACAAACTAATAAATAACAGTTTCGCGCGATTTGCATGGATACAGGTTAAGGATTGTCAACGCAAGTATTAAATAAAACGCTTCTATTGCCCATGGCTGCAAAACATACGAAATGTCGGGTCGTAGTTAAAATAAGTAAACCGATATATATTATTGTTAAAATCGGTCTAAATAAAGATTATTCAAGATAGCAACTCCCATTAATTTTGCAGTCAACGTAAAAGGTCAACTTAAAAAATGAAAGTCACGATGTATCTCTATGATGACATCTTTTTTCTGTTAGGAGGAATGACAAATCAATTAACATTTCACCTAAGCTGCATTATTTCAGCTTTGGACATAATATGGAACCTCACAAATATTTTCGAGCCCCGCTCTTACCCACACCTGTGTCCACAAATAATCGAGAATGCCAAGTCATGAAACAGTAGGAATACTAGTCTGAAATATTAGTAAAAATCCTTGTAGTCAAATCAAACACTTACTACGTTTTTGAGCAGGTACAAAATAGCAAACAAAGCGGCCTGAGGCAATTATAAATCAACCAGGATTCCTAGAACTACAAAAATGACTAAGCGATATGACTACTAACCTAACACAAATAAATAGAAGTTACTTGAGGTAAACCTTACTGAGGAACTTATAAATAACATATAAACATATAGTGCTATAAATATAGCCGTCATTGTGTTGGTAATTATTTTAATTTAAAAACGACATTAGGAGTTAACTGTATAATTCGCGGCCATTTTGAAAAGCGAGTTGAGTTTCAGAGTTGCAACAAGAACAGTGCTTACGCAAAAAGAAAGAAGTTATATTTACCGAGTGTTTCAGTACCGCACGTGACATTTTTATGTTTGAAATTCAGTATGTTACCGTCATAGTAATTACATTTTCAATATAGAACTCTCTTATTTTGGTTTAGTTACTATACTAGACATTTCAGTTAACGAAATAAATGCCCTGCAAAGATTTTCAAGAGCGCATTATTTAGATTAAACCTCAATCTATTTTAATAAAATTCTATATGATTTAGATATGTTGTTAGCGTGTCATCACAAAACCAGCCTCTATAGTAAAATAGTCTATCTGTTAAATATATATTTAGGTGCAATAATTGACACTGATTTAAAGCTTATACAAGCTGGTGCTCCAGACCAGGTCTTTCACTATAACTATTATAATTGCTATTTATCGTTCGCTAACACATTATTGTATTTATATTTAATATTATAAGAAATCCAGACCAAAAACGGACTTAAAAATGTATTCTGTTTGTTTTTCAAATGTCAAAGCGTATCTATGTCCTGAAATAAATATTCTCCTTTAATATAATAATTCCGAGTGAAACGACATTTTATGACTGTACACACGAACTAAAATATATTTTGGATTGCTTGTATTTCCGAGCCCTCTTCAGTCCCTCTCTAACTATTCCTTAAACTTATTGAGGCTCTTAATAAAGTTACTCATGTCATATTCTTCTTCATACTGTTTGTCGTCCCAGAGTTCTGGTAATGTCTCAAGCACAGACTTGCTGCTACCGGCGCTGGTGGTAGGAAGAGCGGGCTTGGAGGTCGTGTTTGACAACTGGAAGAGATCCAACAATTGGTCCGTTCCCATCGTTTCCATCGCGGCATTTTCGCTGCTTATCACTGTGTTCGCTGTCTTGAGCTTGAACTTTTGTAAACTGAAAAAAAGGAAACAGTAATTTTTTATCAATCTAAATATTTATTTTTAAATTGGTGATCGATAATTTAACACATAAAGCCTCTTAATTGATAATATAGTTAAGAAAAACCAAGGAAATCATCACTCACCCCATAATCTTTTCTTCCAGCGTGTCCCTAGTGACTAATCGGTACACGTTGACCACATTCTTCTGCCCGATACGATGAGCTCGGTCCATCGCTTGCAGGTCCTTCATAGGGTTCCAGTCATGCTCCACGAAGATTACTGTATCCGCGCCAGTTAAATTCAAACCGAGACCTCCGACCTGGAAAGTGTTTTTTTATGAAAGAAGAGGGCAGACAACCCTCGCCGTATAACATCTAAACAAGATGCGCTGTCGACGTTGTGTATTCTGGCTTTGGATATTTGGAAATCCATAGACTGAAATCGAAACTGTAGTCCGTGATCCGGAAGGAATTTCGAAATCCTACCACTCATTTAATATCCTTTCCAGGAGTTTAACATGTTTAAAAAAATTATTAAATAATTATAAAAATGTTGAACTCGGCGGGGACAGAACCCACGACCCGTCGACTATTAACCATACATTGCTGCCACTAGACCAACGAGACCGTCAAAGTGACATTAGAAGAAGTAGGTATGTGTTTAATTGCTATTGTAGTAATAATTAATATTGAACAGACTGGACGGTTAGGTACTTTTAAAGTAATAATACTGATCTTAATAATATGTAATTTGGATAATTAATATAAAGGTTAGCTTAAACTTACACTGGTGGTAAGCAACAGCAGGTCTATAGACACGTCCGTATTGAACCGCGTCACGATATCGTGCCTGAGATGCGGTGGCACGGTGCCGTCCAGCCGCAAGTACGTCACGTTGGGGAAATGCACTCGCAGAAGGTCCCGCTCCACAATATCCAACATTCCCTTAAGCTGGCAGAACACCAACGCGCGGTGCTGCGAGACGACTGACCCGACGCCACTATCCGATGAAGACTCTTCTCCCTCGGCGTTCGAAACACCGATACCGCAGTCTAACAATAATTGTCTGAAATCGAAGCAACGTGTTAATGAAATATCGTGTGCTAGTCATTATAGAGATACTAACTTAGACACGCACGCCTTTGATATAAACAATATAAGAATCATTTTTTTCATATTTTTTTAACACTGTGTAGCCAACTCATGTATTAGGACAAGGATGAAAAAAGATGTAAACTTCTGTTACGTCGCAAATATAAATTCTGAGAAAAGAAACCGCCTTGCAAAGCGGAAAAGCTCTATTCACCGAAACACTTTTTTGGGAAAATGCTGTCCTTGTCCGTTGTAGGCATTGTCGGAAAGAGACAAGGCTATATCAACGAATTACTTATAAATAAAATTAATAATTAAAAAATCTTTAAATAAGAAAAAACAATGTTAAACTTTGTGGTAAGAGATTTGAGAAGAAATTTGAACATAAATTATATTAAATTTTTGTTTTAGATTAGGCTGTTATTATGTATTTAGTTGGTAAAATAAATAAATGTACATACTTAAGAGCAGGTAGCTTCGCGCTATGCGCAATGTCACTGATGCTAGATCGTTGCGCAAGCAACTGCTTCTGCACGCGGGCCCATTCGGGATGATCCGGGGTCAACACCAGCTTGGGATGGTTGCATACATTCTGCAGATAGTGGAGAGCCTGCGGACATGGAAGTGTTGTCATGAGTCGAAGTTGTAAAAGAGGAGGGTAGATAAAAAAAATTAACTTGCTTTTTCATTGCCAGCAGCTCTAAACTCTATATACCGTGTACTTTTTTTATAAAAAGATCTGTCTGTAAACTTTTGATGTATGCCCACATTTATCCAAATAAGATTAAAATACCTTGAAAACGTGTGTCCTCGAATGCGTCATTTCGGGCGTCATGTGTCGTTTGGAGAAGTGTTCGTAGAGCGAGCGCTGTAACGGACTAAGATCACAGTAGTAGTCCTGCGTGATCTTAGGTGGAAGTTCTCGTAATACATCTTCTTTGACGCGCCGAAGTAAGAATGGTAGTACCTGCACGAAGGGATCCATACAAATATGTAATCGAATATTTTAAACATTTAAAACAAAATATAATTTATGAACACTTTTTAACGTGAAATATGTTAGTAAAATGCATAAATAACATTTAACTAACTAATGAGTGATTTTATGCAATGAATACCTTTTAAACCGTTATTTACATTTATATACAGTATCTAAAAGACAATATCTTACCTGACATAATTCTTTCACATAATAATATTTTAAGCAACGGATATAAAACATTTAAAGGTGGTATATCAGTGTACATTGAAAAACAGCAATTTAGTACGTGTAATTTACCTGTCTGTGCAGCTGTTCGCAAGCGAGCGCACCGGCTTGGAGATGATGCGGCGCAGCTTTGGGATCCCGCGATAGAAGAATAGGTCGCGAGTAACGTGCCGTGAACTGGCGAGATGTGCCTAACAGCCCCGGCATGAGAAAATCGAACAACGACCACAGTTCTAAGACGTTGTTCTGGAAGAAGAAAGATTCATTTTAAATCAGAAATAAAAATAATAACAACACAAAATAAAATGCTAAATAAGTAATAGAAAATAAGTAATACAATATAAAATGAATATTGATAGCTGAATTGAATTCAATTCTTACTTGTATAGGTGTTCCCGACAGTATCAGCCTATGATTAGCTTCAAGCAGCTTAATAGCTTTGAATGCCTTCGTTTTCCCATTCTTTATAACGTGCCCTTCATCTAGTACGCAGTAGTTCCACTTAATGGAGCTGAAGAAATCAATATCCTTTCGAACGATATCGTACGAGGCTACGATAAGATTGTAGCGACAAACGTGAGCACGTAGACGTTCACGTTCCAAGGGGGGGCCCACGTACTGGAGGGGCTTTAGATATTTAGTCGATATGAACTTGTTCACTTCGAATACCCAGTGACCTGCAACAAAGGAAATATTAAACTATTCTTGTATCGAAGCGAAGCCAGATAAAAATAGTTATTGTAAACATTTTTCGTGATAGAAGTGGACAAACAGACATGTGGTTGATGGAAGGTAAAAAAACTCCTAAACCGGTAAAGGCCTATAACATTTGCGACACGATGTGCTGTTTTGACTTTGGATATTTTGCAATCGACAGACTGAAACTTAACGCGATTAAAATTAAGGGCTTTGTCATTAAAAATTTTAAAATAATTAAACACATATTTCATTAATTAATTTTATAATCTGTTTACAAACAGCAAAACTTTTTCACTATACTAAAAGCCAAAAATTTATCAATATATTTATTCTACACTCACCTGTAAGAGTGGGCGGACAGACAACGAGCGATGGCAACGTGGGTGCACCGGCCTGTTCGCGCTCATAATGAGATCCAGCCACCACCACGATGGATTGCAAGGTCTTCCCTAACCCCATATCATCGCAGAGAACTCCGTGTAGTTTGTATTCATAGAGGAAACGAAGCCAATTTACTCCCGCCTGTAAATTTTGAATTATTAGAAATTTAACCGATAACCAATTTTGTCACATTAATATATACACATCCTCGTCCAATATTGCGGGAGAGGTGCATGTATCAATACGTTAAAAAAATCGACGATGACGTGTAACGCAATTGGTTAGAGCAACAACACGGAGCGCCTAATTATCATTACTCTTTACATGATTCCACTATAGCCAAGCAGCAGCAGCAAAGATGCTTTGGGCCCGTTTAAGTCCCGCCCGTGTCATCAATATTTTTTTTTACATCTAAATAGATATCCGGCACTATGTTCTATCCAGTGATTAAGTATCGGATGTAATTAAATACAAACCTGTTGATAGCTCCGGAGCTCGGCCGACACTGGTATTGGTATCTTATAATCTTTTATGGACTTCGGGTTAAACAGCTGATCAATAAAGGTACGGTCCCTTTGTCGGCGCTCGCGTAGCTCCGGTGACAGGTTCGGAGGCTCGGGCACCGCCCCGTCCAATGGCATCAGTTGAATTAATGTGGCGAAGCACCGCGTCGACATTATTCGGACCGATTCATTATGGTCGCTCATACGCCCTGAAATTATTTTACGATATTTATGTGTGTTGTTTTATCAAACACTATATTACAATGGATTATTGGATGGTCAGGTAGAATAATAAAAATAAACGTTTCTTCGGTAAGGACTATTTAAGAAGTCCAAAATCAATAGACACACGATACATAACTACTGAATCGATCTAAGCGAATTAATATTGGAAACGCAGTAAGTTCGATACATCGGCAGTAATCTATAACGCGACCGACCGTTCGTTACTAATATTGGCTTTGAACAAGACTGAATCGCTTCATGATAAGAACAGGGCTACCCGGCGTGACTGGGTGGATATTTTAAAAGTCTGATATAAAACAAACAAACTCAATCATAGTATGTCAAACGTCAATGCCATATCAACGAAAAAAAAATTTTTTTAACAAGATATTAAAATTGACTCGTCACTAATTTAACTTACTTCTTATATTGTTATTGACGTTGAGAAATTTAAGAGAATATTTACCCAGCAACGGTACTAGCAGAAGCACAATGTATGGCACCAATTGTAGTTGCAACGCGTCTACTAAGCGTGCGAGCGCCTCGGCCGCACCGCATCGCACGACCTCACTACCTTCACCGAGCGAGTCAATCAGCTGAAAATATTTACATTTAAATCATACACATATACAGCATTTGTTTTACTAAAGAAAATATAAGTTTTTATAAAAAAAATTCTTGTTAAATTTCTGTTCCAAAGATAGAAATAAGCAGAGGCGACGAAAAAGTCACCACTTTATTTCTAATTAAAATTCATGAAGAGATAGAACTGTTTTTACATTTTTAGCGATTCGTGCCCAAAATGTTTAGCGGGAGCCTATTATTGAGCCTTTATCCCCCCAATAAGTGCTATATTTTTATGACAATACTAAAAACTAAATAAAGAACTATATATAGGAGCGACAGAACATAATTCACATGTAGCTTCCTTTTCAGAGGCAACAATATTGTCGTTTTTAATTAAATTGTGTTTCTTTGATATTCTTATTCTTTAATAATGATAGGAAACCCTCCTTCCGTTTTACCCTAGATCGCTTCTAATATTACCTCTTGTATTAGCATATCCATGACAGTATGTGCTTCTCTCTGAGCCATGGCAGCCAAAACCCTGGCTGCCATGTGCCTCAGTGCAGTATATGGAGCCCTTGTAAGAGCAGCGCACGCCTGGACGCCGGCTGCTACCCGCGCCCAGGCGGAGCGACCGAGGTGCGGGCAGACGGCTTCTACCACCTGAAGCCGAGATATGAGCTCGTCGCCCATGTCTGCTTCTATCATCTCCAAGTCTGTAACGTTGCAATAGATATAAATATTCAAGAAATACTTTATCTTGCTTTATGTAATACATACAAAGCATGGTATATAATTTATTATGTGTCCATACCAGAGTCATTGAGGACTTTTTCAAAGGGTTCAGTTATGAACTCCCATAATTTTGGGAGTTTATCAGGAAGTTCGTCCCCAAAGAATTCAGCGAGACTTATCAGTGCCATCGTCGCGCCTCGTCTTTGTATGCGCAACATTTTTCGAGCCTATAAATTAAAAAATAGCTTTATTGTTGAAGGCCGGGTGATCAGTCCACGATATACGGATTGCGGAGAAAAGTAGCTTTAACAAAATCTCCTAATAAAAATGGTGACACACAAAACTTTTTTACTAAAATATATCGTATATTTTAGTAACGACTTAAAAGTTGTGAAAGAAATGTAATGTATTTGAATTAATATGACTGGAGACTGAAACTAAAATTTCTATATAGCTTCTCTCTTTATTGACAAAAGGAACTTACATGGTCTTCATTAGCAAAAAGCTGTTCAATTCCAATCTCTAAACCAGGTGTATGGTTAGCTGGTGGTCGACCGCGTCTTGGCACAACTGTTTCCGCGGTGCGTTGCTGTTCCCGTAAGGTTAAGATGCCGATGTGTCTGTCCACTAGAATTTTTAACGTATTTTCATAAATGCTTTACACTACTTACACAATACTTTGCAATAAAACTGTAATTACTTTATAAGCTGGAAGCGTTTTTTTTATGTCTATGTGTTTTTATGAAACCGTAACTACTTATTTTGGTTTTGTGACGTTAGACATAAAAAAAAAATAAAGACATGGCCAGGACTTGAACTCGTATGCAATATGTGAAAAATAATTTTCAAACGTTAAACTCTATAATTTCATCTTCAATGATTTTTATAAGCTGCAAAGCAAATGATATTGAATCTTAATGCTGAACGCTGTTGATACCGGTTCAAATCCTATCGTATCGTAATTTGTTTTCAATCTAAAATCGATATTTAATTTACATAGTACCATCATGTGCTGCTTAAAAAATCGACTTTTGATTCGGAGTGATGGTTGATTAAGATCAGCCATAAAATGCTACCGTTACAACAATAAAGCCGAGACCTTCCCACATTAATATTGTATGCATCTTAGATTAAAGTTACTGTTTTGGTAGTGAATAAGACTCACATGGCGGCAGATGACAAGCGAAAGGTTCTAATTTATTCTCCGCGCCGCTGTCTCCGCTCCCCGAGTCTGCGGTACGTTCGCTTCGCTCCTCTCCCGTTTCTAACGATATCTTTGGTGTGTATTCTGGATCGCATCTAGGATATATGAAACACGCATAAAATCTGTGTAATATTAATAGAGTTAATTTATTTACTCTCTATTACTAATCCATAAAGTTTTTAGTATACATATTTAGAAGTCACAACTCACTATTGACGTCTACTCACTATCTTACGTCATTATTTAAAAATACACGAATCAAACCTCTCGCGCTTAACCCAATCTTAGGCAATATATTTATTTATGTAAATTGTTTCGCCCAGGTAGAGCACAAAAGTTAGATCAACCACATGCCGGCAAAAGAACCGATCAGCAAAATGGACACAGAAAAGTGTTAGCTCTATCCCCCTGTCCATATAATGGGAAACGTGACTCCCTTTTTAATTACTGTGACATGAAAATTAACTAACCGTAAGAACGCTTTCAAGTTGATCAGCACTTTGTTATTGGGACACGATTCCCTAGGTTGAAGTGTGGCTAGCAAATGAGCCAATGTGTGCGCAGACGCAGCTTGCAAATCCTCGGACGTCTCTCTCTTGATGCTGTCCATCAGTGGCCTCACTACGGGGTTCAATTTGTCCGGCAATACCCGTAGTGTTGCAACTGCTCCACTTATAGCTGCTTGTACTCTGTTTCGTAAGTAATAAGAAATATATTTAATAACGATGGGAATCCGTATCAAAAAACTTCGACTCGACCCCCACGGCCCAACATTTTCGAAGCTATATAATTTTCTGAAACATTACGGCCTTCGTCTAGAAATCAGGATATTAAATGGATTGATAATCGATATTCCTTCAGGGTCGCGAACCACCCTCCACAGATAAGCCGGCAACTTTATTCGAGTTTCGGTTTAAGTCTGTGGATTTCCGATCATCCAATGCCACAACTACACCTGCCAATAAGTGAAACCCACGCTACTCCGTCCTCCTCTATAAAACGGTGAGCGAAAATCAATGGATTTATAAAATTAAACTTGCCTATAAAACGCTAAGGTTACTTCTATTGACAACCCTTACAAGCCATTCAATGCCAAAATCAGTTGTTCTTATTCTACTTTTTTAGGTCCTTTAATCGTTTTGAATAATTTAATAGTTCTATAATATACTGACGAGATATTGAGGGAGCTTTGATCCAATGAGCATTGTGTGACAGCTGCATGCAGAGCTGAACGGCGTTCCTCGAGGCTGCTCGACACTCGCTTGCTTTTCATCGCGGTTAGTAAAGGCTCAGTCACCGTTGTCATCTGTGCTACCTTTAAAATTAAAGACCAAATATATTAGTTAACTCATAAACATATAGATAGAGTAGAAATTCAAGCTTATAATTTTACTACTGTGTATATTATAGTATATATGGACGGCAATCAGTTAGTCTAAGAATTACATGGTTACAATACATAGAAATATTTATAATTAGTATTATTATTATTATCATAGTCATTAAACTGCAAGTTATATAATAATATTCAATATCTTCAAGACATTCTACATATCGACCGACTATTTTGTAAACATATCATACGTAATTTGTTGTTTATTTTTTTTATTATTGTTGTATAAATGTGTTAGATTTAAATTATTATACATAAATGTAATTTTAATTGTTTTAATTAAATAAACAAAACTTAATTTGATTTGTATTCAACTAGTGGCGCCATCTGTTCTAAAGGTTTTGTAACGTAGCAAGTGATGTTACAAGTGATAAAACGCACACAGACGTTATCTTCAGTGTGTAACTATTATACTATAACATTTAGAGAACTTTATATACCTGTTCCAGTCTTAGTATACTGTTAAACTCTTCTCCTACTGGTATCTTATAGTGCTTCATCATAGCGAGCAGATCACGAGCCTCTTGTAATATTCTGTGAAGGAAATTGAAAGTAAATAACGCTTAAGTTTTATTTTAATAATCAATCAGTCAATCGGACGCAAATATATGCCCGCCTCATTGCACTCTCTTGGGTGAATAAGTCAGTAGTTACTTAAACTTTTCCTTACTATTTTAATCACTATACATCAAGAAGAGCAAACCCTTACCTGTTACAGTTTAAAGCAACTTCGTCGTAGTAGAGGACTTGAATTAGTGCCGTGTGCAAAGTCGATACTAGTAAGGGCGGTGCTAACTTTGATATATCACTAACTTCGTTTGAATCCTGTAAAACATTGGTAAATTTATTAACAACAATATAATAATAATATATTCTGCCCGAACACCCCCGAACTCAGTGGATAAACTTATTGCCCAGTTTGCGAGATAAATTGTTTTGATCGGGCATAGCAAAGTTTGAATGACTAAGCGCCTGTGAATAAAATAATTTAGTGAACCAGACACAAAAATATGTACGTCCCATAGCACACAGTGAGAAGGGGAATTTCTTCATTTACCATATTTAACAGGGATTTAGTTATAGTTACAACGTTCAATTTATATTCTGAATGATTTATGTCAAAGTACACAGTCTATACACCAGATCAGAAAGTTGATTACCTCCGATTCCATCTGATTGCGAACATCCGGTGGAAATAGGTCATATTTGATAGTGTGTGTCGCCCAAGACGATATGACTAAGCTGGCCACTATGCGCTGGAGTGCACTCCCTCCGCGAAGATAAACCACCATAACCTATATGTATAGGTTCTTTGTTAAAGAGACACAGTGTAAACACTACTTTATATCATCTCGAATTCAAGTACACGTACCTTAGTGTAACAATCTATGGGGCTCTCATCTTCGACTTTATAATCTATACCGGGAGCCGGCTGGACTAGATAACACGATAAATAACCTGAAACAGAATTTAAATTTAAAAGAAAAGTTAATGTTGTGTTGTTTAATACAATCAGCGCGA
This sequence comes from Leptosia nina, assembly GCA_963661955.1. Taxonomy (NCBI): domain Eukaryota; kingdom Metazoa; phylum Arthropoda; class Insecta; order Lepidoptera; family Pieridae; genus Leptosia; species Leptosia nina. Next base: position 7,544,288 of record CAVLEF010000009.1, on the reverse strand, counting down.
CATCATATTAAAAACTCAATGCATAACCGCAGTCGCGTTATTGTTCTATCAACCTTTACATGGTCCTTCGAGCCGGGCTATGATATTCGGGATATGTTCGATATTATCGAAGAGTTACTACCCCATGCACACAGTCTTTTAATTACAAAATTCAAATTAAATATAATTAAATAAAATACCAACCTAAAACTTTGGCAGCGAGTACTCTAGCGCGCGTAACGTTGCGCTCGCGCAGCGCGCCTGACTGCGTCTCACTCCCACCCAACAGCCACTTTTGTGGGGGCCTAGTGTCTGCGCTTTCTTCACTTTCACCTAGCGATGACTGCGATGTGGTGCGTGGTCGTCGCTCCTAAAATAACACTTAATTATTGATTTTAATGGCATATTGCTTCTAATATCCAGTCCAAAACTAGACATCAATTGAGTTAAAGATAAACAGGTACGACTATATACGTATACTTAACTAGTCGTTAGTATTTATTTTTGAATGTTTACACAGGCAAATATTAAAGTTTTCATAGACATAATAGTTTTCCTAAATCTATTCCCACTTGCAATAGCCATTTTATATGGATTTTTATTTACGAAAATAAACATTATAAACAAAACAATCTTGCTTTTCCTAGCTACCTTAGGTGGTGTATATAGAAGCATCTCGGGCTCAACAGGCAACTTTGCAGGCTGCATGGCGAGGCACATCCACGTAGCTAGCATGGGACAAGCCGCAACTAGAATCACACCGAGAGACGCGTGTCGAAGTAGATTTTCCCATACCTGCAAATATTTCAAGATTAGCTACACGTTTTTCGTTATTTCAAATTATTATAGCTCTAAAAGGTTTGCAATAACATTTAACATATATTGAATAGTTAACAACAAATTTTAAACTTCCTTGAAGACTGATTGATTAAAAATTGTTTTAATCGGGTACGAAATAGACAAAACATCAAGAAATTTGTCGGCACAGACATGTAGCGACAGATTTGTTGATAGAAGAGTTTAAAAGGTACTAAGAAACGTAAAAATGTGTAATAAAGATACGACAAGATTAAAATTTATTATCCGTGGAAGAAGTCTCATATAATAGAGTTTTATGTATAATTTACATCTATGGCACTATGCATTCAATCGCAAGCATCTAAAAGAATTTTAGTTTAAAAGAAAGAGTTTTATCAGTCGGGTCTGACAGTCGCATTTGTTCTATCAAAGATTTACCTGAATAGCTATTTCCTGTATTTCATGCACATGTTCAAATAAAATCCTTTGATAAATATGCCTCATCGTTGCCTGTAGTAACTCGGGCGTCCACATCAACTCTGTATCACTTAGGCTACCCCCATTGCTATGTACTGAGCTTTCACCGTTGACTTTATCATTATTATCACTTGTATGACCGTTGGTGGTGACTAGAGGTTTGGTTAGCGTTCTGAGTGTCTGTAAAGTCGCCTTGCGAACGGAACTTGTGGAGTGGTCGAGGTAGGGCCACAAACGGGGTAGGACGTCCACTAGGTCAATGGGGCTGGAAAAGAAGAATGAATTGACATTAATGTATATCTCAAATATATTTCTAATGTACAGTAATTTAAAGATATTAGTGCTGCCGTTGCTGTGTATTTCCAATATAATACTGAATAGCAGGTGTTAGAAAAAATAATAATTCTGAAATACGCTGTTGATACTCATAGCACGAATAGTGTGTTGTAAAATACGTAATGATGTATCAAATGCCGCTGCGCTGGCTTAAAAGCAACTCTATTGACTACGACTTCGGTCGCGGCTGTGTTCAACGTTCTACTTCTACGTGTTTTTGCTCGGCCCGGTTAGGTGTCAGTAGAGGAAACATGTAACATTCATTTTATTGTTTGTACGACATGTTATATATTCTTACTACTATAACATTATTTAAAAAATATTAAGGTTTTAATACAACAATTTTAACGGTTTGAAACGCGAAAATAAAATATGTACCACTCGTGTAAATTACACAGTATTTAAGGTATTAAAGTAATCTAATTTATAAACACTTAAAACTAAAACATATTACTGTACTCACTGTAAGAGAGTAGCGGCAGTGGGCAGCGCCATAAGTGCAGCAAGCAGCGCCATATAACAGTTGGCAGGGGAGGCCAAATCGTCCTGCTCGTGCAATAATTGCCAAAGCCGAGCAGCGAGGCGCGGGACGGCATCCGGCCGACTGTTGGCCAGCGCTGGTGCAGCTGGAGCCAATGCCCCAGCAGCGACAGCAGATACGTCTTCTGCGGAGTCTTCTAGACCGGATATTAAGTGTTCTAGAGCCCCGCTTTCAACTGCCACGTCCTAGAATAAATAAATTATAGACGTTATTGTGATTGTACTCAATAGATGTGGTTTTTTGGCAGAAATGCATATTATTTTTAGTGCATTTCGCTCTGTTACAGTAATGTGTGTGCACCTTTTTTTGCAAGCCCAGATATTTAAATAAAACCGTTTATAACGTTTGAACGGTTTTATTGTAATATCTGAAAATAAAAAAGGATTTTTATTAAAATTTGTACTATTCGCAAAATTTGTACTATTTGTAAGATATATTTTATATAATTTTTCTTTTTACAATTCTTGTTAATGAAGTAACTAAAATAAACACGATGCCTAGAAATAAAAATGAAACAAATCTTTTTATGTTTAAGTGCCGATTAGAAATATATGTAATTATACTTTATATCTGTAATTTTTATTATCTAAGAGTTTCGCCATTTATTAATAACTAGCTGTTACCCACGACGTCGCCCGCGTTCGTCTTCTTGTAAGTACTAACTTATTATTAAGATTACTTAAAAGTTAGACATAAACTGTGGGGAACATTTTTTGAGATCATGTAAAGATCACTCTTTCATAAATATATTTTGTATCTTAGACCGGTTTCGCAGCCCACGCAACAGAAACCCTCAAAGATTAATATTTCTACTGTTTCTTTGCTCCCCTTGGTCGCAGCGTGACGTAACATAACCTAAAGCCTTTTTCGACAAATGGTCTAACGCGGAAATTTTCAATACGAACCAATAAGTTCCTAAGATTAGTGCGTCCAAACAAGCTCTCCAGCTTCATAGTATTAGTACAATGTAGTCTTTTTTGTAGCCATTACCTGCCTCGCTGCAAGAAGGTATTTAAAAGCCAGTAGCGCCCCATGCCTGGCTTCCCACTGTTTTTGACTAGCGAGGGCCGCCACCTTCTCGGCGACCGCTTTCACACGACAAGCACGCATTTGGGCCAGCGTCACTCCCAATGTCTGCGCACACGTTTCTCTCACTGGTGCTACCACCTACGTATAAAAATATTGTATATGCAAGAATCAGGTATGGCCATTATAAGTTAATCGATAGTATTGACTTTCCGTTTTATGCTGAACTACCCACTTCGACATATATGAAAAAATCATCGCATCCGATCCACAACGAAGAAAACAAAATTTTCCCAGTATTTGAACCCACATATTACAACTGAGTCACGCAGGTGGTCAACAGATTACTAATTAACCATAGTGTTTGGTTATAAAAGAACCTTAAGGGTTGAAAACAACATACAAAACATGTTTATTAATAACTTGTACGTTTTAAAGCCAAGATAAAGTCTAACTTTAAATTAAACAATTATAACGGTTTAAAACGTGAATCATATTTGTTACCTAATTTTTAATTCACGACCACATCTGCTGCAAAGCAACCGTGGGGTCGTAGTGAAAATAGATAAAAAATATTTAATATGTTTCGCTGTTAAAATTGTTTGATTTAAAGGCTCTGCTGGGTTAAACAAACAGTATTTAAATACCTGATCAGAGACAAAGTCTCCGAAGCGATCCAAAGCCAGCACGCTAAGCAGACGCAACGCCATGTCTTCCAACCACTCTTCATGCCATTCCTTCAACTGAAAGACACAATACATAATGTGAAATATAAATAACATTATTCTTAAATATTCAAATATTCCTACCTATTTGGTAGGTAGACATTTTTTCATTATATGCTTATTTTAGAACTGAATCTGAAGAACATTGGAGTAAAATATCACACACTGCATAAATATAAATTTACCTGTTCAGGTGTATCAGGCAAACGAGATTTCCCCGCATAAGCAGAATCGGCGATGGGTGACTTGAGTAACTCCCTCAATGCTGACGCTGCTCCGTGGCGTGCTTCCCACGCTCCACTGAACAACTGCCCTTGGAGGGCACCGCACCACCCTTCTAATGGCCACCGAATACAATCACCCCAGCTGCCGCCTCTTTCGGGTACGCCAGCGCCGCTATCAACTGTGATTTTTTTAATATAAAGGAAGACAGACAAGCACTTGATGGGAGGTGAAATACCACAGCCATACAACATCTAAGCAAGATGCGCTGGCGGCTTAAGATATGCAAATAATATATATCGAATATTTGAATAAGTTAATAGGTTTTAGTTCGAGCTACAAGACCAAAGTATTTAAAATTGTTAATAGTATGAGTCAAACTATTGACTTTTAATAGTATTATTAATTTCTATTGGGGTAACCGGTAGAAGGCCGGGTGATCAGTCCATCCTATTTGCTAACCACTTTACTCATTCTCCCATTCCCCCTTTGAGAAGGTCATTGGTTCCTTTGTAGAATCTTAACAGTTGTTCCGTCTTAATTCTTTGATATTGTTAGTCCCCATGTGTTTTAGATAATGTAACTAACATATATAGTCCTCTGTGGATTCCAACTTCAACTTCTTTCTTTCTGGCTCGGACGGTGGCGTCGAGGCCTCCTCCCTTTCGCTGCAATCACGAGACTTTTGCTTGCTGAACGCTGCACGCGCTTTGCGCTTAGCCACGTTTATCTCGCGTGAACTGAGAGGTTTCGTGGTTGGCATAAGCTCTTGGATTGGTTTCTGTAACGCAATTTAGATTACATTGTTACATAATAGCGTTCGGTTTGCTATAGAAATATAAAATCGAAGACTACTAGGGACATCTTGTGGTCTGAAATGGTGCGTCTGGGGTAAATATCTCTTGGTTTCTTACGAAACCCGTTTGTGGTCTACCAACTACTTACTTCTTGGAAACTCAATTAAAGCATAATTCAGTAGTACCCAACAATGTTGTATTTAAACCATAAATATGTATATCATGTTCTTAGTAACTACTTAATACATGAATAGTATATATAGTTTCAAAAAATGTAAGTACACCAAGAGCGACTCGCAATTTTAGAATTAAACTGTGTGTCTTAAAATTACTTACCCGGTTAACTTCATTTACTTTTTTTTCACTTTTGACCGGGCACAGGTCTTCATTGGTGTAAACCGAGTTAATATCGACTCCCAGTGTCGCTGCCATGTCGAGCCCAAGACGAGCGTTTAGTTGTTGGCGTTGCTTCGCTAAGCGATCTTGCATTTCTGGAATAAAAAAGTTGGGAAAAACCATTAATAACGAACGAACGTCTCTGTTTGAATAAAGGTACTACACGACAGGGAATTTCCCGCGCCTTTTAACATGTGAGCAAGATGCGTTGTTGAATTGTTTTGATTTGGACGGAAAACCAGTTACAAAATGGCCGCCGTTACAGATTATCTATTGACGGCGGTACGTGACCCAAACGTTCAGTAATCATAACATTCATTTAATATCCAGATTTTCCAAAGGCAGTTAAACGTGTTTCAAAAAAAATATTCATTGATAAGCGAGATGTTGGACCCAGTGAGGATATTTGATGATTACCCCTTGATGTTTAGCAATATCTACTAGCATTAAACCATCGATTCTGTGAATTAATATTGAATTACCATGATATCTCATTAAATTAGAGACAAGATTTTCATATGATAGGTTTTTAACTAGTCTTAGTGAAAAGATAGGATTACAGCTTATGTCGATGGTTGAAGTTTGTCATGTGGAAATTCAATGAAAGTAGATTATCTTCCGGCACTAAAACCGTAAGCGAAAGTAATAAGCGTCTCAGTGACGTATATCTACAGTAGTATGTTTATTATTTTTTACGTAACCAACACAAACAAAGCATTCTTAGAGGTTTTTGCCTAACTGGATTATTCATAATCTTATTATTTTCTTTTCACACAAAACACACAGCCGTACAATCTTTCCTCTGGTGTAATGCTAAATTTTATTTTTTTAACAAGGGAAAATTTTACTGAAAAATCTCTATTGGATACGATCACGATATCTCATCGTTTTTTATATTTTCTATTAAAAAAAGCTTTTTTAATTCTATTTTTATATGTAAAATATATGAAAATAATAATATCTCAAGCTAGAAGTCTAAATTTATTTTTAAAACAATGAAAAAACAAACAATCTCATAGTCCACAACGTTATCGCGAAAAGAAATCTGACGAAATTACACTCGTGTCTTATCATATCCTTAATCAGGCTGGTTCGGTAATTAATCATGTTATCTTAATTGTTATTACTTAACACTTTTACAATGCAGTCAGATGGTTAGTTTAGAATATGTTAGTTTAGTATGACAACACGGCGTTGAATCAGATTCCCTACGAATCGTAAAAATAAATAAAGAAGAAGATGAAGAAATATAAAGTTATCGCTTTAATCTACTCATGTGACCGATTGGCACAGTCGACAGTCTCCTATCGATCAAGAAAGAGGGTTTTAAAAGAGACGTATACTGCCGGATGGCAGGTTTTACCGACTCCTAAATCAGTATTTACCGCTACTTTCGAGCTAGGACTTGGTAAAACCTCTGATCTCCGACCTAGAAAAGGTCTTATTAATCTAAAGACAGGAGGATCCGGGACCTCGTGTTTTATCGCTTGGATTAACACTAGGTATAACTTCCGACCGAGTCAATATTCGCTTAGTATAAGTCGACAAAAAAATGTTAATTACCTGATGAAGTTTATAATAGTAAATTTAGCCCATAGAATTACAATCTATGTATCTCTAGTTACCTGCAGCATTTTGCGGCTCATCGTCTATCTCGTATTCGTGGCCTTCGGAGCCCATCAGGTGAGCGCCATGTTCTAAAAGTCTTTCTATGTCAAACGCCTCACATGATAGTAAAGTGCCACCTTCATCTTCTTTCTGCTCTTCCGCTGGAAACAGCGTAACATAAATCAATCGAAAATGTATATTTGTTTTAAACAATAAAAATTCTTTATAAGGTATATCGCAGCTGAGACAAAAATAATTATTTACGATTTGCCTCAACTTATATTAACATAAGAATAGTCGGATGGTATTAATTATGAGAAATTAACCATCAGTCAACAGTTCTTGACGCAATACTGTTTTGTCAATATGCATAATTAAAAACATTTTAATGTATAGATTTTCTTTGTTGAGTACAGTCAGTATTGATAATTCATACTTTTCATATAATAACGTGGTAAAATACTTATATTATTTGGATAGGCATTTTGTACTCGTGCTATATGTTGTCGACATAGGAAATCCAGAGCAACCCACTTTCGTGAGCGTGATAATAGAAATAAACGATATTATCGTAAAACTCAGTCTCTACAAATGAGTTACTTTGGGTCTCTTAATTAATTTTTATTAAATATGATGAAGCTATTCGTCATTGGTTATTTACTAACCTCATAACGATTTAAGTACAAAATAAGGACTATTTCTTAGTTTACGTTTCTTTAAAATTCTAGATAAATACATGAAACCACTTATTTCAGAAGCCGATTGTCATGACATATCTCTATACTAATATTATAAGAGCTCAAAAAACAAACTCTTTTTTGTTTGTTTGACCGCGCTAATCAATAAACTGTTGAATACTCCATTTATTGTGGAAGGCTTTAGACTAGATAAAATCACACTGCGACTATTAGAAAGAAGAAGGAGGGGAAGAGAGGGGACTATCTTTGAGAGATTCCGTTGCGTGCGCTGCGAAAACGGTTAAAGATGCTCAAAAAATATGTATGAAAGAATGATTCATCTCTAAATGATCTTAAAAATGTCTGTATATGACAGCATATGTTTGTATATGACGAGACGCGTAAGTCATGGGTAACAGCTGCAGGTATGTCAGAAATGGTCGTTGCCATAAAAAGATAACCTAGTCAATTCTCACCTCTATATAATTTTATCAACTTGGTCAATGATCTGCAAGTAATTCGATGCGACGCGCGGTAACGTGGAATCTAGTTGACCTATATATGATACCGGGACAATATATCTGACCTCCCCGCTGCTTATTTCATTAATATGGTGAGATCATCACTTTTTGTTCATCTCTTTTAGAACAGTGGAGTCTTGAAGCGCAGCTCTTAGTCATTAAACACAAATTAGCCTATTGCGTTTATCGTAAAACGTCATTCAATGGTGGACACAAGCAATGAGTAATGTTGTCTTGTGTTAAAAATAAACTAAGTACATTAATTTTCTAATCGATGTGTTCAATGTTTCGTTTCATTTAATGTTATGCAGCATGAAACACAAAAATCGTTCTATGCAATGAGCTGCGTAAATTTGTAGGCCTTTTGCAAATAACTAGCTAGCTTTTACTTATTTTCCATTCGCTAGACAATATTGATGCTATATAAACTCTTGTTTTTGACATCTATACACCTGTAGAGTTTATTTGTTTGTATGAATGCGCTAATCGCAGGAACTAGTGGTTTGAATTTAAAGAATGTATTTGTGTTGAATAGACCATTTATCGACGAAGGTTTTAGGATATATAACATCACACTGCAACCAATAGGAGCGAATTAACAGGGGAAAAGTGGAAAATCCAGGGAAATTTATTTATCTTTAAGGGGTAAGGTGATTGCGCTGCGAAACGGTTCAAATAATTTAAAAAAATATTACGAAAGATTGATTTGTCTTTATTTTTATTAGTCTTAAATGTTCTAAAAACATGTCACGAATTGTCAAATGCCGCGTAAGTACATATGTCGATATTTTAAAATGAACTAGCAAGAACTTATGTTCTGGAATTCAATTTTGGACGAAAATAATGCCAACTTCCAATTATTATTTGTTAGACTTGTGTCAGCATATTGATATTAACCTTGCAAACAACAAAACTACGTTTACCGGATCAGCTAAATATTTATATAAGTGAAAAAATAGAAAATTGTTATCGTTGCAGTTAGAGACCAATTAGTGTATTACCAAAGACGTAATTTTTTGTAATAATTTAATGTTAATTTTTGTAATGTAATAGAAATAATAAAACACTTACTTTTGCATCCGACGAAGGTCGGCCTCCATTCCGGGACATTAGTAAGTATCGCCTCGATAGCCTAATAAAAAGAAATTACGTTAATTAATGATAAATAATAAAGATAATGAGAACAAAATTAATTCAGGTTTATTCCAATGTCTCCGGAATTAGGGCGTGGCTTTGTTACTGCTATAACAAGTAGTTGACATTGAGCATTACAGTCACATTCACCATAGTTAGGAATAGTATACGGAACAGCAATTCAAAGACCTTTCAAATGTGCGCTAGAAAAAACAAATAAACGACTTGTTGGGTAAAATTGACACGGCTTTATTATAATTATATTTCGAAACATTATAGCCACCGTCAATGGCTAAACCAATTGCATAGCGTAAGGTCCTGGGTTCGAATCGGAGGGAAACAGATACAGGGCACAGAAGATGAGCAATTTGTCTGTAAAAAAAAACGATCACTGAAACAGACTAATCAAAGCGTCTGTCTCAAGGATAAAAACTTTCGTGGCTCAGTCTATGGTAAAATTAGTTTTTAAGTATATTTTTAAATTAAGAAGCGTAAGCAAAATCACAACGGTTTGTATAGGTGATGCGGTCTATCCTATATTCTAATAAAGTTATCATTTCACGATTATTATTTGAACGTGAATCAGCAGTAAGTTCTTCCTTATCATGTGTGTTTTGAGGTCAAGCCCGATAACCCATCGGACTGTCAGGTAGGCGTACGCTGAAATCGACAGATAGCGACAATAGTGTTGTTACTTAGTTGCACTTTGCATCCAATTATGTATGTATTATTCCCGCCAACATACATCGCTTTGCATCGGCCATTATACCGAACAAAACGCAAAATCTTCAAATAGTTATTTAATTTAATGCGATGTGGTATGGCGTTTTACCTTATGAGGGGGTGAACACAATTATTAATTTCCCCAGGATTCGATCTCGCACCTGCCGTCCTTAAAGCAGTGGTAGGCATTTAACTAGGCATCGTATCATACCACAATTTAAATTCAGTACTCAAATCTATGAGTTTAATGTGCGACAGAGAGGGAAACACTTTAATTTTTTTACCAAAAATATCAATCATCTCTTTTCTTGTTTTCTTCGTTCTTTTTTTAAATAGGTCGCTTAATTTCTTCATACCGTGCAACAAGATAATACATTGTGTATTTAATTTTAAAACATTTGCAACTATCCTCAAAGCGAAATATTAAATTCTACAGTGTTCTAGCAATCGAAGTGTGTGTCTGTGACCAAATATCACCTGCGTCGCTGCGATCCTTGTTTCCCAAGCAGGCGAACGAAGGTGTTTCATGAGCCTCGCCAGCAGTCTGTGCAGCTCCTCGGGGTGAGCCTTCTGCACCTCCCCAAGCTGGCGAGCAGCCGCGCGGCGTGTTGCCGGCCCAGTTCCTGCCTCCAGCAGTACGAACAGACGATCCAACCTAAATTCAATATATAGCTTTATGTTGTATATGTTAAGCACCTTAACCATCAGACAGTATATTTGTTTAAATAAAAAACTTTAACGGTTTACGGGCCGTGACCACAGCTTCTGCAAAGCATCCGAAACGTCGTGCCGTAGTTAAAATATTTTTCAAATAAAATGGACTAATATTAATTGCGTTAAACCGTTGAAGCGTTTTATTTAATGCGTACTACGCGCGTAAACTACAGACAGTATTCAGTATATTTGTGTTACACATAGGTATTTGTTTAATTATTTTACGTTATTATCGATATTTTATGAAGATTACTTGAAAAATTATATTAACAGACAAGCTGTTGTTGTGGTAATAATATATTACTTAATTCTGTATAATACGTCATTTTCCGGATATTTAAAACCGGGAATTTCTCGCAACGCCCTATCAACTCGTGTTAGTTATTTAAGGTACATATAAATTGTACCTAAGAGATAAACAACTTAAAACCGGTTTCACTAATTTTCTTATCCTAATCGCCATTTCAATAATTATAATACATTTAATTACGTTAATTGAAGTTACATACGATCTTAAGTGAAACAAGTTTATTGGATGGCAATTGTTAAGTGATATGCAAACATGTTGAATGCTACTTTCCTTTTTTACGTAATTATAATATGGCTTAACGTAAAAAATATTTAAATCACCTACCTGGAAGTCATATTGCAGACTTGATGTTTTCCTTTACTGATACCTCTGAAACAATACATTTTTAAATGAAAGACCAGAAGACTCAAAAAGCTTAAAGGGAAAGAAAACCTTTTGGAAGAGAAAAGGTCTTTCTCAAAAAAGTTCAAAGGGGTTGCATGCAGATTTATTAACATGTGACGTAAAACTTTTATTAATCATTCGACTAGGTGAGGAACGAAGCATATATGTGTTTTAAACATTTATTTACAATACTAAAATAGCACGCTACTCTGGTAATTTTCCAGAATTGAAACGCTGTTTCTAGCTAAAACATCGCTTTGGTAACTAATTCACAGGCACAGACCAAACATTGGGTTAGATGCAAGACGTCTTGGGTATGATTCCCGGGAAAGTTTATTTTTGTAAAATATGTCTAAAGATACTAAGTAGTCTGATATAATATTTGCGTATAAAGAAAAATGGGTTTTTTAAAAAATGACAGGCAATTGCAGTGACACAAAATTGACATTTTTATTTATTCACATATGGAAAACTTACCCTTAATAGTAGAGAAAATACAGCTCTAAAAAAAAAAAAAAAAAAAATTTTTGGGGGGGGGGGGGGGGGGGGGGGGGTTTTTTCCCCCAAAAAAAAAAAAGCCTTTTGTTTATCTTTCTTCCCCTATTTTAAAAATATAATTGTGTAACTTAAAAATGTTCTTTGTGTTGTGACATCATGTTATTGTAAATGTTTTTTTTTATATTAATTTAGTAATAAGGACCTGGGGAAGTGGGTGAAATGGTCAGCAAAAGTGCGTGGACTGATCACCCTTCTATCGCTGTCCTTAATAGATAATAATAACAATAATAAAAAAATAAGGACTTGAACCTTGCCACATCCACAAAAATATTAAAAACAAAGCTGGCTGTTGACACTCATTAATCAACCGATCATGCATTTGTCGGTCGTGTTATCCGCCAACGATTGGCACACTTTCTTTTTATTGATGCGAATCTCCTCTCGCGTATTGTACGTGTGTGTTTGTTCAACTTTCATCTAAACAACTGGTTTACTGAGATTTTTGAGATCTTTGATATTTGCTGCAATGTAAACATCTATAATTGGTACCATAGACTAGATAGGTAGGTAGGTAAATGTGGATATATCACTTTAAAAAACTCTAGGTACAATTGCCAACAAAAACTTTCCAAGTTTCCCTTCAAATTCTAGGAAGTAAACTCAGCATGCAAATAAAAAACTAAGCAAATAAATACCCTTTCTTACAGATACTAATGATAACAAATGTCACTTGACCTCACCTACTTCTAACATCGTAACATTATCTCTATTTATTCTTATGGTTAGACATATTAGATAAGTTTCCTTTTACATAAAAGTTATAATGATTCACATAAGAATTAAGTTCAAATCTACATACCTATATGTCATTCAAACTGATGTTTTTCTACGTAAATATTGTAATTATTATTAGTGATACTAGCTGTTAACGAGATATATTGTATGGAAGTTAATTGTTATTTCATTTTAATATACCTAATTGAGTTACAATTCTACATTAAAAATTCACATAGTAACGTTGGTAGCTTATCATACATGTTTGAGCAAAAAAATTCAGAAATGAGTCAACTAAGTTAAAATGTTAATACAATGATTATTTTGTACATTATATATTCTTTCAGGTAGCGACAAACAAATAGTTTTAGTCTTTAATTATTTTTATATGAGAATGAAATTGGTAAAGTAAGTAAATTGATTCTTCATCTTCTTAATAGAGCTAGCAATTTGTTTGTGCTTTGTTTTCTCCCCACTTAAGTTTTTAAGTAATTTACTTAACAGAACTTTATTTAATGGGATGCTCTATAACACATTTTTCAAATCAGGTTCAAAAGCCATACATTCCTTTGTTGTTATGGGTAATATAATATATATAAAATTATTATACATATATTGTATTTGCAGTTATAAATTAAATAACATAAATGATAAATTATGAAGTTACACATATACATTTTTTAAAAATTAATTCAGCAATATATGTCTTTTAGCTGTGAAATGTTGAAATTAACAGACTATAAAATTATGTCTAGACTAAATTTATGTATATATTTTTATATAGCTATTCTATTTCTATATATTATATTATTAGCTATATTTCTATTGCTAATTGTGTGTTCAACAAAATATTTATTATGTTTAGAGATGGAGTTATGGAAGTGTGTTTTTGTGTGCTAATTATATCTTTAAACAAATGTCACAACCACAGTGGGATTATGATAAGGTACTTTGTATGTATTATTTGTGTGTAAGCTAATTAGATCAATATAGATATTTGAAGATATCTGTAACCTTTTAGTACATAGAACTTCGAATATTACTAATTAAAACGCTTTTCTGTACGGCTTTTAGAGAACAAATAATAACCAAAACCTAGATATAGATCACAAAAACGCAATAAAATCCTAACGGTATGTAATTCGAGCCTTCCGCGCATGTAAGCATATGGCTATATCATTTGCACTCACATCGGACACATTCTACTTTTGCCTTTATATTATCGACATACTTATACCCCTTCGTACGACCTTGTGTTTGATATATAAGACGAACGAACTCACTTCACACGTAATAAATCAGATTAAGTTTTCGGTGAAATTTTGTATGATCATATTTTGTTCTCGAGAATTTTATACTTCATTTAAGATTTTTTTACTTATGTAGCTTACCTTTTTTAGCGAGCCACTATTCATGTCACTGCATCCAAAGCATGCCATATTTTAAAACGCATAAAACCACACACGATGTCATTTTCGTCAAATTGCACAAATAAAAAAAACCAACGTGACGAAAGGAAGCGCATCGTTCAAGCTTCAAATATATACTGACAGCCATGCTGCTGATGAGTCCGACTTTATTGTGCACTTGAGCGCTGATTGGCGCAGAATCGGTACTAGAAAAAATTTAATTGAACGTGTGCGCCAATGAGAGGAATCTCTGAAATATTTTGGTAAAGTGCCAAAATCGGATAATCTCGGTAGGAATCCAAATACCTGTCATCTTAATGTCAACCGACAATAATTGGTTTTATTTAAATAATTTATGTACCATTGTACGTTTCTTGAAATAGTCGATGTTTTTTATAATATTTTTTTTACATCTATTAATAGCAGCCAGTACTAAACTTTTCTAACTGTAGCTCGAGATCCTTAAGCTCATTTAAAGCAAAAAAAAAACAAATTAGTAGAAGTCAAAATATAGACAATCATGAAAAATATATCCCGATTTTACGATAAACATATGTATACTAGGGATGTGTAGAAATATATATCAGCTTTTTTTATAATATTTAATGGCCTGGTAACAAGACCTTTAAGCCAAATATATATCAGCACTCAACTGACATAATTAAAACTGTCAAACGTCAAAATCTTTATATTATAGGTTAGGAGTTAGACTGTATTGACAATAACCTACGATTATTTTTTAAATTAATGCAGGTAGCTGCAAATGTGTGTGTTTATATTAAAAAAATAGTTTTATTAGATATATACAAAAAATTAATGGCGAAAAAACGAAGTAAGGCTACGGATAAAAAGAAAATATCTTTAGTGTTTGACGAAGCCAAAAGAAAGTAAGTTTAAACTTTAAATAAATATGTTCTTGTAGATCACTATTTGGTCAAATGTATTAACTAGACACCTTGTTATAGGGACTTCTTATGTGGCTTCCGTAAAAGGAAATTAGAGAGGAAAAAGAAGGCTCAGGAAGAGTTACAGCGACTTTTGAAAGAAGAGAAAAAGAGAATTAAACAAGAGGTAATCAATACTTTTCATTTTTATCACTTTAAATTCAATATAACAAGCAATATTTATTAAGTAAATTTAACTTTAAAATTTCAGAATAAGGAATCATATAAAAAGCTAGTAGTGTCATCCAGGCCTATCCCTGATCTTGAACAAATACTTCAAGAGGAATATGAAGATGATGATGTCAACGTTAAAATTGTTGAACTTTCCTCTGATACTTTACAAAAAAAAGATATTGTTATAGGTGAAAATAAACCTAAGTTAACCCAAGAAAAAGGAGTGAAAGATAAAAAAGAAAAAGTTAATCATCATGGAGTACCTGGAATGGAATCTGAAGTTGAAGATGAAAAAGAAGACTCAGATTCAGAAGAAAATAAGGAGTTAAAAACAAAAAAAGAAGTAAAAAAGATACTAAAAATACAGGCAACTAAAAAATTGCAAAAAAGCAAGATATTTCAAATGAAAAATAAATTAGATAGAATACAAAACAAAAAAACACAGAAAAAGAAAGTGAAAAATGAACAGAAGAAAGACAAATCAAAAAAGAAAAATCATAGAAAAAAATAATCATTTGTTAAGATCTATTAACACTTCTTATTAATAATTAATACAATAGTAAAAATAACATGCATCTTGATTTTTTTTGCATCTTAATCCTTTTAATACTTAGTATGTTTATTTGCTCTTTAGATTTCTAGGCTTACTTTGATTTTGTGGTGATTTTCTAGTCTTTATATCTTTGACAGGTTCATTAGTGGGCTGTTCAGAAACTGTGTTTTCTATATTTTTAAGCTTTCGCTCTTTAATTTTTTCTCCTTTGCAACTCTCCAAATCTTTATTTAAATTTTTGACAAATTTTCGTTTAGTCGGTGATTTTTGTTCCAAAGATGAATCTACAGTAGATGATACTGGCAGCGATCTATCATTTTTATCAAAAGTATTCAATGTTGGCGACTTCTTCAAAGGTTTTATAATTTTGGGGCTTGGTGATGTTTTTACGTTTGAAGCTGGTTCTGATTTAGATGGAGATTTCTTGGGGGTTTTCCTTGTACTTTTTGAGGGACATATATCACTATTTAAACATTCTTCACAATTAGGTCCGACAGGTAGGCATATAGTCTGACCAAAGCCTACCATTAAATGGTTTACTTCACTCCATAAGTCAAAGGGTAACCATGATTGTAATGCTTTTCTTGTGTCTTCTGGTGTAGTTGTAGGTTTCTTCACCCAACCAATCCTGTTGCTAATTCTGTGAACATGAGTGTCAACTCCTAAAAATAAATTAATGATTAAATTCAATATACTAAAAGTAGAATTTCCTAATAATACAAAACTGACCAATTCCAGTAATTTTGTTCCATGCAACTTTCATACAAATATGAGCCATTTTAGGGCCAACTCCAGTCAACTTGCACAGCTTTTCAACTGAATCTGGTATATCAGAATCATATTGTTCCTTGAGTGTTTGCGTAGTTTTTTTAATATATTTTACTTTTGTCTGAAAAAAATATGAACAGAACTATGTAATAATGCAATTTCTATTCATGTATAGCAATACTTCTTCATTAATGATTAAACTTACTTTCCAAAAACCAACAGGATAAATAAGATTACCTAACTCCTCATCACTCATGGATAGTACATTATCTACTGTGAGACCTCTTTGTTTAAGACGCTGCATTGCTGCAAATGTTACCTGGTCCTTTGTTTGACTTGACAACATCAAGGATATCAGAGATTGGTATCTTATTACCTAAAACATACAATTGAGTATAAACAATATACCTATAATATTATATATTGCAGAAAAACACCTGCTTGGAATTTCAAAAATCATTGGATAAATTATAATTAAGATAAACCTTAGGCGAAGCGTTTTCATCCATACACATATGGCAACCCATAGAATCTACTGGAGCATCATTATTGGCCCTCATATTTTGTAAATTCAACAAGAATTCTCTCCAGTGCAGCGGTTCCCACAACCCTTTACCTTCCTGAAACATTGAATAGGTGTTAAAACTAATATAATATCTCCATAAGTAGGATCATAAAAAGGGAAGATCAGTAGTTTCTGGTAAGTATTCACAGAAAAATTCTGCCAGCATAAACATTGTGTTAACTTTAGTAGACTGATATTTTCAATGCATACCTGCTTTTTGGGTGAATCGTTCTCAAACTCAATTTTTATATGAGGCTTCTTTTCAAATTTAAACTGGTTCAATTTGGTATCTAGTTTACTTTCTGGGAGTTCTTTTCTATCCAATTCATCTCTTGTAGTGTTCTCAGAATTAGGATTTTTTGTGAGAGTTTGAGCTAATTTTTTGCGCGGCATCTTTCTCAAGAGAAATTTAAAAATATCGTTTTTTAGTATTATTACTGCGCCTTTAAAATAAATTGTATCTTACTGTTTACTTTAATTACCTTTAATTAAGTTAAACTGTTTGTGAGAAGGCAATAAGTATTTGAAATAGGGGCAACTTTGCATGCTGTTTAAATCAAAGCCTAAATTCAAATTTCTGGCTCATATCACCGTATTTAGACTACATACTATTTTGTCTGGGTGGACCACAGCAGATCACCTGTGTAGCCTTCATTAATAGGATGCGTACACGACAGTGTGCTCATGCTGACTGACTATTTGACTAATAAACAACATTGAAAATAAATATCCGAAAATATTTAATGAAATAAAATCCATTATTTGATTGTATTATTTTATCATGTAGTTTCAATTTTAACTGTTGCTCGTAAAATTTTTATAAATTAGAAAATGCTTCAAGTTCTAAAAGTGAAAAATAAAATATGAAAAAATAATGAGATAAAAATACAACAACGAAAAGAAGAATACACTAAACAGTGAAGAAAAGCAAATTTAAATAAGAAACACTTATAAATCTTCCTTTCTTCTTTATGTTATAAGCTTATATTATTATCTATGTAAAATACATCTATAATACCCTGCTATTTGTTATTTTAGATAGCTCGTATCGTATCGTATATGATTATCTGTGGTTGTAATTTTCTGAATTATAATATTTTCCAAAATTAAAAATCTACCGAAACCAAAAAAAAGTACATTGTATCTGTATTATTATAAGACCTCATTAGTTAATAATTTAGTATCATACGAGTGATATTATGGCAGAACTCTTACTGGATCCTAAAATAAGATTATGGGTGTTTTTACCCATTGTTGTTATAACATTTTTAGTCGGAATTGTAAGGCATTATGTATCAATAATACTATCATCACAGAAGAAAATAGAATTACTACAAGTACAGGATAGGTAAGAAATAATTTTAAATGATTATGTTTGTCACTCTGGGTTTATAACCTATTTATGTGTTCTAGCCAAGTTATGATACGTGCCCGTCTATTACGTGAAAATGGCAAATATCTACCTCGACAATCATTTGCTATGCGTCGACATTGGTTTAATAACGAAGATACTGGTTATTTCAAAGTGCAGAAACGTACATCAAATGCTCAGGTACAAAAAATATAATTTGAATTATCATATACAGTTTTTGAAGCTAGAAAGTGAATTTTAATTTTGTATTCCAGAATCCAATGACAGATCCTGGTATGATGACAGACATGCTAAAAGGCAATGTTACTAATGTATTGCCCATGATTGTAATAGGGGGTTGGATAAATTGGATGTTTAGTGGTTTCCTGACGAGTTAGTACTGTTATTTTACTAAATGTTGTTATTCTTTGTGTCTATAAAGCGTTATGTTTACTCTATGTGTTGTACATAAATTTTTTTTTCCACACAGCTAAAGTACCATTTCCTTTGACTCTGAGATTTAAGCCAATGTTGCAACGTGGTGTGGAATTGGCATACTTAGATGCTTCCTGGGTTTCATCAGCATCCTGGTACTTCCTTAATGTTTTTGGACTTCGGACCATCTATGCTCTAGTACTTGGAGAAAATAATGGTAGGATTTAAGTTAAATACTGTCTATAGTTTACGCGAGTAGTACACATTTAAATAAAACACATTAACGGTTTAAAACGCGATATATTTGTTAAACTTATTTGAAAATGATTTTTAATTTCGGCCCAACGTTTCGGATGCTTTGCAGCAGCCGTGGTCACGGGGAGTCTTCCTGTGACCACGGCTGCTGCCTGCTGCGTTTTAAACCGTTAAAGTGTTTTATTTAAAGGATTTAAGTTCTCAATTCATTAAGCATATAATATACTTGATTTTACCAATTGACAGTGATAAAAATGAGTTAGTACTGTAATAATTATGTTTAATATTTATATGATAAGTTGATTTGTAATTATAGAATTTATGCCCTTGCAGCTGCTGACCAGTCGAAAATGATGCAAGAACAGATGTCTGGAGCAGCTATGGCCATGCCTCCTGACCCAAAAGCAGCGTTTAAAGCACAATGGGAAGCTTTAGAAATCACTGAACACCGTTGGGCTCTAGCTAATGTTGAGAATGACTTATTAATAAAAAATGATTGAGAATTATATAATGAGATAAGTAATATATCTGTAAACATTTAAAATTTGCAGAATTACTTGTCTACTAAATATTTAATGAGGTGAAATGTTTTTCACTTATAAAATAGAAAATGTAGTGCATATTGTGTTATAATGTATAAGCAGAACATGTTCATAAAATTTATGATTTTAAGTATTTAGTATGTGGGTGTGGGTGATGTTAATAGGGTGGTGAAGAAATATGTATGTATGACTATAATTTTATGAAATGCTATTTTAGGCTAGGCATATACATTTTCTAAAAACCTTTATGATAAATTTTAAAACAGCGATCAACTCATTCACTATCCCAAGAAAAAAAAATCTGAATAATAAAACAATTATGCTGACCGTTTCTGCCAAGTTATGAACTGCTGCTTTGTTTTAGGATCATGAACTCATTAATGATTGGTTAGCCAAGTGTTGGTTGTCATTGACAAAATTTTCTTTGCTTAAACTTAGAACACCAAAACAACAGAGTAAAGTAGAGATATTGTGCAAGTTTTTCCAAAAATTTAAATAAAGCAAAATTATTTCTATTAGCTTTACTTTTACCAAAGTGAGTGTATTTATATTGTATTTTGACATTATTCTGGGCTCTGATATACTTTTTTTTTTATAAATTATGATTTAGTATATTTAACTTTATCACACCTTAATTTCTTATTTTCACAGTAACCTATATGCTATATTTAATTAAAAAGTTGTCTGTTGATGATAGTTGTTGGTTTTAACTATTCACATAGGCTTATTTAATACACCAACCATAAATTTAACAAATGTTTATTATCTTACTATCAACATTACATTAACAATTTTGATTTTGTCATCTCCAGTTGCAATCAAAAACCATAATTATTTTTCGAGAGGATAGAATTCAAATATTGTTAAATTTTAGTTTTTTGTAAAATATAACACTGGTGAAAAAATGAGCACGTACAGGTTTGTTTTAATAGTATTTAAATACATATATATCCACTTGTTCTTTATTCGAAAAGTGTATTATTTTTTGATAAGTTGAACTACATCTTCATCCTGAACAGTGTGGTGTATGCCGACGCGTTGGGGGGAATACTTGGTGCTGGTCCCCCACACCAAAGCATACTTTAATTGCGCCGCTAATGTACGATGAATAGAGTGGCAGACATGTTCTATTGTTACTCCCTGTATAACAACATTAATTGTTAATAAAAATAATGATTTTCATGACTGCAAAAGCGCAAGAAGTATATATACCTTTCTTAAAATAAGACCATCATCAAAATCTGGGGGCTGTCCTGGCTTCTTGGTATAGACTCTGATAAGTGACAAGTACTCCCAAAGTGTCTCCAAAAGGTAATCCAAATTGAGTTTCATATTACAACTGGAATTAGATTTTGTTTTTAACAAGTGTTGTAATTATATTCAAATATAATGCATTATACAATTAAATGTCAAGTTTAAGATTATATGGTAATACAATAAAGTAAAAATTATGAATGAAAAAGAAAATCAAAGGAAATAAAATATTTGCTAACCTGACTACTATGGAGTGAGGCTGTCGGGCTATCCTGTCAACCTCTTGAATTGAAATCTGATCTATCTTATTGTATACATACAGACAAGGTAGGTACACCCTGTTAGCTAAGATAACATCAATTAATTCATCTGCAGTGCAGTCTTCACGGAATAATACCTGAAATATGGAAATAGATGTTGCTTGGTTTCAAGATAGAACTATGTTGTGAATGTATATTAACATTACCTCAGCGTTGAATATTTTATATTCATGAAGGATCATTTGCACCATTTTTTCATCCACTTTTGTGAGTTGACATGTTGAATTGAAGGACAGCCCACCACCCTTTTTCACCTAAGAAATCAATTCATAAATTATACCATTTTGACTTTAAAAACAATAATGTCTATACAAACTACAATCATACTTTAAAATAAATATTAGGTTTATTCTTATTCAGCCTAATTCCAACACTCTCCAGTTCCTTTTCAAGCAGCTGACGGTGAACATAGGGCTTGGTAGCATCTAACATCATTAACACCAAGTCTGCTGTTCGGGCAACTGCTATTACCTGTAGATAAAGATTCATCATTTTGAATAAGAGTATTAATTAAATATAGAAACCAAATAACTTACAGGAAAATGTACATACCTGCCTACCTCTACCTTTTCCCTGCGCAGCACCTTCAATAATACCCGGTAAATCAAGTAGTTGTATATTAGCTCCTCTGTATTCAATTACTCCTGGTATACATGTGAGAGTTGTGAACTCATAACTAGCAGCTTCCGAATGTGTATGAGTTAGTGTGGACAACAGAGTTGACTAAAAAATAATTATTTTATAGATTATAGCAAAAAAAGGGATTAAAATCAAGTAGTACGAAAACAATTAGTAGTTCAAGCTGGAGAGAGGGATAGAACCTTACCTTACCGACTGATGGGAAGCCAATTAGGGCAACTCTAGCATCGCCTGATTTGAGAACATCAAAGCCTTCTCCTTTGTCGCCACCTTTTTTTGATGGTTCAAGGAGTTGTGATCTATATTTTGCTAGTTTGGCTTTTAGCAGACCCAAATGATATTCAGTAGCTGAAATTGGTTAAGACTTGTAGAACATTATATTACTACGGTATTTTCTGGTATAGCGGCACCAAGTTCATATTACCTCAGAGCGAAAAAGATAATAATCATTGTCTTGCAATATAAAACGTTACTTGGAACATCCTATTTCAAACGTGTAATGAGAATAAAAAAATATTTACCTTTATTCTTTTGGGTTCTAGCAATTTCTTTTTCAATTTCTGATATCTTTTCTAAGATACCCATTTCGTATTTAAATTTTTTTTCTGAATTTACTTTTGCAAGATCAATTAAATATTAGCAAGTTTTTTCATTACCATATTATCTACAGGTGTACTTGACACTTGTACACTAGTGTTGGACTAGTGGAATATGGATAGTGTTGCTCCAGTATAGTCTGTAGTGGAACGTAATTTCGAGTAAGATTTTATTGTGATCCAGTGATGCAATTGCTTAAAATATAATAATAAGCTTGTATTACAAGATATAAAAACCAATCTAAAGATTCCTTAAAATAACCAAAATGGCCAAAATTGAATTTTTTTTTATGATTGAGAGGCGTGTGAAATATGCTGTAGCATGTATTAACACATATGGTTATATTTCATGCGGTTTTACACAATTCACAATAAAGAAATTTTAGCTGCGTCAAAACAAATCTAACCACTTGAAGAAGTTTTTTTATCGTTTAGGACTCTTATGATATGTTCTAAACCTTTTAATCGTTTTTAGTCTAAAATTAATCATTAAATATTCAATCACTAAAAAATAATATATTACGTACATCAGAAGATAAAACAGACCCCTTTTTATTACACTTATATTATGTACACCATATCTGTATTCTAATCATAAACTTATTATTAGACGGTATTATATACAATTATTACCTAATAACAATCCTTTTCTCTTGCATAGGTATGCAAGAGAAAAGGGTGACAATAAATTAGTGACTACTGATTAAAATTTATTGGTGGAAATATTTAATGACTGTTTATAAATCGCGGCCAATTAGATTATTTTAGATAGGTCGCTAAAATAATATGTAAAATATTTATTATAATATTTTTCCGACATGATTCTCTTTCAAATGCTTAAACCAATGATAATATTAAAGTTTTATTTAATTTCACATTCGGTATGTCTAGATCAACATACAAAAGCCATAGAAGAATTAGAGCTTGAATATGAAGATGAAAAAAACTCCATGATAGCAATCACAGAATCAGGTTATTTTTTCAACCGTCCTAACTATTAACACTTTACTTATATAAGACAATAATAATCAATACAAACTTGGATACTTTAAGATGAATACATTAACGAAGATTTTTACGACGAGGTAGATAATAGGAAAATAAACGAAAATTCAATGGATATGATATTTTTTGGACCTCCGAGTTCATTCTTACGATTAGACGCAGAAACAGTGTTGCATATTCTGTCTCATACAAAAAGGCATTTAATACCAATATCGAGAGCTTTATTAGCTTGGGATATTGTAACGGGTACATAATTTTCTTATGCACATATAACTTATTATGCATGTACTTATAGCAACAAGTATTATGAAGGATTTAGGTATAACCAAAGATCAATAAAAGGACAGTTATACTTTTTTGTGTAGATGGTAAAACTGCAGGCTTTCTACAAGGTCGTGAATTCTTAGCATTTGGAAGTTTGTTAAATGCTGTACCAGAGGAAGATCTATATTATGCTAATTTTGGGGACCCTTCGGTCTTTAAGTACTTTTCCAAAAATAACGTAGCAATAACAAATCGTAAGGTATTTTTATCCTCTCATTACTTTATAAATAGTACTATGGATCTTGCTACCTAGAATATCTACTAGGTATGTAGGTTCCCACATTCAAGTTCTGAGACGAAAAAAGTTTGGTTAAATCTGTCTTAAATCTTCTTTAGATTGGTGTGTTGGTAGCAGCTTATCGAAGATATTATGGAAACACGTGGTTCAGGAATGGATCACATATAAATGAATTGGGATATTTGTTGTGTGGATTTCCACACTTTGATTTAGCTAAAATAACGCCCACTGTATTTAAGGAATTAACAGTTGATGTATTGGGCCGACTGCAAAGGTGTAGTGTGGAACAGACAAAGGTTAATTTTATTCGATTTGATCAAAAACTGAAATGTCGTTCGTACGGTTCGCGGGTAAAGGATTGACAAATTTATGTACCTGTGTCACTGATTGATATTTATTTACAAGCAAGTGAAGAACAGCTTTGTTGTTTGCTATGCCTGACTGAAACAATTATGTTTCCCCAGGACCACTCGCGACAACACGTATTGCTAGGCAATTTAAAAATTGAAGATCTGTTGTATTGTTTACCCTAAATGTATTATTTATTTTTAGATTTTGTACAGAATAGCAACTCATCCAGACGCGTACGGTGCTCCTTATAAATGGTCATCACATGAACTCGGTAGACTTAATGCGCTGTTTATATGTATGTATTACATCGTGTTGTAGTGTATGAGGTTGTATATCACATGGAACCGCGTTTAGTAACATAATAAAACATTTTTCTAGGTATACCTAGACAAGAAATTAGTTCTATTCAATTAGAGGCAATAACAGCTATCACACCAGCCGTAATCAAATTGATGGATCAGAAGAAATTGGAATATTTTACAAAACAACAAATATTAAGGATGAATCCTAAAACTCGTCGAATTTACATTCTACGCATGCAACTCCGCAATAGTTTAGATACAAGTAAAATTACAAAAAAGAATTGTACCCGCCTAAAATTTTCCATTATCTATTTTATATTGAATATCATGGTAATCCTAATTTAGTTGCGTAAAGGTAACATATAAATAAAATGAACAATACTATACCTTATAGACTTTACTTGTATACAGAGTTCCTGTACTTTCTTAAGCAACTAGGCACACTTAAATTTACAATAACGTAAATATTAACCTAGACTATGGAAATAAAAATATAAACAAGTTATAGTTATTAATTACTGATAATATTATTTGAAATTAAATAATAATTTGCGCTTTGTAAAATATCTAGGAAATAAATTATGAACAAAAAGCCAATTAATGGTTTCAACGGGTATGTAATTTGAATAATAATAAATACATAGAATTTGCTTTTAAATTGTTGTCACTTGTATTCCTTTTACAATTTTATTTTATTTCCGTTTTGTGATGTACTTTTATTTTCGCTTTTATAAATACTGTTTTATATAGTACATTTAAAAAAAGGGAAATAATTCTAAATAATTATTATAGACTATTATTAAATAGGGTTCTTTTTATTAGAATTCATAAATGTCAAAAAAAATAAAAAGAATTTTGATTATTTTTAATATGTCAAAGCTTTTCCTCCATTTTGATAAAACATTCCGCCATTTTTTTATTACGTGTTAAGAATTCTAACTACGCATTTTACTTTTAAGCTCAAAGCAGAAGGTTAACGAATAGTGAATTAGCAATTTTAAGCGTAAATTGAATGAAATCTATTTTTTATAATGCCTTCTATCAAACATTACGGGTCGTTTGAAATAAATCAGTATGAATTATCGTCAAAATTATTATCGTTAACTGAAAATACTTCGTATACTTTAACTCAGATTAATGGTCAAAGAGTTTTTAAGAAAGCGCCCCATGCATGGCACGGTCCTGAACCATCTAGAAGTTGTGAGGTAAGAGTTTCTTCTAAATTCTAATAGCATTTATTACTTTGGTGGAGTTTGCAGACGTAACTTGGT
Source organism: Leptosia nina (assembly GCA_963661955.1). Taxonomy (NCBI): domain Eukaryota; kingdom Metazoa; phylum Arthropoda; class Insecta; order Lepidoptera; family Pieridae; genus Leptosia; species Leptosia nina. The sequence goes on along the minus strand of CAVLEF010000009.1, from coordinate 7,518,352 downwards.
TGGCGTCAACGCTTTGGTGAGCGTCTCCTGGGCGTGGCATCTCATTTCAGTAAAGTTTTGGCTATTTCTCACTGTATACGAGAGGAAGATTGTACGCAAGATGAAATAACACCATGTTATTGTATATTATATTTGTTCTTTATATCTGGTTTATTAGAAAATATTGTATAAAATATACTTCTCTTTAGGGCTCAAGTTGGCGGGAAAAATCAAAATGGCGGTAATTGTTCCAAAATTATATTTTTTCGGCTATGTCGTTCATACAATCCGCACAAATGTTTCGTTTCATTATTACTAAATACATAAATATTCTATGTTTGTAATTATTTGTTACTTATATATTTATAATAGTTAAATAATTTTTTGTAATTTAATTCATAATCAAGCATACTCTAATATTGCTTAAAAGACTTATACTATTAGTTAATAACAAAACATTCTTTTATTAGGTTTTTATTGGCCGCATACCACATGACTGTTTTGAAGATACCTTAGTTCCATTATTCCAACAGGCTGGAGAGCTATTTGAATTCCGTCTTATGATAAACTTTTCTGGTTGGAACAGGGGGTAAGGATTTTAAATTGTCTGCTATTTCTATGCAAATAAGTAGAGTTAAGAAAAATAGTTCTGTATTTTAATGGAGAATTATATCAAGTTTTGATTTGATTTATAAGAAACTATTGGGTACATTTTAGAATTTTAGTAGGAATAATATACATCTCTCTTTATGCAGATATGCTTTTGCCATGTATACTACTGAAGCTGAGGCCAACCAGGCTATTTGTATGTTCAACAACTTTATGATTCGTCCATCTTGGCAGCTTGGTAATAAAAGATCATTATACATATTTGGAACTTTAGGCTATTCTTGATTCCTAATTTCCTCAATAATCACACAGGCTGTTTTATCACATAATCCCATAACTGATTTTATTATTACAAGCCAAAAAATACAAAGTATTTTTTTTCCATCTTTATACTTATGCTTAATTATACTAAACCTTAATCATAATTAAACAATTTTAATTGTTTCAATATCTGTGAATAGCTTATCTATTTCCTATTGTAAGATTTTACATACTCCTTAAAACCTTAGTTTTTTAGTAGTTATTTTATGTTGGCAGGGGTATGTCATTCGATCAACAATTGCCGCATTTTCATATCTCGTATACCGACAACTACGTCATCAACTGAGATAGTCAGCTTGCTGTATGCGCTTACGGAGGAAGTGAAGGAAATTCGCATTCGCCGTTCAGGCGGGGGTTGTGCAGCTATAGTTGAATACAAGTCGCACCGAGGGGCCGCTATGGCTCGTAAGGCGCTACTGGCCGCCGCATCTGCTGCATGGGGATCCGGCGCCCGTCCCGCTGTGGATTGGTCATTGCCACAATCGCCGCATCTCCTCCGACAGTATCGTGAGGTTATTATTATTATTTATTACCAGAGAAATAAAAACGTAACGTACTTATTCGCCGCGGTTTTGCGCTTTTAATATGTAATACTCTCTTTAATCGGACTTTCGAGTTTTACACATTATTTATTTTTATTTTTTTTTCTTATTAGGTGGGTCGTTGGACACCAGACCGCGGTGTGGAGATCTTTCGCCTGTCTGAAGAGCCGGCGCCAGTAGCGTCATCGTACAGTTTGGAGCGCTGGTCGCAGGCTCGACGCCTGCGTTTGATACATGAAGCGTATTTCTCATACGCTGCGCCAAACAATGCGCTTGCCGGGGCGGACGAACCGCAGCCTACCACGCCTTTGCAGTCGACATCCACCGAACCGTCTGCCAATAGCTCGCTTCTATCTGAGTGAGTCATTTATATATCTTTCTCATTTATATCAATTTACATATGAAACGAATGAATTGCATTAGATTTAATTTAAATGTTCATTTTTAATTTGCTTCATATACATCTATACTCTACACTGGTATATATAGCTGAAAAGTTTTGTAATTTTTTTGACGCGCTAGTCTCAGAAACTACTGGGTCGAAAGGAAAAATAGTTTTTGTGTTGGTCGGAGAATTTATCCAGGAAGACTGTAAAAAACATCGTGATGCGACTTATAGGAGGAAAAAAAAGCGGAAAATGTAAAAAAAAAGGGGAAAATATTTATCTTGGTAGATTTCCGTTGCATACGCTCCGAAAAATGTTCAAGGTACCCAAAAAATATATGTACAAAATAAAGATTCGTAAGTATTCCCAAAATAACTTTTCTACGTGGATGTCATCGATGATACAACATAATATTAATAGTGTGTAAAACTTAGTATTATGGTACAGGGTATTTATTACAACTCTCATTCACAGTTGGCCACAGGCTGTTGATTTGTTAGCCCGTAACATGTTGACAATGGGGCTTTCGGCTCCGTGGGGAACTTGGGGCCAGGACGATGAGACATCTGACGCTCCGTCGTACAACCCTTGGACTGCGCCCCATCCACTGCACGATATGCGCGAGGGACAAGCCAAACAAAAGCCGCAATAAACTGCACTCACATAGGTAACTGTCTAATAGATTTAAACAGTTGATTATTTCATAATAATAATCTTGAACAACAATATAGGTAAATATTTTTATCTTAATACCAGAAAACTGAAATATTGATGAACATTTTGTGCCAACTTTTTTTAGTCATTCCCCAGCATGCATCTTCTTTGCAGTTCTCATTACACATTTAAATACCTATATTTTTCCACAAGGTTTAACTCAAATAGTTACTTTAAACAAAGTTATACTGGAAAAGGTTATATTTAGATAATATATTATTGATCAGATAAAATGAAATATGTTTTAAATTGCACTATGCAGTTTGAAGTAAGGCTTTGATCAATTTATGTCCTAAAACTGGTGTGTAGAATGTAAATTTTTAAATTATTTTTTTATCAATTTCTTTATTACTTGTTCATGGCATAGTTGTGAAAGAAAATTGATTAACTTTACAAGTTGTTTATAAAATTTTAGGTTGTTATAAATTGTAAAGATATGTTTTTACTGTATTAGACAGTTACCTCCTTGTATGGTTCTTTTTTATCTCTACCTTAATGCATTTACTTACTTTTTTTTCTAGTTTTAAGCCCATTCCATACACTTTACTTACATTTTGAATGTTGGTAAAACATCTTCATTGTAATTTTTGAAACTAAATTAACTGTTAGAGAGTTGATTCTCGAATGTAAAATGTTTTTTATATTGTTCATGTCAGTAATGGTATTTTTGTTTGGCATGATATTGGTGTAATAAATAATATTGGCATGGTATAGGTATTTTTGACCTTCCTTGAATGAAATAGTCAATTAAACATCTTTTTTTGAAGTGTATGGATTGGATTAGGTAAGGGTTTGGTGGTGTGAGAGCTGCTTACTAACAAAATGCGAAGTCCTAGTATTGCCTATCCATTTGTCTTAGCAAGAAATACTCATTACTTCATTACTCATTACTCATACAAACATAAGTCCCTTACAATCTTAAAAATAGTTTGTTAAAATACTAATACATATAATGAATAAATTGTACTTTATGTAGATTCCATATTTTGTAATTTAGTGTTGCTCTTACATCTCCAAATTTTAGGATATTTATGGGGTATAGATTGGCAAAATTAAAAAAATTAATATTTCTTAGGGATTTCCTTAATTTTATTTAAAGATAGAAATAAAATTGCAAGCTTTTATATAACATCAGTATATTATTTTAAGACATGTTTTAGATTTGAATTAAGAACACCAGACAATAAATATGTCTATAATATTTGCAACAATCTGCACATTTTTTGATGTTTTTTTCAAAGATATAATTCATTCTATATTATATTCTTTTAAAATCAGGACTGATTTTAATCAATTTTGAAAGTCTTCTCAGTAACTCAACACAATGAACTTGATTGTAATGTACTTTTTTATGAATGAAGTTTGTTTTGCTATCCAATTGATGTCGATTGCACGTCACTATCTAATAATTGATTATTATTGATGAATAAATTTAAGTATAATGATTTGACTTTGGTGTTTTATTTCGTTTAATTTGTTTCCTATCTACTTGCCATCAGGTAGCACCAATCACGACGAAAACATCTAATTTTAAGCGTACTAAACATGCGTGTGAAAATTTTAATTTATTAATCGCTGATAAACATTTCTCTGACTAACATCGTGTTAATATCACATTTACGGGCTTTTTTTAAATGCTGCTTGTTATTAATACCTTACAATATTTCTTAAGATAAATATGCTTTCATTGCAACATTCTTTAACCAAGTCTTCAATAATTGTAGATATGTTTATAGGGCCATAAATGACACAAGTACGAGATGAGCCTTGATTACGTAGGGCTTTTTGTCATCGTATTTGCGATTTGAAGACTTGGTATATAAATTATGTATTAGCCATTTGCTATAATGTAATTAAACAATCCGGTCTACAATTTTAAACCAATTAGTTAAGTACAATTTAATGAGTCCCATTAGGTCAGTATTGTCTGTAGCGTTAACTCTTATCAAAATTATCTTGAAATATTCAGGTGAAAAATAAAAGATCTGCCCTTGGAAAAGAGGATGTAAGCTTGTAGTATAGTGCGTGATTTATTGATGAAAACATGGTATTGACGATTGGTTCTACCTCCGCGGAGGAGGTTTCAATGCCAGTTGCCGATATGCGCTGTGTTGCGCGCGCGCTTGTATGGTGCAGCCGTTTAGTAAGTGACTAATGTGGTAGCGAGGAGCTATGGCAGTTTTTAACAAGTGGGTCGCGCTCAAGATTATCGAGTTTGTAAGTAGATTCCGATAGCAATCTTGCGTAATATGTTAAATAATGTAAAGTTTGCTGTGGTATGTAAACATGTTTTCCTGTTTGTTTTGCTACTTGTTACTTTTTTATTACCTATGAAGGGGGTTTTATGTCACGAAGTTTTTTTAACGTACGTCGTCGTGTGATGATAAATGTTTTAATTTGTTGCAAGACTTTACATTCAACTATACATGGTACATGGTACATATTATGGTAAAACATAATCACAAAACAATGTATCTATTCCGAAGGTAATATTTTAGATTATATAGTAGATTAAATTAAAAAAGAATGCCTTTGTCGTCAAAAATTAAGAAGCTCCCTAAATCAATCGATCACGAAAAGCTTCAATTCGCTCATCACAGTATTTTTCGTAAATTTTATATACTATCATATGTTTGTTTTATTGGTATCGAATGCGCCTCGTAGGTGCTTCCCCTATCCCCTAACACCTTAAATTGGTACTCAAAAAGCATGTTAAGAGTAGCGCATCGGATAAAGTATAAGGATTTAGAAGTTAAGACTTACTAATTAAAACATTTACGTTATGCTGAAGCTGAAGAACGAAACGCTGTAGGTGCCGGTACAAGTCCTCTTTTTCAATCAACATAGTTTATGCTAAAAGGCAAGATGTTTATTTACCAACGTAATCGATAACCACAGTTAACCGGGGATATTAGTTGATAATGCATGACAAACTGGAGATCGTTTTACCGTATCTAAAGGTGTACTTAGTTGAACAAATTAACTTTGAACTGTGACACGAACTCAACAACTATTAATTAACACCGACACCTTCCTAAATGATTCAATTATTGTGAACTAGAATTTGAGATAAGTAATTTAAAATCAACACGTGATTTATGGCTCTATGTTGTTATTCTTTAAATCCCTTTTTTCTATGTTGCGGTTACGTCATAATAATTGATCAGATTTATTTTAGTTTGGCCGATAATTTTTTTTATGTATTCCGGAGATTTGAACTCAAATTCTCTGGCTGAGTGGCTCAATTTTACCGGTTTTTACTTAAAATTAAATTATACGAGTATTTAGTATCCGCCTATATTTGTAAGTCGTTCGAATGAAAATGCTACCGATATATTGGGCGTTAAGATTGGTTTATACCTATAACCTATAGAAGTAAAGAAACAAACACACTCAAATTTAATATATTGGCTGAAATCAATAGGTATTAAAAAAAAGGTAGAGATGTCTAAGTATATAAAATGATGCCATGTGTGACAACTGCTTCGCCTAAGAGCAAGTATATTGGGTAAAATGTTAGATTATGTAACGAGTCGGACGCTACGTGTTTGTTCAATGTCACTCTCACTGGCCCTTTCGCAATACATATGCGCTTGCGATGGAGAATTAAGGTTCTCGGTTATACCACTTTGTGGCTTCCCAACTCTCAAACGTCTTACATAGGCGTATTCTATCTTGCAGAAGAATTGTATCGATCGCTTAGTAACAAAAAAAATGTTTATCGGACTTGTAGTACAAAATCATAGACGTTTTTGACACTTGTGAAGGTTTATATTAGAAAATTGGAGAAACGATTACACTACAAGAGGTACTTCATAAAAGCCATGGTGCGGTATATACCATGTACCTACCTACTGCATAGTATTAAAGCTAGAACGTCTCATAGTTGGGACTTAGAATTTCGGAAAAGGCAAAGAAGTCTGTTTACATATGCCTTTAATCAAAATCGATCTGTGAACCGGATACAGGAATCTGTTTAGAGGTAGTGGCTTAGATCGTGTAGGGAAAGCGGGTCTCTCTGTTTAATAAGCAGCAACTGGAGTTATTTTGATAACACTAAGTCAAACAGTCTCTAGTAAGTTGCCTAAAGTCATGGAATATAATATAATGTCATGTTTCAAATAACGATGCATCCAGCCATTGTATGCAAGCCCATTGTCTTCAACAAAATATAGTGACAATTCTTACGCGATTAACTTAAGGGCATCGTATTATATCTGTGTTTGACATACATAGCTTCGTTTGGTGTTTACACCTCTATGCCTACGGTATGTATGCAGTATATACTTTTAGTAAAAATTACCGCCTACGTTCCCTAGGTGAATGCATTTCCCAGCCTTGGTTGATCTCAGGGAAACATAAAAGTTTAGGCTGAGCTTAGAAAAGACATTGCCTTACTAACATAAGGAATACGGGATTTTATCTTTGATTATTATTTTATCTATGATTATTGTGTACCCATAGTTATTCTTAATCTTTAATACCACATAGTTATTCTGCGTGGCATGCTTGGTCGCGAAACGAGTATCCACCGACGATGAAGCCAGACTGGCCCTCCTACTGCAAAAGCTGTCTCGTGAGTGGTCGTTGCTAAATTCCATTACTTGGGATGGCTCAGGAAGTGCCTTTGCTGATGCTACTTATGGTGGTAAGTTAGAACAGCAAACCTCCTCAATGACCGATTGACTGTCATCCGATTACTAACTAGTTTCTTTACGTTGTATTATCTCTTATATCCTTATTCATCAATAGCATTATCTTGTTCCCTGTATATTTTGGTTTTTGGTATATAAGTTTAAATTATCCATGCTTAGTTTCGTCTAGTGTTAAAATCTAAATTGCTGGTAGTGATTGGTAGTCCGTAAAATTTCACTTTGGAATGGTGACGCCAAAATGCCATTTTTATTTTTTAAACCTAATAAACAAACAATGTTTTATTGACACTATAGAATTTTACCAGGTTATGTGATCATCACGTTCGGCCTTATATTTGGGAGAGTTTTCCAAGAAATACCGAGAGGACGCCGTATTTTAGAAGGAATCTTACTCGGTTTTGGACTTCTGTTCTTTTTAGTTTTGGGTAAGCATATACAACTAAACATCACAAAAATAAGACTACTATTGGTACCGACTCTTGTCTAGTATTTCTAATTTTATATATATGCGTTAATTATAATTTTACGATTTTATTGCGTAGTTTATTTTGTGTATATTCTGACTTTCAAGAAACAAAACACTATAAATTTTTACTTTTTATTCTCCTAGGTGGTCTAGAGTTAGCATCTCTAGACGCAATCCCAGATACTTTAACAGTGAACGCAGCTGTCCTCGGAGCCTTATCTCTGGCAGTCGCCGCCCTCTTTCTCTTAGATCTTATGGGCCCCAGGGTCTATACAGCAACAAGACCCTCACAAACAGACAAGGTAGAACTAAAATCTCCTAAAAGTGAGAAAAAAGTATCTATTATCACACAACCCTCTTCTAACGGTCACTTACTAAACGATAAACAAAACGGGAAAGTCCCAGAAAGACCTAAAGATCTAGATTTGAGTAAAGATGTTAAAAGAACAGAGACGCCAGCCTTTGAATCGCCCAAAACGCCGATAAGCCAACTGGAGGAGCTACAAATCGATAGTTTGGAGAAATCCAAATTTGGGTCATTGAGGAACATAGAAGGAGGGAATTATGTTCGACTTTCTGATCCTTTAGTGATCCCGGATAGGTTACATTACGAGCAAGAGTTGGCTAAGTTTAACGAAAAATACTTCAGAGATTATTTGGAATATGCTGATAGCTTAGATGGAAAGGGACAAGTCGTAAAAGAACAATACTTGCCAGAGCTCCAGACTCCAGTTTTTAAGAAGGTAAAGAGTACGTCTGGGCGACTAAAAGATTTGTACGATGAGATGTCGCCGGTGTATGAGAAGAAACGTCAATCTAAGTCGCCGACTAGAGCAAAAACAGTAGCGACGCCCACATTGCAGCAGCTCGAAGATTATTTAAAAGGATCTGGAAGGTACATATTATCTTTTCTTTTTCTGAAGACTATCTTATCTTTTCTCATTAGGTAAAGAGGAAAATTCTTGCATTTGATGTTTCGTTATAATTACTACGATAACAATTACTTAAAGAAGTTTTCTTTTGTATAGATCTAAACGAGGAGACACCCCAGCTATATATCCTCTAGAACGAATAGAGGAAAAGGAAGGAAATGACGGCGAGGGTAGAGCCAGCGGAACACCAACCGATCCAGGTTACGTCCAATACACTGCTAATAGGTGGCCAGAGAAAAGGGAGCTTCGAACACCCAGACATAGTCCCACGTAGTTAGACGGTACAGGTAATAACTCATTTCGCTAATATGAAAAGTTGTCGTCCTTAAATTAAGATTGAGCAAGAAATGCCACTTCCCTTACGACACTTGAAGCGATAAGCTTATCAGGGAAAGTAGACAGACGAAAGACTCGAACCTATGCGACCTGTTTGAACAAACTTAGAAATGAAATGTTTACGCGCTGAACGGTTTAAAATGCGAAATATATTGGAAAACTTATTGTTAAATACGCAATGCTTCAGAATTTCAGTCCCCTCGGTCACCATGACTAGCTATATTTCGCGTTTTAAATAGGTATTTTTTTTTAAGATTTTATGTAACTCGCATAAACTACAGACAAAACTTAGAATTGTTAATATTCTATTTTGGATACCGGAAGGTAAATTTGGCCTTTTTAAACTCATTGCATGACTTTGATAAATTGATTCGGCAAACTAAGCCAAAGATGTATGTGTGCATATTGTTTATTTTAATTTAATTTAAAAATCGAAAATAAATTGAAAAAATTTTTCGACTCGGGCAGGACTTGAACCGGCATCGTCAGCTTTCCGTGCTGTTGCTACCAATTGAGCTACCGAGTCCTACACCTCATCGTCGGAAAGCTGACGATGCCGTTCAAGTCCTGCCCGATCGAAAAATTTTTTCAATTTATTTTCATTTTTAAATTATATAGTGCCTTCATGTGCAATAACATGTGAAAAATATTAATTTTTCAAATATTTTAATTTAGTTTATACAAAGTGACCTTACTTTACCGACATCGCCGTAATGAATATACTATTAGTCATAGACTTGATTAATTCTCTTGTGATAATTATCCGTCCATGTTGGTATTATTCCTTTTTGTATATATATAAACATTTTAGTGATATAAAATTACTTCTAAGTAAGGACATAATTTTATTGTAATATGTTATATTCTTGAATTAGGAGAGAACAAATATAAAGGTACTTGTACGTATTTAATCGCAAGTTAAACCTTTACTTATTTACGGAATTAAATTATTTATATCGTTTCGCAAATAGTTTATATATGTATTTGTAAACTAAAAGATTTTTAACATTATCACAGCTAAGACAAGCCATTAATTGTAGTTGTAATCCTTAATACAGTATTTTAAGTTAATTATCAAAGGTTGCTTTGATTGTTATATCAATGCGCAGTTCACACGGATTTTATTTCTACGTAAATTAAGATAGAATTGAATGTACATTTTTTTGCGTTTGAAAATAAACGAGTTTTTTAATTGACTGCTTTATTTTGTCACTGGGAAATCACAGAGGTTCAATGTTCCGCAGATTAAAGTGTTGGTTTGGAGATAATGCGATAATGACATAACTTGAGGACAGTGGTGGTCATTATATTGAGTCTCTATGGGAGGCTACATGTGAACAGAGGTTAAGTAGCGTGGGAAATAGGCGTAAGGGACAATACTTAAAAATAAGTCTCTAAGATAAGGAGTATCTCGTTGGTTTAGTCTTTATACACTCGACTATATACGCATACACGAGGTCCAGTGTTCATATTTCAGGTCGGACAATTGATAATTAAGTAGTATATGTATATTTTTATTTCAAGAAAATGTTTAGTACAAGCCTGGATTTACCACTTTATCATTGGAGAGGTTTTATTTTGCTTGTAGCTGGTGGACAGTAGGATAATAGCAAAATGTAAGTAGTCTTTCAAATTGCTCCGGGTTTTGTAAACATACCTGTTTTTTAATCTACGGCTTTGCCTTTGCTTCTAAGTACTTCCTCACTAAATCCGAAAGAACCTTTACACAAGGTTTTCAAGCTAACCAAAAATATACTTTTGAAAACTTTTCTTACATTGCACATGAATGCACTATATAATTTAAAAATCTAAAAAAAAATCGATTCGGGCAGGACTTGAACCGGCATCGTCAGCGTTCCGTTGTTGCTCTAACAATTGAGCTACCGACTCGAGCAAATTATACTTGCTAATTTATTTATTCTCTTTATTGCAAAAATAGTTAAACATATAAGCTATAACGAGTGCAATGCGACGTGTCGTGCATTGCATCAAAACTAGATATTAATAAAAAGTACTTTGAAAATGACAGCTGTAAAAATACTTATCTTTCATCGTGTCTGACCTAAACGAGACTACCAAAGACAAGTAGGTACAACGTCCACGCCCATGTGTCCTTTGAACGTTTTGCAATATTTCAAGTACTTACTAAGCTGTTAACTTGTATTCTTCGTGTGTGTGCTAACAAATTGGTCCGCCAACTTTATCAATGGCTTTACTTGTGATCGCTGTATTAGGTCAAGATCGTAGATATGTGACCTTCATGGTTCAAATGTATAACACTTAGTTAAGTGTAATTTTTAAGAGGTTAGGTTCGATTCTTACTTCTCAATATTGATCAATATCTGCGTGTCTGCCAAAGGAATAGATGTTCAGAATATGTGACTGTGTCTGTTTTAAGACACCACATAAATGTCCGACTATTAAAGCAATTTTTTTTAAGTGACAATTGAAGAAATCAGAAAAAATAAACTTGCATTCCAGCAATCATCAACATAGGCCTTAAAACTGCTTCCACGATTCTTTGTGTTCTAGCTTGATAATTCCAAATTATTTGTTCTCATAGTACCTTCTGTTTCCGATTCCGTGAATCACAGTCATTGCGTATAATAAATGCAAAAATTAAATAATAATGCGAGACATTTGATGTGTGTGACTGTTTCTCACGGTGAGGGACCTTGTTCTGGGACACGTTAGTAATTATCTTATAACACTATTATTAGTTGGTGCTTGGGCGCAGTTTAAAATATGCGGCGTTAGTAAGTGACATAATAAATTATTTTTCTGTATGAATCGGATTAGAACTATAGGAAACAATTTTGCGGAAGGAATGACGTTGTTAGTGTAAATTAGGAATCGTTTTTCTCTCCATCCGTCATCTCCGTAAGATATTCACTTTCTTATTGAGGTTATATTAATACGCTACAGTTGACCAGTTTCATATTTAACAAGTGTTACACTAACATTAGTCACATAAGTTAGAGCACCGGAGAATATGGTTAAGTAATTAGTTAGCAATACCAATCGCATATATTTATTTATTATTATACAAGTTGTGTCAGCGACTTCGTCCGCGTAGAATAGTTATTTTGGGAATCCAAAAATTGTTTTTGAAAACCTTCTCGTCATCTTTATTAATTTAAACTGCTATCTGACATCGATATGGCTCGCGACCTGTCGTTCCTGCAAGTAAATCGTAAAAGATAGAGATATAGCGTCGCGGACTTTTTTTAGATCATCTAAAGAGAAATCATTCTTTCATATATGCTACCGCAGTTCTATTAGTCACAGCGGTATAACCGTCCTCAATAAATTCTCTAACCAACCCAAAAAATATTTATTGATTCGAACCAGTAGTTCCTAAGATTAGCGCGTTCAAACAAACAAACTCTTCAACTTTATATATTAGTATAGATGATTAGTTATCGCACGCCAAAACTAGTGTCAAAACAGATCTGCAGTTATAAAATAATTAAGGATTTAATTCAACCTACGTCGTAAAAAAATCTTTGAAAGATGTAAGAGTATAACTCTGTGGCTTACCAATTAGACCCTTTACGGCCACATATGCATATCATTGGCCTACAAGACAAACATCAGCCTTGCGGAGTAAAACAAAGGACAGTTTTTACCAACTCCGTGGGAACAGCCTTCGCTCATCGGCACCTTCGGACGCTTCCTTTTAGGGTTGACGGAAAATGAGTTTCCACACGACGACCTCATCGTCATTTGTCATTTTTATTAAAATATATTTATTATGGATAAATGTACTTAAACTAATTTGGGACGAACAAATGCTTGTCTATTTGTGAAACACATTATGTTGGTTCTATGTTAGAGAATTAAAACAAAAGAACAAAGAGAACGAGACAGGTAACTAAGTTATTAATTTCCTTAATACTAAGTACTTCTCAATACATATTTATTATTTTTATTATTATTTATTTTTCATTCTATTTATGTTCTTTCGATTTGATTAAACATGAAAAATGTATCTTGAATCTAAACTGTCTTTAAAATTTAGTTGTTGCAGTTTTCCTTTGCCATGAACGCATCATATAATTAAAATCAATGTTATATAACTGAATACCTTTATTGATATCTACAAATTATTTTTAAACATAATAATAATTACATCATAAAAATCGTATATAAAAAATAAACATGACTCCGACCTATTTGGTCTTTGGATAATTTTTATTTGTCCCTAAATTTATAAATATGAATAATCTTGGGCATAACTATTACTATGTAATAACATACAAATATTACTTCGCGTTCGAAATACATTAAATTATCGATTATTAGCACCTTATGAGACGGGAAAGTACGTATGTTTTATACTATGTAAAATATATTTTATTAATGGCAAAAACAATATTATGCGATGATAATATGAATTCCATAAACAAAACTAGTAAAATTATTGTGACAAAGTGTACTTTTATGTTTTTGGCTTTAATCTAATCGGTATATTACAATATTGTATGTAAATATGACTAAAATGAAAATAGAAGTAAACTAATAAAAAAAACTAAAATCCTATTCTCATTTTACTCTTAAAAGTTTAGACATAACGGCATACTGTGATAAATATCACTTACTTTAAAAATAGATTCTAGAAGCTCTTCCGTTAATAAGAAAAAAGAAAATGGCCGACAAGCGTAAAAGAAAGTTATGTAAAAATACAATTCTGTATAAAAATAGACAGATAAAGGACTCATGTGAAGATAATGTTTACTCGAGTTTTTTATATAGTACATTATAAAGATAGAATCACAGCATGTCGTAATGCGTATATTATGGACGGACATGTTTGAGGTAAGTATTAAAACATAGTTAATAATATTCCAGACGTCTTCGCTGCAAACACTTATTTATTACTGGCTGTTTAAATCTGAAAGAGGAAATTATATTCAATATACAACAAAATAAATGTTCATGAAAAGATGAATATTTTTTTGTCTAAATATATACATTTTTATGTTATTATTTACAATTATGACCTATATTATCAGGATTCGAACCTAGGACTCGTATTCAACGTTGGGCAACGCTGTACATTATTACACTGAAGACTATGCTAATAGTTTATTAATAATTTAAAATATTTGAAAAGTGTAAAAAAATACTAATATATCGCGTTTTAAACCGTTAAAGGGTAAAAAAATTATATCATCATATCGTACATGATCATTATAGTCTATGATTTTTTTTACTGACATTAAATTTCACTTGATGGTAGGTGTTATACCCGTCATATAACATCATACCAAGATACGCTGTGAATTGTTGTCTTTGGATATTCGGAAATCCACAGAACCGAAACGCGATTAACGGCTTTTCGTCTGCATTTTCATCTAGCTCGTGAGTCGGAAGGAATTACCATATTCTAATACCCCATATAATATCAAGATTTCCAGACGAAGCCAACATGTTTCATAAGGATTATAAATAATTTTTTGTAGCGCCGTTTCCTTGTAGCATACAATTTAATTTTATTTAGTCACCTGTATCATGTCTCTCCCGCTGCAGGGCGATATATTGTCTGATGAGACGAGCGATTTCGTGAGCCTGTTCTGCCTGAAGACGGGTCACGCGTTGCTGGAGCAGCGAACCACATTTTACGTCCAGGAATAATGTGCCGTCTTCTGAACGTACCTGTGAAAAATAAATGGATTGTTATATAGTTAAATACTAATGGTTAATTTCTGAGCAATATAAAAAGATAGAAGTTATGGACCCCGTAAGTACCGTTACCTTGAAAATAATACAAAATATCTGCTTATAACGTGGGTTACGTAGAAATATTCGAAAAATACAATAAAGCAGAGTTGTTCAATAATTTTTAAGGAAACGCTATTAAACCACACGTAATTTCAATATTCCTAAAACTACCAATTTAAATCAGATTTCCAGTGAAGTATAGCACGTTTCAAAATATCAGATATAAAGTTAAACTTTAAAAAATGTTGGACGCGGTGGGGATAAAACCCACGATATTATTAACCATTTATTGCTACCATTAGATAAGGTAAAGCTCGAAAATTTTTTTTTTTTTATTGTAAAGGAAGGGGCAAAAAAAAAAAAAAAAAAAAAAAAAAAAAAACCCCGGGGGGGGGGGGGGGCGGGGGGGGGGGGAATAAAAAAAAAAAAAAAAAAGGGGGGGGGGGGGGGGGGGGGGGGGCCCCATGGGGGGGGGAAGGAACCCCGGCCGGGCCCGTTCCAATCCCTCCCCGGGGCGAATTTTTTTTCGATTTTTAAATTATAAGGTAAAGCTCGTCTAAATTTTTAGGAGTATCAAACCGAGTACTTACTTTTCTTGTGGATATAAGCTCTGCGTGTGGCCAATGTGTGTCTGTATCGTGTGTGTGTGGATGGAGGAGGTGGACCCCGCGTCGGTTCAGTGCCAGAACGAATTCACGCCACTCTGCACCTGGTCCACCACCACTGACCCGACGCACGGCGAAGAAAGATGAACCGAATAGAGGCCAACGAGAGAGAACCTAGAAGAAAACCCACATTATATAATTGCACTTAGATAATATGTAACTATTAACTATTTTATATTGGTATTCTCTTAGTTTATACCTATCCCAATATATAAGCTCGACAGTTTTTTGTTTGTATAAACGCGTTATCATAGGGACGACTGACTTTAATTGAACAATAGACTTTAAAAAAAAAAAAAAAAAAAAGGGGGGGCGGCGCGAAAAAAGCGGGGGGGGGGGTTTTAAACGGGGACACTCGCGAAACAGACGCCACAGCATTTATCGAGGCATGTTCAAACTGTAATCAATAGTAGCGGAGAAAACTAAAATATGACAAAAAAATAGGAAAAATTATTAAACTTTAAGAGGTTCCTCCGTTACAAGCGCTCAAAAATCGTTTAAGAAACCAATAATATATGTAAGAAAGGAATATTCCTCTTTAAATTATCTAAAAAGGGCGGGGACAGTATATGTCTATCTTTAGAAATTTATTTGCATGTTTTATATTAACTAAATCGTCTTAAATAATAATAGAAATTGACGCCGACTCCGCGATCATAGATAACCGCGATAATTTAAAGTTAGGTTTGAAGCTAAGAAGTTTGTTAGCAAAATATGATTCACAACTCCACGCGAACGAAATCGCGGGCAAAGTACATTATAAATCAAATTGTGATATGGTTAAAATGCAGGTGAATTTTCCTGTGCTAGTTTGAACAGTTTTTTGCACAACGTGACCTACTACCGCGGATCAATTTTATTAACAGGCACCTTAATTAGACTTTTGTGCTCAGTCCGACCGAAAAAAATTATTGTTTCAACGGGATTTTGTGCCAGCACCCCTCGCACTTAATGCTACAAAATACTTGTATCCAATGACAACGGAGGTGGAACGAAACCCTAAAATTTTTATCATATTCAAGTTAGAATTCTATTTACCTGTAACACTTTAGATTTGGCAGCTTGTGGGGACAATGCTCTCGCTTGGGGCCACTCAGCAACCACCCAGGAAGCCCACTTGTTCGGTCTAGGATCTCTTAGAGCCAATAGTGGCTTGGGCAGGAGGAATTTAAGGTCTCTCGGGTGTGGGGGTTCAGCTAGTCCAGCGGCTCGGTGTAAGAGAGCGGCAACTGTTGCTGCATCTCGAATTACGTTAGCAGCAGGCGGCCCTCCTCCAGGTAGCACTAGCAGCAAACCTTCTAGGTAATCTGGCGCAACCTGAGTGTTTGAAAATCATGAAAGATTATAAAGGAGACAAAAATTATACAAATTGAAAAGTGATATTGGGTAATATTTCATAATTTTAATCCTAATTAAAAAATTTTAAAGCATTTTTTTTTGTATAATACAGACAACAATCATGAGGTACACCTAGGTCGACCTATTTTGGTTGGTTATTTGGCGATATCTGTATATCGCCAAATAATCAACCAAATTAGTCTGTACTAAAACCGAAAAGCGATTAAACTTCACGGCTTTTTCAGTTGTGGAAAGAGATTCATTCCCTGGACGAAATTTCGATATTTAACATCCAGATTTCCAAACGAAGTCCATCGTATTTCAGTACCCACGACCCCTCCCTCTTTATTTATTTAAACTTCTGCAAAACCTGGACTAAAGGTTATTTCTCTACAAATTTATATTACCTGGTTAAAAAGTACTTCCGTGTAGAGAGGCGGGGCGTCAGTGCGAAGTGGATGATGCCACACAGAACGGCAGAAGATAAGGTAGAAGGGGTGATGTGCCCGTTGCAGCTCCGTGGTCACATCCAGAACGTACTCGTCGCTAGCTAGAGGCATTGTTAAGGCGTCACCCGACACAATGCAGTATAGGGAGAACTCTGCACGCTCTGCTTCACTTCTGACACCGATCTGAAAAATAAAATACCATTAAGCAAAAAAAGTATAGCCAAAGCGGGCAAGGTTTCATTTCGAATTCTTCAAACTTGAGTTGTGCTCCTAAGTCGTAAAAATATTTTAAACAAAAAGAAATACCTACAAATACTAATAAACATAAAGAATATAGATGTATAGAGTTTTTTAACTAGTCAATTCGTAAGTAGGAAATAGGTGATCAAAGAAAACTATTGTCGTAACTATTTTAAAAACTGGCAAGCAAATTGGAGTACACTTATTAATAAGCCTGATTGAATGCGAGTTAATAATGCATATTTGTTTATCGAGAACAGAAAACGGACTACGAAAAATATTTTTAAAATTGTATGAATATAGGATAACACCCGCTGTGTACGCGTTAAAATTTTGTGCACCGTTGAAATATTATTACCTTTAGATATATATTTTATCGTTCTACGCGTATTAATTGATTCCAAGATAATAAAAGTGAGGATATTTTGTACATACCAATTCTGTAAGTTCGTCGACAATATCCTGAACGGTGGTTGCGCAGCGCGTGTTGACGACTCGTTCAGCCCCACCAGGCAAACGGTACAGTTGCCGTCGAGCTGATCGTCCAGCAGATACTGCTGTCACCTAAAAAAAGAAGAGCGGGGAATTGGGTGAAATGGTTAACACAGTAGGTTAACAATTAATAGATAAATAATATCACTATATTAGTTAAATTATGAAATTAAATATATTATTGGTTTAACTGTTAAAGTCTCTTATTTTAAAGTGTAAATAAGTATATTAGATATAATTATAATTTAAAATAAAAAATTAATGCACTCACGAACCATTTACAATCTAATAGTATTTAATTTATATAAAATATTAAAGTTTTCAAAAATTATAATTTATATGAAAAATAGCCTGTATTATTATTACTATCACCAAATTTTAAGCGGTTTCAATTTGAACATTAAATTTAAAATAAAAAACTGCATGAAAATGGAAATGCAGACTGTGTACACATCCACCTTTGTAAATGAAAACTAATTTTCACAATTCTCAGATTCTTTTATATTACCTCTTCAATACTGGGTACATTCTTTCTTCCACCACACCTAATAGTCTTTCTGAAGTTCGCGAGGCAGACCGCTGCAGTTCCTTGACAGGGTCTGCGTCGGTCAGCCGCTGCCGCTGATAAGTATTCCACGAGGAATGGTCTGAAATAGTTCATATCAAATTTAATTCAATCGAATTCGTTACAAAACCGTTTCAATATTTTATTTCAATACTCCTATTTTTTATGACATTAGAAATGGAATTAAGCTATCTTCAATAATTTAAAAATGGAATGTATAATTTAAAAATGGAACGATCTTCTACGCCGCGACATGGCGACCGAAGAATAAGAGATAACATATCAAATGTTCAATTTAAAATTCGAACTATTTTGCGTTATTTGAGAAAAAAAGTACTCTGCTCAAATAATGCGCGGTAATTAAAATGCACGCCTTGGCTGCACAAAGAGCTCCGAATGTGTAAAGTAATCTACTATATATCTGTAGGGTGTAGTGAATGTAGTGTTATACCTAAGTGTGTCCGAACAGGTAAAGTAAGCAGCCAAAATGGACATGAGTCTCCACGCACGCTGACAGGAATCTGGCGTCGCAGAGCGATTCGATGTGGTCTGCTTCATCAGCTGACAGTACACTTCATCACGAAGCTCTGGCACTGAGTGACAGTGCTGAAATGAAACATATTCATGAAGTATAATATATTATTTGGCGTCTTGTTAAACTAACTGAATTGATGATGAATGATGCCTCTAGGGGAAAAAATCAAATTCCAGCTATATAGTGTCAAAGCAAGTCTTTTTATATTTGAAAAATTAAAAAAATACTATGTTTTCAAACGTTAAAGTTAGTAATTTCGTCTTAAATAATTTTCTTAAGCTGTAAACGTTGAAATTACATTGCGCGAGATGAGCATGTATCATTAGGTTAAAAAAAATCGACGATGACGTTTAGGACACGGTAGCTCAATTGGTTAGAGCAACAGCACGTAACACTGGATTCAACTCCAACCCGTGTTGTAAGTTTTTTAATTTATAATCGATTTATAATTTATAAAGTCTTTCATAGATAACTTACCATAAGAACTGTATAGACACATTTCACTTCTGTCAAGTCTTGGTGCATGGCTCTCTCGGGTGGTTGGAGATCTCCACAATACGCTCGTATGCACGTGAAGCATTCTAATGCTGGAGGAGCCAGTGCAGCAGGCAGGCGAAGCAAGGGCGCACGAAGGGGGGTGGCCTGCCATTTCACCACGTCCGTTTGTGCCTTCCATGTCCATTCGTTGCGCTTGGCTTTGCTCTTGAGTGACGAATCTGCTTTTAGAACTTCTAATCTGTAAACATCACAATGGATTTTGTTGAGTGCTAGGAAAATGTTATAAGGTCGTTTGTATTACAATTGTGTCTATATTGATTATAATTAATTATTTAAATAATACTTTAACGATTGAAAACGTGATATATTTTAGTTAAACTTATTTGAAACTTATTTAACTAAATGTTTCGGATGCTTAGTCTCCCCGTGACCGCGTCTGCTGTGAAGCAACCGAAACAACGGGCCGTAGTTAAAATAATTTTCAAATATGTTTCACTAATATACATCACGTTTTAAACCGTTTTATTTAACTCGCGTAAACTACAGGCAGTAAATAATGAATTATGCTGAGTACACCAAATATTTACATTATAATATTAAAATGTTATAATACTCAATTTACAATTGAGTATTATAACATTTTGTTCTACTTCAAGTATTAAAATATGGAAAACTCTGACAGTGTGTGTAACTGAGTACCGAAGGCCAGTTATATATATAACAAATACGGGTCCATATACTTGTAGGTTTGAATTAATGGAGCTTACGCATGTAGTAAGGCAAGATATAAATTAAAACATTAAGCAAAAATGTAGTATTTACCTATGGCGACTAAAATAAAATTATTAGAGTATTAATGGTTTTATTTGTTAACAGATTAATATTCAAATACTGTCTATAGTAATAATAGTAGTAGATTAATATTTGTCGACGATTAGTCGTTTAAAACAAATACCCATACTTCACTTTCTAAATAACTATTGCCTTATCATCGTAAGACTGACTGTGTCATCCTCAGCTTTGCCTTTCAATAAGTGATTTGCGCAATAATGCAAGAAAAGCTAACAAGTTTTTTACATAGTCTTTATTTTGAGTGATTTGTAATAAAGTGTTATGCCCAATGAGAATGAATATTGAATTTTATTAAAATTATTTTTAAAAAATGTATGAATCAGCAAAACTGAATTGTGATTTTAATACATATATACATATATGTTTTATATTAATTAGTTTCTAATATGTATTATAATTTATATGTTTCTCCTGTGTTATAAAGAAGTAATGCTGTGCGTATCTGTATGTTAAATACTTATGTTTGTTTAAACATAAATTATATTGTATTGTATAAGTATTTAGTTGATAAACTTTTAAGAATAAATAAATAAAATCAATCATTTTTTATTACATTACATGTTCGTTTTTAACATAGAGAATAGTGTGTACAATAATTTGAATTTAATTTAGAATGAAATTTGAATAACATATACACTCTTCTCCAACGCAATAAGTGTTAATGTTGAAATTAAATTATATATAATTTGTTAATTAAATTTTGCAGGGCTTGGGCTATTGGTAGCAAGTCTGTCAATCAACGAGTCACCGGTTCGATATCAACCCTTTTCTAATTTCCTCATTTTTCAATTTATAATTTTTCTGAATATATTGACAGTAAATGGGTATAGAAATTCCGTCCGGGTAACGACCACCACAGATGAAAAAGCCGTGAAGTTACATCGCGTTTGGGTTGTAATCTGTGGATTTCCGAATTTTTAAAGCCATAATAGGTCGACATCTTGTTTAGATGCTATAGGCATGGTGGGGTATCACCTATTATCAAGTGAACCTCGTACTTGTAATAGACAAAATCTTGAATAAACCTATAATAAATTGAAGCACAGAGTATTATTAGCATATCTACTGCAGCCTAATCGTGAATTCGGATAAAATATAAGCAATGTCAAGAACACGGAAGCAAAATCGTTTTAAACATTACATAATCCCTTGATATAAAATTATAATATGAATATTTTACAAGCTGGAAAGTTGAATATGTAGAACAGATAATTTATTCATATTTATCATTTGAAAAATTTATGAGTACTTTGAACTAAGCGCCGCGAAAATATTATTACATAGTTATGACTAATTTTCTTCTTGAATTACAATCAATAGATCAAAGGACCATCCCCAACGAATGATTCCTAAATTGCGAGTAACACTAGCACATGTAGGGTTCTGTACCATATTATTGAGTAGATAAAGATAATTTTGTGGATATTTCAAGACGGTGTTGATATTATTTACATTGCCCAAAAAGGAGAAAATAATGTTAGCATTTATTAATATTGTGGCAAGAGTTATATATTTCACATTGTACATATATATACATGAGTATATATTTCAACTGTTTTATTCCGTTCCGTATATCTGAAAAAAACAAAAAGAGAAAATTTAAAGAGGAGTTCAGCTCTTACCCCGTGGGTACAGAATTTAAAAGGAATTATATATGTAAAAGGATGACTTAGTAAAAAAAAAGGATTCTTGCTTGTCTGAACAGGGTGTTATATATATACTTAGGTTGCAGGTAAACTATTCATTTATATATAAGTTTATTCATTCGGGTTCAACTTACTAAGCTTTCTACTTACAGACGAGAGTGAAATATTTATATTTAAAATTCGTTTAAATTAATTTCGTATGACGTTTTCCGTTATAATTTAGTTAATATGCAGAAAATGACTTGGCATTACGCACACATCGGCGGCCGATTGTTTAATACTGAGCTGTGTGCATGCAAGAAAGTGGAAACTATCCGCATTCCCTGTTGCAGGAAATTGGCACGTAGTGATAAGTTGACGTCTCGTTACTGTAACCAATTGTATTTGTATCGTGTAAAAACTGTTTTTACACGGTTCTTATATTACGTAGTGCCGTAGCGATACGCTACACCCCTC
Organism: Leptosia nina; assembly: GCA_963661955.1. NCBI lineage: Eukaryota > Metazoa > Arthropoda > Insecta > Lepidoptera > Pieridae > Leptosia > Leptosia nina. The sequence continues at coordinate 7,495,952 of CAVLEF010000009.1, read as the reverse complement.
GCTATTCTTATCTATACTAATATTATAAAGTTGAAGAGTTCAACGCGCTTATCTTAAGAACTGATTCGAAGGCATGCTGCCATTAAAACTAAAGAAGCAAAGTACAGTGGAAAAAAGAAACGGAAAAAACATTAATCTCTAAAACAATTGTTTCTTTTTAAATAATCTTAAAAAATGTCCGCAAAATGTATATATTTTAAGATTAACTCACAACATCCATAGAACGGCTCATTTTAATGGCAATCAAGTGGTGGTCAAAATACTTCAATGATGAAATAACGTTTGCGAGGTCAGCTAGTTTTACATAAAGTCCCCTGTGTGGGGCTTGGGGCAGGTACATTCCTGTGCTTATTGCGCTTTGTCTCGCTAGTAGTATCACTTTTATTAATACCTGACGAAACTAGTACCGCTTCTCCGCGACCTTACGAGTAAAGCAATACTATGCAATGCGCTTCGGATGTTGTTCAACTGTAATCGGTTTGTTTCGGATGCGCGTTTTAAACCGTTAAAAGTGTTTTATTTTATATACTAAATAGTCTTTCTATGCAGTATCGTAAGTCTTGATGTTCCTCTGATCGTAAAATTAGTATGAAGCAGGAAAAAATTACAATTTCCAAATCTTTTAATAAAAAAAATCCATTTACGAGTCTAATATACGGATGGCAGGATTCTGATTATCATGTACCTAATAAACGTATTCTTGAATAATAGGTATCAAGGGAATAGAAAAACCCAAGTCACGTTACTTAATTAGTACCATGGGGTAACGTAACACTACTTAAATTGTAGCTGGCGGGTTATTGCAATAGAAAAGCGTTATATTAGCATAAGCAATGTAAAACTAGCTGGTGAAAAGGTTTGCCTGACTCAGCTCTTTACATATTAAAATAATAATGTGATCCCTTTTAATTTACTAAAAGACTTTAGTCTGGAAAAGGCAAAATTTTATCGAACCAAGGCCCAACGAGGTACCTATGACAGCAAGAAAAGTCGATCACAGGACACGTACCCATGACTAATATTAAATAGTTCTCTTTATAATATAACCGTGCGTGAAATATGATTCAACGAATTGGTCTCTTTTATCTAAGCACACGTGTCAGATGACATACTCGGTTGAGTATCACCAACTTAGTAGAGAAAATTATAAATGAATAATTTAAAAGTAGAATTTATTAATGTGCCCATTATTGGGCGCAGATTTACTCCTCCCCGATGGTTGAGTTTAAAACCAGTAACCAACATGCTTCTACTATCTTGTCTGTTTTGTAAAGATCATTAACCATCAAAATTAGTGATGATCGCCACGACGGTTTATTGTGCTCTGCGAGGCACGGGGGTGATGGTACCACTTCCTACTTCCAAAGAAACTAAAAGGTTCTTAAAAATTCCAAATACCGCAGCACTTCATGTTTACTTGCTACAATAATAATTACACTTGAAGAGAAAAACCAACTAGGAACAGAGTGTAATAGTATATTTATCTATTATATAAACGAATAGTAGATTGCGTTATAAACGCAGTATTTGCTGTTGACCGCCTATAATAGTCTAAGCGGACTTTCCAATCATGACTGACCTTTGCTTCAGGATAACAATTTTAAGCCTAGACTAGCCTATTTGTTCAACGACCTAGATTCAGAATATCCAGAAGAAAGGGATTTACGTTTTTTTTTCTTGTTATTTGTAAAATACCGTTTCCCTTGCATAAATATGCCAGACATTAATAGCCTGGCATATTAATGTCTGGCATATAATTGTGCATATAATGAATATGTGTGTCCTTCCTTGTTAAAGGGGCAAGTAGATGATGTGGCGGAACGTTTTTTTTGGTGGGGTATTAGAACCTCGGACTGCCGTTAAACACAAAGTTAGGTAATGTATTTTACAATTGCACAAGCTAAGCAAGCATTTGCTAAGGTGGTCGAAACTGGATGCAATTGTCATTTTAAAATATTTTTACGGTTTAAAACGCGAAATATATTGTTAAATTAATTGAATTTTGTGCTTTATGTAATGTCTAAATTTGCCTAATTGACTCCTAAATTATAGACTTCGATGTTTGAATGTTTGCTTACAATATCAGATTACTGTCATCATCGTCTTCCATCGTACAGGATAAACTGTCTCCCGACATGTCAGCGACATCTTGTTCTTGATTCACTGACATCAGTACTGCACTAACTTGTCTAGTTCCTAATACATCATTAGCAAACCACAAAAACTTAACACCGACTTCGAGTTACTTAATTTAACTGAGAAACATAATACTTTATAAACTTCCCTTACTTTGTAATACTCGTTAAATCACGTAGAATATTATCGATTTGTAAGTGAAAAACCGATAAGACCGTAAAACCGCCGCGTTCGACCAGTGACCGGTAACTGAGTTGCGCGCACGCATTTGGCGAGCGAAAGTGTTTGAACGGACCTAATCAATTACTTTGCATTTCGTTAGACCGTTTAATGTTTGTTTGAATACGTAAGTTTATACGTGGTTGGCTGGTGGTTACGTCTCTTTAGAACTAAGGCCGCTTTTAAAATATTTTTTTCAATAAGGGCGATTTTAAAACTTAGGTTACTTTTAATTTCTAAATTTTACGAAATACCAACGAAACCCTGACATATCTTTACAGCAGTATCATATGGTCACGGTGGATTACGATCGGCGTGAGCTTTTTGGCATTCGTAGTGTCGGCCTATAATAATATATTTCCCGTTTTGAACCGTTTAAACTGTATTTTTAAATATTAACTGTCGTTAATCACACGCGTATGTATCGCTAGAACAGTAAAACAATAATAAATAAACAATTATCTTTCTTAGTAACACCAATTACAGCTATTGTTATTGATTCAAGACACCTGGTAACCCTACAGGTATGATACAAGTTTATAATTACTAGGAAGTAATTTCACATGGCAATATTGAATGTTCTTACCAGCATATTAGCAGATAGGTAGGCACATAATTGCTCTATGAATATTAAATATACACTGTAATATGCGCCGGTAACTAACGGAATGAACGCATCGTGATTTAACAATACTGTTTCACTAGCTTTCTCCTGCGACTTCGTTTCTGTAAACATTCTATAGTTAAAATGTTTTTTCAAATTAAATCACGATTTAAAAATTTTAATATTAAAAGTATTTTAAACTTGAGTCAAACTTATTTAAAGTTTAGTTTAACTACGGCCCGACGTTTCTGATGCTTTGCAGTTGTGGTCACGGGGTGACTAAAAATTGAGGGTCAAATCTATGTTGATTGCTGAATTTGCTTCAATACCGGATTTGTGTTTCGGTGATTCGAAACATTCAGATAGATTATTAAGATGATTTATTTTATTTAATCTGCAATATATTCCTTCTAATGGCTGTACGCATATCATATTCCACTTAAACAAAGCTATTAAAGAAATACCTACTCAATACAATAATTTCAACAGACTACATTTATAACATTGCATAAACGATGAAAGCGTAATATTCACAACAATATTTGTTCCACAGATAAAACTTTTCCGAGCGTAGTTTAGTTGTCTATTATTGTGGTAAAACGAGAAGACGCGTTTTCTTTTTTTTTATTGTATAGCCTGGTAACGAGGCATTTAAACCAAATCTTATTTTCGCTCACGTCTAAACAAAATATTTTAATTTATTACACTTGACACTGTTTCCTACAAGTTGCGTTTTTGATTTCCAGGAACACATAATTTTGTGTTTTATCGGGTTCATACGATAACACCTGTCTGTAGATAAAAGGGACCAATGAAACGGACACAGAAGTATGTTTGCCCATCACCACGTACATTGAATCTCTCACTACACTAACACCTTTTTGATCGGATACTTGCATGTGATGCAGCAACCGCGCAACTTCGATGCACGGCATTGTTATAATCGGCCGCTGCTGTGTCAACTGTCAAACGCGTTACGCGCGAACGATGCTCATCACCCGACTAACTAACTAGGGCTCCACTGTTTTCCCAAGATTTTACGGATCATTGTTTCACGGCCTTGGCTTGAACTGTTACCGAATCGGACAGTTTTTCGCAAACATTAACTCAAACAAACGAGATGAACATGTCATGAACTATTTTTTTTACTTTATACTAAATAAGTACATATTAATGATTTAATTATATGAAAGAGGCCTTAAAACACAACTATATCATCAAAATATAATTTTATTAGCACTTAAACTACATAAAACTGTCCTCAATAAAAAATTATATTACTACGTGTATATAATTTTTTATTGAGTATTTGATATGAATATTATATGTAAATTTATTCATCGAATTAACACGAAATAAATCGCGGCCGATATTTATAAATGGTGTAACGTTTGGCAAAACAAACCAATATTATAATTACGAGAGAAAGTGAAACAGCGATTTTGTTTATCGACATTTCGGATATAATGTTATGCAAAAGTATAAATAAATGAAGTAATGAATTACATAGCGTTGTATAATTATTCGGGTAATAACAAATGCGTGTTATGTCAAGCAAGCAAAATTTGCACAAAACAATGAAACGGAGACGCCATTGTGTCGTGGAAATTGGGGCGTATTTTTTAAATATGTACAGCGCCATCTTGCGGACCTTGTACCATTAAAAAGACACTAAAATTTGGCATAAAACATATAAAAAGAAATAAATATATTATGAAGGAAGTATAATGTTGTAAAATGTCCTCGATAGTGAAATTACTTAGCGGACTCTACATTTTGAGAAAAAAGAACAAAAAGTAAAGAAATATAAAACAAATTTTGTTGAAAAATGCGATACTAAAAATGTTAATATAAATTACATTTACATTACCGTGTACATATAGAAAACGCCGGAAGTAAACAACAGTCCTAGGTAATAACTAAAATAATGACTGTAGAAGGTATTGAATGCAAATGTAGAGAGACCCACGGTTTTACTCGTAGACAATGACAATGCTGGTGCAAACTACTCACGACACAGATTCTCCTCATTTCTAGTATGTTACTACTACATACGCGCCACTTAAGAGAATCATTTCTTAATATCTTCATTTCATGAAATTGTGGGACTATAAACATGTATTAATAAAAAAAAAGTCTGGTAGTTTGAACCCGATTGTTTGAGAGATTGTTTTGGGAATTATTTTTTACTCGGCCTACTTTACGGTCGAAATTTGTACATTACTATATATATATAAGCGTACGAACACGCTTGCCCGGAAGTCATGGCAAAAAAAGATATACGCATAAAACTCTCATCAATGAACGATTAACTACACGTCTGAATGCAGACGAGAGGCTAATGTAGAGCACGCAAGTTGCAGCAATACAATCTTTATAATCCATTGTTTAGAAGTTACGTATTTTGATGTTATCTTGCATTAATTGCTAGACGAATGAACTTTTGTATCGAAATACTAATAATAACCTTTGGATATGGTTTTTGAAATCATGTCTCAAAAGTTAATCTCTTTACATGTGTTATCTAATGGTAGCAATGTTTGGATAACAATCGACATTTCAATCATTTTTTAATCCATATATAATTTTTCTGAAACCCTTTGGACTGCGTCTCGAAATCTAGATATCCAGGTCACGAGCCACCGTCCACAGACGAAAAAGCCGTGAAGTACAATCACGTTTCGGTTTCAGTCTGTGAGTTCTCGAATATTAAAAGCAAAAATACGTAAACAGGCAGGGTATTTTACCTAACATTAAGTGAGCCGCGTACTTGCCTGTCCACCTCTATCATAAGAAAAGTAGAAGTGTTAACTTATTAATGTACTGTAAACCTTATAATACCTAGGACCTAGGTATTATGTGCAATCGTATTTTTTAAATAGTGTACTCACTCAGGGCTCTGTCTGAAGTGGTCGACAGCAAACTGCAGCAAGGGATGCCTGCCGTCGTGTTGCTGATCTCTTCTCTCTTCGCGAATTTCCCTCTCCCTCTCTCTGTCGCGGGGTGGACTTGCTCGGCGGTCTATTTCTTCTTCTCGACTCTCCCTTGCTGCTCTAATTTCTCGTGTCTCTCGAGACTCCCTTGATTCTCTCGATTCCCTGGATTCTCTCAATTCTCTTGTTTCCCTTGTGTCTCTTTCTCTTGTTTCACGTTCCGGTATTCTATCTTTTACGTTTGTTGTTCCATTTGTAGTTGGTTTTGGTTGTATCTGGAACAAGAGAATTAATTTAACTTTTAATCGAACGCAATAAATAAATGATTTCTAAAACAATTTTCTAATAATGATAAGATGTTAATATGACAAATGTTACCCTTTAAAAATATTGCAGCTTAGGTGCAGTTTTAATATTGTTATTGTAGGTTACATGTACACAGATATACTGTTACATTTTAAAACTGAGACTAAATAATAATAAAAAAATATTACCAAAAAGCCAAATAATAAATATCTACTAGAAAGCAGTGGACTTACTGTAAATCAAGAGAAAAGTGTAAAAAATTAGTACGTATCCTACATCTTTGAAATCAATCAGAGAACGTACTATGTAATTAACGAGGTAAGCACGCAATGCGTCACGCGCGGACTGCGGATTGATAAATGTCTGTAGGGCCCCAAAATGTGGGGTCTCATTTTAGTAAAAAACGGGGCAGGTCTTGAATACTAAAGCACATGACTTATAAAAGAAAATCACGTTATTTAAAAGACGGAACTTTGAATATGGATTCGAATTGCTCTACCCACTGACAAGCAGCTGGTAGTGCATAGTCATATTTTTTTTAATACAAAGTTAAATGTATGGCTTTTAATAAAAAAAATATTCAAACTCAGTTTTTAATAAACATCGGTGAAGAGTCCCAGTGCTTCTTTTGAAAAGTGTATTAAAAAATTTTCATTTTGCCCGCCGTTAAACTTGGGGGTAAACACAAAATTCACTGCACATATATTTATCACATATTTGCTAAATATTATAATCACTTTTTCGTTTCATGCTATTTATATTGTAATAAATGTATTTTAATTTATTTACGTCACTTTGAGTTTTTGTGTAAAAATAATTTTAATAAGTTATTTAAAGTTTAAAACGCGAAATAGACAGATTACTTATTTAACTACGACCCGATACTTAAATTAACAATATAATTCGTGTTGAAGCACATCAAGAATCGTTTTTATTTACTACGTTAAGTTAAGCGGTGAACAAATATCTTTTCTTGCGATGCCAAGAGCCTCAAGAAATAGTTACTTAAATCCGTCTCTGTAATTTGTATTAGATTCGCAATTCGCATTATGTAAAGGACTGGTCGGCTAATTGATAATATGTAACAAATCGTTGATGGACAGTAATTGACTTTATTATACTCAACCTATGTAAATAATAATTGAACCTTATCGGATTATTTAATTGTCTCTTAGGTAATGTTTTAAACAAATATATTATAATATTAAATGTTTGCATAAAAAAGAGTAAAGAAAAAAATCATTTATTAATAGTAGTTTTTTTTTTCAATTATACCTGAGTCGCAGCCGGTTTCTTTTTCAGAGCTTTCCTGCTCAGAGTCCTTATAATGCCGTATATATTTTCCATTCTCACTTTACAACATAACACACACTATCAATGAAAAACACTTTTCACCAACATTTGTTTCGCTAAAATAAATATGGTATTGCAGCGTGATCTTGCGCTACACGAACGAAGCGCAGTGGTCGTATGCACTCAGTCGATGCGCTTGGCAAATTTTTGCATTTCGATAAATATTAATGCATTCTCGTTTCGTCGCTCCGATAAATCGCGTTTTTTATAATTGCCGTTTCGTGCTACAGTAATAACGAACTGATATGAAAGTCAGTTAGGACAAAATATAAGAAAGTCTAACATAAACTTTCTTATAGATTTTGTCGTAACCCCACATGAAAAAAAATGGCTGCACGTGATCTTGAAAATCAGGAGATGGTACTCAAACAGTGGACACTGTAGTTTAACAAAATTAAACACTCGAAAGAGTTTTGCCCATAAATAAAGCACATATAATTTAAATAAAACACTTTAACGGTTTAAAACGCGATATATTAGTTAAACTTATTTGAAAATGATTTTTAACTTCGACCCGACGTTTCGGATGCTTTGCAGTAGCCTTGGTCACGGGGAGACACAGTAGGGCCGAAGTTGAAAATCATTTTCAAATAAGTGTAACTAATATTTCGCCTTTTAAACCGTTAAAGTGTTTTATTTAAATGTCTACTACTCGCGTAAACTATAGACAGTATTTAAGTACATATAAGATAGATTTTTTAATTAACTGTTTACATATTTGATTGTCTTGGTTTCTGCGAATTTCCATGATATAATAAATGTATTTTGTGTTTAAATTTTATATTTGTTTGAGTTTAAAAAATGCGACAATAGAACCAAAAAAAAAAACTATACAAAACTCTCATCCAAGGCACACAGTCTAGAGTGCATCTTTTAGATGGCTTCGGTGGAGTATATCGACTACTACCAAGTCTACCCCACGATTGTCTGTCCTTCATTATCTAAAAAAAACAACAGCGAACCGCATTGTTCGACCACTGGAACTACTGTGCTGCATAACGTCGTTTTTTTAAATTTATTAAAATCTTGCATAATTTCGACCTTAACTTAAAATGTTTTAAATAATAAAAGATATTTTATTGTTTATCTATAGAATAATGAAATATTATATTATTCATTGGCTACATTACCACAGACAACGTCTTCTATTCTTCTGTATGACATTAGGCTTAGTACAAAAACTAATAGATTACAACTGAAGCAACAAATCAATGACAAATGCAGTTTAGTAGCACGGATATGCCGGCCCGACCGGTTTTTAGTTCTGAGAAAGATATAGCCGAGTCCGGGAAACGACGTACAATATCGTTTACAGTTGTACTACACAACTACGGTATCGGCTTTTTGTCTGTGCAAATTATAAGGTATTCATTTACCTGTGGTCGGTTTAAAAAATGTACTCAGATCTTCTTTTAATGTCGGGGGGGATGGAGGGGGGGGAGGGATGATCGTGAGTCTTGACTTTAACGTCAGCTGTATATTTAACGTCTAATGAAAATGCGCTGTCAACTCAGTCTGTGTATGAACATTTAGAAAACGGTGTGAAAACAAAAGCCTACCTATCCGTTACCGGTTTTTCATAATAAAACAATTTAAAAACGCTGTCGTTTAAAAAACGATTTACGTTTAAAATGCGACATATATTAGTTAAACTTGTTTGATTTGTTATTGTTATGTTAACCACGGGGAGACGAAAGATGGAGGGTGTCTCTGACGTCAAAGTAAAAAACTGCTGCACTAGCGCCATCTGTTCCGTCGAAGTTGGTATTTGGCGAATATATATCGCGTTTTCGCCTACTCGCGTACACTACAGACAGAAATTAAGATGCTGTCGTATTCTTCAAATTCAAATAATTTATTCTAAACCAAAATGCACATAAAATTATATCATTGTAACGTCGTAAATGATACGAAATATTAATTTCACTATTATACAAGTTGCAGTTATTTGACCAAGTTACAAAAGTGTGCCAGGAAAGCGTTAATTTAATTATTATTAGAAATATCATTTACAACTATGAGCGTAAACGTAAAGACGACATATTGTTAACTCGATTATTTTATATAATGTTAATCGCGTTCAAATACTTAACAGCAATATTTACACGAGGATTCGGTACTTTGACTGACAGCACTACTACAGTTACTGATGATATTATCAGCCGCCATATATCCCTTCCAATGCACGGCAGAGGCGACACCTAATTCTATACTTGTGGTGTCGGTTCTTAGAAATATCCTAACTACCGGACTAACATCTCTTAACAACTTCCTCGACCTGAACAAGCGCTCTTAAGCTTATAATCTGCAGCAGTATTGTAGCAAATTAACATATACTACCGTAGTTTACGCGAGTAGTACACATTTAAATAAAACACTCTACACGTTACCCCGTGACCACGGCTTTTGTAAAGCATCCGGAACGTCGGTCCGTAGTTAAAATAAAATATTTCGCGTTTTAAACCGTAAAAGTGTTTTATTTAAATAAAGCTATATTAACAATAATTTCATGTAATTAACTTCTAACATGACAAAAGTTAATACAATTAATGTTCTGTATATGTATATAAGCCTAATTTGCACGAAATTGGTCAAGCGTGAGTCGTGGACGTTTACTATCATTAGCTGCACTCACTGATACACTTTCACGATCCGTTATGTATATTTATATCGTGTCTGTCTTCGTTACAAAGCAATGTATTGAATTTGTTTGAAATGACAACGTCATATTAAATAAGTCAACTAGCAAAACTAACAATTGACGCATCGTGTAGAAATTTTTGGGCCTACTAGAAAATAAGAAATACTTCCATCATTCTTCATCACCCTAATAACTTTTTGATTGAAACACACTTTAACGGTTTAGAACGCGAAACAAACGAGTTTAAATTTATTTCTACACAAACCCAACTCAATAAATAAAATTCACTACACACCATTACATTTAATCATAAAATTAGGTATATAACATATCTTCGAAGATAGACATCTAATAAAACCTGATTTAAACTTTGTCCTAAAGTAAAAAAGGCCTATGCATGTCGAGGTTAACAGCATTGGCGTAAATCGTACTGAAAAGGGCTTGACACAGAACTCGGTAATAAAATCGAGTACTCTTAAAGTTCCATATAACATATTCATTTAATTAAACGTAAAATTCGTCGAAGACCCGGTATATTTTTTAAAGTGACAGTTATTAGGGTAAACGAAGAACATTGGCTTTTTGACAGACATTCGGTATATCACTTTTTTATGACAATTGGGTTAACTTGATGGAGGACAGAACATACTAAACAAGATGCGACATCGATCTATTTTGGCTTCTGATATTCGGAGATCCACAGACTAAAAACGAAACGCGATTTAGCCTTTTTCATCTGTCGACGGTGGTTCGTTAATTTATTCGTAAATTTCAATATCCCTATCACCCATTTAACGTCCACATTTCCAGACGAATTCCAACATGACAGAAAAATTACAAATTGCCTAGAAACATTTTGACCATTGGGATTGAAACCGCCCCTTACACCAACGAACCCGAAAATCTTTTTATATACTAGTGAGCGGGCATAAAAATTTTATAAAATATCTATTAAAAAATAAGGTTGATCGTAGAAGGGTGTTGAGGATTGTGATTAATAAAATTAAAAACTTTGTTCAAAAATTTAAAAAAAAAATTCAAGGTTGAACCACCCTTATCACTTAGGGGGATGAAAAATAGATGTTGTCCTATTCTCAGACCTATTGAATACACATATGAAATTTGGTGAAAATCGGTCGAGCCGTTTCGCAGGAGTTCAAGTTCGAACACCGTGACACGAGAATTTTATATATTAGATATAAAGAGAAATTATTTCCGTTCTTTAAATAAAAAAAGAGATTTTCTATATCAAAGATGAATATAACATAACTGTATTGAATTCTTAAAATAGTTAAAGATTATACACGCTATACTTGGAAATGAAATGGACGCAGTGTTTTTCTTCACTTGATAATAAATCGTTTGTCTGTATACCGTACTGTTCTAACTCTACTTCCGCAATTACTGTGCGGATAATTAGCGGTTTTTATCAATAGATTAGGCTAAGTTTCGCATGTCGCCTCTATTTATAAAAATCGGATTAGAAATAGTTAAGTGATTTGAGGATTTAGTATCTGTCGCGTACAACAAAATAAAAACGTAGACTCAAATTAGAGAAGTTTTGTCTAGTTATTGTGTACAAACAATATTTGAATTGTTAGAATACTGTTTAACGTACGAAAAGTTTCGGGCTATAAGGACATATTGTCTTCTTTTTTCTTATTGGCCTGACAAAAACCACTTCTCAAGGGTAAGGCTGGTTTTTCTCAATCTATACTAATATATAAAGCTGATGAGTTTGTTTGTTTTTTTCTTTGAACACCCTAATCTTAGGAAGTACGGGTTCGAATTAAAAAATACTTTTTGTGTTGGTTTAAGAGCATTTATCGAGGAAGGTTATAGGCCGTACACATTGCGATCTGATTAGGCACATTGCGATAGGAGCTAAGATACAGCGGGCAATGTAAACAAAACGAGCATTTTGGTTTCAGATACGTACGCTGCGAAAACAGTTCAAGAAACCAAAACAAATGTATGGAAGGATCATTCCTCTTTAAATAATCTAAAAAAAGTCCTCGACGCTAAATGTTTATCTTTTAATATTAACTTGAAAGAAGGACCCGAATAACGGGACGCGTACGACGGGATTCTGTGGGTAACAGCTGTAATGAGGAGGAAGTTCGCAAAAACAAATTTTGACGCCCAAAATAACTAATCTATGCGGACGAAGTCCTGGCACAGATAGTAGTAAATCATTATTGTCTAATAATGCATGCCCATGTCAGGCAATATATTATTATAATTAATAATTCAAAGCAATAGTTCCTGAGATTAACGCGTTCAAACAAACTCTTCAGCTTTATAATATTAGTATAGATTGAATGTATATAGCAAATGAGTTTTGCAAAAATTGCGTAGAAACTTTTGGAAAAAATGTATGCGATACATTGGAAAGGGTGCGTAATATAGACCGTGTGATGAAAGTGCTCATAATTGGACGGTCCAGCAGCGGGTGGTGGAAAGTGGGCACGCTCTGATTAGAGCGACATCTACCGAACATATGGGACCATCTCCTTTCCTTCTATTAGCGAAATAAGATTATTTCTTCTTGTCGTTCAATTATTTCTTTACACTTTATTGCTCAATAAATAGAACATAAAATCAAACTATTTCCAGACCGCTTAAATAAAATACCTGCTTATCGTGATACCTGGAATCGTGTGCTAGAAGACTCGTAAATTATAAATAGACACTTATCATTTAAGTAATATCCGAATCGTCGGGTCGCAGGTAACAATTAACTAAATAAACAAGTCGCATTTAAATCCATTAAAATAAAACATCTAACGTTTTAAAACGCTAAATATATTAGTCATAATATTTAGAAATTATTTTTTAATTACGACCCGTCGGTAGTCGTGGGGTCACCGGGAGTTTCCCCGTCGTACTAGAATAAGTTTAATACATTTCGCGTTTTAAACCTTAAGAAATGTTTTATTTAAACGTGTCCTTATCGCGTAAACTATAGACTTATTTTAACAAAATTTCATTTCATAACACTCATAGATATTTTTTTCCTATAGAATATTGTTTTTTTAACGTATTTTGCTACACTGTGTGGGTTAATTGTGTACAATGACACAAACCGCTGACAGGATTCACAGTCGAGTGCACACGGTATTATTGTTGGCATAGGTACATCAAAATTAACAATACTCTGGTCTTTATGCGCCAAAAATTGTCAACAAAAAAGGCAGCGACGAATATACCCTCAGTTCTCGATTTTAGAGACCTTGCTTTAGAGATAAGTCACGTTAGACAGCGATGTCATGGACACAATATTCCTAGTATTCAGTATTTATTTGCATAAGAGCACATAATCGCACGTCTTAAAAATGTATGACAATGACATTTTACAAAAATAAAGATTATATAAATTTTCTATATTTTTGTTTAACGTTATATACAGATAATTTTTACCTTATACAGATGTGAAGTGTATATTTTTTTACTAGTCAGTAGTTTATGATTGAACTTCTCGGTCCAATTATAAATATACCTTGGTTAATATTTTCTGCTTTAAACATGAGCATTAAAATTTGAAATTCTTTGCAGATGTTTGTAGTAGTTCCTTCCGTTTCAGTTAAAAATTTCACACGCTATACCAAGAACAAAGTGTGTTCACTCACAGTAGGAAAGGGAAACACGGTCGGATTGACATGCAATTGTCGCGTGCCCTCACGCTAATTTCAGACACATTCGTTTCGCATACTAATTTAATAAACTTATGCGCCTTACATAAAATATAGTTAATAATAAGTTTTTCAACAACGATCCGATTGTTTTGGATGCTTTTAGCAGTCCATTTTACGCGTTAAAAAGTTTTTTATCTATAGTAATATTATAAAGGTTTTTTATTTAAACGCGCCAATCTCAGGAACTATTAGTTCGAAAAGAAAAAATATTTTTATGTTAGTTGGACTATTTATCGAGGAACGCTTAGGCGATAACACATCAAGCTGCGACCAATAGGAGAAAAGAAACAATGGGAAATGTGGAACAAACAATTTCGTCGCGTTCGATTTTAAGATAAACATCACAAGAGCCGTATTTAAGGTAATCAAATTTGGTCGAAATTATTCTTATGGAGGGCACAGTCCGTTTGCCAGGTCAGCCAGTTTAATATAAGTCCAAAATTACTGATATAGTTTTGAATAGACTTTCCTTTCATTATTTGTAGAGTAAGTTTTGGCGCATTACGTGACCTTTTTAATGTCGTGCTCATACCATAACACACGAAATTCCAGTAAAATTAATTAACAGCCGTAATTTTAAACAACTTGAATATAATTAGATGGTATTAACTTTCACTAGATATTCATTGTATGTTTGCGATGAGTTCGTACGTGTTTTTATTAAGAAATGGCTTCCTTTATCCATTGTTGTGACACCCGTGGAAATGTGGATGAGATCGGAGTTAGGAAATGCTTAATATGGGTGACGAATTGACGATGTGACAAATACTTTTTTGCGCTTTGAATGGTATTATGCGAAGGTAGTTCTTTCACCTTGTATCTTTGAATTGGGGGACTATTTTAATTGCTACAATCATGTTAAACAAAGGCATTTTAGTTTTAATTTTGCATACAAAAATAAAATTCTGACTTGTGTTATCTGTTTTGTTGCACTTTTGTAGTATTCGTGTGAAATTAATTTCCAGTCCTGGAGCATAAGTGAATGACAGACCGGCCATCTTGCTGTTCTTTTATACGGTTTCAATGCTTGCGTAATAAAATATGACGTACAAAAATAGCATACGCAAAGCTAAACATTAACTTAACTCTAATCAGAGTAATCCTTTAATATGTGTTTACGTCTTTATTTGTTAAATTAAATAATGAAATTAACGAAGTTTGTATTTTGGCATGGACTTGAATTGAAAGTTCGTATTTTACTTTATTTATATATTGTTATTAAATTTACAGATGAAATAAAATCACATATACGCACAACACATCCGTATACAGCGATAAATATATATTATTACGATTTGTAAAGCTATTGTAACAGAAACAATGAAGAGTTGACTGCCCTCTCAACTGTATTTTTTTTATTGTCCATTTATGTTAGAGAAAATGCATGAAAAACTTGACAAATACTAACAAATAGATAACTCATTAAATTTCGTTCAATTGTATTCATTTTGAAATTCCATTTACTTCCGTTTAAATTCACAACATGTAAATTCCGTAAAAGTAAATAATATATTGTAAATGATAACTTGACTTTATTTTCTTATGGTGCAAATTAATCTATTTTCTATATATATACCTGAAGAAAATCAGTCTTTTCCGTTAAATTCTCGAACCTTGCAAGTATTTCCTTCACGGACACTTTGGGTTCGGTCGTCTCCTCGTGAATCGTTTCCATATGACCACTAGAGGATGATGAGTAACTTTGGGGGCACTTTTTCCTCCTGGGTTCCGGGTCTCGGGTGTCAGCCCCCGAGTCAGAATCATCAGCTGATGCATCAATGCTTGAAGCTTCCGAGGAATTTATGAGGGAGTCCAAACTTGGGGCTCGTCGAATGACATCGTCATCGAATGCGCGCTGTAAATTGCGCCAATTGTCGCGCATCGCGTTATCAAGGCGAGGCCGTTGCATGGTGCGCGCGCATGCGCGGTCGCCGGGTGACTGCGCGTGCGACCGTTTTATGGTGTTGATGTTTTTTAGCGCTTAGGATTTTTTATTAGTGATTATGCTGTTTGTATTTAGATGCAGCCAACAGGCAATGTCTTAGTAGTTTATAATCATTATTATCGATAATTTTACTGTACCAGAACTACGACAGACTAAGCTAACATCAGTCAAATAAAAAAAGAATAAAAAAAAAATATAGAATGAGAGGTAATTAGTAAAGCTCTATTAAAATGTGTGATTTAACATTTGTAGCCACATTAACGTGTTAAAAGTTAATATTATAACAATAATTAAATTATCGCAAAGTAAATCTATTTAAGTAATGTAATATTATAAATTACAACATAAAACAAAGGCAAAGGCTTCCGTGGGAAAATAAGCTCGATGACCTTAGATGAGTAAAAAATGTGATCTGGTGATGTTACATGCCTTAGTTACGATTCATTTTCCATTTGTAATACATATACAATAAATTTATTTAAACTGTTTTCGACTGCCTTGGCCCTTGTTGGTCTAGTTACTACGCTCGACTCCCGGCTTGGCTTCGGGTGAAATGTTAGTTCCTGTTAGGAATTTCTAAGAAAATATCTAGGAGCCTGGAGTTTGAAAGATTTAGTGGTGGTAGTTGTTATAGCCCACTAACCAGCACAGGAGAAGCATGGTGGGTAAACGAGGAGACTTACACCGTGTAGTGGTTTAATTAGCTATACGCGTAGATATATCAAAAAGATCCAATTCTCGGGGAAAGTCATGATCAAATCCGGTTTCAGTTACATTTTGTAATAAACTTTGTTTAATACTCGACTGTACGAAAGAGGCATGTTGCGATTTTAATCTAGAAACATAGCGATTAAATTATGTAGCGGTTTAATATAATTAACTATTTTACATTTGAATTGATATTTGTGGAAAGTAGGTTTATAAGAATAAAGCTAAATACTGTCTGTAGTTTACGCGAGTACTACACATTTACAGTACAAGTATAAAACTCTTTACCGGTTTAAAACGCGATATATATTAGTTAAACTTGGTTGAAAGTTATTTCATTTAAAAAAAAGTTAATAAGTAGGTATAAACTGTGAGTCGGACATGTGAGTGCATTGCTTTTAACAGTTACTAACGGACTGTAACGGGAACGATATCGATCTTCTATTTTACTTCATACACTCAACATAATTATATATATTAGAAACAAATCTTTGAGGAGGACAGAGAAGCGACCTCAGCCATATAGCATATGTACAAGATTCGCCGTCGACCAATTTTGGCTTTGTTGTTTGGTTTTCCCGGAGTCAAACTTAAAATCTATCGTGTTTCCACGAAGGCAACCATATACATATAAGACTGAAACCAATTTAAGACAAGCTTTCTTAAGCAGCTGACCATGACGGTTTGCTACTAGTATAACTGTGTCGATTAAGAGGTAATTGCAAAGGTCATTGAACTATTCAATGTGTATTTCATATTATAATTGTTATAGACCGGGTAAGAAAGAATTACATATGTACTATATACGTCTGTATTCAGGAAAGTATTATTGAAACACTTTAACGGTTTAAAACGCAATATGTATTAGTTAAACTTATTTGAAAATTATTTTATCTATGGTTCGACGTTTCGGATGCTTCACGGCAGACGTGTCACGGGGAGAATGTGCTGTTAAAATTTGTAAATCGAAGGTTTTAAACCATTGAAGTATTTTATTTAAATATTTTGAAAACTTTAATTTTTTACATGTACATAAAAATTTTTTCAGCAACAGCACGGAACGCTGACGATGCCGGCTCATGAGGACAAAATTTACTGGGGGGGGGGGGGGGGGAAAAAAAATTTTAAAAAAAATTTTATTATTAAAAAATGTTTTTTTTAATTTAAAAAGTTAGAGCAATACTTAAGGTACTCATGAGTTATTTAGAAAAATATTGTGTATCTCATGAAAAAAAAATACTATCGAAACAAAGTCTCATTAATTATTAATTAGATAATATATAGACATATTCGGCTATTAGATAATAATCGATTAGAATTCTATATCATCTTCGGTTCTAACATTGGGGTCAAACTGAATGATTACCACTTGTCTTATTACATAACGCAAGCGCACAATCCGCGAATGTCTTAGGAAGTAGGAAGTTTTACTTCTACAAATGTTAATGTTGAATAATATATTGTGTAAACAGACATATTTTGTTAAACTGAACTTTGTTAAATTACATAATAATGAATTAAGTCTAATTCCTTTCACGGCGATCTAATGCTTATAAGTCGTATTAATCCAATAGAATATTCAAACGAAAATAGGCCGACAGCGCATCTTGTTGACATGTTATATGGCTAGGGAATTTCACCTTCAAGTGAAGGCCGTGCTTGTCTATCGTTAAAAATAAAATCTTAATCATTAAAAAAGCCAAATTAATTTTAGTAAAATTTAATAAACATAATTCTAAAAAAAAACACGTTAATTTGGTTAAATTTTGCGCTGTACCGGACCTTAACACCGCTCCTACAAAAGTCACTGTTACTATTCAAATATGTAAGTATTTGAAAAAATAAGTTTAATAATGTCGTAAATATTGAGTTTATTTTGTTTTAAGTATTTTTTGTTGTCGGGAATGAAAATTTCAACTGTCCAAGAACAGCGGTTCCTGAGATACACAGATGAGACAAACAGACATATTGCTTAGCTTAGCATATTAATAATACATAATATAAAACCTCATCTTATTCTTCCAAAAGTAGCACAAAAAAAGTGTAGTACTTACTGTACTAACAATTTAATTCTTTTTCTTAACATATTCAGACCGATTTTTACAATTTATGACAATAAAAAAATTCAAAAAACTTACCTGTGAATACTGTAGCACAAACTCTGCTATCAGCGATTGCGCATTTTGTGCGAGAGGTACATGCAAGGTGATGGGGGCGTCCCGCGATGGTGACAGCTGCAAAGTACCAGGCGCTGGTGATGACGCGCGGAGACCAGATAACGAGAGCGAGCGACGGGTTACAAGACCACTGGGACCTGTTGATGAGACATTTACTTATTGCATTACAAACGCAGAGTCCATTTCTATAACTTGAACAGAGGCTATATTTAATTTATATTTCTTATACTATTGTAGCCAAAAATGGGTTTTTATTCAAAGGTTCAAAATTTAACACACTTTCTGCAAATATATTACTCTTAATATTTTTCATAATTTTTATTCTTTTTTCATGATAGAGGACAAGAGACAAGCATGGGGTTCACTTGAAGGTAGGTGAAATACCCCAGCGCTGTCGACCCTTTTTGACTTTGGATATTAATAAAACCACAGACTGAAACCGAAACGTGATTAAATTTCACGGTTTTTATATCTGTGACGGAAATTCGATATTCCCACCACCCATTTAATATCCAGAATTCCAGACGGTCCAGCATGGTGGGGATCGAAGTTCGAACCCACGACCCGTTGATTATTGGCCGTACACTGCTACCATTACTCCAAGGAGCCCGTCAAATTATGTTAAATCCTATAGCTCATATATATATATATATATATATATATATATATATATATTTATTATACTATTGATGAACCTTTGGCATTGGCGAAAGATCGAAGTAGGTATTTTAATTGTTTAAAGAACTTATTCTTTGAACATTTATTTCATCATCTCTTATATTGTAAAACTTATCTAAATATTGCTCCTAGTTACAAATTTGTATTAGATAGGCGTAACAAATAGAAATGTCTTGATTATTTACCCTTGACGCCAATTGTAACTCCGTTATGTGACACAGCAAGGACAGCGTTCTCTCCTGGCTGAATTCTAGCAGAATATAATCTTGCAAAATAAAACGGCCACTCTCGGGCCATGTCAACTGCTTGCCTCTTTGTGGCCGCTCGTACAGGCCCGTTTTGTGATCGCAGCCAAGTGTTACCAGCTCGTCGTTCAGCAATACTGATTCGCAGCGACGGAAGATTCGATGTTATGTCGCTGACAATCTAAACGTATAAGAAATATTACAAAATGTGTTTGTATTATACTAGCGGCCCTGTCCCGGCTACGCACAGGTAGACATAAATATGTACAGATATTTGAAATATAAGCCCCCCGTTTATTAAATATTAAGCGTGGGTCTTGGCTTTTGAAGCCATCTGGTGAGATATTCATAGGTTAAATCAAAAACTAACGTATGCCGTTCTGTTTTTAACAATATGTTTGAAACTATACCGTTTTATACCTGTGCATATAATAAGTCTAATATGGCAGGTTCACTGTATGTCTCCAACGGTGAAAACACTTCCTTGCGGACGCGTAGCTTCCACGGCACGCGATGATATGTAAGGAAATTGCGATCCGATGCAGGCAGAAATGCGGCTGGAGCCGGTACGTCTATATTAAAAAAAAGAAATTAGCACACTACTTTATCATCTGGGTATAGATAATACAAAAATTACTCACGTTCTAGGTGTTCAGTCTTATCTGTCACGTGTGTTGACACAGACTGTCTTCTTTCTGCCTCTAACTTTCTATCCCTCTCTTTTTGTGCCATATGTGTCTTAAATGTCGGTCGATCATTTCTTTTTAAGCTATCTCCATTGTCCGGTGGAAAGACCACATCTGAACGGGGACTATCTCTCGTTCTTCCCATGAGCATTTCGCGAGAGTTCTTCCTACCATCATAACGTTCGAAATCGTCATACATACCACGATCAAAGGTATCATCTTTTCTTTCTGCTCGCATCGGTGACATTTCGTAAATCTCAGAAGCGTCCCTCCCGGAAAAGTTATCATGATTTCGTCTGTCACCCATTTCAGAATCCCATTCATCCCTTCCCTTGTCATCGTAGCTTCTAGTTTCAGATTCATCTCCCCAATCATCGCGTCGTTTCTCTCGACGGTCTGATGTAAGGAACCTTGAGGCTAGGTCTTCGACTTGTGATTCGTTTTCATCTTTTCTCCGTGAGCTCCAATTTGCTAAGAAGTTGTGACGATCATCTGCATCTCGATTTTGGTGAACGCCGAAAGTGTCTCTGTCGCGTCTAAGCTGCGCAAATGTCGATGATGATTCTGTGGAAGGAGGAGGCGGTGCTGGGTTATCTGGAGGTGATGGCGGTGATTTAGGTGGTGGAGGCGCGGGTCCTGGTGGCGCAGGAGGAAGCGGTGGCGGTGGAGCATCCCAACGTCCAGCACCGCCTAATTGTCTTTCGAGCATTAATTTTCTAGTATCTTCCAGTTTATTTACAGTTCGGGGCGTTTCTGCTGCAGAAGACGAACTACGTACCGAATGATTGGCGGTAACGCGTTCCAAACGCTGTCTCATTTCTGAACTTAGTTTTAATTTTCCAACGCTTCCTGGAGACGGCCTTTGAGCACCTATTTCGAAACTGCGTCGCGCAGTTCTCTGTGAAGGAGGTTCCCGTGCTGTTGGAATTTGTCCATCTACTTCGAATTCCTCCCATTCAATATTAGGCGAGGCTTCTGATCTTGATCTTCCTCTCGGAGGTTCTACGTGGTGTTCGCCATTCGTCTGTGCTTGTGGGGTGTGTTTCCTTTGAATTTGTCGCATTTTAAACTTTGTAAAGTCTTGAGATGTATCCTGTGGTACAGCATCTTTTGGCGGGGGCCACCTCCATTTTCCGATTCGAACTGTTTTCGCCCGACCGTAGGGATCTAGAAAAGGTCGCGCTTCAGATGGATCCATTTCGTGTAATGGGGGAGGCATTGGTGGCGGTGGTGGTGGAGGTGCTCCACCGGAGACACTCTCGTTAGATACTCTTCTAGTTTTTACAGAATTTCTTGGTGGTGAATGAACTTGAGCATGCACAACTGTAGAAGATCGAATAGGAGATGTTGGCGCAGATTCAGTTTCTACTACCTGCCCTGCCAGTAAAGTTTGTAATGCTTGGTTTTGTGCAAGTAATTGCTGTTGTATTTGCAAGTTTTGTGCCATTGCATTTTGTAAAAATGCTCTCTGAAGGTTTTGGTGATAAGCATTAATATCTACAGTGCCAGGTGGTGGCAAATGAAGCCCCAAAGCCGCGGCTAATGCTTCCGGTGTGGCTGGCATAGCCGGCATCGATGGAGGCATAGAAATAGCTCCATAGCTCAGTGCTGATGTATTGGCTGCAGCAGATCTAGGAGTAGCCCCTCCACCCTTGATTGCACCTGATAAACTTTCTCCATCATTCAGCCTCTTCAAACTGTCGTTCAAGAATATTGGATCAAAAAGGTTAGTGATATAATCATCAACAGAGTCCACGTTAGATTCTTTTCGGCTCGGTTGCTTTTCCTCCTTTCCACCGCCTTTAATAGCACGTTCCAATTTGTCTTCCGAATTAAGGATATCTAACTGCTCATTGTAGGAGCAAGTGAGAATGTTATCTATAAATTTGTCATAATCTTTGCCACCTTTGATACTGGCAGCCAGAGACCTAAAATTTAAAAAATATTTTTTCAATTTAACTACTATAATTTATTTAAATATCTTTGATATTGTATTAAGGAATACTTGCCTCGCATCTGACAATTCATCGATGTTAGGGTCAAGAACAGGTGAAAATAAATCATCAAGAAACTGGTCAACATCGGACGCTTGACTTGGCACGCGGACTCGACGTACGTGGGAGGCTAAGCTCGGGGCTTCTGAGGTGTCTGACATTGCCGAAGACCTGTTTAATTATAAACAATAGTTACGGCTTATATATAAGATCTTTATAATATATGTAAATTTATTGTACATTTTTTGGTGTTAAGGAATTAAATAAGTTTATTTAGTATATTTACCTGACACCACCAAACTCCGAGCTCTTCTCAATGTACGCACGGCTAGACTGCGAACCAGCCGGTGCTCGTTTTCCAGCATACTGGGATTTTATGTACCGAGATGGCAACACCCGCGAATTAGTCCCATAGTCATCTCCTCCTTTACTGCTGGTAACACTCGGTGCTCCCAATCTCTCAACCGAGTGATATCTGTCATTTAAGCGGGATTGAGACAATCCTAAGTCCGTCAATTTTGATGGTTGTGGTACAGGATTATCTCCTAGGAGATTGTCAAGTGATCGACTCCTGACTTTCTCGGACTGTTGCTCAAAGTAACGTTCGTTTAGCGCAGATTCTCTGGATAAGATGTCATGGGATACTTTCCTTGAATATTCGTTGTGTTTACGCGGTTCCTCCATTTTCCAGTTGTATTCAGATATGTTCTCGTCTATAGATTCTTGGAGAATTCTTTGGATACTGGGCGAACGAGATTTTGGTGGTTCTGGAGGCGGCACCTATTAAGAGCAATGAATAATTTAATAATACTTTTTTTTCTATTAAAACAAAAACATTAAAACAAGTCAAAAACAGACAATATTTAAATTAAATTTGTTTTAACATGATACATGAAACACGTGAATATTTTTCAATTCAAAATAAAATAAAATGGTAACTTTGTTTTATATCTCAATATTTAATATCATACTTGTGGTCGGTGTTGCCTCTCGGTATCAATAGACGAGGCTCTAGGTGGTGGTGCAGGAGGAGTTTGCCGTGGAGTGGAGTGAGTACGTTCGCGCGGCAGCTCAACCTGCGCATGAGAGTGGGGTGGAGGAGTACGCGGTGTAGACGCCCTCAAAGGTGAAGATCGTCCCGCACATACTGACGAGAATGTCTCCATTTCACCCACAGCATCCAGTATGTATTCACATCCAGCCCATTCTAAAATAAATATTATTTTACTCATGCTTTTGTCATCTCTCGATATTATTGTTTTATTTCAAAAATTTCTAAAATCTTTTGAGAATTCGCTGTCTATTTATTATTCGTCGAAGTTGGTATTTGACGGAATATATGCCGCTGGCGTAGTACTTTGATGTCAAAGACACCTACCATATTTAGTCTCCCCGTGCCCACGGCAACTGCAAAGCATCCGAAACATTGCGCCGTAGTTAAAATAATGTATTCAAAGAAGTTTTACTGATATATATCTCATTTTAAACCGTTAAAGTGTTTATTTAAATGTATAGGTTGGTACTACTCGCGTAAACTACGGACAGTATTTATTGTAATGATGTTTTTGTTGATCCTTCCTTCATTCGGATTTTCGTATTCATATTAAAAATGACTATGTAGAACTTGATTGTTATAAAACCTTAATAGTGAATAGTTAATACCTGTGAGTTGTCCATTATGTTCCATAGTAAGAGACCAACCAGTGGCGTCGTGGGCAACGCCTGCTGCTGCTAGCGCTGCAGCCGCAGCCCGCTCGCACGTAGTCCAAGCTTCTACACACACTTTTTCCACACGATCTAAAACATAAAAATATTCTTTTAAAATATTGAATGGTTAAACTACTATTAGCATTTCGCCAAACGGAAGTTAAAAAAAAAAAAATATTATTAAGGGGGGAAAAAAAATTTAAAAAAAAACCTTTAACGGTTTAAAAGGGGAAAAATTAATTAAATTTTTTTTGAAATTTTTTTTAACTTCGGCCCCGTGTTTTGGGTGCTTTTCAGCAGCCGTTGTCACGGGGAGTTGTGAAACAGTTGATGGTTAAAAAACATTGAAATAGTTTTATTCATAGTGTACCGCTCGTATAAATTATAGGCATAGACGGGCTCTTTGGTCTAAACGTAACAATGTAAGGCTAATAATCAACGGGTCGATCGCCACTGGGTCCAACATTTAATACTGGGTCTAATTTATAAATTTATAATTTCTCTGAAACATTCAGACTTCCAGACTTAATCTGGAAATAGAAAAATTAAATGGGTGGTAGGATCGTGAAATTCGTCCAGGTCCACGAACAACCGTCCACAGATGAAAAAGCTGTGAAGTTTAATCGTGTTTCGGTTTTAGTCTGTGGATTTTCGAATATACAAAGGCAACATAAGTCGACCGCGCATCTTGCTTAGATGTTATATGGCTCCTATATAGTGAACGCCATGCTTCTATTTTCCCCTATATTAAAAAAAAAAATCTAACTTATTATTGTTGGTATATATTTTCTATAACTTATACTAACCAGTTGGTAAATGAAGAGCTAATGCTGGTCGAGCGTGCTCGGCGGCTGCTTTCCACTCGAGTAGCGTGGGCGGTGCTCGGCGTGCCAAGCCACTTGCCCGTGCTGAATTAGCTTCACTTCCACAAGCTAGACGAAGCACTCGCGCTTTTTCAGCGCCCTCCCAGTGTTCAGATATGAATCGAACCAAGTATCTGCCGGACGAAGTTAGCATTAACTAAGCAATCGTTTATTTAGGCATTAGATATCTCAAATAGTAGAGCGAAACGTAAAATATTCTATATTATAATAAAGCTACAGAATTAATTTAAAAATCGAAAATAAATTGAAAAAAACTTTGGACTCGGGCAGGACTTGAACCGGCATCGTCAGCAATCCGTGCTGTTACTCTACCAATTGAGCTACCGAGTCCTACACCTCATCGAATTTTTTCAACTTATTTTAATTAAAATTTTCATATATTTGCGCCTTTTTTATTCCCTAAAATAAAGTGTTTACTTGTACATAGTATACAGTTCTAGAGTAATTTATAGCATACGTAATCATAAATAAACGTAGTGCATCATATAACATACTTGTGTAGAGCCGCCCCTGGCTGGAAAGTGGCTAGGCAATGCCCTATTAGTGGCAACACCCGGGAGACGCCGTTGCGGTCGCTGGCTTGGTTACATAATTGTACCAAGAGCTCATCGCGGAGACCCCGAGAATTTATCCCGCGAGACGCTATGTAATCTGCTATCATCTGAAATACGAATCACACGTGAACACTTTTGCGAAGTCAAGTTGTATTTGATTAAATTAAAAATAAGTGTATTACAAAACTTATAAAAATTAATATGAATACATATATTAAATTAAAGATTTCGCGTTAACATCCATGTTAAAGCGTATTTGTTAATTCTAACGTTTTAAACACAACCTTTTTCATCTAACGTCCTACCTACATACGCCGTGTGTTGTTTTACAGTTGCGTATAATAATTACCTAAGAAATCATAATTACAAGTGCATCCATAACAACATAAAGGTCCTTCACATATTGGGCTTTATTCAGGCCTGATTTTATTAAGATATTTGAGAAATTCATGAGGCTTCAAGAATAAGTCGATCATCGAAATAATATAATAAATAGAATACCCTCATATTAGTATTGTTGATGTTTGACATTTGACATAGAACTATTTTCTGTGTTACCCTTTGTCGCAAATCTGTAGACTAGATATATGATTAAAGGTAAACATGGACTGCGGAAAATGTACAGAGAATGTATTAGAGGTCGAGGGTATCAAATGTACTTCCTGCCAGTCCTGGCTTGACTTTTATTGAGCAGATTTGACCGAAACAGACAGGAAAATCTCACCCACGACAAGAATAAAGTGGAAATGTTCAGCATGCAAGTCAAAAAGGAAAGGCATCGCCCCAACAGCAGTCTTCCCTACTACTAGCTTGGCATCGTCATTAAATATCGCCACAGAGTCTTTAACTAAATATATGGACTCTAAGCTTACGGATTTAAGGCAGCAGTGGTGGGATGATCTTAATTCTACGATAGCGAACCCTCAGGACTGTTAAGTATGCTGGAAAACCGCATGGACGCATGGGGAGACCGGATAGCGCAGATGGAATCTGGGAGTGCTATAAACTCTTCCACTAGCATCCAGGAAGAAAACGCTGCGCTGCGTAAAGAGGAAGATGCACTCCGCTCCAAATTTGATGATCTTGACCAGACCTCCAGAAGTTGCATCTTCGAGATACAGAATGTCCCCGACAAAAAAGGGGACAATCTTATGCAGGAAAAGAGCGTGTATGTCGATCCTTAACAATCGGTCAGCTGTTAGGGGAGCCTACGTCTGCCTCGAGCGCGAGTTATCACTCGTCAAGTCAACTATTTTATTCAATGAATATCTGACATTAAAAATAAAATCTTGTTCAGTAAAACCCGCCAGCTAGCTAAGTAGTGAAAGGTTGGGTATTTTTTTTGTATTTTCGTGAGAAAGTCTAATGAACCCTAAGTCCTTCAAGTTTAAGCATATATTTATAAACACGACGGAGACGCAAATTGATTAGTGCCCTAGTGTGGTGCCCATGGTGTTCTAACATATTGTCAGCACCCGGCGTAGGCGAAGTTTGGTTGCAATATGAGTTAAGCTAGAGAGTTAAGTGCAATAATGGAAACAGTCGCGCAACTGTCCCTTTGACCGTTCAATGACCAGACTTGACAGATTATCAACATTCATAGATGACCATGAGAAACCACAGAAACCTTACTTCTTAGTGGCGGGAAATAACGCATCTCTATCCTAACAATTATCCGACATACACGTTTTCTTTAAAATGTAATTTAAATACTGTTTCAATTTACCTTTTGCCTGGTCTCGTTACCGGAAGACGTTTCATCGCACCATCTTAATATCAACTTGAAAACAGCTACAGCATCGTTGAAGTCTTGATCTCTGTTAAATATAAGATTGGGGTATATAGCATTTTGTTTAAAACTGTGATTTCTACATTTTGACGTTATTTATTATAATTAAGTACTGGCTACGATTAGGCTGTCCAGTTTTAAAAGATTATACTACTTATTTACACTTACCTAACTGCAGCTTTAGACAAAAATGGTTTAGTTATTGGATGCTTCCTCGGGCTGAGTTGTCCTCCATCCGCGAAATACACTGAACTGAACTTATTAAATGCGAACTGCTGCAAGTCTTTCGGCAACTGTATTCGTTCTTCCTCGCAATATACATCAGATATCTAGAGAATATGTGTTTAGTTTAGTAGTAGGGTTATTAAATTAATGATGAAGAGATTAAATTATAATAACTTTTATTAATATATTTGGATTTGTTGTATTAATTTACATTATTAAATTACTGGGAGCTATGAATGATTCTACTAAGTTAGTAGAAAAAAAATAATTTAAAAATCGAAAATAAATTGAAAAAATTTTCGACTCGGGCAGGATTTGAACCGGCATCGTCAGCTTTCCGTGCTGTTGCTCTACCAATTGAGCTACCGAGTCCTACACCTCATCGTCGAATTTTTTCAACTTATTGATCAAACCCCCCAAAAAAAAACCCCCCCCCAAATTAATTTTCTACCTTAACTCTTGCGTATTAAGGCTCCGTGTGCTTATGGCTTTTCATAAAATCATCATTGAAGATGAAATTACAAAGTTATAACGTTTGAAAACATTAATATTTTTCACATGTTATTGCACATGAAGGCACTATATAATTTAAAAATCGAAAATAAATTGAAAAAATTGGGTTTTCGACTCGGGGGGCAGGACTTGAACCGGCATCGTCAGCTTCTCCGTGCTGTTGGCTTTAAAAATTGAGCTACCGAGTCCTACACCTCATCGTCGAATTTTTTCAACTTATTGATACATGCACCTCTCGCGCAATGTAATTTCTACCTTAACACTTGCGTATTAAGGCTCAATTCTTATGCTTTGCAGCTTAAGAAAATTAAATAGGAAAAGAGAAGGAGGGGAGGGAGAAGGGGGGGGGGGGGGAGGGAGCTTTTTGCGAGAACTGTTCGCGAGATGTTGTGCATTTATCAATAAGTTGAAAAAATTCGACGATGACGGGGGGGGTGGGCTCGGTTGCTCAATTGGTTGAGCAACAGCACGGAAAGTCTCGGGCGGTGCCGGTCCGAGCCCTCCCCGAGTCGAAAATTTTTTCAATTTATTTTCGGATTTTTAAATTATATAGTGCCTTCATGTGCAATAACATGTGGGAAAAATATTAATGTTTTCAAACGTTATAACTTTGTAATTTCATCTTCAATGATTTCTTAAGCTGCAAAGCATAAGACATTGAGCCTTAATACGCAAGTGTTAAGGTAGAAATTACATTGCGCGAGAGGTGCATGTATCAATAAGTTGAAAAAAAAAAAAGGAGGAAGAGGCGCATTCACCCCCCGACGATGAGGTGTAGGACTCGGTAGCTCAATTGGTAGAGCAACAGCACGGGGAGAGCTGGCGGTGCCGGTTCAAGTCCTGCCCGAGTCGAAAATTTTTTCAATTTATTTTCGATTTTTAAATTATATAGTGCCTTCATGTGCAATAACATGTGAAAAATATTAATTTTTCAAAAGAAAAAAATAGTAAATTTTATTTTGTATAGAAAAATATATATGTTAGAGAAGACTATTCTGCTTTATGTGCATTTATTTTAACGAACGTATGTGATATTCTTAAATTTTTGACAATTGACCCCTTAAGGTGTCTCAGCAAACTCTCTCATGCGTATGGTACTAAAAAAGGATCGACTAAGTTCTTAAATTATTTAAGTTATATACCTTAGTAATATTTCTGTCAGTATGTGGCGGCTGCCATTCGTCGATTTTAGACAAGATAAATGCAAGTTCTGCTGGCACTTCAAGTACTTGAAGACTCTCTGCTTTAGCCTTCTGCTCGGCAGCACGACGTCTATAAATGTCACAAATAAGGATTTCTAAATAAACTTCTTAATTAATAATATTATAAAAGAACACAATTCAGAACATACTTGGCGGCTGCCTGTTGTGCTTCCAAGCGTCTTCTCATTTGCTCTTTCATGGCAGAGACTCGTTTTCTTGCCTGACGACCTCTGACTAAAGCCTGTGCCTTCACCATACCCCGACGTGCTGTGAGGTAGGTTCTTCGATCCCGTGAGCCTTTCCACCAAGCTTGGATGCGAACAGCTGAGTGGCGCTTTTGGTGGTATCGTTTTCTGTACATACATTTAAATGAATACGCGGTATTTTATGAATATTCGCATAAAAAATCTTTAGATCGTTATACTGAGAAGATACTATGAGGGTATCACAAGTATATACCTAGCTAAGAATCCTCTTATATGCGATTGCAGCTTGGTTGCAGCAGCTCGTAGTTTGTCTGCTCTCGCTCGTTCTAACGCTCGATGTAGTGCTTCGCGTATGAAAACACGTGCCGCGCCTAGCTGGAAGTCTGCACCCACTGTTAATGGAATAATATTATAAGAAGGGATAACTAAATATTGTCTCTAGTTATCACGAGTAGTACAAACTTAAATAAAACACTTTTAACGGTTTGAAACTAGAAATATTTTAGTTCATCCCCACATGACTACGGCTAATCCAAAGCATGAAAAACGTCGGGCCATAGTTTAAAATAGATGAAAACTAGTCAACTACATACTATATTTCGTGTTGTCAACCGATAAGGGTGTTTTATTAACGCATATATACGCTATAAAATAACCTACATTTACTTAAACAACTATTTATATGTAACACACCGGAACATACTTAACAACATAGCTTTATAATTGTAAGTTCTTTTTTTAATATTCTTCCAGTTGATTATCCTTTTTGAATTATGATCATTTGCATCAAGCTCTTCTTTCTCTTCAACTTCAACACTTTTTGATTCTAGTGATACCACCTCATTGGTTTGTTTGCAAGCGACATTTATTTGCTTTTTACGTTCACCGATTGTCAAAACATCTAGTTTGTTTTCTTTGGGTTCATCATTTTCTTTTTCGAGTTCACTGTCTTTTCTTTTAGCCCTTCGTCTTAAAATTTTCTTCCATTTAAAACCAATATCTTTATCAACTTGTATTGACTTATTTTTTTCTTTAACACGGCCTCTTTTCAATTTCCACTTATTCTTTATCAGGTTTTTAGCTTGTGGCAATTTATTAATTTCATTTTTTAAGTTTTCCTCTTCTTTTAGGGACCTATCAAATTCACTATTACTTTCCCACGGTACAAAGATGTCACGGTTTAATTCAAGTAAATCTTCATCTTTTCCATCGTGTTCTTGTAAAGATTCAGTTTCTTTTTGATCGTCTAGTTTCTCATATATCGAATCTTCTGAATCGTCCATTCTGTACGAAGTCTATAAAATACTACCAGAATCCGTTCGCTATTCAAGTGATTCAAACGTTATCATGTTTTAAAGAAAGTTGATATCAGGTAATTGAGAAGGCAATTAAAATACTATTACAGAAATAACAGTGAAAATTTGGTTAGATATGATAACAAATCTAGTTCTTCTTTTAGGAATTACCAGTGTTGTCTAATAGTAAAAGTAAATCTCAAAGTAGTTGCGACTTTGAGTTACGATACGTATTAAAGAATTGCCAGTAATAAAAATCATATTATTTCATAGACAGTGGTAATAGCAAACTTTTGATACGTTGTTTTTTTCTAATTAAATACCAGTAGATATCATAAATAGATGTGATATATTTACCAGCGCCCGTAGGAGGCATTTCAGCTAATATAGAGTTGCAGATTTCTCGATACGGAGTTGAACGTGTAGGCATAGACTTCAGCAAGTATCTGTAATATATTTTCTTTTTAGAGCATCTTTTCAGTACAAGCAAGTGGAAAGATGGTCCCACGGTTAAACGTGTTTCCTACTGTGGCGTTAAGCGCAGAGAAGTTCTGGGCTCAGGCAGGGCACAAAAGTGTCACCAACTACTTGCTTGTAAAAGGGCCAATCAGTGAAACGGACACAGAATTGTGTTTGACCCATGTCTCATGGGAGGAAACGGGCTGTCATTGCATTGCTTTCACTAACAAATTTAACATACAACAGCAACACAAGAGATGTTAAAAAATCAATGAAAATACTTTTTTATATTATTTTCTATGAATCTACCTGTATCTCTCCACAAACAGCTGGAAGGGTATACGTATAGGGTAACCCATTTGACGAATCTTGATTGTGTCCAACATTCCGGTATAACGCAGTTGAGCAAGTACACAAGGCATGTCGAATTTCATCGGTGACTTCTCAGAATTTGGCTTGATGCAGCGCACAAACCACGGATTGCAGCGAGACATCGATTCAAGTAATTGTTGGAGACTGTCTGAAAACCTGTACAATAGATAATACATTACTTAAAATTCGTATTTATTGGATTTTTAGGTGTAAAGTAGGTAATTAATTACCTTTCACTGCTGATTAATTATTTATTTGGACAGCTTCATTCACATTAAATAATATTGTTCCATTAAAAAATGACAGTGCCTTCATGTGCAATAACATGTGAAAAATATTAATGGTTTTCAATGTAATAAATATAATTTCAATTAAATTATGGCAAAGACGAAGCTTGCATTAATTGACGGGCTTGTTGGTCTAATGGTATCAAAGTATGGCTATTAATCAATGAGTCATGGGTTTGATCCCCACCGGGTCCAACATAATAAAACTAATCTAGTTTAAACTATCTTAGAAGTATACCTGGCTGCTACAGTAGGTGTTCTTGGTTTCATAGTAACGAATCTCCCGTTAGCACCTCTCGGTAACGTCTTATTTGCATCATGATGAGCTCGCAGTTGCGCTGACATTTCTGCCACAAGCGGTACTTCACTGCTACACAGGAGTTCCAGTACATCACCGCGTAGAGCGTCTCGGTTTTTGTCTAAAAATCCTTCCACATTATACCATACTTGGCCGGCGTAATGTTTGACCTGTAAATATAGAATTGGTATTAATATTCCATGGCATATGGCTGGCCATTTCCATGGCAACACTACTTCGCTTATTTTTCTGTTTTATATCATCGACTATAATACAGTGGCTGTGTCAGCGACTTTGTCCGCGTAGAGTTGGGCACCCAAATTTGTATTAGCAAACCTCCGCTTATCTTTTAAATAGATTTATCACCTGCATCCCGTCGTTCTTGCAAGTTAATCTTGAAATATAGTCGCGGCCATTTTTTTAGATCATTTAAAGAGGAATCATTCAATCATATATACAGATTTGTGCGTTAAAACTCTTCAGCTTTATATATTAGTATAAATTTTATTAAAAATAGTCCTTACCCCAAACTCATTAGCCCCCAACCGTGGTCGCGAGTACAACTCATTCAGTGCATGATTGTAATGACATTTTTCAAGAAAAGATACGTCTGAAGCCCGAGGGAAATTGCTTTCGTCATCAAGCAGATGAAGTATACCCACTGGCTTTTTGCTTAGCAATTGAATAACTGAAAAGAAATAACAGAATTAAGGTCTAATCTATTTCGTGATTTTAAACTTCTTCTTAATATAACGTACCTGGAGAATTATCACTCCATGTAAGATGTGACCACTCCAGTCTCTCTTTTTGATATTCTTGCTGTTCCAATTTAAATATATGTTTGTTAAAGTAATGCTGTAACGTTTCATTCGCGTAGTTAATACAGAGTTGCTCGAATGAGTTTTCTTCCAAGTCTTCAAAGCCAAAGATATCGAGTAGAGATATTCTATGAGCGTCGTGCAAACCTCCTCTGTGTACTATAGAGTTTATTCGTAACACGAGCCAGTTGAATAGGGAGGAGTATAGGGCTTTTGCAAAAGCATCTCTGGCGTCTAACGCCTGGTCTATAGGTAGCGGCGATCTCATCCTTTCCGCTCGAGCGGCTGTCACTCTTGTGGTTAGCGCTTTAGCTAGTTCTTCCGCTGGTATTTTCAGCAAATGGGCTGCCCATCGTACTTCAGCCCCGCCTCCTAACTGAACACCTTCCTGACCGTGGCGTAGCTGCCGTCTATGGAAATAAACATTTCCCAAATGCAAAACAGCTGCCAGTACTTTAATTATATCTTCACGTTCTGCATCTCCAATTCCTAAAACCTGCATAGCACCACATAACGCCGACCAATCCGCACCAGCGCCGGCACCAGCTGAATCTCCACCTTGATTTAAGTAAAAGTAGTGTTCTGCCGACAACAGTCCCCTAGACTTCCTCTGTTCCTCATCCAAGCCGGCTAACAGCTCATAGAAGACATGATAATTTCGTTCCCCGGGCGATTGTGTGACTATTCTTGACTTTTCTAATAAATAATGAGCTACTCTAGCGCCCGCCAAGGCGCCGTCCTTAAAGTATAATTCAAGCAATTTTCCGAAGCGACTAGAATTGTGATTTTTTGGTGTGCGCGCATTCCCGAAAGCTTCAAGTAAGGGCGCAGCTTCTAATATTTGTTCAGAGACGGGAGCTCTGCCCGGTGGAGCAGGAGCGACTGCCGCGAGAAACTGGACAGCTAACTTCGTGGACTCGGTCTTCCCCGCGCCGGACTCTCCAGATATCAGTATGGCTTGTGGTTGAGGTAGGGATGCGCGTGCGGCGGCGGCTATAGCGAACAGGTGTGGTGGCAAGTCACCTAGTGCCTCCGCTGCGTGGTATCTAAAAACAATTCAATATTTAATGGATATTAAATGCGAAAATTTTAAAACAAAAACTACAGAACGCTTAAACACTGTCTGTAGTTTACGTGAGTAGTACACCATTAAATAAAACAATAACGTATAAGGTTCAAATAATATCTAATATATTCCGCGTTTTAAACCGTTACAGTGTTTTATTTAATAGTGAGTGTGAGTGAGAAAGAGACTTTTAAGATATCAGCAATCTTGCTTATACATCAAAATAATGCATTGGTTATCATTTATAGGGTATTTTTTAATGATAAATAAAAACGTTAACGTATCGAGTTTGTGATATGCAAAGTCGTGTGAGCTAATACACCCATTTGCTCGTTGAAAGTATTACATTGATTATTATTTCACGCTAATTAATATTACGATTCGATACGTAAGCACGCAACGATTACGACCTAATTAAATTTAGCACGCTTCTGTTATATTGTACAGAGTAATAGATATTACCTTCGTTTATTGAGAGAAAATGGTCAAATTAAATTTTTATAAATCTTTACGTTATGAATCCTTTATAATAAGCAGTGGCGTAAACTATAGGGTGGCAAGTCGGCAAAATGCCACGGGCCCCCAGCCCGAAGGGGCCCCCGGTCAGAGGTAATCTCAATTGTTGGTTCAGTTCTTTATATATTGGGGAAGGGAGGGCCCATTCGATGAATTTGCCACGGGCCTCGAACGGTATAGTTACGCCAGTGATAATAAGCATGTATATACATTTAGTGAAGCGAACCCATGACACAGGGATAGAGAAACATCCATTATGTATGAGTAAAACTCTCTCAATATGCAATATGGAAAGGGCTTTTAAAAAAAAAATTAAAAAAAAAAAAAAAAAAAGGGGGGTTGGAAATTTTTTTAAAAAAAACCAAGGGGGGGGGGGGGCCCCCCCCCTTTTTTCCCTTTTTTTTTTTTTCCCCCCAAAAAAAAAAAAAAAAAAAAAAAAAATTAAAAAAAAAAAAAAAAAAAAATTAATTTTTTTTAATTTAGATAGTTTAAACTATATAATCCAGTGTCTCAAAGTGACTTTATGTAAATCAATGTAAACCTTTAATAAAATCACATGCAAATTGTGTGTCTGGTTTGCAATAATGTTAAGTTATAAAAAATACACTATACAGCTCGGTACGCTATTAGTTCAAGTAATTTCAGAATATCAAACCCCATTTAATAAACACGTTGTGAAAAACGTCAACCCAAGATAAGGCAGTACAAATATTTAATTTGTTAGCTCCCACAAGCTTTCAACGATAGGCTTTCTCACAGCAAATTATAACAATCATAATGAGAACGACGTTTGTTATCGAAAAAAATCTAGTTAAAAGGTCTATTGTTTATTTTGAATTGTCTTTAGTATCGTTGAGGCTCATTAGATTTAAACACTTATATCCTTGAATGTTGTGCGGATTTGAAACTCAAACTCAAACCATTTATTTCACAAGACATAATAAATAACTTAAATATTAGCTTCAATAATTAAAATTAATAAAAAAAAAAAAAGAATGAAAGCAAACTTAAACGAGTAAAAAAAAAAAAAAAAACAAATAAATTTTTAAAAAAAAAAATTCAAAATATATATATTAAGGCTTAGAAATGGGGAAAAAGTGAAAATTACGGGGCTGTGCCTTGAACGATTCACCGAACTTCACTTCTTTAGAGTAGAGGATGGTTCATAGCGTCTACGGTTTGAGACAAGTTATATGTGACTTAATATTATGGTCCGTGCTAAAATGATTTGGCGTAAAATGTTTTGCTAATAATCAACGGGTCGTGGATTCAAGCTCCTAGGGTCCAACAATTTTTCTAGTCATTTTATACTTTTTTTGAAACATGTTGGAATTTCCAAGTTTCCACCTGGATGATTAAGCCAATTTTGCTATTAGTTTAATCGCGTTTTGGTTTGAATTTATGGATTTCCCAGTCGCCAAAAAAGGTCGACAACGCATTTTGTTTAGATGGTATATTGCTGGGGTGTTTCATCAACCATCAAGAGAACTCCATGCTTATCTGTCCTACTCTATCGTAAATATATATACACAAATAAAAAACAATATTTAACCAACCGTCTAGCTGTCTGTAATCCGTACAAATTGTCAACCGGCCTATAAGGATTAACAGCAACTAATATTGAGCCAGCGTATGTGTAGATCAGACCCTGTTCGTATCTGAGCTTTAAATTCCACAGCAGAGCGGCCTCGTGGAGGTCGTGAAGACGTGTCATGTCGTCCACGCCGGTAGGACCCAACTCTTCGCGGGGCCATACCGGATCGCCCTCTTCTTCGCCGTTGCTCATTTGAAGAGCGAAAGTTTGTGGCTGGAAATAATTAAAGGAAATGAATTAGCTGATGATAGCTTAGCTTTATATACTATGATCAACATCATGATCTATCGATTTATATATATATTAGTACCTCATATGGACTTGAATTTAATATCAGAACCCCTAAAGCCCTATACGCGAGGGATACAGAGAGACACCTTTATATATTCTTCCGTAATATACTTTGGCACTCTTTCTCGGCGATTCAATAAACTAATAAGTGTTTACCCGTGTTCCAAACCCAGGACCTTTCGCGCTAAACATAATTAGCGTTTGAAATCTTAGTCACGAAGGCGGTCAATGCACTAATTTAGCTAGAATAAAATACAAATCAACTTTCATTAATCGCACATAGGTGATGGTCAGCGAAGTGGAAAATTACATAAATATCACGTAATAATTTACAACATAACTCAGTTACTCCGCATAACAATGATATCTCTCATCTGTGACCCGGCAAAGAAGATTCGCTATCGAGATCACTCGATTTTCATTGCTCACTGGCCACGGATTTAATAAGTTAAGCGAGAACATAGGGTGTAAAACCCGAAATATTACCTCTTTAAGTAATCGCAGTTTAAATTAAAACTACTACTCTACATAAACTCTCGTAAAATGTAGACAATAATCAAATTTACTTTTTCTCAAACAAACATTATTTTAACAACCTTCTTAAAGATAAATCGAGCTTGCTGTTCTGTTCGAGCAGCGGCGGGTAATAGATGTTTGGAAATCCATATCTGTTTTAAATTACACGACAGAATTTAAAAATGGAACTATCTTCTACTTCGCTGCATGGCGACCAGAGAGGTAACTTATCAAAGGTTTAATTTAAATTGAGAACTGTCTTCTTGGGAACTAAACAGCTTTCTTGCATATTGCAAGAAAGCTGTTTAGTTCTTAGTTAGTTAGTTAAAAAAAAAACTTTGGCGTGTAAAACCCTATTGTTACTAGTTGTTTGTCAACTTTGTCTTTGGTTTTATAGTGTAATGTTTTAATTTTGTTGTGTTATTTAAGAAAGATTCTATACAACCCTTGGCCGCAACTAGGCATAAGTGGAACTAAGTCTCTTTTCGGCTCGCCTCGGCCCACATTCACACTTTCGTCTACCAAAGGCTGTCTTCCCAGTGATGTACTATTATTTATTATAATTAAATATATTAAATCTCCCTTCCTCCCTTAGTAAGATAGAGAAATAATAAACTCCGTCGAAATATTGCAATTAATTATTGTCAACAATATCTTTGTTTTAAATAACTTTCAAAGCTTTAACTTACGAAGGCCTAAAGCAAATGTCAAAATTCAACCAATAATAGGCAAGCAAGTTTGTTTAATTAAGTTTAGCGAGACAATCGGACAGAAATTGGTAAACATAAGATTTATACATTTTGGCCATTGTTACTCAAATCAAAATTACGAAACACGTTGCATTTAATATCCGACACCTCGTTTGCATAATTATAATGTCGTCAACTCCTGAGTGAATATGCGAGCAGTTTAAGCAATAGAGAATTCTTCTGGATGATTTGCAAACCAGATTGCGCGTACGTGCCACGACCGGTCAGTATCACGGTGGGATTAACTGGTGATTATCACGATACTGTTAAGTGACCCCCATTTTAGCTGCACGCTAGAACGCTATGCCATGACAACGCGTTATGGAATGCTATGCGTTGATTGCTGGTTATTGTTGAGTATACATTATGCATAGGTCGCATTGATGCATATGGGGCGTAATTACCTTAATAATTTAGTAAGCGTCCTAGTTTAAAACAAAGTGTCTGTTATTCCATAATTTTATCGTACATACATTGCAATTATTGAATATTGAAGGACGTCTTATAAGTGCTTATAACCTGCTGAACATCTCATTCAGTAATAGTACAAATGTAAGTAAATTACTTTTAACGGTTTAAAACGAGAAATGTCTCCTGTAACCGCGAGTACTGCAAAGCATCCGAAACGGGCCGTAGTTATAATAAATTGTAAAAAAGGTAACTAAGACATTTCGCGTTTTAAACCGTTAAAGTATTTTATTTATATTCCATTGCTTGCCACATTACGCCTTGGCTTGTCATTTGTTTAGGTCTTAGGGCCTAGTAAGCATTAACTCAAATTTTGCACAGTTTATAATGGCAACATTGGTTTCTTTTGACTGTATAATATAATTTGATTTCCTAGAGATATCTGTGCTAATATTGTTTATTAAAAAAGAGTTATTGTATTGGTATCTTGGCTATTGCAATTTTTCCATTTGGTAAAAGCGAGTATAAAAAAGCATTTAATTTATTCATACATTAGCAACAAGAACGTTCAAGCACAGTTCCTTCAATGTCACCAATAAGCGTGGACTTTTAAATCTGGGAGCCTTCTTCAATATCGGCACCGGTATGTACGTCTTCTGTCTCTTTATGGGCACTTCACGATCTGGTGATGATAATGACACTTCGGAGCCAAGAGAACTGGTAGGAGTTGGCGCGAAATGTACTTTCATTTGTTTTCTTACTATTGTAGTACTGTGGAGACTGGTTGTGGTTAAACTATTGTACGTAGAAAATGGAACTAATATTTGAATATTTTAAAAATCATTTAGTATTAAATAAGATTTTAGAAGAGAATTTTAATTTTAGTTCGCTAAAGTTAATATTTGTTTAACGAGATGAAATTCGACACAAAATCAATTAAAAAGCACAAATGATTCCAAACATCGTCTTTTTCCCATACACAGCTGTCTCTTCAACACATTACATAATTTAGTAATTGTTAGAAATCACACGCCGTTCATAGTTTTAATTTTCGTCTCGCGCACGACACTCGGTGAAATCTACAATCTCTACAAAAACTCACAGATTCTACTCGCATCGCTACGAGTTAGGTAACTGATTAAACGGCGTAAGAAATAACTGCTCAGTTAGGCTTAACGGGTCTAGATACGGGGTAGGTTTTATAACCCGACGCTGTGTAATATAGAGAGAGAAGTAGTATAAAACTACTCATGTAGTGTACAAATGTACAAATGTAGCCTAACATGTAATGGCGAACTAACGCTCATTCGTATAAAAACAGACATACTTTTGTGTATGTTTCAATAGTGGCTGTTTTTTTATTTATTTACAGCTCAAAAAAATGCCAGCGTTTTTTATAGTAATCAAATTTAGTCAAAATACTTCAAATTGCAAAAGAATATTTGTCAGAGGCTAGTTATTATAATATTGCCGTGCTAAACAAAACTGTTTTCGTTTATCTTATAAATAAATAAATAAACCCGGGAACCCCACTAGCGTTAAGAATGAATCAACGCTGAGAAATAAACCAGGCGGACAGAAACGAATGTCTACTCTCTATCAACATTCCAATGGTGGCCTTGCGTTCCACGCCTTTTCTTCGGATACCCCACATGTTTATGGAGGCTTGGTACTTGAGATTCTTTTGCGATTTAGCTTTCTCTACGAAGATGATACAAGCAACAACTGTGATTGAAATATATAATAATACTTCAGGTGTAATTAATATTAATATGATGTTAAACGCGTTCTTGAGTCCGAAAACAAAAGAAATAAGGTTTTTTTTCTCTGTAGCTTTTCGGATACACATGGCTTGGGAGGTATACATTTTAAAGGAACTCTATCCAAGGCCACGTGTGTATCTTGAAATTTTGATATAGTGTACAGTTTTATCCCATCGCACCAAAAAAATCTTGTGTTTTTATGTATGTATATATCATCATGTCATTTAGGGTTTGGTGCTGAGGATGTTAATATTATGATAATATTTTAGGCTTTTGTATCCAAAGGTAACAGAACCTTTTTATTTCGCTGTACGCGTGTCCGTCAGTCTAATAATGTTTAGGACTAATCCAGGAATCGCTATAGCTAGTGTTTCACTTAATATCATAAAAAAAAGTAAAAGAAATGTCGAAGGGGAAATTCTTGTACAAAACGGTACATTTTTACTTATACTTGATAGAATACGTGCTAATAGGCAACTAGTCTGTCCACCAAATCAAATAAAATTAAAAAAGGTTGCCTGGACGGTTTCCTCTACAGCGATAAGTCCGCCCAGTGCACTCTAAATAATTAGTAATTTTTTTTTCGCTAATAGTTATATTTTTAAGACTATTTTAAAGAAACATTTGTAAATACATACATTCTTGTAGTCGCAATAAAGAGTTAATAAATAAATAAAATTATATGGTTTGGGATCATATGAGGCCGCTAAAGGCAGAGTAGCCTAACTGCAATTTTATGACTTGAGTTAGTTATATTTTCATAGTCAAGAAGAGCACAGTGACCGAAAATTAACATATTTACACAAATAATAGTAAAAAATCATTTTCGACTAGGTTTATTATTACAGGGCATTTTTATTGTTCTCTTTATTAAAAATCATGTTTTTCGTTATTAGGCCACTCTGCCTCTAGCAGCCCCATATAATCTTACTGGATAGTAATAAATATGTCAAAACACACCTGTCCATTGACGATGGCACTGACAAGTAGCACTCGTGCGGCCCGGTGCACTTCTATGAGCTCGCCGGGCAATGGGGCGGAGGCCCCTGGCGGCTGGAACCATACCGCAGCACCTTCGCTCCACTCCGTCCCCCCGGACCCCGCCATGCTGTAACCAGAGCAAAGCATATACACAGTCTTATACGATAATGTTAAGGGACAAATAATACATTAAATTGTATGTTACTTTGTCTTATTAGTTGTATTACTCTAATACTGTGTAATATTTATCAGCATTAGTTGTTCTAGAAACGTATAATTGCATTAGAAAATTTCGTTGTCCTTTTGCAGTATTGTTACTTCACTGATTTCATAAGATTATAGTGTTGACGATGTAAATACGGGGTAAGAGGTGAATAAAAAGACGTATTTAACA
The DNA here is from genome assembly GCA_963661955.1 of Leptosia nina. Lineage (NCBI taxonomy): Eukaryota > Metazoa > Arthropoda > Insecta > Lepidoptera > Pieridae > Leptosia > Leptosia nina. The sequence goes on along the minus strand of CAVLEF010000009.1, from coordinate 7,454,745 downwards.
ATGATTATACTGTATTTTATTTTAGGTAGAAGTATATTACATAAATAAAAATATTACAAAAGATTTATAAAAATTGTAGGTATTATTCATATTATAGGTATATTGGTGTTGGTTGCGCCGAAGGTAAACCACAAGAACATGGCTGCGATGGCTGGAAGCAAATAGGGGCTGGTGGTGGTGGTTGCAGACAGAATGGCTCTGGTGGCGGAGGCTGTATAAGCATAGGCATCGGCGGCGGCGGTTGTACACAAAGAGGTGGCAGTGGTGGAGGTTGTACACTTATCGGACACGGAGCTGGTGGCTGCAGATACATCGGCTCAGGAGGCGGTGGCTGTACAGTTATAGGACAAGGCGGAGGAGGCTGGATACAAAGTGGTGGTGGACTGGGAGGTGTGATCATCATTGGTGGCGGTGGAGGAGGTTGCACCGGCATCGGTGGTAATGGAGGAGGCTGAACCATCACAGGAGGTAACGGCGGAGGTTGAACCACAATCGGCGGAGGCGCTGGAAGTTCAATTACAATCGGTGGCGGGAGAGGTAGTTCCAGAAATATTGGAGGTGGAACTGGTGGGCTTACAAAGACTGGTGGCTGCTGGGGTGGGGTTACACACATTGGTGGTAGTGGTGGAGGATTGACGGTAATAGGTGGTGATGCTGGCGGTGTTATAGTGATGGGGGGTGATGCGGGTGGAGTTATGCATAGTGGTGGAGCTGGTGGAGGCGTCAAGGTCATCAGCGGAGGCAGAGGCAGTTCAATTAACATTGGAGGGAGTGGGGGCGGTGTTACAGTGAGCGGGGCGGGTGCGGGAAGCGTCACATAAATTGGTGGTGACGGTGGAGCCTGAAGAGTCATAGGCGGCGAGCAGCATCCGCAGCCGTACGATGGAGACTGAACAACGTATGGAGATGCATAGTACTGGCTATGTACTGATATAGCGTGTACCTGGAAGCATAGCATAAGTTGTAAAAGACAGTTACAATAATGAATGAATCTTTAATATTCAAGTATTTGATATTATAAGAAATACTTACACATAAAGCGGTTGTGATATACAAAATAATCATGGTGGTCACTTAACCAGTGACCGCGAACTTGTCCAAATGACTCCATTCCCCATATTTATATACAATAACGTGTAATAACATAACAATTGACAAACATTATCGGAAAGATTCGTTGCATTTATCGAAAATGCAATTCTATAAGGTATCGATAACACACGTACTGAGAATATTGTAAAAGTTACGGCTGTTAAAATATCTAAGGATAATGTTACCCGAAAAAACGATTGAATAAGGCATACTTAACGGGTTAAAACGAGTAGTTGTAATTATTTTAAATACGACGCGAAATTATTATTTAAATATTATAAAGATTTATTTAGTGATTTAAACCGTTATAAGTATTTTATGTAATTGTACTTACCATTCTCGTAAATTTCACTTAGGTATTAAATAAATAAGAGAAAGTTTCCGAGAGTAACTGAAATAAATATAAACCTTTTTTATTACTAATATATACTCGTAAACTTTTACAAAGGTTACCTTTGTTCAGTGTGGTCATCGTTAAATAATTATTTGTGTTTAAACCCGTTAATAAAATTTGAAAAGATTTTTTATTATTATTAACGAAGAATCATTCTTTCACATATATTTTTAGTATCTTTAATCGTATTTACAGTGCACGCAACGGAAGCGGAAAGATGTTTTTTTTTTCCACATATCCACAAACGTTTTTTCGCTCCTATTAGTCGCAGTCTGAATCATTTAGCCTAAAAACTTCCTCGATAAAAAATATTCTATTAGAATCAGTAGTTCCTGAGATTAGTCCGTTCAAATAAACAGCTTTATAATATAAGTTTATAATATAAGAATAAAAGCATCGGTTTAGATAAATAATAATCGATAAGTATTTGTTGTGTCAACTGTCAACCCACAAAGAGTTCATTGAATCCGGTAAACAATGACACTTCCGCCCAAGAAGTGGAAGCACACTTACACCGTGAATACAAATTGATAACCTCGACGAATGAAAAGCGGTTCTCGTTTTCAAAAGTGGTAGCCGCGTGTGGTGTTAGCGTTCGGTCGTATTGTCAAGGTGCTTTCGTATGCACGACCTTACGGACTTTCTAAGCTTGGAATAGGGACTCCAAGTTTATTTATTATAAGCCAGTTTATACTAATATGGATGGCACTCCTGTGGTTCACTTAAGTGACTATAGTAATCCAGCCCTATAACATTCAATTAAGATGAGTTGCCGATCTATTTGCCTGTTTCTTTAGTAATTAAAAACAATGTATTTAACAATCGATAATAAATTAAAAAAAAATACGTCTCGGGCAAGACTTGAACCGGCATCCACATTTATATATGTGATACATTTTTAATGTATATAGTGCCATAATGTGCAATAACATTGAAAAAATATTAAAGCTTTTAAACAATATATTTTTTACATGCTTTACATACTTAATCATATAAACGTTTAAAGTTATTTAAAATTAATGAAAACAATCGAAATACATATATGACGCATTATTTTCAATATATTCACTTAATTCTGGCAATGTAAAAGTTAAAAATATTTCGCATTTAAAACCGTTGAAAGGTTTTTATTTAAATTACAAACGTAAGTAAGTAAATATGTCAAATTTAATTGGTTAAGAGAACTACCTTTATAAACAATATCATCGTGACACATAATTTCTTATAGGTCAACTTCTAAACAAGCATAAAATAAGGACAAAAACGCTGTAACGAAATTGATTATGGTTCCACCAGCCGCGCATGACGCATTTTTTCCATGTTTTACTATGGAGGAAAAAAGGCTTATCGTGTGAAATCATAGTAATTATTTACATATCAAGACATGTGGTTTTAATTAATGAATTGCTAAAATCTAAAATAATATTTAGACGTTCATTCTGAAACTAAATTGTTTTACCCTTATATTGTCATTGGGGAATACGTCTCCTCTCTCAAAGGAAAGGTTAAAAGTCTTAGAGCGAATTATTAAAAATAAATTGCCCGAGATTCGATAAGTGAACGACTTCGCTTTTTATTGCGAAATAAAAACTTGGAGTCAATGTACATTTTTTACTTACACCAATAATTTTTTATTGAACTTTATTTCATTATATGGAGTTGAATTGGCAATTTCGATCTGAAACTGCGACTGATTCGATATTAGTAACTCCGTTAGTATCTAGACTTCTTTTTAATACCGCAATATAAGCCGAAGTATGTATTTGAAGAACTGCTACTAAAATTAAAAACGACAATTTCGTGACGTAGGAATGTTTATTACTCTTTACCTTTATAAATTAAAAATCGATTATACATTGATTTTAAAAAAAATACGAATTTACGTCGAGTCCTGGGACTTAGTAGCAATTTGTTAGAGCAGCAGCACAGAACACTGAGAATGCCGGTCCGTCAAGTCCTGCCCGAATCTTTTTTTTTTTCAATTTATAATCGATTTTTAATTATATAGTGCCTTAATGTGGCATGTGAAAAATATTAAAGTTTTTAACTCTTTAGCTTTTCTGCGGCTAAATATTTACGAAAATTAATATCAATGTAGTTGACACAACCTGGTACCAAACTCGTTAAGTATTACAACCTGATAAAATGTAATTTACTCGTGGAATAAACGAAAGAATTATATAAATAGAATGTACTTAAAAATCAAAACACAACAACCGTGGTTGTTGTGTTTTGGTGTCAAACACCTGGAAATAAGTTGACAGTGCATGGCTGGAGCAATTTTATCTTAAATTCCATTCCATGTCTATACTTTCGGTATTAAATTTCACGTTTTATTGAATCTTGTATAAGTTACCACCGAGGCGCCTTTTCGTACTTTACTACTTTACTTGAACCGTACCATTCAAGAAAAATATATTAACATTCACGCCATAAAATCTTTTGAATGTTTTAAAACGTTAACGAGACATACTAAGACTTTATTGTTGTAATAAATTCTCCGTTAATTAGCTTCAATTCATTGATTCGTCACGCAAATCGAGAAAGATTGGTTGTAACATTCGGCGTTTACGTAAACTCATGTGCAGCTTCATGTAAATGTCAGGGAAAGTGAAACAATAGCTATACATCACTCATTAATTTCACTTGGAGCTCGTTGAATATTACGACACACTCTTAACCGTCTCAAAAAACCTCTGTAATCGATTACCTGACTGAAGAAAACGGATAAAAGGCATTTTGGTAAGCGGGTTTGACCCTTGGTCAAATCCATGCAAATTAAAAATTGCTCCGTCGGGAAGTTCGAAACATTTACTATATGGAAAAAAAGGGCCACGCAAATGTGTTCTCTCCATGTCCCACAAAGGGGAAACTGTATTAGTAACGGTGTCAATGGGAATATGAGAACATATTAAATAAAATACTGCCTATAGTTTACGCGAGTAGTACAAATTTAAATAAAACACTTTAAAGGTTTAACACGCGATATATTAGTTAAACTTATTTGAGACCCCCCCCTCGCCCCGTCTTCCCGTGACCACGGTTGCTGCAAAGCATCCGAAACGTCGGGCCGACGTTAAAAATCATTTTCAAATAAGTTTAACTGATATATCACGTTTTAAACCGTTAAACTGTTTTATTTAAACATATTTAATAATTAAAAATAATGCTTAGAAATAATTATGTTTCTATTACATGAAAGAGATGTACACATTAAGTGTGTATGATAGTAATAACAAAAACTTGACGATAAAACGAGTGAGTGGCGGCAAGTTATTTGACTGTTCTTCTCTTTCGTACGTCCTTAATTTGGGAACTGATAGAAAGTGTAAATTTAGAGATTTTAATTATTATCTGTATTGACGTTCATAAGTGTACCTAGCTATTGTTATTTTTAACTACCTACATTAATTAATATTATTTAATTGAATTTGGTACAATTAATTTATTGACTAAAAAGTGCGTAAATGTTGCATACTTTTACAATATGAAAAACATGATTCTGTAATTATAAATCCGCGAATATGAAACACGTTACGTTATAGCCTGGGATCTAGGCCGCGGCAATAGTACTACTAAGTGGTAGAAAACTACATACTTTGCTAATGAATTGGTGATTCAGCTTCTTAGTCTGTGAAGTTGAATAATTTTATACCTTCCCAATGCGTAGGTACCGTACTGATGGATCATTGCAGTCAGTCAGGTTTTACTACCCGCATACGATTCTCTTATCCTATTATATTTGGTTATGGCAGACGTAGGGAGTATCACTTAGTTTAAATCTATACTAATATTATAAAGATAAAGCGTTTGTTTGTCTAATCTTAGGAATTAGTGGTTCAAAAAAAAATATAAATATATATATATATGGATTGGATAGACCATTTATTGAGGAAGGCTTTAGGCTATCTATGACTAAAAAATGATTGAAGCAACAGTATATATCTTTAAATTAATTCTCAAGAACTGTTGGTACATTTGGTTGGTTGGGAACTTAAGGTAATCAAATTTGGTAAAAAATCATGCATTTTATTTTTTATCATTTGTTATAGGTATAAGTGTTTATAGTTGTATCAACATAATATGCATCTTGCAAAAACAACGTTTTTCGGATCAACTAATTAAATATTCTATAATTTAGTTTCGAAGAAGCACCACTACCATTGCATTATTTATTAAGTAATTAAACCGCCGTGCCTTATAACCGTTGATTAACTAATCATTGTAAGAAAGATAGTCATTTAAGCAATCGTTAACTTAATGTGTACAAATGTGATTAATGAAGTAATTGTGTCACAATAGCGGAGTAAAGAGCATAAAATTGCATAGCGTGAACAATTTTCAGGCGAAACAGACGAAAGTGGGTTCCGCTCTGCTTGTACTAGTTATTATTATTTATTACCTAATATTAACATTCATTTATTCTGAATACTAGACGGCTAATGTAACATCTCTTGTTTATAATTGAGTTCTACTCATTAAGTACATTCAATAGCGGTATTATGTCGTAGTGAAAGCGGTTTAAATGTTAGGTATGCAAACATAAAGATTTTTAGTGGACAGGAGGACTGATGGGGTTCTCGAAAGGAGAAATACCCAGCCCCGTATCATAGTGTTGCCCAAATTAGGTCTTGGTCTTGTTCTTGCGTTTTTGCAAGACCAAGACCAAGAACAAGACCGCGTATTTTTAGCAAGACCAAGACCAAGACTGACCGTGCAAGACTTGAGCAAGAACAAGACATAGCCTGCAAGACTCTTGCGTCTTGCAGCTAGGGCTTAGCGCTATTTCACTGAGTAGTTAGGTGTAACAGTTCGGTGTATAGACGCAAAAAACTGTATCAAAGAATATGAAAAACTGACCTATGCGCATTACGACTAATACCATAAACATAGCGAATAAAAAAATAATTAAAATCAAACTGAGTATGAAGTTATGTTTTAACCATCGGGACTTTGATAATGCGGCATCAAAGGTTTTGTACTTACTTCTCAAAGAAATTTGCCGCTTTTGGAAGTACATGGTTACGATACACGCGCCGGCGGCTTCTTTTGAAATCTAAAACAATCGTTGCCGCCACGCCGAAATCACGCCGAACATTTGACACTATTTGATTGCCGATAGGACGTAGGTATACTCATGCAAAATAATTTCGAATTTTTTTACACGCTTTATATTATTGTTAACATAGAAATAGGTTAGTAGAGTCAGCCAATGTATTTGTATAATTTTGGTCAAAAAAATTGATATAAAGTATCATAACCTAATGATAAAGCTGTATTTGTTTTTATTTTTTATTCAAATAAATGATAATCGTACAACTCTTTTATTAAATTTCTTATTGAGGGCTCAATCTCTTTTTAGACAGAAAGTATTTTCTTTAAAATACAGTCAAGTTATTGTAATTAATTAGTTTTTTTTTACATGTTTTAGCAAATGTAAGCTTATAAATCATAAATGTTTATTAAGAAACAGTTACTTCCATGGAAAACGACATATAGGTCAGTTGATTTTTCGAATTTCTTATCAAATCAATTATTTATTAATCTGTTGTTTTACTATGCTATATTCATTCAAGCTCACAATGTTCCAATTTTATAGTTTTTCTAGGATTTAAAGTAAACTTTAATAAATAGTAATAGACTAATAGGTAATTGCAAGACTTGCAAGACTCTTGCTGCAAGACCAAGACCAAGACTGGGAGCGCAAGACCAAGACCAGGTGTATTGGCGCAAGACCAAGACCAAGACTGGCTAAGTCTCGTCACATAAGAGAATCCAGAGAATTTCATTTAACGGCTATTCCATCCTTTGACGATGGTTTGTAATACAGACGTAATTTCGATAATATTCCTTTCATCTATTTTATGACTAGCATAAGTATAGCCTGTAGTAGAAACTAAAGGACACCATGAGTCAGTTCTGGAACGAGCTACCTAATTTGTCAGCAGATGGCGCTAGCGTAGCAGATTCTACTTTGACATTAAGAACCGATACTTCTTTCCGCATCCGAAACGTCGTGTAATTAATATAAATTAACCAATAAATTCCACGTAAAACTTTTAAGATAAATTATAAACGATTCGGAAACATACTTGACCCGGTAAGTAACTCACAACTCGTTAGTTCGCCATACATTATCGAAGCATCGATTCCCTTTCAATATGTTTAACATTCCTTAAATAAATGAAGTAACATTAGAAATACGCACATAAGTAGCGGCAAATTATTTCGTGTTTCATAAGACCGAGTAATGTCAATGTGACCAAACTGGTATCTGTTGCGAATTGCAACATAGGCTCATTAAAGTATTGACTAAGTAATTTACTCTGTGGCACGTGAAGGAATTTGTGTCTATACCTACTTTTTTTATAATCTTTACTTATTATTAATAATCTACCTTTAATAGGTTTATTTTGTGGCCTGGTAACTTTAATAAATTGTCACTCCCCAATCTTAAAATTTACTATTTATTTATTCAAACTATCATCACAGTAAATTTTATATTCAATGTATAATATAAGTTTAGTGGTATTCATCCAACAATGTTAAGGTTATAATAGTACTGTACCATACAACACTCTTTTCAACACTCAATTAATAGCTCCCTATACGAATCTATACTTACGTTTAAACAGGAGTTAATTGTCTGAGAAAATTATCTTTAATATGAGAAAAATATTTAGCGTTATGATATATACGAAAAATAATATTCAAACGCCTGCTTTAAAAATCTTTTAGATAAAAAAAAATTGACGACGGACGGGAGTGAATAGGCATCCACTGCGTTTCGTTCAACTTCTATTTAATCTAAAAATATTTTTAATTTATACGGGGTACATAAAAATCTGCCGGACTAGTTGGTAAACATAAGCAATGTATGGCAAATAATCAGCGGAAAAGGGGGGAAAAAAAAAAAAACAAAAGGGACCCCCCCCCCCCCAAAAAAAAAAAAAAAGGGGGAAAAAAAAAAAAAAAGGGGGAAGGGAAACCCCCCAAAAAAAAAAAACCCCCCCACCCTTCCCCCCCTTGGAAAAAAAAAAAAAAAGGGGGGGGGGGAAAAAAAAAAAAAAAAAAAAAAAAGGGGGGGGGGCGGGTTGGGGAAAGGAAAAAAAAAGGAAAAAAAAAGAAAGGGGGAAAAAAACCTTGGGAAACTAAACCAGTCTCCCCGTGACCATGGCTGCTGCAAAGCATCCGAGACGTCGGGCCGAAGTTAAAAATCATTTTCAAATAAGTTTAACTAATATATCGCGTTTTAAACCGTTAAAGTGTTTTATGTAAAAAACATAATGTCTGTGTAGCGCACTTGGCACTAGGCCAAGGGTGCAGCAAACAAATATTTTCACTCCCTATATTAACGTAGCGTAGGATAGAAAACAATGAGTGTGGGAGCTATTAATCATAAGAGCGATCTTCGAAATTAATATGGACTTTATTCCACTACATTAGTACCTAATATAGTCTGATATTTACATTAGATGGTTGTCATTGTATGATTGACAGGTAAGGCTAAGAAACAAATTAAGCTTGCCATCTCTGTACAAACTTAAAACGGTTGTGTTAAGTGCATGACTTAACCCACATGCCGTCTGTAGTTTACGCGAGTAGTACATTTAAATAAAACATTTTAAAAAATTAGTTAAACTTATTTGTAAATTATTTTACTACGTACGAGACTAAACGTCTCCTCGTCACCGCGGCTGCTACAAAGCATCCGAAACGTCGGGCCGTTGTTAAAATAATTTACGTTTGAAACCGTTAAAATGCAAATCTTCAACAAAATTACTATTGAAAATAACAGCGATTTATAGAACATATTTATTGTTTACTTAACATCACCTGTGTAATTGTATGTATCACAATTTTTTATTACTGTATTGACATATAATCTTCAACCAAAGATATTTTTGAAGCTTTGTTGTCATACGTATGTCCTAACTTAGAACTATACTACGCGACTATTATTTCCGAGTATTTAGAAAATACATACGTTTACAGAACTGATAATAATAAAATAAATTATAATAACAAACCGTAAAAGAGCGGCAGAACAAATAATCGAGTCAATGGCCGGAAAACCTTTTTAGACAATTGTACACGCAACGGCTGATTACACAAACTTTACACTCTATTATAAGCCGGTATATATACACATTTCCACCAAAAAATCGATATTGGAACCTTTATTAGCTAAACAAGGGTTAAAAAAAATTAAAAAATTAATGCATTGTTTTATTACTAATTAAATTTTAACTTTAATGAATACTTTATTTAGTATTCTAACTCGTCAAGTCAAGACATTTGTAGATTTGATAGGCTTGTGAACTTTGAATTTTAAACGCAAATATATCTTCTAAGCACTATGCACAAAATTACAACAGTCGTTAAAGCAAGGACGAACGCAATTCGTAACGGCGGTAACCTTAGATATTTTCTCGTTAACACATTCTCACAGACAACCCTGACCTATAAGCTGAATTATGCAAATGCGGACATCACCTCTTATTACTTTAATACGTCAACGCCAAAAATCGTCTAATTGGAGTAGCTAAATGTTTCTTTCATCAATACTTACTTAATATAACTTAAATACTGTCTGTAGTTTACGGGAGTAGTACACATTGAAATAAATCACTTTAACGGTTTAAAACGCGATATATTTTAGTTAAACTTTAAGTGTTTTATTTAAATTAATATAACTTGCCACTATAGGCAAACCTTACTGACTCATCAGATAAAAATGCAAAAGACAATAATCATAAATTCGATATAATGTCTTTATATGTGAGGGCTCGTAAACAGGACAATCTCAATGAATTTTGACAAGTTTTTCTAGTTTTTCTTGTCTTATCTATACTATCTACGAGTATACTGTACTATAAAGTTGAAGAGTTTGCTTGTTTGTTTGAACGTGTAGGAACTTCTGTTTCTAGCAGATTTGTTGTTTTGGTTGGACTATTTATCGAGGAAGGCTATAAAACATATGATGATAAGTGGATAAAACAGGGAAATTTTTTTCATCTTTTATGACTTCCGTTGCGTGCACTACGAAAAAGAACGGCGGGATGCGGACGACGTCGTGGGCAACAGCTATACTTTTTAAGCTGAGGAGGTTGTTTGCAATAATAAATTACGATTTTTTGATAGCACAATATAACTATTCCACGCGGACTAGGTCGCGGGCACAGCTAGTTAAAACTAAATACTAGCGACAATACGGCACGATAAAATGACGAACGACATTTTCTCGAGACGCAAATGCTAGGCTGGTTTCAAAATAAGTTTCTGATTGTGTTTGTTCTCTTAAGATGTCATTTAACTAGCAAACGTAACTGAGCAACTGCTAAATGAAACAACTACAGCATATCACCTTTCGTATTAATAATATTTAGCTCTGTATCAAATAACACTTGACTTAATTGAGATGCGTACATGTCAGTGCAAACGGATACTATAAACATGAAGTTTGCGGTCAGTGAGCTCTGACCGCTGCCCGGTCAGCTATCCTTAGACGTGGGAACTGACCTAGGGAACTTCTGTATCACGTTAAAGCGAAACAAAAATCCAAACGGTCTTTAGCTAAATTTTACGAGCTCGTTGGGGTAATGGTAGCAACGTGTGGCTAATCAACAGGTCATGGATTCGATCCCCGCCGTGTCCAACTGTTATTAAGTCAATTTATAATTTTCTGAAACATGTTGGACTTCGTCTGGAAATCTGGATATTAAATAGGTAGGAATATCGAAATTCGGTCCCGTTAACGAAGCACCGCCACAGATGAAAAAGTCGTCTTTTTTAGATGTAATATGGCTGAGGTGTAGCACCTGCCATAAATTGAACTTCGTGCTGGTCTGTCCTCTATCATAAAAAAAAGATGTAGTCCAACAGCAAAGAGCGGACACTTATTTCAATATATAGTCATACATATAAGATATTCTCAATAAAGTTAAGGTACTCGCAAGAGGTTATAGCGGTATCTTTGTTTGTGTCATTTGAATTTAATGTGAATGTACTTTAAAACCCAAGTACTTTGTAGTACTCTTACTGTGTTATATTCATTAGCTTTGTCCATCTTAGGTTTTTCTACTTTTGAATAAGTTTCATAGTTACCGAATGTGAAGTTTACACATCCGTAGCCATTGAAGCAATTCACGTAACGCGTCTCTCTAGATGTAACAAAAACATTCAAGATTCACGCACTCTCGGACACCTGTTAGAAAGCACGCCATTTTCTAATCTGACCGACTTGACGTAAACAAAAGATGAAATGAAAATTTGTGAATAATTGAAAATATTTACAAATTACAAGAAAATACAACATATTAATATAGATAATATATATAATATTACTGTTTTATATCACAGTAATAAATTGTAAAGGCAAAATAAAACCTATTTGTTAAACTTGTATGTGTATATATTACTACTGTTAATTTCTAGACTACGCCACATGCAATAAATTATCACTTATATTTTTTGCCAAAACTTAAAAATTCTTTGAATAATAATTTACTCATATAACACTCATATTTTAATGTATTCCATATAAAATGATATTTTTAATATTGTACATCAACATATAAATAGATATCATCTCCCTATGTGTAACGGAAGACACTATCTATACATAAAGCTTGAACGAAAAACTTGTTATGAAAGTGACAAGTGTGTGTACACACAACATACACATATATGTACATACATATTAGCGCAAGTCTGTCGTGTTTTAACCCACTTAAGTCTTATTGGAAACAACAGAGGTCTGTTCTAAGGCATAAGGTAATATACCTATATGGAGGTAGTTCTTCTAATCACAAGTCTAAAAACAGTGGGATTTAATATACTTATAAGCAAAAATTACTTTAAAATATGACTTTGAATAGATTTCCTCAAAAATATGGCGTTGTAAACCACTCGAATCAGTAAATATATTTCATGCTAGCGAGTTAATACTCGTAGATGTTAAAAATAAAAAATATATTTTTAGATTGACGTGTTGATTTTGGATCGGTGTACGTTATTCTATTATTTATTGTATCGTACTTATGAAATAAATCAAGATGAATGTTACTGAGATTTTATAAATAACCAGAAGGTATATTGCTTATTTATTTCATAGTTAACATAACTATGTACTTTGTTATTAACATACGTTATTTCTGACTGTAACAACGAATAGAATCATGCGCCAGTTTTATTTACTATGTCAATACTTATCTACGTATGCTGTCTTAACGTAGAGGCATAAAAAGTTAAACAGTGGAGTAGTGTGAGCGCGAAGTGGGCCATGAGCCCTCAATGGATATCGGAGACAGACGGCTGAGAAAGCTGGCTCATTGACATTTCGACTGGGCGTGGCGCTGATGGCATGATTGATTCCGCATTTACATACACTCATACAACTTTATTGTATTGCAATAAAATATGTCAAGTGATACATACAAAATATTGTTAGTATGTAGTGGTTAGTTACGCGTTGTCTAGCATTGCATTAAGCACCAGAAATCGATAGAGATAAAGATATTGGATCAAAATTATTCGCAAGTTTAGACAATTTGTTATTTGTTTCCATTGTTCTAGTTGCGAAATTAAATTAGATAGGTACCTACTTGATTTGATAATATTTATAAGAGTTAAATTAAATGTTTTGGAGAATTAAAATGAATAATTTTAACGGTTTAAATAGAAATCTAGTAAATAGTACTACTCGCGTAAGCTACAGACTATTTTTTGTAGGACTAGAAAATTCAATGGAAATGTATTCCAAAACGGGTTCCAAAGAGAATATATAAGCATTACTTCATCGAACATTATTGGAGAAAGTGTCTAAATCGTGTATCCGAATACATGCAAATGGGTGCTTCCACTATGTCGGTTCTCTTTTATTGCGACTACTACGTGATGGCAATTCAATTGATAAGACTGTATACACATTATCTTACCATGTCGTTAAAATACAGCATTATACTGCTATGGGAATTGAACTCAAGATATCTCGCTCTCTACAATTTGATTAAATAATAATCTGCGAAGGCGATAATTGGTACTAATAGACGCATTTGATGGTGGAGGAATTCTTATTATTAATAATACCCACATGTACTTTACATTTACGAGTAAATAAAGCTATTAGTTAAATCGATGTTAGGTAAATGATCTTCAAATTATGGAATTTTACCGAACTTGCGAAAATTACATTTTTGAAGCAACGTAGGTGTAACTTAAAAATCGAAAAGAAATTGATCGCACATCGCGCGAGAGCTTCATGTATAAATAAGTTGAAAAAATTGACGAAATCGTGTAGGACTCGGTAGCTCAATTGGTTAGAGCAACAGCACTAAACGCTGACGATGTCGGTTCAAGTTCTGTCTGAGTCGTAATTTTTTTTAATAGATTTCCGATTTTTAATTTAGATAGTGCCACAATGTGAAAAATATTAAGATTTTCAAATTTAGGTATACTTGTTTAATATTTATTTAAAGTAAGTAATAATGCTACTAGAGCAACGCATTTTCCACTTAACCAGTCTAAAGTTAAAAATAAAATCTTGTTACCCTATTTTTCTTACACAAAAGTTTAATTTTTTTTTTAATGAATGTCAAAACATGTTATAACTATCTTCTGACACTAGCGCGTTGAAATCTTTACTACGAAAGTTGTTACTCTTCTGCCAAAGATGTAACCGTTCTGATGATAGGTGATGTGTACTCCAAAACCAGATTGTGGAGATAATTTTCTAATTGATAAGGAGTGAAAGTTCAATAATTTTCTTCTTCAATTAATTAATATGTGTAATAAGATAATGATGTAAGACACAATGTAATTAACATATGAGCATATTACAAAGTTATGCATTACGTCACTGTCAATGCATCTTAGTTGATGACCCTAAAGATAATATTTTAGCGCAAAAGAATGTTGTAACAGGATCGAGACGACACCAGCTTTGCTAAACACGAATTGCGAACGTACTCGACCACTATTAATCTGCTGATCTTGTCTTTTCCTATAACTAATCTTGTTCTTAATATTATTATTTTATACTAAATTAAGAGTGTCTGTTTATATTTAAACTTATAAATTATTAAGGAGTTCTGTTAACCTTCAAAATAGCTATAATACACATATGTGTATTCAATGCCTCTCGTATTGGCAGGTTTTTAAACTATATTATCTTAAGGCATATTTCTCAGCAACTAAAGGATTTGTTCACTGGAAACACGTCACCATGTAGTTGTGTACTTACAGGTAAATAGCAGTCGTCTACAATGTGTATTCAATTATATCATAACACAGCACTCCACTGTCGTCACTATCAAACACTTATCAGCACTGATTTCTCAAAATTTCACACATATTTTTGTAATAAGGCTTTAACTGCGTACGGTGGAGTCGCGGCGAAATGAAACCTCAACTAATAAAATCCGAGGTTGCGCGAGCGCTTCGCATTCCACCGCCTCACCTAAAGTATGTCTACATTCCTCTACCACGTTCGATTTGAACGTGCAAGAATGAGATAGCATTAACGTAAGGGTGTATGGGTATCCCCGTTATGCACACAGGTAAGATTGTGATTGACGGTCATTGAAAATTATTGATGTAGATATACAAATAATTATTATAATAATTGATTGAATAATTTTTGCAACTTACAATCTTGGTGTTTTATTTTTTTTAAGAGGTAGATTTCATATTTTACATACTTGCCAATTTTACAAAATAGTTTTGAGGTCACAAGTTCAAAGTTCTGCTCGATTAGGTGTTTGCTAGAGATGATATGTTTTTACTTTTATTTATATTTACACATTGATTGATGTAGTTACACGTATTGTTATATTATCTATTACTTCACGTCTAAGTTAAACTTTCCGTAGAAACTAAATTATGTATTTACGGACTAAATTATTTGAAACTACTAAAACTATAATAGATTAGCTTAGTACAATATTGTTAATATAAACATAATCTAAAATACACTAACGACAATCAACGAATTGAAAGAGAGTTTACGCAGTCTCATAACTAGCGATGTTAGCATTTTCCAAACAGAAACTATCGAGCTCTTCGACGATTAAATAAACATAATAAAAATATTATATAAAATATTTACATAATAATAATATGAATTATTTGATAATGGAAAAAAGTTTACACGCAAAGCTTCATCTGGATAAGAAAGAAGGCAAAAGACAAGCAAACAGGAAACTATTAGGGCATTTTTTATTTCTTGAAATTTAACATTAATATGTAATAAAAAATAATGTAACTAAAAAACTGCTTTCCTAAATTTTCATTTCACTCTATGGTAAATTGTTCGCGACCGGCAAAAATGATAGACAGACATTTATAATTATAAAATTATACTGACTAAAGAAATATTATATTTTTCTTTATATTAAACAATATTCATATCATTTTAATTTTTCCATAAATTTATAAATACTTTCGTTAATCACTATCAGCAGTTTTATATATAGAGTCCGATTTTTATTACGACCTTATTCATTATTATTTAAAGAAAAATAAATGAGTTCACAAGCACCAAAGCCCACAATGAATCTATTTTTATTTAAAACTATCTGATTATTTCCTTACTTTGCCATAAACTTTCAGCGACTTTGCCCGAATTGTTTATCTGTGGTTTTACTCTTATTATTCTCGTTTGGGATTACCAGGCCAAAAAAATGTATTAAAAAAAGAATCTTGTTTGGAAAGTTTGATGTGTATTGTTGTGTATTCTTTAGATATCTTAAATAGTAAATAATAAACATTTTAAAGTTCCAGCTGTGTTCAAATTGTATGTAAGTGACGTATAGTGATGTACATTTTTTACATTATAAGTTTGCCTCGTGCGTTTAAATTTAAAAATAAAGCATTCAATGTGTTGATAGCACGAACACCACATATATTATTCAAAATATATGTTATATAAACAGCTCTTTAACAATCAGTTTCAGCAACGACGCGGCTGAGTTATGCCGAAGGTACGTCGAAGCCGTAAACCTCCACCAGAAGGATGGGAACTCATTGAACCAACACTTGAAGAATTGGAGCAAAAAATGAGAGAAGGTACGTGAAGGTGCCGTTAGTACCACAAAAAGCAAGCAATATAAAGGTCTATTCTTTTGTAAAACCCTTAACTTATTGTTGTTAATAAGATGTAATTTTTAACATTCCAGCCGAGACAGAGCCACATGAAGGAAAACGGAAGCAAGAATCTTTGTGGCCAATATTCAAGATACATCATCAAAAGTCTCGATACATTTATGATTTGTTTTATAGAAGAAAAGCCATAAGTAGAGAACTTTATCAATATTGCCTCAATGAAAAAATTGCAGATGGAAACTTGATAGCCAAATGGAAAAAGACAGGTTATGAAAATCTTTGCTGTTTAAGATGTATTCAAACAAGAGACACAAACTTTGCTACCAATTGTATATGTAGGGTACCCAAAAGTAAGTTAGAAGAAGGGCGAATAGTGGAGTGTGTTCATTGTGGTTGCAGAGGATGTTCAGGCTAGCTTATGTTGTATTCTATAATGATAATAGGCATATTTCACTAAACTGGCTAATGGCTGGTTGGTATTGTTCAAATGATATGCAACTAATAATTACATTAATTTTAAAATTGAATTAAACTATGTTTTTAAAGAAAATTGGTTTTATATGATGCCATTTATGCACATGGACAAGTGCCTATACTAGTCTATACAATTATTGTGACTAAATAGTCACCATACTAATATAACACAATAAAACACAATTACATTTTACAGTTTATTAACATAAATACGCTTCTGATAAAATTTAAACAAACAAAAAAGGAACTGCAAAATTTTAAAAAGCTAACCTTACTTTGAAATCACAACCACGAATTATTAATTATCTTACTTATATAATATTATTCTTAAACCTAGACAATTGTCTTGCCATAGAGGAACTGAATGTTATCTTTAAAGTGACTAAAATTATCTATAAACATTTTCTACAAAGGGTTAACTATATCATAAGAAACTTAGAATTTTATAAAAACTAAAAATTGAGATCCATTAGAAAAAAAAAAACGAAAAGTGCCTTCTTACTGACAGTGCCTAAAATATTATTTTTATATTGACTTAGACTAAACCATCAGAGGTTTACTTTCTAAATTCTTAGAAAGTTCTATGATTAAGTCCTTATATATAGTAGGATTCATATTTTTGCCCAACATATGCAATATAAACCAATCTCCAAAACTAACACGCCTAATTATATTTGCAACTATACTGTACTTTACATACCTGACATGGCCTACAATCAAATAAGTGCGGAGTGGAGGGAAAGAAAGAACAAGTAATCTAAATAAGACAGCAGTTAAAGAGATAATTGAGAGGAAAATTAGCCAAAACCAAAGCACTACAAAGATCTTTTCATTTACAATATTTAAAGGTAAAACGCACAGTCTGTCTTTAATCTGTATAGTTCCAGATGGACCATAACTTCTTATAAAGCATTTAGTTAGTTTAGGGAAGAATTCATCCATAGGATTAACAGATGCATAGTCCATGAAGTCATTAGGAACTTGGGGTGTATGAGAAAATGCTGCTACAGCTGCACCATAATTCCTGAAGGCACCACCAAGAAACATGTCCAATAAGAAAATGTGACCAACCTGTAAAATAATCCTTATTAATAACTGTTATTCTAAGCAAAATCTTTAATGTTCATTATCCCTATATTAAAAAAAATATATAACTTACAACATTAACAAGATTTAGAATTTCACAAAACATGTAGCGTAGGGCATACATGTTATGTGTGTACACATTGGTGTGGGTGAGATACGCTACCAGCTCACCACGGCGTGACTCTGACCAGTCTTTGGGTGTCAATGGACTAGCTGTAAGTGTATGTTTGTTTTAATTTTGATGAACTTACAAAAAAGAAAATTGAATTATTAAAGTTGCAAAAAAAATTGTCACACTATTATTATCATGTAAATTGAAACCTAAAATTGGTACCTAAATCAGATGCCAATCCCTTTAAGCGACCCCCTTCCCATATCTTCCAGAGATAACGAGGGGTGTAGAACATCATAGCCTGTCCAAGCAAAACAAAACACACCCATTGGTAATAAGTGTGTTTTAATTGTTCATTGTTTTCTCCTTTTTCTGGCCCAATACCAAGATATGCCATGTGCTTGCCTTCTATGCCTGAAGTGTATTAGACAAGTTAAAGAATATTTTTATTTTGTTTAAAAGTCTAAAGTTACTATTTATTCTATTCTATACCATTCAGGACTATACCAAATATTGCCTTTAGTCCGAGAGGTCTGAACTTTAAACTCGAATGACTTCTATTTTTTAGCACCTCCAAGACAATTAACGTTGTCGATACCAAAAACCTTTTAGTGGAATAGATACACTCACCTGTAAATCTACTTCTCAATGTGTAAGTTCCATATATCCAACAGTAGTTGTTAATAGCTTCCTTATTGTCATCAGATTTTTCCTGCGTCATGCAGTGGATAGGATCGCCGAAAAACTGTTTAGATGTTACCAATAAAGTAAATACTAGCAACATAATAACTGTCGCTTTGTAGTGTAAACGAAACACATTGTTATCGGTACAAACACTGCCAAATTTAAAGAAAGATCTGATAGGCAGAAACACGTCTATCATGATGTATTTTTAATGTTTTCACAAATACCAAATATGTATCTAAATGCGGCGAGGTACAACAGACAAGAATTACTATAAAGCTACCATATACCCACACTATCTTCTTATAGGTATTAACTATTTAAATGATTACACAACTTTAACTCAATCAAAATTATATAGAAGATATGCAGAAAAAATGGACGACGTTTTTGGTTATATTTTTGAAAATTTTTACCGTTTTTACTATCTATCAATAAACCGATTTATACAATTATATACCTATACATAACAAATATTTCATATATGCCGAGTAACAGACTATGACAATTAAAAATAGATTAATAATTGTAATATCTATAGATAAATGATCACGTCATAATATTTTTTTTAAGATTTGGCCCCCTTTGTTGTACAGAAATGTTTTACATCGCTAATACTATTAAAAATTTAATAAAAGTACATGATTTTTAATATTAATTACGGAAGACTATTGCGATAAGAATATGGAATACTTAAATAGGCACAGTTATTTTTTATATATTTATAGTTCTCCAATTGTTACGACTTCTGTAAAATTGTCCAAACGCAATGTGACGACTATGCAGATATATTTAAAGTAATCTGTGGTCGCAATTCTTATTACTAATAACATGTTCCTAGTTTTCATTCATTAAATCTGTGTTTACTTTTGTTTAATCAGTACTACCCACATTTTGTGGATAGAGTATTTTGTTGTCTTTTTTTATAATATCCATAATAATTTCTCTTTTAAATCGATTTTTTGCTGTGGCTTTTTAAAAACTACGATGACCACTTCTTTAACAGAGTCAGGTATGAATATACAATACTTTTTTACAATAATATCAATATTAACAGTTACTTACACGCTCCTTGATCTTCTTGTATTGAGAATTACTATTTGCCGTTAGATTTTCCTGTCTGTAGAAACATTTTTAATAACCATTTATCTATATACTTAAGGCTTATACGAGCAATCAACTTATATAAAAGCTTTTAATCGGAATTGCCTCGATTATTTAAAAGGTTTGTATGTTTATCTCCCATCTACAAAACGCGACGTAACAGACACCGGTTCCTGTAGTAGTTTACCTGATTTGGTGATAGAATTCTATAATCCCCGTCAAGATGACGATGATCCCGAAGAATATTATTTAGAATTAGAAGAACGTATGAAGACACTCTTTATGCTTAATGAACACCAAGACAGTTTATCCTTTGGCAGTTCGCCCTTCAGTGAGGACAGGCTGTCTACTTATATGGAAGTTTCTGCTAAAAATCAAGGTAACATCTTATTATATCTCCTAGTATTTGCGTAATTTATTTATTTTTTATTTTTAGCTAATTAAACAAATTTCATAGCCGTAGATACAGAACAATCGCCACCCAGAGACACGCCAGAAACGATAAGACGCGTCTCTAGCCTTCATAGATTAAGCGAAGATTTCTACACTAGCTGGGGTGGTACCAAGAGGCCAGCATCAGTTGATTCGTCTAAGCAGTATTCTCCAACACATTCGGAGTCAATGTCTTCAATGAAAAGCATACCTAACGATGACACTCTCCGACAATGTCACGGCTCGTCATCGTCGCAGAGAATGTCAAACATCGATGAACAAATGTTCCCTTTATTGGAGTCCCCAATAAAACAAAAGAGAGCAGCGCTACGAGACTCAGTGCCAAGCGGACAAATACAACACAAATCGCCAGTAAAACGAGACACACCTCCCCAACGACCAAAACAACGCTCGATTGGTCAAAGGTATGTTGCCTCCACACCGGAAAAACGATTAAATAAGATCTCATGTCAGTGTATCAAAAGTAGATCACAGTCATCAGCAAAAACCTCAAGGTATCCAATATCAACAAGATATACTCATAGTTACAGGTCTTCACATGTAGACAAATCCCCTCGACGTAAGATATTTAAAAATGTGGCTGTTCAAACTAGTCCAGTACCCACTCTTAGTAGTTTTTGGTCAAATTTATTTATTGGAGAACCTGTGATATATGATTATGTTTCACATTTATAGGTAGCAAAGAACTATTGTTTATTGATATGATCACTTATGTAAAATGGCCTAAGCTATTATTATATACGAAATGTACTAGGAATAAAAACTGACTAAATTAATAAAAATGTAATTTCTCTATCACGATATATAAAGGTGTCCACAGCGACGATTCCAGTGTTGAATATTGATCATATTTTGTTATTTAGATTTAGCGATGTTTTTTAGTAGTAACTTATTGAAAAATACAATGTGTATTACGAAATATATTGTTTTTATTTATCTAAATATATCACGCACATTTTGTATGAGTTGTTTAACTACGAGATCTTCTGTACCGTAGCCGGCTGAACGCATATGACGCGAAACACTCCAAACACACTGAAATAAAATTATATATCCATTACTTCGTTGATACAGCTTCTCAATTCATCTAGATTCCAGTATGTTCCATAATAAGGAATACATTGTAAATATACATTTTCAAACAGGCTTCCATTTATCAAAACAATTTAATTACATGAGAAGTTAATTGTTTGATTGATTATTATTAGAATACTAGCTGATCTTGTGAACTTTCTTTTGTCATATGAAGTCTATTGATTAAAACTTGATTACCATTAAAATACTTTTGCAGACATTTATCTTCACTCCTAATGGTCGCAACCTGATGTTTTATAGTTTAGAACCTTCTTCCATAAATACCAATACGAAAACGATATTTTAAATCGAACCAGTAGTTCTTGAGATAAATGCGTTTAAACAAACCAACATTTTCAATTATATAATATTCGTTCTATGTTTAAATAAGTACCTTATCCAAGTAACTGACGCCAGTATGAGGACAGACACCATTATTCATATCAACGCTGTGCTCTGTTCTTTCTACACCAAGCAATAGGTCTTTCAAACCATGTACATAATGTGACAGACTCTCCAATGTGAGATCTGGAACAACTTTGACATCTAGCTCATACCCTATTGGCGTGTCTGTGTCTTCTTCCATGTCTTCAACACGAAAGCACCTAAAATTAAATGTTATTTAAATTACATTAACAAAAGTTTCGTGATTACATGACAACATTACATGATTTCAAAAATAATGAAATATTATGTATTAGGAATATTAAATACATGTGTATAGTGTATTTTTTCTACTTTCATTCTGTAATAAGCCATCACTGAATCTCTCTGGTTTCAAATCGGCCATATTTGTTGTGGTCTTGTGCCAAGTTAGAAAAAATACACTATACTATAAAGTAATTATTTTCTCAGTAATATATTCTGCACGTACCTAAAATGCGGTGCAGAAGCAGGCGAGGTAAGGAGTGCGAAGAATGGGATCTGCCACTCAAGCGCAGCCTGAAGAGACCGCTGGGTATTTAGGTCTCGATGAGAAGGTAGCGCAGGGAAA
The DNA here is from genome assembly GCA_963661955.1 of Leptosia nina. Taxonomy (NCBI): domain Eukaryota; kingdom Metazoa; phylum Arthropoda; class Insecta; order Lepidoptera; family Pieridae; genus Leptosia; species Leptosia nina. The sequence continues at coordinate 7,432,176 of CAVLEF010000009.1, read as the reverse complement.
TGAGGATGGGAGTGGTGCCAGCCGCACACAGTTAGACCTTGTGACGTCAGGTGCTCGCCGGCGGCCGCTTGCGATACTGAAATTTAACAATTGGCTATATTTATCGTGGAAACTATGATGTAATCTAAAATCTATTGAAGGAAAATCAATGAAAACGACGTTAGTGTTATGGTAGCAATGTATGACTAATAAAATATTTGCAAATAAGTGGGTTCAAACCCCACCAGGTCCACCATTTTTCTTTATGATATAGAAATCGATATTAAATGGATGGAAGGATTATCAAAATTCATCCAGACCACAACACAGCAGAACCACAGATAAAAAAGCCATCAAGTATAATTACGTTTCGGTTTTAGTATCCTAAGTTAGTCCCTTATTATACGAACCGTAATGCACATATAAGCATATGAACATATAAACATATTTTTACAAACATGCAGCATTGTGTCAAAATTTGAGTATGTAGTACTTGTTAAATGTTATATACCAGGGTCCATATCGCAGTGAGTACTGTTAGCAGCTGCTCTGGCAACTGCGTATGCGCACATCAGTACTCCCGACGCCACTTGCCGTCCACCAATAAGGCCCATTACCTCGGCTTGTGATGTATGTGCGTGAATGTCCATACTGAGTAATACTGATACATTTAATTCGATCTCACAAGGTGCCTGTAAAAAAAAAATCTAGTGATGGTTTACATATTTAAGTGAATTTTATAGATATTGACTTTGATATGTTTGTTATAATTCTTTCTATACTTTGTGCAACTAAAAAAGGAATTTCATCTTTGTGGGGCCGGTCATGCTTAAAGACGAATGTTTATATAATAGTAATCATATTTTTCACTTTAATAAAAAATATATAATTGTTGTGCTTTTGTTTTTGTGTTTTGGCCAACCATAAGAATTTATGCCGACCGCCTCAGTAGACAAATGGTTAAACGTGTTGCCTAACATCGCCTTAAGCGCGAGAGGTCCTGGGTTCGAATCCTAGGCAAACATAAAATTGTTTCGTTCGGGCAGGGCACAGAAGTCTGATCAACTACTTGCCCGTTAAAAGAACGGATTAGTGAATCGGACACATGAATGTGTTCGCCCCATGCCCCACGAGGGGGAAACGGGCTTTCACTTTTTTTTATAAGAATGTTTCCCAGAAATACAATATGTTAGTCATGAAGGCAGCCTCCTTTGTTCATGCATTGATAAAATAAAGCTTATACATACTGGTTTATCGATTCCATATTGTTTGCAAATGTTGAGCTGTATAGTAGGTTTCCGAGGTTGCCTCTCTTTACGGGGTTCGGTACTGATTTCATACACATCTCCAGCTTCAGTGTGCAAAATCCGGTAACCTCCACCACCATTCTGAAAGTTGTTTTAAATTCATTCATAAACTAATTAGATTTTTTAAAATATAACATGGACATTATTTCAACCGGCATCCACAGTGTACTGTGTTGCAGCTCTAACTAATTGAGCTACCTAGCCTACACATCATTGTCGAAATTTTTTCAACTCATTGATACATGAACTTCTCACGCAATCTAACTTACAAACCTAAGCTTTTGACTGATTTAAATTTACTACTAAGTGAAAATTTAAAAAGAATTACCAAATTAATTTTTCTTCTTCGCTTTGGGAAATCAAGTTTTCTTATTGGCTCATCTATGGGAGTCTTAGCCAATTCTGGCACTCTTGTGGTAGCATTAGTGAAATTCCTAGGCAATTGCTCTGTATCACTATCTATGTCAATCTCTATATCACTCTCTTGTTCAGAGTCTTTCTTCTTTTCAATTTTAATCTGAAAGAATATATTTGTGAATATAATAACTAGTATTATATCTTAAATTCAAAGTTGTATGAAAGTATTCAGATACTATAAATTACTTATAGTGTCAACAGCACTGTAGAGCCTTGTCTAAGCAATAAATACCAAATATACTTACAACTTCTTCCCCTTCAGAAACATGTAAAGCTTGCCCAGATCCCAATACAATTTGCAATTTGGGACTCATCTTTGTACTATCCTCAGACAAACTAGAGTCATTTCTCTGCCTTGCTGGAGATTTCAACTCTTTGCTTTTATTTCTAACAGTAGTCTTATCATAGTTCTTAGATACCTTTCTCCTATGATTGCCAATTTTTTTAACAGTTTTCATCTTTTCTTTCTGTTTTAAACTGTCCAAGTTGGAATTGTCACCAAATTTGGTATGTAAATTAGTCTTCTTTCTAATAAATTCTTTAGGTAATGTTACTGTTGGAGAGGCAGTGGTTACCATTGTAATAACATCTGATATAGAGACTATGTCATCTGTGACAATCTCTTCTTGACCAACATAAGGTAAAAGATTTGGATTATCATGATCCTGCACTGTATCCAAATGAATACCATGCTCTGCTTGAATTAAAGCCTCAATTTCTGCACAGGTTTTTGATGTTAATGATTGTGAAATTGCTTTAACATTCCTTCCATGTTTAACCTGGAAATATTTATAATTAGTATTAAGAAAACTCTTAAGCTTCAATAAATTAAGGAAGGTAGGCTTAAAATAGTAAATAAAAAGGAAAACAAACCATTTCCTTTTTAAGAATCTCTCTTTCTTCATGACTCCATACAGTATGTTTTAATTCATTTTCTGTTTTACAAGCTTTTGTTCCAGAGAGCTTTCGAGATGGTCCCTCTTTAGACCTATGTAACAATAATATATTGAATAGTAATAATATTATTATACCCCAAATATTATACAAAACATAGCAAAATGTACAATTTATTATTATAATTAGACCTATACAAAACGAAGTATACCTATTATTAGTCTTGGTATCATACCAGTTTGGAGCTGGAGAATCTAACAACCATTGTGGATGTACAGTGTCTTCTCTGCTAGAACATGAGGGGCTGGAGAGGGAAAACGCATAATATACACATAATGTAAACACTAACAATGTTCATAATATTGAATCCTTGAATCATTTAAACCGGGTAAAGGTATAAAAAAAAAGAGCAAAGTAGTGAATTAACCAATGCACAAATATTAAGATTTATTCTCTTACATTCCTTGGTTATTTTGAGCAAAGCAGGAATTAAAAGAAAAATCTCCAAGAATATCAATTTCGTCTTCTTCCGCCATTTTGTTTGTGTTCATTCCTTATTTAGATTTTACTGTTACATGTAGTCAACCTTTAATCAATGTCATAGCGACAGGTGACACTTATAGTAACAGCACATTAAATCTGTTACATCTGTCAATTATTATCTGTCAAGAACACCAATGATTTATGATTAAGGAAAACAACAAATTACAAACAAACAGTTGGGTAATATAAAATAAGAGAAATCTAATAAAAGACTAAAAGTTTATAATAATACTAGACATACGTTCTAACCAGGCTTATCAGTGCAGCCATTTGACGACCACTTAATAATCGATCTTTGCCGATGAGTATGTTATCATACCGTTAGACCTTGGTCAGCCTGTTGATCAATGTTGATATTGTGTTTGATAAAGTTAGCTTTCACGAATAGTAGTTTTTGACACCTGACGGCTTTAATTCGATATTGCTAAAACAGTGAGTTAATATCTCTACTGAGTATTCAACTCGTAGTTATCGCTTGGACACCAAACCGGCAACCTAATTTTTATATTCATCTAATGATAAAAAATGATTAACGCGCTGTGCAAATTAGGTTCTCGGACTAAATCATTGCCACTGAGATTCCTTTCAGTATCTGCCATACATAATGCTAATCACTCGTAAGTGTTTTATTGATATTACAATATTATTATACTTACTAGATTTACATTCTAAGTTAGTTTATTGCGGTAGGTCAGTTCTTTATCCGTTATCTATTATAGCTTTTTCATGGACCTAATATGAAATTTGGCTGATAAAAAACTAATGTAGTTTCTTTTATAATTTAAAAATCGAAAATAAATTGAAAAAATTTTCTCGCAGGACTTGAACCGGCGTCGGGAGAGGTGAACCGGCATCGTCGGCTTTCCGTGCTGTTGCTCAGCTTTCCGTGCTGTTGCTCTACCAATTGAGCTACCGAGTCCTACACCTCATGTCGATTTTTTCAACTTATTGATACTTTTCAACTTAAGGTTTTGTTTCATTTCATATGCAATTGCAAATTGTAATTAGTAACTTTGATCACCTCATGACCTTGACATTCTTACTAGTTGGATCTGTTATTCTACATAGAATATAGAAATTGTGGTGTATAAGATATGTTCTTTAGTTTTTTCTTTTTAACTTTTCTTTTGTTTTCAGTTGCAAATTATTAGTAATTGGAGGTGGTTCTGGTGGGTGCACAATAGCTGCTAAGTTTGCAAGAAGGCTAAAGAAAGGGTCCGTTATTGTTTTAGAGCCAAGTTCTGTAAGTAACACATTAAAAACTAAAATTTTAGAACATTGACAGAATTAATTGTAGGGAATCGTTTAAATCCCCATAAGACATTTAATTTACAACTGTAAAAGTTTGTTTTGTGGATCACCTTGCATTAAACAAGAAGGATTGAAGTGAATAATTCCTATGTGAACTACTCTTCTCATTCTTTCTTTTAAAGTCTGTCTTTATCATCACTGGTTGAAAAAATTCTTTTAACTTTATCACCTTCATAGTTTTATATGAAATTTTCTAAGATCCTATAGTAAATGCAACTTTTTATTGGTTGTTACACTTTTTTAACAAAAAAGTTGTCCCGTTACTAAACTATGAAAAATAAAACAAAGATAATATGTGTATAACGAAAATATAATATAGACACACCTCTGCTTTAGTTACTCAATACTTAATTAATTAGTAATAGTGATTTTCGTTACTATAATGACGTGAATCTGTCTTTTCCACTTCGTATTGAATTTTGCAAGTCATATTGTTCACATAGGTAGGATTACGTAATGTCCAATGCTGCATCACTTACAATGATCGCTACAAATAATTCGACAAGTGTTGATAACAAATACAGTCAGCAACAGCAGTGGTAATCTATACTAATATTATAAAGAGGATTTGTATTTTTGTATGTAATGGATAAACTCAAAAGTACTGGACCGATTTGAATAATTATTTTTTCATTAGAACTAGCTACATCATCACTGAGTAACATAGGCTATATTTAGTACTTGATTACTATAGGCATCTATAGAAATTCTTACTAAAACCAACGGAAGGCGTAAAAAAATTAGCCGTAAAATGTCTCTTCGCATACGCTGTGAAAAATATTAATGATAGGATAAAAACATGTTCGACAATATTATAGAATATATCAACATCTACAAAAACATCGCGAGAGCATGTCTAACTATTGTAGTTACGTCGCTATAACTACTTTTTTACATTTAACAAATTAACAGAAATGCCGATCAAAATCAGACCGTGTTATAATTTTTTATCCAAATAAATAATTTAATATTCAAGACTGTCTCAATACCTGATGATTACTTTTTCATTACTGAAATCGGACATTCCATTCAAAAGATATCATGAAGTTAAAATAAAAATACATGCTGGCGGCCGCCATGCCGCGCATCGAGTAACTAACTCGACGGAAGGGGCAGTGGGCTCCTTACGCAGTGGACGCGACCGATACCTTTCCGACCGATTATCTATTTATGTCTACCCGTGCGAAGCCGGGACGGGCCGCTAGTATTTTATAATTACCTTATCTATGTTATCTTAAACTATATGGCGAATATATTGTATATAAACATTCATTGCTGACTGTACTGTATACGTCGTAAGTACGATATCTAATCAAAAAAATTCTGAATAGTTTTTTTTAATATAAGTATTACATCACTGTCTATGCTTGTATTGGTGACAAGCTAAGTTATTAGCGTTGGTTTCGTAACTCAATGACTCGACAAAGGAGTGTTGTTTTATTAGCAAGCACCTACTTTTGTAATAATCAATATAACCGGCTTCTCCCCTGTATCCTCTAAAAAATAATTATTTAGGATTGTATCCAACTACCGCCCAATAATAAATAAACAACCATCATTTTATTAGGCTCGTTGGTGTAATGGTAGCATTCTACGGCTAAGAAGGGTTCGAATCCAATCGGGTGCAAAATTTTTCTAATCAGTGTATAATTTTTCTGAAATATGACTTCGTCGGGAAATCTAGATATTAGATGGGTGGTAAAAATATCAAAATTCCGTCCGGACGAAACACCCTCCACAGGTAAAAAGTGAAGTTAAATCACGTTTTGATTTTTGTGTCTTACCAAGCCAAAATGGGTCGACAGCCCATCTTGTTTAGATGTTATATGGCTGGGGTATTTCCCTACATCAAGTGACCGTCATACTTGTTTGTTCTTTTCTATCATATAAAACGTATACGTTAAGATAATCAATCTTTCAGGACCATTATTATCAACCCCTATTTACTCTGGTGGGTGCTGGAGTGACCTCCGTCGCCGCTACCAGGCGCAGTGCGAAAAGCGTGCTCCCGTCTAATGCCACTTGGTTAAAGGACACAGCGCAGAGCATAGACCCAGAGAAAAATGTGGTTAGAACAGCCGAGGGTCATGAGATTCAGTACGAGTACGCCGTCATAGCTGTGGGGTTGCAATATAATTATGATAAGGTAAGCGTTTGAAAACATTGAATACTTGATAGCATTTTCTCCGAGCTACTAAGAATACAATTTAATCATTTTTTTGAAATGTAAATGTATGCCTGTAGCTTATAAAATAGATTAAATAAAACCCTCTTAGCGGGTTAAAACGCGCCATACATTAGTTATTCAATGTTTACCGTCGTCGCGGCTTATAAATATCATCAAAGATACCGGTTTGTAGATAAAATCATTAAATCAATATGGTTTTTGTTTTAAACCGTTATATAATGTTTACGTTATTACTTCTGGTTTACGAGCATGTGTTGCTCTGCGTAAACCAATCGCACGTCATGTGCCCGAGACAAGGCTATATTTTATAAAATTAGTTATCACGCCGGCATCGGCACTCCAATGACGATTTCCGTTTATATTTACGACGAATGACGATTTATATTTACGATATTATGTAAGATACATTCAAAATTGCTTCATCACGCTATGTTCAGAAGACGCGATGCTGTGAACCTCAAGGCTTTTAGGATCTATACAAAATACAATACATATGTTAGCGATTGGACTCAAATACAGTACGAAATCTGGCTCGTTGGTCTAACTTATTGCTTAAAACCAACGAAGCGAGGCCGAGGGTTTGATTCCCACTGGAACTTGTCTTATAAATCAAATTCATAGGCCCCTTTTAGCAACTTCTTTTCTAGTCAACGTTTAATGGAAATATCAGTGATATTATAAATCAGCGTTTTCGTTTTATTCCTCAGATTTTCAAGTACCCAAAGACAAAAGACTCGGATTCATTGAGATCATCCAACCAATTAATCCCACGCTTGTCGTCCATTGTAAAAATAATTCTTGGGTATTGTTTAAAACCCAGTCAGTGCCTTAAATAAGTCATCTCCTTCATTGAAATTCAGAATTACATATAAAAAATAAGGTACTAAATACTACTTACAACTGCACTCATGCAAAACTAATAAGTATTAAATTTTAAAGAAATACGAATCAGTTATACATTACTGTTTATTTGCGGTTGTCAGCGTGCATTTTTGCACAGTTTCTTCTAATGGGATTGCTTGGGTACTCGGAGAAAGTTTGCATTATGAGATTCGGTGATATGTTAACGCGACTACAAAATGATGCGACCCTCGATCTTGTGATCGCGTAAAAGTCCGATACCATTGCCTTAGCGAACATGCCGGACATATATACTTAATGATTTGGTAACAAAAAAGAATCTTGCGACTCCTTACATTTTGTAGTCTAATAACCTATAAAATAAATAAAATAACCGATTTTATTATTTGAAACCAACAAATCAATACGTACTTGATGTATATTTCGATGTTGTTCTAATATTTGTTTATTTAGTTACTATGTTTAAATAAATGAAAATACTCTGCTAATTTTATTCACCTTGTGCGTTTAGGAAGACAACCGTTTTTTATCACTGATTTGGTATTGTTATGGAAGTTCTGTAATGACGTTGTATTTAAATGAAGGCTAAAACATTTTTAAATAACACGAGAAGAAATAGAGACGTATTTGTATGTGACGCTATGTGTCATTCTTAAACTAAAAAAGTTTTGAGGCAATTTTGATTTCAGTTGTGCAATGTTGACATCACAAGTTAGTCCTAATTTTAACACTAAGCGCCTCAACATTACATAATATTGTAAGATTTTTGCAACACAATTAACCATTATTGAATAATGCATATCATTCCTTTCGCGGACTTTAGTTTTGAACAAACTTTTATCATAAAAATTAAATTATAGCATAAATATATTTTTAGTAACAAAATTAAAGACCTTTCTATAGAAACGAAACATGACGTTTGAAAACAATCAATTGAATATGTTCACAGCTTCCCTTGATCAGTTTAACTAGTGCTTTACGCTGCGATAAGAGAAAGGTCTTGTTTTAAACCCGGAGGAAATTAATAGTATTTTTATCGGGTTTTTATCCAAAAGTCATTGAGTCTTGTCAATGAGACACCAATTGTGTCCGCCCTATGGACCACGTAAGAAATATGAGATATCACACAATAAAGACGGTCATAATGGGTGCCACGACATATAAAAATTCCAGACCGGAAGTCACAGAAAGCTTCAACGTCACAGATGAAAAAGCATGAAAAGCCACAATAGATCGACAGCGCATTTGTTTAGATTCTAGAGGCTGGAGTAATCATCAATCAGTCAAATAGATCCACAAGCCATGCTGTCCTCCTCTAAAAAAAGTCATCAAACAAAAGTCATCTTCTCTGTCATAAGTTGAACTCATTTGCAATCGGTACATCTGAAATATGATTATAGGTGCCCGGACTTCGCGATGCCCTGAACGACAAAGGAAGCGGAGTATCCACCATCTATTCTCCAGATTACTGCGAGAAAACATGGTCGGACCTGAAAAACTTCAAGGGAGGCGAAGCCGTCTTCACGTATCCAGACACGCCCATTAAGTGCCCTGGCGCACCGCAAAAGATTGCGTATATGTCGGATGCTTATTTTGATAAGGTAATTATGATTATACAAATTTAACTTCGCGATAATAGTAGTGGTGGCGAGTTTCTTGCCAGTTCTTTTCATTTGCCCCTGCTTTGAGAACTGGTGGTAAATGAAAATTTTGAGTCTTAAATTTTTTAACTGGCGTGACGTCCATAAGTGTAAAATATAAATAATATATAATAATAATATGCGGCAATAAATAATTTTTGATTTTTGACTTATGTATAGTCACCAATATGGCTTTAACAGCTCATTTTAAACTCATTGTATTGTCGTTGCAGTTCGTTAAAGAACACATAAATATTTCGCTGCTAATACTGCTGAGGATAACACAGTTGTTTTCGTTAATTACAAATACATATATGTTATAGTATAGCAGTGATATTGTATGAACAATATATCAATAATAAGTCCTGAACAATTGGTCATTGTCTTGTGCAGAGCAGTGATTTTATCATTATTATAAATTCAATGCTTCCTTGGTCTATTGATTGGTATACTGCAGATCATAAGGTCTCGAGTTTGAATCCTGGGTTTGGCGAAATGTTACTTCGGTATTTGGAATGTTGCTATGCTTGGAGTTTGACAATCCATAGTGGCGGCGGTTAAGTCTTCCGACCCACACTGGAGCATGGTGGGTCAAAGCCCAGCTGTGGAACATTTATAGCTTGTAATAAACAAACGAATACATGATTTCATTGTTTTTGTTTTGTATAAAACATTTTGTTAAAACAATCTTGCTCTGGGCTATATTTGATTTTCTTGTTACAGACAAACATAAGATCTCGAGTAAACATTACCTACAACACACATCTGCCGGTAATATTCGGTGTGAAGAAATACGCAGATATTCTTATGAAGGTGGTGAAAAAACGGCGAATCAATGTCAACTATAAAACAGTGTTGAAAGAGGTTCGCGCGGACAAGAAAGAGGCTGTTTTCTTCAACGCAGATGATAAGTCAAAGGTAGTGCAAGCTAGTAGAATATAAAAGTTATTATTATCGTGTACCATGTGAGATCCTTGGTTCGAATCCCGGGGAAATATTTAGTTTCGATCGGATAGGACTCGAGAGTCAAACGGATCAAACTATTTGCACGTATATAATATAGATCAGTGAAAGGGCAATAAAGTGTGTCTGCGTTAAGCCCCAAATACAGGGAATTAATGAATTGTTTCAAAGAAAGTTCAAAAACAAGTATTTTTTATTTTTGTATGAACAAAATTTATTTAGTTCGAAAAATTTTGATCACACGGGCGATTTTCGAACTGGCTAAATCATATATCACCGGATTCCGTGCTCTTCTAGCCTAACGGCCAATTATACGGTAACTCAACTGGAGTTACCGTATCGGCAAACTTATAAATTAAAGTATGTATATAGAAAATATGTAAAAGTTTTTAATTAATAATAAACCTTTTTGTCTGTCTATGTACTACGAAATTTTCTCACAAACGACCTCAAAATGTATATTATTTACAGTTAATTACACTTCCCTACGACATGTTACACGTTACACCGCCGATGTTCACACCGGAGTTCCTTCGCAACAGTGCAGACATTGTAGATGCGGCTGGTTTCCTTGACGTGGATAAGTTCACTCTGCAGCATCGTAAATACCCCAACATATATGGGATCGGTGATTGCACGAATACGCCCAACAGTAAAACCGCTGCGGCCATTGGTAAATATTTCTGTTTTAAATCGTTTTCATTATATAAACCAACTTTAACGGTTTCAAACTCGAAATTTTTAGGGCAAAAATACATTAATATAATGTACTATAAATTCGACATCAATATGGTTTGACCTATATAATATAATAAGTTTTAATTATAATAAAAAAAAAAAAATGTGCACAAATGTTTAATGCCCAAGGATCAAAAAGATCTTATTATACATATTCTTATTATACATATCTTATTATACATGTCATATGTCTGAAGAATACATTAAGTTCTCCACCGTCACAAAAAGTGAACATGTTGAGAATAAAATATTCACAGTTCTAACAAACAACGCTTTAATGTACAAAAAGATCATTCAGATAAAGTGGTAAAGCTTTTGCAATTTGGATTTAGGTAGTTTTGTCTTCCTAATGTCAAAGTCAAAACTGCTACGTTAGCGCCATCTGTTTCGTCGAAACCGTGTGAACTGTGCGAAAGGTAGGGACGTAGTTAAGTCAAATTAAAAAGAAGTTTACTAATACTTCGCGGTTTAAACGGTTATAAGTGTTTTATTTGAATGTCTACTCGCGTAAACTTCTCATCTAGTCAAATTAGAATTTGAACTTACAGTTAATTTCGTAGAGCTAAAAATTGGTATGAATGTTCAGAATATAAGTAAATTGTGAAAAGTGGTCATCGACCCCCTGTCCATTTTTTTTATTGTTGTTGAAAATAAAAAAAATGGATAGGGTGGACGTTTTTAGCTAAAAGTTGAGACTACTATTGTAGGTCATTCGATGCTCTACAAAAAATGTATCTTTGCTTTTTTTCATAAGTACTGCCATTTCCGTGATGATGGTTTTTCACAGTTATTCTAAACATCCAAAGCAATTGTTAGTTCTATGGGAATTAATGTAACTTCACCTTGTTTTTAAGTACTGTAATAAGATATCTTGGCCTTAAAAAGTAATCATCTTTGACAGCAAAACAATCATACGTCGTCGAGCACAATTTACTGAGCACGATGGATGGTAAAAATAGCTTGGTTCAGAAGTACAATGGTTATGGAGCTTGTCCCATCGTCACACATTATGGTAAATGTATCCTCGCCGAATTCGTCTATGATGGTGTACCTAGAGAAACCCTACCCATTAATCAGGTGAGGAAAACAATAATTTAAATAAAACACTTTAACGGTTTCAAATGCGATATATTAATTAAACTTATTTGAAAATGATTTTTAACTAATATATCGCGTTTGAAACCGTTAAAGTGTTTTATTTAAATGTGTACTACTCGCGTAAACTATAGACAGTATTTAAAACAATAATTGTTAATACATCTATATTTATTATTTATCGGACAGGCTAGTTAGTCTAATGGTAGCAATGAGTGGTAGATATATCGGAATTCCGTCCAGATCATGAACCGACGTCTACAGATGAAATAGACGTCAAATTTAATCGCGTGTCGGTTTCAGTCTTTAGTTTTCCGAATATCCAAAGCCTAAATAGGTCGACACTGCATCTTGTTGAAATGTTAATTAAGAAACAAATTTCTCTACCTTTTGATTTAGATAAGAGTATGAAATTTTGCCTAGTTAGCGGATGTGGTAAGGTAACGCGGTTAATTAACACTGAAAATAGTTTACGGAATCTTACCTAGTTGGCACGGAAACACGATGTCCTTGTCTCAACCTTTGAAAATACAATCGTAATCTTTTATAGATATGTATTAGGTCATTTTTACGAACATTGTCTGTGCTTAGAATTTTTTTTTAAATCAATACTTCAAGACTAATATTATAAATGCGAAGGTAACTCTGTCCGTCCGGCCTTAACACCGAATCTACTGTACTGATTTCAATTTAATTTAGTACACAGATATTCTAAAGCCAGAGGAAGGACATAGACTTTACTTTTTAATGCCAAAAGATTTTAGGGGAAAAGGGGGATGAAAGTTTGTATGGAAATTCGTGATTTTTGAATTTAGAACAATGCCACAGTGAGATTGGGAGTTAGAGAAGGAGTGATGCGAGGTGAGAGTGGGAGTGTTGCGGCAAAGTAGTACTTACAACATAGATTGTCTGCCTTGAATGTGCTATTTTCGGCCTTTTTTTAATTACTAAAAATTCTACCCAAAGTCACTACTTCCGAAGTTGCTAGTTTTATTATAAGTTTAAAATTGTTTCAGGCTCGTGAAAGCACAATCGCATACTACATGAAGCGAGATCTGTTCCCCTTCTTGTATTGGCACTTTATGCTGAAGGGTTATTACCATGGTCCGGAGTGGGTACGTCAACTTGTCAACCCTTTGGCTAAGTGAATATATTGGAGACGTATATCCTATTAAGACTAAATCCTGTTTTTGGATCATTTATAGATCAAAACATGTCTCGTACCCAACGGTATAAATTTTACTACAATTCATTTGTACATCTAACATATAGATGTTATATTTTTGTATACTTGTTTAATATAATAAAATAATTGTTTAATAAAAATATATGGCCCAGTGCTTCTATTGAATTATTTCTTAAATTCGAAGCGACATATTGAGGAACAAGCATTTTTTTGTCTTTGAGAATTCTCTCTTAAATGAAAACGTGTTTAAATTCGTGTAAATGTATGTATTAATATTATTACTCTATAGTAGCAATTTCCTCAAATTCACAAATGCTATCAGGAAGCGATAATTCATAGACTTGGTTATCTAAGTTTAAAATTATTATCAAATTCAAAGCAAATTTTTGATATGATTTTCAGCAGTGAAAATTTTTATTACATATATCTTTTTCAGTGTGAAAAGCAATATTTTTATTTTATGTAAAGGTTATATATATAGTTAAGTTATACTGTATGTTGATTTCTTGTGCATAGCATAAAGATGTCATGTATTAATGAATAATGTTTGAACTGTTAGTTTGTGATATGATGAGATTTTATGTTTTATAAGCAATTATTTGTGAATTGTTTTAATAAAATATTTATTTGTTACTCTTCGTATTATTTTAACAGCAGTACCTAGTCTCATCATTACATAATATAAAACAAAGTGGCGTTTTTGTCCGTATGCACGCTTAAATTTTTATGCGGTTTCTTTTAATAGATACGAGTGATTTAAGAGGAAGGTTACAATATATACAACGTTCACATTTTGTTCTGCAGTGTATTTAGTATCAGCATTGCACCCCAGCGAAGCCGGGGCGGGTCACTAGTAATAAATAACATACACTTTTATGATGAAATGTTATTTAAAAAGTATCCACGAGAAATTATATGGTTCAACCTACGAAGTACCTATATTCTAGTTGGTTTTAATTGTCAGTTATGTAATCTCAAAATGTAAACAAACATAATGATAAATTGCAGTATCTTTAACAAATATTTATTTAAAAAATCATTTACTCGCTTTTATTCGGCCTGCAGAAATGAACTTCGGTAATTAGGTTTCCAAATTTTTATTTGTTAAATGTGTCTATATTAGTAAAATACATACCAAACTTCTTATAGATGTAAAATTCTTATTGTTGGGGGCGGAAGTGGCGGATGCAGCATTGCGTGGAGGCTTCATGCAAAACTTTTCAAGAAAAGACATTATTCTGATCGAACCGTCAACGGTAATGTGATTTGTATTTGCACATCTTTGTTAGGGAAAACCTTAGGTACAGTAACAGATAGTTAACATACAGTTATTTTTGTCAAAATACAGTTGGTTACAATAATAAAATAATGAACACTTTTAAACTTATCGGTGTACGATATTTAGGAGCTAGCTCAGTGACTTATTGGTGTGAATGAAGGAAACGGTTCCCAACTAATTATTATGTAACCAAAGTTTGTTCTTCAGGTCCACTACTACCAACCGTTATTCACTCTCGTCGGTGCCGGGATGAAGCCCTTCGCGGAGAGTTATAAAAAGACTCAGTCAATATTACCACCCAAAGTAATGTGGCTCAAGGATGAGGTAGACCAATTTGACCCTTGCAACAATGCCGTTTTCACGAAATGCGGATTGAGAGTGAGATACGATGTCGTTGTTATTGGCATTGGATTGAAAAACGACTATGATAAGGTGAGGTCACATAATTTAAATAGTGTGATATTTTTCACAATATTCGTTTTAAAATAACATAGAAAATATAACCTAAGTGTTGTCGAGTGTTTGGATTTATTTATATATTATATAAAGCTTAAAACATTTTGATATTCAAAAATAAATACGCGTCATCGACACAGGAGGTGCCGAAAGTGACTAAATATTAATTAGGGTTTTTTGCATTTCAAATCTTTTGTGATTGTCTTAGAAGAATTAGGGGCGGAGTTTCCGGGCTTAAGCTTGCTAAGCGATTCCTTTCGTAAAGTAATAAAGGATTTATTTGTCCGATTGTACATAACGTTACAGCGATACAAAATGTTTGATTTCTTGAGTTTCGTTGTTTTATTTGATTAATACTTTTTTTAAGTATGTGATACCGATGTATCGATGTATGTATACGATGTGACATGTATTTTTTTCATTAAGTTGACTCCGTTCTACGCAACTTTATTCACTGTACATTCTACAGATTCCAGGGCTATCCCAATACCTAAGCGATCCCCTATCCCCCGTATCGACTATATACTCCCCGCAGTACTGTACCAAAAGCTGGTGTTGCCTGCAGCGTTTCAAAGGAGGACACGCTCTGTTTACGTTTCCTAAAGAAGTCGGAAAGTGCTCGGGGGCGGCGCAGAAGATTATGTATTTAGCACACGACTATTGGTCGCAGGTGAGAGACGCTGTCCTGGCAATACTAATTTACATATAACAACGTGCCTCACATTTGTTTGGTTCCAAATGTGTTTAACGTAAGCTGTTGGGAAGTAAGGCATGGGCCTCTTAAAAATTAAACAGACTTTTATTAAGTTGGCTGAATGCTTAATGACAGATGATAGCAAAGATTATCATCCTTACTTCTAAAATCCTTACTTTATTCCGGTGTCCACCAACATAGTAACACCACTGTGTTCTTGGTGCACGAACTTGGACTGGCTGAACTGACGAATGCCAGTCTCATACCATAAGCAGTAGACCAACACGGTTCTCTGAACCTTAATAGTACTAACTTAATAGATCTAGTACTAATTTAATAGTACTAGATTAAATGATATTTTTCAGAATAAGATTCGTCCACAGACAAGTATCACATATGTCACGCCAAAAGACACTGTTTTCGGGATTCCGAAGTACGCCAAAGCTTTGAGCAAAATAGCTGAAAATAAAAGTATAGCTGTCAACTACAACTTAGAATTGGTTGAGGTGTTACCTAAGAAGGCGATTTTCAAAAATTCATGGGGACAGGTTTGCTATAACTATTTCTTAAAAATTAAAGTTACCGTAGCAGTAGCGTAATCATATTACTTATTATTTTAACGGTAACGCGTTATGGCGTCAATCTGGTCTGGTCTTCCAGTAATCAATTCTGTCGAGGCTCACATACACCTTATCTAAAGTTAATGTTTTGTTACGTAAACGTTACGGCGCTTGATTCCAATGTAACTCTTTTATCAGGCGTCTTTTTTAAGTACGTTGTGAGTGTAGTTTTTTAATAGGCTTTCCATAAACAATCGACTCTATAATTTTATATTACCTACTACGCAATATAATTCTTCTTTTACAGACAGTTATTCTTCCCTACAATTTCTTACACGTGACTCCGCCTATGTCTCCTCCAGCATGTCTCTCAAAATGTTCTGAGCTAGTCACTGATGGTTATCTCAATGTTGACAAACATACTCTTCAGCATAAAAGATACTCCAACGTGTTTGGAATAGGAGATTGCTTAAACACACCTAACAGTAAAACTGCAGCTGCCGTTGGTATGTTCTGTACGACCACGAAACGAAATATTAACGTTATTCGTTAATAACGAATTTTAACCAAAGTCTAGTTGGCGGGAGTACACATTGAAATAAAACATTTTTTAACATTTTAATTCTTAACTATAAGAGGAACGGGCCGTAGTTAAAAAAATTAACATTTTAAAGCTCCCTATGTTAGGCTATAAACCAAAAAAAACTGTAATATTTTGTGCACGGACGTGTAAAAAGTGACTGTTGAAGTTCACGTTCGGATAATTAAATAAGAAGGACAAGGAAGAAGAAAAGGAAAGAAAAACGAAGATAGTGATTATTATATAGAGAATTTTTATTATACTATATAAGTATTATTAATATTACTATAGGTACTACATACATACTGACATCGCAAATATGTAAGAATAATCTGTTTTCTCAGTACAACAAAGTGGGGTAGTTGCACAAAATCTATGGAACACTATGTACGGAAAACCGCTTAATTCTACATATGATGGATATGGTGCTTGCCCAATTCTAACATCATATAAAAGTGGCATTATTGCCGAGTTCAAATACGACGGTAAGACTGCGGAGACCCTGCCCTTCGATCAGGTACTTCTTACTTTTATATCATGCTGTATGTCATCAATCTATTCCAAAATGCTTGGATCATATGATGAAGGAAGCGGTGTGTGATACTGTCTGTAGTTTACGCGAATAGTACACATTTAAATAAAGCACTTTAGCGGTTTAAAACGTGATATAAGTATATTAGTTAAACTTATTTAAAAAAATATTTTAACTATGGCCCAACGTTTTGGATGCGTTGCAGCAGCCGTGGTCACGGGGAGACTAAAGATGGGGTGTCTCTCACGTCATAGTAAAAAACTGCTACGCTAACGCCATCTGTTGAATATCTCGGATTTCCAAGAAATAGCATTCCAGCAAACACGGAGACACGTAGTCAAATCTGCAAGAAACCGGCCAGTTTCGCCAAATACCAACTTTGACGTAACAGAGGGCGCTAGCGTAGCAGTTTTTTTCTATAAAAAGCTCTAAAAGCGAAAACTTTAACTGGCTTTCTGATATTTAATTTCTCGACTATTCTATTGCACTTCTACACTACAACTACAGCTGTAAATTTTCCATACGTAAATAAATAAATATCTTAAATCTTGGTTGTGTTGCTAACATTTCAGGCAAAGGAGCGATGCCTGTGTTACTACTTACAAAGTTACGTTTTTCCCTATTTGTACTGGAACGGGTTAATAAAAGGTAAATGGAACGGTCCAGATACAATTAGGAAAATAATTAATCCGTTCGCTAGATAAAACAACTTGGACAACATAAAAAATATTTATTAACTAAATAAATAAAATGTTTGAACAGAACCTCTTTTATATAATGTTGTAGATTTGACTTAATTACATAGAATAACCTATGTGGTTTATTAAATACTTTGGTATACATTTGTTAATATAATTTCGACATTTCTTATCATTCTACTTGTACTTAATTAGTAGTAAATAATAACTCTGGACTTGGTAATATATAAAGAATATCTATAAAAAAATATGGCAGTTTTCTTAGTTATTAAATCAAAAAACTTAGTTATTTTAATATCGTAGCTAAGACAAAAATTGATCTAAAAAAACTATAACTGAAAAAAAATATTCCATTTCAATAATTGTAGTTTACAAATTACAAAATCATTGCTTTTTAGGTTTATGGGTCACGTCTGATTATAGAAAATTTATTTGTTATCATATTTCTACGCTACGGTATTGACAAATAAATAATTTCGATTCTCTATCACATTTAAACACTCCCACATATAGTGAGATTCGAAAACAACTCTTATCAGACTTTATCTAAAGCTGAGAATTGTTCGTGTCCGTTCGCTTCTCTGACGTCTAAAGCGCTTTGTCGCTTTCGTTTTAAAGCTGCCTGCCTCACTCTATGTCTTCGTCTGTTTCTTATGAGGTATACGGAGAGCGCAGTTGCTATCAGCAGCGCTGCTATGATGCATCCAGCGAGGATTAACGTCAAGGAACTAATTTGAGACGATTTTATCGTCGACGGCGCAATCTGCAAATTGTTTTTGATGTAGCCATTAATAAAAATGTCGTTAAAATGATATAATTCATGAACTATATGGGATCATACATCTAACGTAATAGCCACCTACGTTCGTTTTGAGGTACGACTCTAAAAAAGTACAAAAAACGTTTTCGTAGATCAAAATATATAGATAACCAAGTCTGAAGCTCTCACTTTTAAAGGAGTTTCCTAGAAAGGTCCTGACTTCAAATAAAGACAAATAAATGTCATATGGTCGGATAGAGTCCAGGAAGCAGGCTCCACTCCTGTGTCCTTTATATCGGTGATATAGAATTTTGGATTTGAACGCCTGAAATGCACTGTATGCTTACTTGATAATTGTCTGAACCGTAAACATCAGCGCACATGGCCTGTTCCGTCCAATTGTACCAATGCACTAGCCGCAAACCTTCATAGGGCCTGGGTGAGGCACATCTGCAAACATTAACAGGTAAAATTATTCGTTTTTGAGGGCTTCCTGAGGCTAAAAAATATGTATCAAAGTATCATTTCTTTTTCGATGATCTAAAAAAAGTTCGCTATACTAGAACGCTAGAACGACGGGACGCGACCGGCGTCATAACAGGGTTTCAGTTTATAAAGATAAAAAGAACGTGCGCAAAAACAAATTTTCGCGAGGATGCCCAAAATAATTATAAAAGGAAAGGGGTTGTTGGCAAAATTTTTTGTTGCCTAACTCTTCGCGGACGAAGACGCTGACACAGCTGCCATATCACTAGCAGCTATCATTTGTATAATTAAACTGTTAAACACTAAAAAAATAGTCATATATTTATATTACCTGAATTCACTAAGCAGTAAAGAGTTACTCTTATACATTTGCGGTAGTAAGTCCTCTAAGACCCACTGCATATCACAGGAACAGTGCCATGGATTGAACTGAAGGTTGGCACCTTCGTTGAGCGATCGCCACTCTAAAAGAGTTCTGGACAGCCTCGTCAAATTGTTCTTGCTTATGTCGAGCTGAAAGAATAACAAAAGATAAAACTATGTGTCGGTACATATCATATTCTTTTTATAGTAAGAGCTTATATAAATAAGGAAGGTAGTTAAGTTCGGAGGACAGTAAAAGAATCGAAGATATAGTAATTTATTTCATAGAGTAACGGCACGTAACTCTGATCACATGCCTAAAACTTATAAAATTTTAAGGTTTTTAATACATAAGAACCCTAACTATTGTCTGTGCAAATTTAAATAAAACACGTTTAACGGTTTTAAACGCGAAACATATAAGTTAACCTTCTTTACTTACATTTTTACATTAGAGATATTATCTTCAGTTCCCCAGTGACCACGGTTTTAAAGCATCTAAACGTCGGCCCGTGGGTAAATAAATTTAAAAATATATGAACTAATACATTTTGCATTTTGGACTGTTAAGTGTTTTTAAAGCATAAGAACCTTGTTGTTTGTCTGAATAACATTTGACTAAGACTTACCATGCATAAGTTAGTTCCATCAAATGCACCTTCTTGAATTTCGTGTAATGAGGCACAATTTGATAGGTACAAAGAGAAACAGGTCTTCTCATACACGATTTCGTCTCCAGGTCGCCCGATGACGTTACTAAACGCTTTATCCTCCACCACAAACAGCCTATTCATATCGTTCATATATAAATTCTTCAATGAAATGATATTTTTGAAATACACACTCTCAATAGGGTTGCCATCTAATCTCAATTCCTCTAAATTTGGGAAAATTTGGCTGCTAATAGACGCAGGCACTTCGGGTATGATATTGTAGGATATATCCAGGCTAAAGAGTTTTGGTAACTTACTTTGCACGTCGAAGTCTTTTATTTGATTCCCTCCAATGTTGAGGACCTGAAAATATGAGCCAGTTAGAGATATAGAACCTTAGGAATAGCTACTAGACAGATGTTATTTCTGATTCTATTTATTATTCTTCGGATTAGCTTAACGATCTGTTGTATTGACAATTGGAGTTGAACAGACAACTGATAATTAATTACTGTTTATATTATTGACTTCCCAAGATATGTCAGTTCGTGAATAATCAGACATGGTCCTACTTATTATCTACAAGTACGGACTTATTTGACGAGCTTGTTAATCACGGATGGGTTCGATAGCCGGCTCTAACACTTCTCTAACTGGTTAGATTTCGTCTAGAAATCTGGATATTAATTGGGTAGTAATATCTAAATACCGTACGGGTCAGAATCTGCCGGTTCGGTTTCAGTATGGCTTTACGAATATCCAAAGCCAAAATAGGTCGACAACACATCTAGAGTAATTCACTTTCCATCAAGTAAACCCTATGCTTATCTGTCTTCTTCTATTATAAAAAAATATATAGTAACTAACCTCCAAATTATCAAAATTAACATCACGGTCCTCATAGAGAGCTGAAAGGCGATTGTATGACAAATCAATGTATGTGATATTAGATGGGAACCTGGGCCAGTGGTAAAGAGTGTTTATTCTCAATATGGCGATTTGCAGAGAGGCGGGAAGCGCAAAAGTAAACGTTATGTTGTTCTGCGCAAGATTCAATTCTCGTAGGCTCGTGCATGTTAGAAACGCCTCCTCCTCTACTACTTCTATTACGTTGTTGGATAGATCTAGCAGCTCACTGAAATACAATTTACGTAAGTGTAAACTTATTGCATGAATTGAAAAGGTTACAAAATTTCAATGACACGGACAGACAATGTAATACTTAAGTTACGAGGTCCTATGCTTTGCCTAGAGGTTTATCTATAATTTTTTTTTCAATCTACACCTAGATCAAGATTCAAAATTTCAATAAGTCTATTATTGCATTTTTAATTAAGTTTATAATTATATAGGTATCTACTTACATATAGTTACTATCCGGGAAAGAGTCTTTCACAATCGACCTTATTTTATTCCCACTAAGGTTCAATCTCTTTACTCCTTTCAAACCGATATT
This sequence comes from Leptosia nina, assembly GCA_963661955.1. Classification (NCBI taxonomy): domain Eukaryota; kingdom Metazoa; phylum Arthropoda; class Insecta; order Lepidoptera; family Pieridae; genus Leptosia; species Leptosia nina. The sequence goes on along the minus strand of CAVLEF010000009.1, from coordinate 7,410,537 downwards.
ATTAGCTCTCCTCAATAAGACATCTACGATCCCATTTTTACCCAAGTCAATATCTTCTAGCAGATTCATCGATTGTAGAGCTTCGGTAGGGAACTTCTTCAATGAATTGCTTTGCAAATTTAATTTTTTGACTCTTTGGATATGTTTGAAGTCCAACGGACTTATATGGGTAAGTTTATTGTAGGATAAGTCCAGGTCCTCTACCACTTTCACATTTGTGAAGAGATCTGGTGTTAGCTCGGCAAGGTCGTTCTGTGTGAACGAGAGAATCTTTAGGTTGGGTACATCACTAAAAGGATCAGGCCAATATGTTGAAATCGCATTATTGCTGAAGCGTAAGGTTTCCACTTGAGAATTTGGAGGCAACCTGGAACAAATGATATGGTTTATAATAAAATATTGTTTCTCTTTATTACATACATTATTACGTCTAATTTACTATTCGATTATTTTTACAGGATCAATTTTCATTTATTTTATTTTGATGATACTTCTATGCCCTGCCAACCGGAACCGAATGTTGACCCAGGTTTAGGGTAAAAGAAAATAGTTAAATGTTTCTCTTACAAAGTAATCATTTAAGCATCTATAGTTTGTCTTAGTTATAATAATTCTACTGAAGTGTTTGTTAAATCTTGACTTAGCGAGGAATAATTTTAGACAAAGCAACAACAAAGTGGCTAGAGAATACGTCGCCATTACGTGTTACTGTAGCATAACTATACAAGCATATACTATGTGACGAGCAGTTTAAAGTGGAACAACAGTACTACAGTGGCGGAAATTTGCATAACAATGGTAAATAAATTTGCACGAATTGATAAAGCCATCTTCAGGCCTGATATAATATAGTGCAATACTAAAATATACTTGTTTTAACGCGATAGTCATATTTATAGGATGTCTTGAACCTTTTTCGTAGCATCAGAAACGACACAGAGATGAATAATTCCCCCGTTTCCACATTTCACGCTGTTTCTTCGCTTCTATTATTCATAGCGAAATGTTTATAGCCTTCCTTGATATAAGTTCTAACAAACCACTAGTAGTTCCTGAGATTAACGCGTTCAAACAAACAAACGCACAAACAAAGCCTTTAGCTTTATAAATTAATATAGATATAACGACGATAGAGATAAAGTAATTGTGGTTAAAAATTACCTTAACAACGACACAACAGGCCGTTAATTGTTAACTGAGACCGCATACTGCTAATTGTTGAATAGCACAATTAGGCAGCCATAATCTCAGCATATTTATACTTAACAGTGATCAATCATAGCAACTGTGTCGTTTTTGTTTATTTTGCAAATCTCACGGAAGGCTTATCGCAGCGAATACCGACTTTAATTTATATTAGCTGAATCACAGACCGAAATACCAATGACTATATGAGGGTTTTAATACGTTGACACTGTAATCCACTTAGATTAAATGTTTATTTGAAACACTTTTAACAGTTTAAAATGAGAAATAAATATCAGTTATACTACTTTTAGTGTTTTATTTACTAACTACTCGCGTAAACTATAGACACATTTCAATGTTTTTAATTTAGTTAAATAACCTATAATTTGACATTAGTTAAGTACACTATTGTATTGTATTTTTGTTTGTTTGTACGTTATATTAAAAGCGAAAAGACGTGTTTAGAAAAATAAGAAATGGTGACAATCGAATCTTCTACTCTCACTGCAGAAACAGTGACGTCTCATCTCATCATGTCTGCGTTTGTTACAATAAAATACCTTATTTATGTGTTTTACGAGAAATATTTCATATAATTGCAAATATAACACTAAAAATCCTTAATTGCTATTTACAAGGAATTCAAGAACAATAATTATTGACAAATCCATTCCATTACCTCTTTCTTGTCTTTGAAAAATTAAAAAAAATTAAGCAAAACATACTAAACTTTATTTGTAATTTAAATGATAGTACTGATTTCTGAACGAAAAATTAAACGCTTTATTTTACAATTTTAAAACAATAGTAAAATAAATTGGTCACGTTTATTCCCAGTACAGTTATGTATATCGCTAAATAGCTTTGCGATAAAACGGTGATTCTTATAAATGTCACTTCTTAGACCTCTGATAAGGATATGATAGAATATTAAATAGAAGTGTTTATTCAGTAATGCATTGTGATTTTTGTTGGCTAATATGATTCATAATAATCTAGTACTAGCTGTGTCAGCGACTTAGTCCGCGTAGAATAGTTATTTAGAGCAACAAAATTCGTTTTCGCATATCTCCTCTTCGTCAATATAAATTTAAGTCATTACCCACGCCGATGTCGACCTCATTATTCTTAAAGGTAATATAGTGTGCTTTTTTTATTATTTAAAGAGAAATATTTTTCCCACAAATTTTTGGGTATTTGTAAAAAATGGTCCACAGCTAAATGCTCTAATAAAAACAAAAATAATTTTTCAAAACGTACCAGAAATTCTTACTATTAACGCGTTCGAACAAACAAACTCTTCAGCTTTATATATTAGTATAGATGAAAATTGAATGGTTCTAAGTTGAATAGCGCAGGAGTTTGTCAACTTACCTATATATAAAATTATTTTAGTAAAAAACCCACAAAAAAAAAAAAACCCCCCCCAAAAAAAAAAAAAACCCCCAAAAAAACACCCCCCCCCCCCCCCCCCCCCCCCCCCCCCCAAAATTCCTTCCCCCCCCCCAAAAAAAAAAAAAAAAAACCGGAAAAAAAAAAAAAAAACATCCCCATTTCCCCTTTAGGGGGAAAGGATTTTCCCCATGTTTTAAAGAGTGGTATCTACCAAGGCAAGGTAAGCTAATCATTTAGCAAAAAAGAAAGGATAAATTTTGATGGCTTTAAAATTCTCCAAGACGAAACTCTTACGTCAAGCTATTCTTTACATAACTCTAACCTTGTGTAGCTGTATGATATGAAAATATCAAGGTAAAGGGCTATAATAAGTAAACAAAGTGATCACATTTAAGTCCTAACTCAAGATAAGAGAATTGAGGACGATACTTTGGGATATTGAGATTTACGACTACGAACCCATAGCTTGCTAAGAGCTTAAACGATAAGGAAATTGAGTGAAATTAAAGCAATTTGCAATTTAGGTCGCGCTGAAATAGTGAATTTTGTATGTAAAACAAATTTATTATTGTTCTCAATACCTACTTGATATTGTTGTTCGGCTGTAAGCGTCTTAAGATTTTGACACAGTAAAAATATTTGGATCTAAGTTACTGCCTTGTATAATATAACAATAGAAATATGTAGTTTGTTTGTGTACTAATTACACAATTAAAGAAAACGAATTTAGTAAACCATAACTAAATGACATATCACGTTATAAAAAACTATTATATTGTAACGCTTATATTATCTTATTATAGTTTATGCTATCAATAACGTATGCACTTACTTCCCGAGTGTAGTCAGTCCCAATCCTTCGAACGTAGCTGATATCTTCAGTCCGTTGGGATTATCCGGCCATTGTATTTTATCCAAATCGGCAAGGTCATCCACCTTGTCCAGTTCCGAGCACAGTATATTGAGCACTAGATGGGTTCCGTCCACATCGGGGATTTCACTACACGTGCAGTGTGTACATAGCTTTATCAACTTCACTTCGGATTCTTGGGCACTCGCGTGATAAATTAAAAACACAAACGCCAAATGTACGAGCGCGCGCATTTTTTCACAGGATACATCTGCAGCAAAGTTGTAATCGAAATGGACTGATAAGATAATTGGCGTTATCGGAGCGTATACTTTGCTGAAAGTGACGCAGAGATAACGTGGATTGAGTGCCCACCACACCTGAAAGGCATCACATATGATTATTAACAATTATGAACACCCTATATACACTATGCTTATTATGTAATAATCCAAAAATAAATTGAATTATTGAAACTTCCTCTTGAGAGTAGTAATATATTGCTCGGAAAAGGTTTTTTTTAAGCAAGGAGTTTTTAAATACACCTTCAATGCCCAACACCGTTTCGGAAACCATCAATCCAGGCTATCATGGCTGCTTATATTAGCGTGGCAGGTCGAAATCATTTTTGTTCGACACGACAGAGGAAACCTATAACCAGCTTTGATACGTTAATAAGGTAAATCTATAACTGGAATTGTCAAAAAAAATTGTGACTCACCAACAATTTATATTGTTTTTCATAAAGTCTCTCTCGAATGGAATTGAACTAATCGGGTTCTTTATAAACTTCAATTATTTTTTTTATAATTACTATAATAAGGCAGACTAATATGAAAAACACGTTATCGAATTTCGCTTTGAACACCTCCTAAACGCCATTTAAGAATTACTGAATGAAATCTTAAGGTTAAATGCGCAAGCGCGTATCTAGGCACTAACTAACCGAAGCAAGTATTGTGTGGGCAGCTTACTCTATATTGGCTATAATGACTGTTGGGAATTGGGTTCGATATTCAGCCATTTGATACACACGTTCATGTTACGATATTCTCAACTGTCTTTTGTTTGAAAATTTCCATACAAAGCATCGAAATATTTCGGTTAGTCAAGGGACCATTTGATGACACGGGAAATTTAATTTATATAAAATTCTATACAGACATTTATTTCTTTCGTAGTAATTTTGAACGATGTAAAACGGAAAATTGAATTTGACGTGAAATTCCGCTTGGCGGGGACATGGGGTAAACGCATTATAATTCCTGTTTAATTAATCGATTTTTATTAATTATGGTGGTTTAATAACGCAAAACACGTAACCTTTCAAAATATACTTGGACATATGCGTTTTCTAGCAACACCAAATTATTTATTTAAAAATTTTTTTAAAAAAAGCAATGTGTATTACTTATACAATTTATTTTCATAATAATTTGCAATGTAATGCATTTTTATTGTTGTATTCTATTTTATAATAAAATATATTTATATATATTCAAAGTTTGTGTACAATAACAATTTTGATTAAAATTTATAACCTTCAAGAAGAGCATTATAATCGTATTCATAACATTAAATAATTTAAATTTTTCTATACCTAAAATCTTTAATAATCCCTGTACTTTATGTGCGTAAAAATAAGGCGTTTACACCGCACAACATAATTCGGGTCGTGATTAATTTTATCATCTTACAAAAAACACAAGTATTTCACCACAGCAAATTAAATAAGCATTATTGTTAAATAAAACAATGTAACGGTTTCAAATGAGAAATATTACTTAGATTTATAACTACGATAAAGTAGCAGGGCAGTAGTTTAAATCAATTAACTTATATATTTAATACATTCCGTGTATTGATCTGTTTAAAGAATTTTATTTAAAATGACCACGGACAATACTAAAGTATTTATTGTATATATGTATGATAATCTACAAGAGCACAGTGACCGAAAATTGTTAACATAATTCTTACACAAATAATAGTACAAATTCATTTTCGCCTAAGTTAATCGCGCATTTTATATTCCTCCTTATTGAAAAGCATGTTTTTTGTTTACATAAAACACTTTAACGTCAGAGACACACTCCATCTTTAGTCACCCCGTAAGCACGGCTGCTGCAAAGCATCCGAAACATCGGGCCGTAGTTAAAAACAATTCTCAAACAAGTTTAAGTAAAATGCATCGCATTTTAAACCGTTAGTGTTTTATTGAAAATGTATACTACTCGCGTAAACTACAGACAGTATGTTTTTTGTTATTAGGCCATTCATAGATAAATGAGGTCTTTTCGTATTACTTATTGAATATCTGTTACGTATAATATCGACATGTTTGAACGAATGCGGAATGCTCAAGTAAACTTGCACTTAATCTAGAAATGCTAATATAAAACTAAGCAAAAAACATATTCATATAATTCGGTTTAAATCCCTTCACATTGTGTTAGACATTAATTCTCAAAAAAAATTTTTTTGAAACAATTAATGAAAATTGGGAAAAATACTATTTTTACCAATAAAATATTAAATATGACTTGGCCTAACAAAATTCTACAATTATTATTTTATATAAATTATATATATAGTTTTAAAAAGTTGTATTAGTTGGTAGAGGTCTAGTCCCGTTCGTGTCATCAACTTATATACATCTTTAAAATGAATATATTTACTATATAAAGCAGTCTTAATAGAACGAGCTATCTATAAAAATATATGGAAAACATTTGTGTTATGGGAATTTCGACTAAATAAAGAGTATCACAAAGCTCCGTTTTCTTTAAGCAAGAAATGTCCAACGAGGCGTTTTTGTACGTCCGAAACACCGCCATAGATCTGCGTACCTCGTGCGTCTCTGTTGACAAAAAAACAAGTTTTTTTTTATTTTTCGGTCTGGTAGGGTAACGTATACTAGCTTTGTGGACTTGTCAAGCGGATCATCAATCTCCCAATAGAAAATAAATCACTACTTATCCTTTAGAAGTAGCTTATTTTAGATTATATCTACTGAAAATTAAACATAACCCCGTATAGAGGAGTCTTTTATTTTAGGTGTCTAGCAACTATTTCTTTTCTAACACAATAGAAACACATAATGTTTCCTTAATTGACTTAACATTTGTTATCAATATAAGGGACCAACAATACGAAAAATACACATTTTCGTATTGTTTTTCTTAATATATAGATTTGGAGTGAAATGGTCAGCAAATGATATGGAATGATTGCACAGCCTTCTATCGGTGTCGCCAGAATAAATTAATAATATATAGATTTCCAACCAATTTTAGATAAAAAAATTACAACGCTGTTGATGCCGGTTCAAGTCCTGTCCGTGTCGTATTTTATTTATTTAAATGGTTTTTATATAATGCCATCATGTGCAATAAAATGTGAAAAATTCTAAAGTTTTCAAATAATATAAAATTAACCTCACCTATAATGTCTCTCAGCGTCATAGCTAGTCGAAAGCCCCTTGCCTCCCATTATCTGGACGCAGTGGTCCGCAACTGCGGCCGCGTTCCTTCCAGCCACGTATTTAGCCATGGCACTGTTCTTGGTTTTCACTTCTGTTGCTGCCCGATATGTGAGCAGTCGGGAAGTTTCAACCATTACTGACATCTCCGTTAATCTATCCTGTAAGTGTTCTGATTTTAAATATGATTATATGAGTTAACTCAACGGGTGCCTGGGTCTAATAGTAGCAATGTATGACTATTAATAATCCACGGGTTCGATCCCCACTAGGTCTAATATGTTTTTGTCAAGTAATTTGGTTATTAACTGTGTTTAAATAAAACACTTTAACGGTTCAAAACGCGATAAATTAGTTAAACTTAAATACTGTCTATAGTTTACGCGAGTAGTACACATTTAAATAAAACACTTTAACGGTTTAAAACGCGATATATTAGTTAAACTTATTTAAAAATGATTTTTAACTTCGGCCCGACGTTTCGGATGCTTTGCAGCAGCCGTGGTCACGGGGAGACATATTGATTGTGTGGTAATAGGGAAACTTCGTGCGGGTCTCAGAGCCGTGAGGTTTAATGTAGGCGTTCAGTCAGTGGAATTCCGAATAACTGAAGTAAAATAGGTTGAAAGGGCATCTAGTGAAGATATTATATGACTTTGGTATTTCACGTCCTCTAAATCTAATGTTCTAAACTAATATATCGCGTTTTGAACCGTTAAAGTGTATTATTTAAATGTGTACTACTCGCGTAAACTATAGACAGTACTTAGTAAATACCTATATTAGTTTTTTCTCAACCGATTTAATTTACCTGAACTGAAGGAAGTCTGGTTAGGCTCTTTCCGAAAGCAATTCGATGTTTGGCATAATTAATGGCTGTATCCAATGCTGCTTGTGAGATACCTGTAAGTAATTTAATTACATTATAAGAATAACCTAGAAGAAAGCAAATAAATTTGGAACTCGTAATAAAAACTAGACTTAGGATTACCTAAGTCAAATTTTTATATGAAAACAAAATATACTAAAAAAGAATATAAATTTTCTAAAAGAATTCGCGTACATAAAGGTGAAAATAAAATATGTATACTCATAAATTAGTTAGATAATGAAACCAAACGCGTTCAAACGTTCAATATAACGAAATATATCGAAAATATTTTTAACTACGGTCCGATGTTTTGGGTCAGTCGTGGTCACGGGGAGAGCCGTAGTTAAAATAATTACCAAATAAGTTTAACTAATATACATCGCGTTTTAAACCGTCAGTGATTTATTTAAATATGTACCACTCGCGTAAACTATAGACAGAGTGTGTACTCAACTTACCTTAGGCAATGAAATCAATAACTTATAAATCACTAAATGGTCAACAAAGTAGTCAAATCAGCCTACTTATAAACAAAATAAATCAGAGAAACAGACAAAGAAAAACTTTTCACACTAAAAAGGCAAGGTACACACCTACAGCGTGCGCAGCGATTCCAATTCTAGCTTGATCGAGCTGTTCCATGGCGATCTTGAATCCTTCGCCTGGTTGACCTACTACATAGCTGTTGGGAACTCGAACCTCCTCCAGAGTGACATTGCAAGAAGTAGCAGCCCTGTGACAAACACTTCACTTCTAATTTATCGGGCCTTTTCAACGTGTGACTTTGGATGGTGTGAAAAATGTGAGCAAGAACGCTGACAATACAGTTTTGACGTCCAGATTTCAAGAGTAGAAAAACCATAGGTAAATTAAAAATCGATTTTAGATTGTCTTTTTCAATCTAAAATCGATTTTTAGTAGGTATACATAATGCCATAATGCTGAATAACATGTAAAAAATATTTAAGTTTTTATAACATAGGCATTCAAAAAGCACAAAGAAACAGCAACAGGTAAAGAAACTAGTGCGTGGTTACTCACCTAACACCCATAATTTGCTCTTTCTTTCCTCTAAATACTCCCTCGAAGTCTAGTGGGACCAGAAAGCCTATAAAGGAAAAAAACAAAAAAATTCTAGCTAAATTAAAATTAGTAATATACCCCTTTCCACCAACATATTATGTACTAGCTGTAGCCGCGACTTCGTCCGCTTCCCGTCTTGCAAGTTACTCTCTAAAAAGATAGATATATACCGTTGCGGACATTTTTAGATCATATTTTTTTAAGTATCTAGAACCGTTTTCGCAACGCACGCAACGTAAACTTACAAAGATGAATTTTCCTCGTTTTTTCCACACTTCCTTTTGTTTTTCGCTGCTATTAGTCGCAGTGTGATGATTTAAAGCCTTCCTCTATAAATGCTCTAACTTATAAAAATTATACACAAAAATATTTTTTTCAATTCGAACCAATAGTTCCTGAGATTGGCGTGTTCAAACAAACTCTTTATACTATAAGTATAGAATAAAATTACTAAATATTACTTACACACAATCCCTTTATGTTTGAGCTCCGGATCGAATGTAGCAAAGACAGCGACCGCAGAGCCTTCTATGGCAGATGTCACCCAACTTTTCTTGCCATTCAATATCCAATAGTCGCCATCCCTTGTAGCTGTTGTTTTAATATTAGCTGCGTCACTTCCCGCTTCTGAATATACATATTACAAAATGTAATACTTTATATACTGTCTGTAGTTTACGCGAGTAGTACACATTTAAATAAACACTTACGGTTTAAAATTAAAATTTTAACTATGGCTCGACGTTTCTGATGCTTTGAATCACCAAAGTCAAATAAGTGGACAACACATCTTAAGGTATTACAATTTCTGTTGGGGGGTTGACCTACGATCAAATGAGGGCTTTGATCTTAGGGCAAACTTCTTGTGCTTATGTGTCCTCCTCTATTATAAAAAAAGGTCTTTATTATGTTAAAAAGCGGCAGATTGCATTATTCTGTTAGCTATATTATAAATGTATATACAATTTGATTCTTATAGCAACACGCAATTTTACTGCTGATTTATTGCTAACTGCATGTGTAGCCAACACTATTATCCGAGCTATTTTATTTAATAGAGTTTTATAATATATTTAATTCAATATAATTATCACATAAGGCCATATAGGCTTATTGTGTATACAAACCTCGACAAACTTATTTACGTGTATATAAAGAAAAAATTACCTGGCTCACTCAAAGCAAAACAGCCTATGCACCCTTTTGTAAAATTCCTAAGGAATAATTCCTTCTGTTCCGGGGTTCCCTTCTCATTGACTAGATTGGCGTATAAAAAGTTATGTATCGAGAGAAGCATGCCGGTGCTAGCACAACCTCTGGATAGTTCTTCTACGGCGAGCGCTAGAGAGAGATAGTCGTATCCTAGACCCCCATATTCAGTATCAACGCATGCGCCCATGAAACCAAGGTCAGCTAACTTCTTTATCTGTAACGGTAAATTGAAAGAGTGAAGTCTCGCGTCCTATATGTGGAGTATGGACAAACAAAAGTTATGAAAACCTATACAATTTTATGTATATCTAAGTGTAGTAAAATTTTACGTATAATGGAAGCAATACATTTTAAATTGTAAACGGATGAATCCATCAAGTGCCATACGAATTTATTTGACGTTATCATTAAGATATCTCTGACAAACAAATAATATTGGGTAATAACAAATGCTGTGTAACTTTGTTATCACATATGAATTCTCAATATCTTATCATTAAACTTGTGTTATTTCATTGGTGCTAAAAATGAAGCTGTATGCACTTTTATAGGGACCTGTACAGGCATCGTAAATTATCCACTTTACCAATACACTAGTAATACAAATTGTGGTGTTAAACATTGTGTTACTACAACAAACAAACTCAACAAAGAAAGTAAAAAGTAAGCTCTTGAACCTAAAATAAACAACAAGTTAATAATTATTTAAGTGGATGAAAAAGTACGATTGTAATGATAACATTAATTTAGAAGGGAATAAATAAACATATATCAAAACTATTCCTGGTCTTCAGGATACAATAAAAAGACACTTTATTCATTTCAAGGCAGACAAGTAAATTTCATTGCATGTGATTTTACCTGTAACCTTGCATTTGATTGTCAGCCTTTTTACCTGTTTTTACTTTTTTTATATAGCAATAAACAATGAATTTTGTTGTGTAAAAAATGTTTAAAAAACTTGATGATTGGAACTCGCACAACATTTATATACTCAAATAGCTCTCAATCAACATCAGGTGAAGTACAGCCAAACATGAAGATAAAAAAACTCCAAGTTTAAGTGTTATAGGACCTTCTTATAATTTATACTAATATTATAAAGCTGATGAGTTTGTTTGTTTGTTAGAACATGCTAATCTCAGGATAGACATATTTGAATTTAAAAGTTCCTTTACTGTTGGTTGGACTGACTTTATCAGGGAAGATTATGCAAATAGAAGTGATGATATAGAGGCATTATTCTTCTTTTAAATATGACCTAAAAAACCTGTAACAGTATAAATTTATCTTTTAAGATGAATTTGCAAGAACGACGGAACGCAAACGGCGCAAAGGGTGGTTGTTTGCAAAACTAAATAATACAATACCCAATATAACTATTAGAAATGAGAAAAGAACTTAGAATTAATGCATTATACTCATTTGTTTAACCACTTCTTATCTTAAATATTAAACTCATTAAATTTACATTAGACTACTGTACCACATCCTATAAGTAAACATACATATTTAAAGAGATAACTAATTACTTATTATATATATTCAAAAGCCCTTATTTGTAATACCACCAGAATAATAAGATCAATTGACATAAAAAAGTTATATCTTTTTTTGAAAAATAAAAAAAAAACTATTGCTTGAATACCTCTTTAAATGGATATTTCCCTTCTTGATCCAACTTAGCTGCTTTGGGTTTCAGGTGTTCATTGGTAAAGTCTCTCACACTTTGTTGAATTTCTAATTGTTTTTCTGTTAGCTTCGTTGTAAAGGTTCGAGTCAATAACTTCTTTGCATTCTGTATTAAGCTTACTAAAAAAAGGGTTAAATGTTCTGTGAAATTTAGAATTTCATTTGTGAGAGCTATATTATTTAACATGTTATATCATATCTTATCAAAGTTATAAAAATAACAATAATACAAGACTAAGAGCAATCAAATAGGACCAATACAGAAATATAAAATACAAAGTAAAATTATGATGGTTAATACAATTACTAAGTTTCAGTTTTAATGTATGCTCTAGAGAATTACAAAATGTATACATATAGTCCTATTTTATTTACTTCACATGTACATTTTTGCAATAAGAGTATAATTAATGACGATCAAATAATTATTTGTATGTCTTAAATACTTACTGGTTTTTGTGGATGTTCTCAAAACATTAGTAGCCATTTTTGGAAGGGACCGTATAACGCGCTTAACAGATACCAACTGAATGCTTTAACATCAACATTACGATAATATTATGATAATGAATTTCAAGGACATACCGAAGTAACGTTTTTAAATTTTGTCAACCAAGTTCGTACCATCGAAGATTGCATATTTGGTTATTTAAAATTTATACATCACCCAGGCATTACAGCATATATAAAATATAAATAGTACGATTTTACATAAATTGGAAATGTATTTTATACAAAATAACTGGAATTGTGAAAAAATAATTTATGTTTTTAAAATAAGTAAGTAACGTCAGATTCAGTTTTAGAAACCTACGATCAACGTATTTTGACAACTTGTAAAATGTCATAATTTTCATTTAAAAAAAAAAAACATTTGTGATAAGATAACCTTGGAATACATAGTATAAACACACAGTCAATTGTCGAAGTATAATAAGTCAAAAATTAATATGATTATATTGGATTTATATTAGTAAAAAGACATTGTTGTATTGAGTTTTAATTATTCAATAAATGTTTCATACAAAAGAATTTATGTGGTTTGTCTACAGATGCATACTTAATGGCAACAATAATAAAGTGAACAGTGTTTTCATGAGAAAATTGTTGTAAGCGAAATATCTCCAAACCAAACATAGTTAATGTGAAAGATGACTTCAATTTTCGATCAGTATGAGCAAGCGTCTCATTTATCCCAAAAGCCAGCACCAGCTTCTGAACAGATGACTTCTTCAGGTTACATTAACATGCAATTAGAGGACAATACGCCCCTCTTCTCTAAACAGAGAATGAATTTTAATCCATCTGATTTAATCACCCATGTAGCTGTTGCTAGTGATTATCTAGTACTTGCAATGGGAAATGGAAAGTTATTTAGAATGGATTTAAAAGTGCCAGACCAACAAGAAGGTAATAAGGAATAACATTTTTATGAATATGTGAAGTTATAATAAGCAGACAATAAATTCACCATAAATAATTGTTTCAGAAATACAATATTCTAAAAATGTACAGCCAAACTCAAAGTTAACATCAATATTCCTTGACCCACTGGGACAGCACTTACTCCTAGCATTTGCAGCTAGAAATAAAGATGGCAATCCAGAGCTTGTTTATTTGCATAGGAAAAGCAACAAATTGAAGTCTGTTAGTAAATCCAGGAACTATGAGGTGACAGAAGTTGGATGGAATTGGGAAAATAAATCAACAACAACTACTGGACCTATTCTATTAGGAACATCTCAGGGACATATTTTGGAGATGGAGTTAGAAGCTGAGAGTGATAAAATGTTTACAGCTAGTCAGCAATATTGGAGACAGGTAATATAGCTATAAAAGAATAATTGTTAACTATAGACATAAAAGTTAGAACAAAAATAACCATAGAGGATTAAGTTACTAATTAAGACTCTTTTCTCAAAGCTGCCTAATTATTTACCATTGTATGGAGGCAAGGAAATTGATGGATTGGTAAACATTTTGTACATATTTAATAAATACTATAGAATTTTTAGAAGCTTTCATTTGTCTATAATATGCTAAAAAGTGTGTTACATTTTCAGATTTTTGATATTGGTAAAGGGTCAGATACACCTATCACAGGTATACAATTTCACAGAGTAAACAAAACAAGCAAATACTTTATTTTTGTGACAACACCAACTCGTCTATATCAGTTTATTGGTCATGCCATGATTTCTGATGATAAACCATCTCTTCAGTCCATATTCCACTCTTATCTTACTACTCCAGAAACTGGGTTTCAAGAAATTCCATCTACTCTTAAATATTCCAAGTTACAGTTTTATTTTGATAAAAGTAATAACCCGAAATCATTTACTTGGCTCACTGAACCTGGAATTTTCTATGGGCAGGTAATATTTTAATTTATTCTTTTATAAAACTTTTGTATGGCAGAATATCTAGTATGAAAAATATGCTTAATTACAATATTTTTGTTACAGTTGGACCCTACATCTCAGCAGAACTCTAATTCGCTGTTTACACAAAGTGAGCTGATAAATTATCCATCTCATGAAGGAGATGGCAAAGAAACGACTCCACTGTCATTTGTGTTAACAGAGTTTCATGCACTATTAATGTACTCGGACAGAGTAAAAGGAATCTCCCTATTAAACCAAGAATTAGTATATGAAGACAGGTATAATTCAGAAGTCCATGGAAAGCTTAAGAATATTGTCAAAGATCCAGCGAGAAACACAATATGGGCTGTGACGGACAAGGCAGTTTTTAGATATAAAGTAAACAAAGAAGAGAGAAATGTGTGGAGGATTTATTCTGAAAAGGAGCAGTTTGATCTTGCCAAACTATACTGTCAAAATAACCCAGCTTACATTGATATTATAAACGTTAAACAAGCAGACATACTGTTTAAGAAGGGTGATTATGAGAAGAGTGCTGCAATTTTTGCGGAAACTCAAAGTAGTTTTGAAACAATTTGCTTGAAGTTTCTTGAAATAGATCAAATTAACGCATTGAAAGTGTACCTTGCTAAGCGATTAGAATCCCTCAGTGACGATGATAAAACGTTGATTTCCATGATAGTAATTTGGATGACTGAGCTGTATTTATCACAATTGGCATCCTTGCGAAGGTTAGGAAAAGGTGATTCACAGGAATACCATCAGATTCAAAGTGATCTAGAAGTATTTTTGCTTCAACCTAAAGTTGTTCAATGTATGCAGCATGTCAAGTCTATAGTATATGATTTAATGTCTTCTTATGGAGATAAACAGAATTTGATAAAACTGACTGTTATTAATGAGGATTACGAAAACGTAGTCGCTCAGCATATTTACAAAAAATCATATCAAGAGGCGCTTGACATGTTGCAGTCTTTGAAGAAGCCAGATTTATTTTACCAATTCGCTCCCGTTCTTATGGAGGAAACTCCTAAGAATACGGTCAATGCGTTGATATCTCAAGGTGCAAAGCTCAGCCCCTCTAAGCTACTGCCGGCGTTTTTGTCCTGCGAAAACGATGCAATTCATGCCTCAGAGATTACTCGGTACCTAGAATTCATGATGCAAAACTTTAATGTAAAAGACAAGGCGATACATAACTATCTTTTGACGTTGTATGTGGAAACAGACAAAGAAGCTTTGTTGCGTTATTTGGCACGTCAAGGGCAGGATGTCACTATGGTTAATTATGATGTGCATTACGCTTTAAGGTACAGTAAACTGACACCTGTTATTTCCTAAAATCCATATTATTTTTATATATTAAACATGGAGTAGACAAATTCCTGTGTTAGATTCACTAATCAATTTCTATTTATAGACAAGCTATAGATTGTGTGCTTAAAAAAAGCTAAGATTGTTGGCTTTTTTTTGGTAATGAGATGGGTCAGTTTACGCGAGTAGTACACATTTCAATAAAAATAACGGTTTAAACCGCGAAATATATTAAACTTACTTGATAATGATTTTAACGACGGCCCTACGTAGTCACAACATATTACGCGTTTTAAACCATTCAAGTGTTTTATTTATTTTGAAATTGAATTCTCAGATTGTGCCGGGAGAAAGGAGTACCGGAGGCATGTGTAACATTGTCAGCCCTATTGGGTCTTTGGGAGGCGGCACTAGAGTTAGCTCTGCAGGTAGATATTTCCCTCGCAAAGACTGTCTCGGCGATGCCTGATGATGTCGCCTTACAGAAAAGGCTTTGGCTTGGAGTGGGTAAATGATCTATTTAATTTATCTGTCTATCTTTCCTTTTTTTTACAAAAAAAGTATATTAAATTTATGTATCCTGCTTGACCGAAACATATCATCAAGACACAACGCGTACTACTAGTTAAAATAAGTGGACTTTATTAATTCCAGCTGAACATGTGATCACAAAGAATCAAGACATTAAAGAGGCTATGAATTTATTGGAGGAGTGTTCTCTTATAAAAATTGAGGATATCCTGCCCTTCTTTAGTGACGTCACTACGATTGACCATTTTAGCGAGCCAATCTGCCAGTCGTTGGAGGTTTGATGCTCTATTGTTTTAGAAATGTAAAGTTTGTATGGTATGTATAGTGCAGTGCTGTAAACGAAGTTTTCTTTTCAGGAGTATAACAATCAAATTGAGGAGCTCAAACTAGAAATGGAAGATGCTACTAAATCTGCTGAATGTGTAAGTTTGAATGAAATTCTTTAATTTATAATTTTAGTCGCGAAATATATTGGTGAACTTTTTTATTTATTTTAATTACGACGTTTTGGATGCTTTGCAGCAGTTGAGCACGTTAGGCTTAAAATTTTGTAGGTAGCCAAAAAATACAGTTTCCGTTCCACGAATTAATGGTTAATCCGGTCGTTAACAGCAACATTAAATCTTTTTTTAAGTTTGGTTTAATCAAATATTTTCATTTGTTTCAGGTGCGCAGCGAAATCCAATCTTTCAGGAACCGAAGCGCGCTTGTTTCCGTCACTGATGTGTGTTGCGTCTGCGATATTGCGTTGTTGCTGCGGCCGTTCTATTTATTCCCCTGCTCGCACCGCTTTCACACCGACTGTCTTCTTGCGCATGCGCAGCCCCTACTACGTATGTTTTGTTTAAATCTAATAAATGTAACTAATATGTATGTAAAGTAAAGCTTGTCCCACAGACTTGTGGGTGGGACTGTGAGTTTCACTGATCAGGTGATGATTTTATCGGGTGGCAAGCATTGTATACGATTATCTGTTCACTGTCAACTATTTAGTTTTTCTGGGATTCATACACTTGTGAAAAATATCGTTTTATTATGATTAATATTCTATAGATAGGATTATATATTTTCAATTTAAACCCAAAATATACAAGACGTATGTATAAACAAGAAGGCTCGATGTAAATTATTTATCAAAGATTTAATATTCCGCAGCTCCATCTCGTCGCAATAAATTAGCTGATCTCCAACGCCAACTAGCTGTTCTGTCCAACATAGAGCTATCTACGGTCACATCTAGCGGGCTACCGTTTCGAGAAGTACTCAGAAACGAAATAGACGACATCATAGCCAGTGAATGCATGCTGTGCGGAGAACACATGATATCCTGCATCGACCGTCCTTTCATCTCTGATGAGGATTGGGATAAAGTAATGAAAGAGTGGGAGTGAAATATTTCCCAACGCTTGTTTAAAGTGTTGCAATCTAGGTGGATTTACTTGTAGATCATGTTTATATTGTATAAACCATCAAAGTAGGTTTAAAGATTTTTGCAAACAATCAGATACAAATATAAAATGACTTACGCATGCTACAACAAGCACCTTTTATATTTAAGTATCCTGTATATTTATTTATCTGTGTATTCCATATACTTGTTACTTATAAGTTGATTATTATAAACAATATATTTTTTTTGTATTATCTGTGATGTAATATTAAAATGCACTGTACTGACAGTAACACTGTTTTATTTAAAAGTTTTAAATAAATACAACAATCTAAAAATTTACAATTTATTGAGAAATGTTATCACATAGATAAACAATAAATTACATTATATTAGGATTTAAATAACAAAAGACCAAATCCTAGTTAAATAGCATTTGCATCACGATAATAAAAACTTATAAATTACAAACATAAATACAAGTTGCAACACTGGTGTGGGCACTGGCAAACACAAAGGGTGATAATAGGCCTGTGCAACTATCCCTCCTATGACAATTCACTAAGGGAAACTAATTTTATTGACTAGCAGCACCATCTACTTCCATGCTATCTCCGTTTCCTTTGGAGTCAGCTAAATGTGTTTCGTTTTTCTCTATTGGTTCTTGCTTATTGCTATCTTTATTTACAATTTCGGCATCCTTATTATCTTTAGCAGTTTCCTTATTAGCTGTTTCTTTTTCGTCCTTTACGGTCTTATCTTTGCTTTTGTCTCGCTTTTTTATCACTTTAGTCACTTTTTTAGGACTCTTTTTTTCAGGGGTATCTGTTTTTGTCTCTGGCTCTGGAATCGTACCATCAATTGGCCTTGTATCTTTAACCTGTGACTGGGGAATCTCTGGTTGCACAGGCTCTACTGTCTGAGCCTCCATTGTTTCAGATTGACTTTTGGACGGAGTTAATTTTTTAGTACTTTCGCTTTTTTCAGGTGCACTCTCAGTTTTAATGGCTTCCGTTTCCATTAATTTTTCTTCTTCGGCCTTAAGAGGTTTATTTTCTTGTAGTTCTGATTGTTGAGGTTGCGCCTGCTCTATCTGAGACTCACTTTCCTGTTCTGATTTTTGCGGTTCTTGCATTTCTACATCACCGTTTTGTACAGCCTCCTGTTCTGCAGCCTTTTCATCCGCAGTCGGCATTTCTGCATCTTGCGGCTGAGGTGTAGTATTACTTTTGGCGGCTTTGGCTTCTAGTACAGCTATACATTTCTGAATACATTTGATGGCTTCCCTCCTTGCTTGTCGTATATTTTCTTTGCCCTCCGTTTCAATGTTGTCTAGCTTTATAAGATTCCTAGTTAACATTTCATCTAGGTAAATATATTGTTTATCTTTTTTGGTTCCTGAGAAATTTTCTACTTCTGTCATAAGATTAAGAACATCGGATTGGATACTAAGTATTTGCGTAATGGGATCATTCAAGGAGGGTTGTTTAGGTTGAGGTGATGTCTGAGGCGATTGTTGTTGAGGTGACTGTTGTCGTGGTGGAGGTTGAGTTGCACGTTGCGGTGAGGGCTGCTTCGCCTGAGGCTTGGACGGAGGCGGAGCAGTTTGCTCATGGTATACTGGCACTTTTACAAAATGTTCTTCAGGTTGTGCCTGCGGTTTCGGGGATTGTGATCGCTGAGGTGAGGCGCCTCGCGCAAACGCATTTTGTGGGTACATTTTTTGCTGGGTAAAAGGCTGAGGTCCCTGCCTAAAGCCTTTGTTAAATGGAGTTCCGAAGGATCTTGAGAAATTTGGTGGATGGTGAAAACCATGGGGAGTGTCATCTGCAAAATACTGTTCTCTATCGATATGAGGTTGCGGAGGAGGCACATAACTGGGCTTACTGTCACCAAAATGAGTACCATGGTCCATTCTCTTGTTTATGACTGGTTCATCTCTACCTTCTACAAAAATAGGTATGTGCCGGACATTGGAGGATGGTTCATGTTGGGGAAAATGATCTGGGTGTTGTTGGCCGCTCATCTTGTTCGCGTGGTTTCCCGTTCGGTTGTCAGGTGGTGCTGACATAGACCTGTGCGTTCTATCTTCAGCATCAACTAGACTGGGATCAGCTGGGCTTTTTTGGCCGAGATCGACCGTATTTCTTAATCCGTATTGTGGTATCTGCTGTTCTTCTTGTTCTGGAGGACCGGCTTTCGAGTCTGTTTGTGTAGCTGCCGTTTGTTGCTGGGGTGACGGTGGCCGTTGATAGGTCGGCGATGTCGGTTGGTCCTCACGAGAGCTGAATCGACGGTTCCAATGTGAAGGGAAGTGTTCCCTAAACTCAGGCGGGATGTCGTCGAAGGGGAATCTATCAAAGCCACTGAAGCTATCACCAAAATCTGCAATGAGAAAATGCTTAGTTAAAATACTTGTAAACGGGTTTGGCCATCTTACCGACGAGAAAGTGTTGAGGCAAGAGTCTTATGATCAAATCTAAAAACTAAGTTTACAGTTAAAGGTACAATATACTTATGAAGCATAAATATCACACCAACCGTCAGTAGTATCCTGACTGGAAGGGCGTCTTTTACGGGCCCACGTAGCTGGTCGCTGACGTAGCCGAGCTGCTATATCGGGATGACGCGCCGCAAGATCGCTCCACGGACCGCTACCTTCCTCCTCATCAAATGGAAAACCGCGCTGAAATATTTTATTTATATAAGTATACATTTTGTTTATTATGTTTATAAACTCATTTAACATGTACCCATGTTCCATAAAAAACCCAATCCATTCCTAAAAGTAAATAATAAAGCGGAAAGTATATAAAGTATATTTATTTTGAGTACATACGCAGCTGAAATAAGTTTTCAAAATTTTGTGGCAATAATAGGTCTTAACCGTTAGTAGGAACGTACATAATTCGTTGATAAATGAAATGCAAAACAAATCATGAGTCGGGTGTACAATGAACTTGTAATCGAAGATCTACCCAAATATGGCTGGGGAGGCCGAAAGACGACCTCACATAGTACTTTCGTATCGCATTGAATAAAGTTGTATGAGATAAAAATTAATTGGCACTGACCTAACTTGGTTGGTGAGTATTTAAATGGAAGCTATGTATCACAGCTCTTCTATAACGTTAACTTCTGTAGCATTTGCGATAAATTTAAAATATTATTATAATAAATAAACACGTCTGACGGATTGTTCTGAACTCAAATTTGGCCTAATAAAAATCAGCATATTTCCAATATAGAAGAGTCGATAGAGAAACGACTTGCGTTCCAAACAAGATTGTATAGAAAGAATAAATTGTACCACTAATTTGAGATTGTCGCGAGTGAGATACAGATTAGTCCAGCTGATCTCCGATTTAGGATGACATCATACCGTGTAGGAGAATCTCGCAAAAACAAATGTCAAAACACGTCACGGTGAGCCCGCCATCGAAATACCTACATATGTGGCACGTGTCGTAACTCGTGATCAAAATAATATTGCGTTAGTTCTGTTACTATTAGGTAAATATTCACCATTATATCATATGTTCAAAATAGATTCATAAATAAATACAGTTAGACGAACCTAAAATGTAAACTTGTATGTAAGTTTCAAAGGTCGAAAAAAAAAACAAATAAAACATACTGTTTTACCGGTCATATTTATAAGCTGTGGACCGGACCGTCTTTCGACTTTATTAACATTTAAAAATATAAAAGGAAAATAAATTGTTCGACTAGTATTTTTCGTAAAAATTAAATAAACAAGCCACCTATCACGAATTCGTTCAAATCATTTGAACGATTACATGATGTGATAAATCTTAAATTGTCTGCAATAATTAGTATGCAATTTGATTCCTCTGGTGAACATATGGCGTCGTAAGGCAATAATGTAGTCTTAAGTCATTGACCGCTTAAATCATTGAATATTTTTGCGATAGATGTAAATGTTACGTCTTTTATATAATTCCATTAAAAACATTTGTAAATACTGATTATAAGAATATATTTGAATGTGAATTTCTTTGACGACTATATGGGCAGACATAATATGTTTGATGCTGTGTGCTACGTTGATCGATTTTATTTACAGGCAAATGATTACTCAGACGCAAATAATTCTTTCTGCGAATACTGTATGTTATAAATTGATTATGCAAGATCATCAATTATATTCATACCAACGGCCGGTAAATAAAAAGTAACAAAAAAATCAATAAATAGATTGTAGAGTCAAGTTGACTGTCTTTCAGGTTCTCGAAAGATTTTATGTCAACTCCGTATTTGCAATCATGTAGGCGGCTAAAGTGACGCATTTGAACAGCAACACCGTTTATGTATATCCGATATTTTTCCTTCTAAGTAGAATGACATCATCGAGGTATGTTTACGTTTGGTAATCCTAAATAGAATATACGAAATTTCACAAAGCCAAAGTTTTGTAAATATTGTTGCTATGGTGTACAAGAACAGCTGAAGTTGAAAATGTTAATGGGGGGTACTCGAATGAACTGAAGCAAGCGGCCGGAGCGAAAACGTATAGCGAAACCGGCCCTTAAAAACTCACACAATTTTTTATTTTATCATAGTTGAAAGGAATAATGACTGACATCAAATATATACAACGAATATCAGTATAAATTATAAAATGTACGACACGGGTGAAACTTGAACCAGCATCTATAGTGTGCTATCTTACCAATTGAGCACTTCTTTATTGTAGCTATTCTAGCTGCAAGAACGCGTTGTTCTTACTAAAAATCTATGTAATAGTAAAACTTCAAGCGAGTGGCATTCGAATCTACGCGATTTGGAATCTAATCTATCCAAATGGCCAGAAGCCGCTTCTGTAACAGCGCGTGCCGGCTATATCTGTTCCGCATTTAGCTTCTCAATACACAGACGCTAAATTATTATCTACATTACGCTCAAGAGGCTATAAACTATTAACATCACGACGCGTTATCATCTTAAGTGTTTTGATGGCAAAGTGTTCTGGCGCTAGGGATCAAGCCACCAACCCACTTATAGCACAATGTCTGTTTATCTGAGATGAGCTTTATTATTTCACATATAAGGTAGAGGCAGAGTAGCCTTACTGCAACTTTATCACTTGAGTTATGTATTTACATTTTCATAGTCTAAAAATGTTCATCTACAAGAGCATATGAAGTATATTGACCAAATTTTGATTAGACAAAAACTGTTCTTGCGAGTTACTCTTGCAAGATAGGCTTATACCTACTATTGGGATTATTTATTCATATTTTTTTGGTATCATGAACTGATTTTGTATCGCACGCAACGAAAACCCTTAAAGATGAATAGTTTCTCTCGTATTTTCTACATTTCCCCCTGTATCTTCGCTTCTAGTAGCGGCAGAACGTTTTATGGCCTTTAGAGGCCTTTGTCGATAAATGCTCTAGCCGACACATTAAGAATTTTTCAATTCGAACCAGAAGTTCCTGTGATTAGCGCGTTCAAACAGACAAACTCTTCAGCTTTATAATATTGGTATAGACATGAAAATAACGACATTAAATAATACTCCACGTAATGTTAGTACGTGCTAATATAATTCTAACGTGTTCATAAATAAAGTCATTTTAATCTTTGATTAAAATATATAAATTTAAAACATAAGAATAGTTAGTTACGTTTGACCTTCTTACTTTCTATAATCTATCTATGACCTCCTGGTAAGGCCATGCCACTGAAATATTAAGAGCGCACATCTATAAATGGCATTTCGATAACAGCTGCGCTCGCGCCGGTGACTCAGAAGTCGAGACAAATTTCGTATTAAGGAAATTAATTTAAAGTGAAATTAACATGTAAATTAACTAGGTATAATATTTGCCTAGGGTTCGAAACAAAATATTTTCCCCACCTAAGTGACTGTTCTTTCTAGGAAACAGTAAAAATATACATACGTCTTACAAAAACAATGACACATTTTTTTGGCGAAATACCAATTTTGGATTTAAATATACTTCATTTAATAACGATCGCTGTGTAGTTCGAAGCGTGAGAAATATTCGGGTATTTTCAGATAAAGAAAAAATATAATACACGCGAAGTGTTATGAATTGATGCACCACAGTAAAATAATCTGTTTTTGTTTTCGTCGAATTTTTATAATCCAATTTATTAAGTAAAACATGTTAAAATACAGGTTTTATCAATAAACTCAGATCTTGTTAAAATACAGGAACTTGTTTATAACTTATACTTTCGAAAACTATGACAAAATAAAGGATTTAGTTTACAAAAAAGAATCGGAGTACACTAAGGTCAATGACCGCCAAACTTTGATTAGAACTATTCGCAGTGAATCGCTTAAAAATATTGAAATTAACAAGCCCAACATTTTTTAAAAATTGTTATAATTTCTATTTATACAACAAGATAATTTGTTTAATTTTAATCAACTAAAGGCCTACCTCATTCCCATGATACTCGGGCGGTTTATCGACAACAACTGGCGATTCCATATTACAATAGTAAACACAGCACGTAAAATCACTTCACTTATATAACAATCGAGCAATCACTATCGTCTCTGAGAAACAACTAAGCGTGAGGACGACGCTCGAACAGTTTTATAGAAGCGTCGCGTTTTCGAGAATGTACTCGATCGTTCTAGAGATGCGTGGTCGGCGCTAGTGATGTCTACACTCGGCACAATATCGATTTGTTGTAATAGCCCTTATAGTACGGGCTGTTAACCGCTTTTATTAACTTATCGTTTACTAGCTTCCGCCACGGATTTGTCTTCGTTGTAATTTTCGGTTGTTATTTTTTGTAACTACTTTTCTATTTAAATTTAATAATCTTAAGTTAAGCAAGTTATCTTACTATTAAAAAATATTTGGTTTTCGATAATGTTGAGTGTATGACCCCCGCGGCAGTTTTAAGGAAGTGGGTCAGAAATATTAATAATTATACACCCCACTTATAAGTATGTAATAATTTTAGAAGATGATTTGTTTATAAAAGGCAGACTAAATGGTGTTGTGTAAAATTTTGTTCTTTGATTATAAAAAGAGAGAGATGTGCGTTTCAGATATACAAAAAAGTGGTTCTGTAGTTACTATACACACCAAAGTGGGAGTGAAATCGAGTGGGGTTTGTTGAGTCTGTATTTGGTTCAGTGCAATTCTTACCAACACCAGGTTGTTCGAAAGCTTTAGATGGAATCTCTTTTGCACAAACGCATACGTATATTATATAGTTTATAAATAATATTTTCATCTTAATATAACAGTTCGCCCTCCAATATTATTAAAATAATACACTTGTGGTCATGTACACCAAGCAACCTTGTTAAATATATTTTATGTACCTGAAGATATCCCACGCAATGTATAATTTTGACAACTTCAGGGTCCCTTGCCCCAACAAAACGTTACAACCAGCCGTTTAGAAATGAATAGTAATAAGTTCAAAGTAATATTAGCCATGAAGTTGTTATTTATGTCCATTTCTTTAATTGATGTTGAATTTAAATCCTTTTTGTTTAAATCAAAAGAAATAACAAAATAAATAAAAATAAAATACACTTTATTCTCTATAAACACCATTTAGATTTGTAAAAAGAAATATGTTTGTCTGTCCTTTCGTCGTAATTCTACAGAATCTAATTAATAAGAACCTTTGATAAAAAAGGTAATATAGAAAGATTGAAAAAAATATATCTCATTTGTCTGTCCTACTAATCTCAGTAATACTGCACGGATCTTTTCTCGGTTTAGATAGAAAATTATTTGATCTGGTAGAAACAAAATTTAGAATCTGGTAGGCAAAAGACCGCAACCCAATTTGACTATCCCGCACAAATACAATTAAAGTCGAAGTCGTTAAATAATAAATTATAGGCAAACGTTTTAATAATCTACAAAGCATATAGAGAGTGTACAATATTAATTAAACTACATATAAGTATATATTGTAACGATAATATAAAAACAAATGTACGAAAAGTCATTAATTTAACAATAACAACTATAAAAAGTCCGGCATCGTTGAGACTCGAGTCCGCATTTACATTGTAAGAATTTTATGACAGTGTTGTGTTTTTATAGAGGAAATGGAATAATAAGTTATTTACTGAGATGCGCACGATTGCTGGTTTTTGTAAATGCAATGAATAGGTACTCGCTTTTATGAGCTTAAGTTTTTTGTGCTATAAAAGTTTTATCTGTATTAAGAAAAGTTCGGCTTAATAATTTTTTGGTTTGTACTTGTTACGGCGTAGTGTCACATATTTTCAGGACAAAAAGTAGTTCGATTATTTCAGTTTATAGGTATATAGAAGCCAAGACTTATCAAGTACTTTAACTCATACAACAGTCACAATATTATATAATCAACGCGGTTTAGGATAAAGCTTGTTTCAAGGTGGTCTGACCTAAATCTCTACTTTAAAGTAATACACTAACAAAAAAAACCGCTGCCCGTTAGTACTTGGCTACGTTAGTACTAATTGTACGAATTGTATCACGAAGATAAAACCTATACCATAAAGCTATATTACTAATAACAAAAGGCAGTTCAAATACTAGAAATTAAGAGAAGGGGTTCCTATATGACAAAAATATGATTAACATATTTATAAGGATGACTGCTCACTTCCAAAACGAGAGAACCGTCACAATTTGGCAGCCCACGATTTATTGCAGTTGCAACGTGATGGCGGAGCAATGACCGATACCTTTGATCGGTCCAGAAATACAACCCATGAGGCAACATTATTGTCCTATTCATGGTACAAGGAAGAGGATCGCCTTACTTTATTGCTGATATTATATTCACATTGCCTTTCAGAGATCAATAACCTGGCTGATGGTAGTGTGGGAAGTAGAAAAACCTATATTTCGTGTGTATAAAATGTCTTTTATAACACAAATCATTATAACAATAGAAATAATATTACACTCTTCAATTGAGAGGGAAACATTTTGATTTTGTTTTGTCGTTCAAGACTGTTTGTAGTTCTAGGTCTAGTCTGTAAGCGAGTAGTACACATTTAATTAAAACATTTTAATGGTTTAAAACACGATATATATTAGTTAAACTTATACGTATACAATTATTTTAACTACGGCCTTGACGTTTCGGATGCTTTACAGCAGCTGTGGTCACCGGAAGAATAAATAATTTTCAAATAAGTTTAACTAATATATATCGCGTTTTAAGCCTTTAAAGTTCTTTATATAAATTGTAAATTATTTTCTTTTGAATATATTCATTCACCCGTAAAACGAATCTTAGACAATAATAAAGAACAGGCCTCAGTAACAAAATACAATCTTATATATAGGTACGATTAATTAAGATTATGAATTCGATATTTTGTCCGACGAATAGCTTTGGACGTAGTTACTAATAGATTTCAAAAGAATATAAGAAAACAATTAATATGTCTTCGAGATTAAATCGCTTGGCTTGAACAGAGGCTTTGTCATATAATGATCGATTCGTTTGCCAAATTACGATTAGATATGTACGCTTTACATTTGTATAATTTTTATAGAAGATTATGCATTAACAAGTTAATTTTATAAGGATATAGGCACATTAAAAGCGCCTTTTTTGCGCTTCCTTCGCGGCAAAAAAATTTCTTCATCCATTTAATGAGTACATACATCACAATTTCAATAGGTATCCAACATAATACCGTTTGTAAATGCTGGCAAATTGGACTTAAAAAAAATAGATCTTATTATTAGTCTAGTCTATGGAGCAAATATTAATTTTTAAGAGGTAAATTGATACTGCAACATATATACCGCGAATAAAGATTTTTACTGTTTTAGATATATATTGGCCGACTTATTTTATTATGACCTGACTTTTCTAATTGTTTTACAAATGCCGTGGTCATGGAGCACTGAAGATGAGGTTCAGTTCTGAAAAGATCCAGCTACTTTCTTCTGATTCCAGCTGATTTGACTTTGATATTACGGGAACCCTTCATCGTCAGTCGCCATGATAAGTACTGGTCTGTATATAAAATCGGTCAGACACTTTTTGACGGTGTAATATATAACAAATATTCGGGTTGTGGCCTCGATCCTCATCGGTCCCTATGTATTGATCACTTTTTCAGAGATATGTTGTCTGAAAAACTGGTTATTACGTGGGTATCAAAGTTACCAAAGTTCCGTCCACATCATTAACCATCGTTCACAGATAAAAATGCCCTGAAGTTTAGTCCGCATCAGTCTCTGAATATCCAAAACCAAAATAGGTTTATTATACTATATATTTATTTACGAACCAACGGACTTACGACAGTAGTTATTATGCACACAATGATTGAAATATTTAAATTAATTATAAATCAATTTCAAGTACTGATCTGTAAATAAAACGATCAGACACTGAAATGATTCTGCCCCATACCCCCATGTGGAGGAAACGGAATTTCACATGTATTATATCTAAAGTAGGGCGAAAGGCGAATTATATAGGAGTGGTTTAATTTGTTTCAGGGTTATTCGGAATTATATAAACAATCTAACTAGGGCAACAGGCTACGTAGGAGGACTGGCCGACTGTCAGATACCTACATATTTCGTAATACAACGTAAAAACTAAAAACAATTTATAGATGTCCCTATTTAGTGAAACATGAAGAAACTTTTAATGGACTATAATAATTTAATTGCCATTATAAAGTTTGTTTTGTTAGTAAGTTTTGACAGGGTTAACTTAAATATCAATATCAATCTTAATACCTTGAAAGAAAACCTAGACTCAAAGATTTCAATATAAGTCTAATTTTTGTATTAATGTGTATTAGTATTAATTTACGTTCGCGTTAAGTATTTTGAATCCAATTATATATTTGTCTGAATATAACACGCAAATATTCTTGTTTGTGTTCTGTGGACAGTCTAAAATGAGTGAAAGTGGAAATTATCAATTTAATAAATAAACCAGAAATAATTCAAAATGTATCGTATGATATATATAGCACAGTCGAGATTCAGACATAAAAATAGTGATGCATCAGCGGTTTGAAAGTTGGCAGTACTGTGACAGTACCAACAGCTAAACAAAGAAAGGGTACTCACATTGCGCTTCATTTCAGACTGTCATTGTTTTATCGAATGAAAATTGGCGTTTCTGCTCCAGCGCAGCGCTAACCCAGCTCTGAGCGCGGTGTGGGTGAGGCGTCTAACCGAAATAGAATTTGGAATAATTCGGATTATGATCGCCACGTCGGGGATGACGAAGATCAAGATCGTCTGGACGTCATTGCAAGTGTGGCAATAATAGAGAAAGCTCGATAATGAGTTTGAATAGCTTAAAATATGAACTACATTTGAAACTGAATATCTGATAATTTAACATGTGTAATGTATATAATAATGTATGTAATAACCTACTCTAATTATACCAACTGAAACTACAATACATTTAAAATAAAACACTCTCAACGGTTTTAAACGCGACCTACTACTCATTGATTTATTTTAGCTTCGAGCCGCGATTTACATTTTTTTAACGACCGTGACTACAATCTGCTCTAGTAAATTTTTATTAAGATTAAAGTGTTCGTCTAAAGCGGAAGGATGAAAAAAAGGAAACATAAGAAGAAGAGGAGGTCTGCAAAAACAAATTTGGATGCCAATAAATAACTATTCCACGCGAACGCAGTCGCTGACACAGCTTGGTTAATGTGATTTTGAAATAGTTTTATTTAAGAAAGTATATAGTTTTTCCTAATCGCTTCACCTTGTTGTATACAAGGCCTTTGACAAGATGAAATAAAAATTGTAGAGGAGATGGCTTTGTTAATTTTTGTTTCGATAAAATTACTTACTAGAGCTAATCATACAAACCCTTTCCGCCTCATTCCAACCCATATATTGCTCGGTATGTGAGTAAAGAAACAAATGATATCACAATCTTAGTCAAAGGATGTGTAACAAGAGACTAACAATTACAAATGGAGAAATAATAGAGCAATCGAAGAAATCGCCACAGTGCGTAATTTTAATCATTTGACAAGTCATTAAGTCAGTCCTTGGACCAGCATCATTAGCACCCACGTTGTTCCCCACTACCTGAACATGAATGGTATGCCTACGCTATTTCCAGTGCAACGGCGCAATTGCAACAGACTGTTTCAAATCCAAACCAATATTATAAATGTGTTTGCCCTTTCTCCACGCCCTAAAGTAGCAACTAATCTAATATAATTTAGGTAATACTAAATTCGACGGGCTCGTTGTTCTAATGGTAGCAATTAATATCTAATAATCGTCGTGGTCGTGGGTTCGAACCCCACCGGGTCGAACAGGTTTATATTTCTTCTAAAACTTATTGGAATTCGTCTGGAAATCTGCATATTAATGGTTCGTAGGAATGAGAAAAGCCGTCAGTCAAAGCTATATTTGACAGCTCATCCTGATAAGATGAACCCCATGCATGTTTTCCTCTTTTATCTTATAAAAATGATCCAAAGGATACTTTGAAAGTTTCCTTTCTTTGTTGTGAATAGTTGCTGACGTGCTGAAAGTTAATGAGTATTTTAACAAGAAAAATCGTCTTTCTTTACGATTCCTAGTTTTAATCTCTTACGTCCTGACTTTTACGCGAGTCAAGCCACAGATTTAAAGTAAGTTAAGTCAAATTAATATGAAAATAACTTATAACAATTAGAAATACATGTACCATAAATGCGATAAGTTTTTTTTTAATACACGTTATAGAATTCGTTAACGATGGTAATTTATAATATTCTATACACTTGTTTTATTTTACATTACAAGAATATATAAACGTATATTTCGTATCGTAACGTTTGACAATAGCCACTTTGATGTACATCAATCTGTATTTATATCATAAATCATGTCAAACAGGTTTTTCCGTTTTCCATCGGCTCTACAACATCCATCTTTGTGATGTTTCCGCAGCGATGTTATAATGACAATGTTCGCATCTAGATGGTACATAGTAGATGATCGTATTACGTGATATACTGAACTGGCCTTGAAACATACATCTCCGGTAATAATAACGTATTGACAAAATGTACCTTTACATCAACGTGGTTAAAACTTTATTGAAACCGGTTTATTTATATTACGTGTATAAGTTTGTGACTACTTTCAACAAAAATTATATAACATGTAATTTTGACTACAAGCACTAAGTTACAAAAAAAAAAGGGCAAACCATGTGATCATCATGTACTTGTAGTTTTACAAATGTGAAATTGATCTTGTCTGGTAATTAATTTAGTTTGGCCTCATGAAATCTTAATTAATCTTAACTCTGTATGTATAGAATTTTATACAATACAGGATAAAACTTTTATTCTATGAACTATTTATAATGGTTAATATTGAATGATCCATTAGAAAATAAATTAATAAGATAAAGAAAAAAAAGTGTAAAAGTGAAATCCTTTCCAGCAACTCATAACTTGTTTTGGCAACATTGAGAAACAATAGAACTAGAAAATACTGGAAGGTAATTTTAATCCAAGTAGACTGGCTTAGTGATTATAGTGTTATGGTTAAACCTTCGTGAACACATATCAATATTGTATTAAATTAAAAAGTAACACATAAAAATTAAGTAAATTTATAACCTCTTGTTTTATTATTCATTAAACAATTAACAGGTCAGCATCACAAGTGTCTTAGAGAAATGAATTAATCCTATCACAAGATAAAAGACAAAGCATTGCTAAATTTGGTAACAGTTTAAGTTAATAAACATATAACTCATAACAATTCAATACATACAAAGTCATGCAAATTATACCAATCCACCACAACTAAAAATAAACAATTTAAAGACAAATCATAAGTGTACATAACTTATTTTGTCCTAATTCACATAAGAAATGTGTCATCTTCCGTGAATAAGGACTAAAAATATTAATGAACAATGCTCTGGAAATACTACAAATACAACTAACCTCACAAACAGGCAGTTAATGGAACGCAGGATCACTTGTTATCAGGATTCAACCTTCCTGAAAACCACATCAGACATTTGCAATACCATCGAGAAAAAATGGTTAAGACCTATCTATTATTTTGGTTGTTACAAAATCAAGGATACTACTTTTGGATATGAGCCAATTCTTGGTTGCACTGGGGAAAATGAAAATCATGCATCTAAGACCTAAATGACACAAGAAGCGGCATTAGTAAACATAAATTGATAGATATCTTAACGTATTGCATAATATCACTTGTAAACATACAGGGTTAGAAGTTAAAATAAGGGAAGATGCACAACAAGGTTAAGATTATTAAGACCACAATAATTATATATGAAAACTTACGAAGTTTGAACCTCGAAAGGGCATTTCAAGACTTAATAGTTAATGAAATACGACACTGCGTTTCACTGTAAACTTTCGGCACGACACACAGTCCACTGTATTACGAATTTTAACACCTATCGCGTGTTCGCAGTATTAGACGTAATAATAGTCAAAATTATTTTACCAATATAAATAAGTGCCTAACACTCGACAGAAGAGGAATATCACAATTTATTTGACTTTACGAGTGTAACTTCAGGTTTCGATATACTAAAATAAAATACTAATGTTCACAGAATATCATCGTGTGATTGAGTATTGCCTGATACTCGATTCTTTAAATTGAACCTAATTTCGTCAAGATGCAAGAAAATACATAAATGATATGAACATACTCCAATGATTTAAAACAGCAGCGTATATTCAAGATGTTTTTTTCCTTATGGTAAGTTCTTTAGACAACATTATTTAAAATTAATCAAAATTTGAAAATCATAATTGATCCGTAAGTTATGCAAACTTTGTCTCATATAACTATACTGGTAACCCGATTTTTTTTCTGCGTACAAATATTGTTCTTTCTTGACAGCTTGATAATCAGATACATACATAAGTTCTAGAACAATCGTACCACATTGACAGCCTTCTGACACTATGAGACCGTCAGTATACCGATAAGTATATTTTTAACCTGTCTCGGTAAAAATAGTATGTTGTTAGCCGTGACATAGTCTGTGATATCAATAAAACAACTTTATGAATGACGTTAGATAATCTTATCTGTGCTTTAAAGAAAAACATTTGCTATTAGTAGTTGTGAAATACATAATGTAAATATTCCTCAAACCTCATGTAGAGCGCAGTATACATTGTTATCAATTGTATTCACTCTATAACTCCTAATATATAAATAATAGTATTTATATATTTATTCAAGAGAAATCCCCAAGGGAATAAGTGGCCACCATGGAAAATGCACAAATATTGACCAAACTTAAACTTTTATTTGAAAAAATTGCAGAGCCTGGTTATGTTATGGAATATTACTACGCTGATAATTTCTTTATTAAATTAGGCTCCAGTGATCATGGTAAGTGGTTTTACACTAATAGTATATTTGTTTTACCCACATAGTATTTTTCTTAAACCGTAGTTAGCAAATTAATATTTTTATTCCTTAGTTTTCTATAATTAATTATCTTAGTGGTTGCCAAGTCTCTCAATTTAATTTTTTTATTTATTTGTAATATTTTCCTGAACAAATAGCTTTACATTTTGTAATATTATATTATTATGTTTGTCAAAAAATTGGAAATTACTTTCAATTAAACATATGCTGGATAAACTTAGAACTAAGTTGTTTAGTAATTATATCTACATCAATGCTATTTAGGTATCTATGAGGACTGTAAAAAACTTTTTAACTTTTCATTTTTTTTAGAAGTGTTAGCTTTAAAGTCTTTACCGATAGTGCCAGATATGTTGATAGATGCGTTTTACCGCACAGATAATTATCATGTTACAGTAAAAGTCTTTCTAGTTAGACTTCTTGCCTTTATTACAAATAATGAAGTGAACTTTGCAAAATTCAGTGCAAAAAAAGGGCATGACTTGGCTAAAGCCTTTGATGATATTAATTCTCCTGATATGCACACTAGCCTGAGAGTAGCAAATATGGAAGTTGCTTTGTCATTGTTAAATCACAACTCGGGTGTGCACTGGTTATTAGAAAGTAATACATGGCAAAAGATACTTACTTTGTGTAATGAGAAGAGAACAGTATTTATAGTGAGGCAGACTTATAAATTTGTTTCCACATTTATTTGGAAATTAAAAGACTTAGGTGATGATGCTAATGTTAGAAATGTTTTGGCATTTATTTTAAAACCACTTGAGGTGGACTTAGTACAAAAAAAATCTATAACTAGCGAAGAAGAGGAAGAAATATGTAAGACTTTTGAGCCTATGTTACAAATGCTCCTCAGTATTGTAAGCAATGAAAAAGCAATTAAGTCAAACAATTGTGTTATGCACTATTTACTACAAGAGATAAAAATAGAGACTTATTGCCACATTATGCTGGATAGGCTGAGAAGAGAGGATATATGGTTACTTACAACAAAATTTTTGTTCTGGTCAGCGATTGGAAAGTTATTTCTAATAAAAACACTTCCATCTGGTGTTAAATATGAGAGAGAAGACTTTATGGAGTTGGCTGTGACATACTTCAATACCATACATAGATTGATTCAAAAACGATCGCCTAAACTTTTATTTGACTATTGCAATGCATGTAATATTATTTGGGGTAGAGTGTGGAATCATGAGGAGCCAATAAGGTGGGAGGTCCATGAGAAGCATATGGAAATGCAGTCACAGTTGTTAATTGTTAGCCTTGTTCCTCCACTTGTATATGTGACCCTTGGCAAAAACCAGTCTATAGATGAAAGTGAGGGAGCAGTGGAATTATACATTAATACAATCATGCAATCCACATGTGAGCACACAGCGAGAGCTGCATATGCTGTGAGGAACATGATGCTACAATTGGATGTTTTGCAAACAACATTACTTAGTGTCAAACGACTAACATTCCTTAAAAACCACCTGAACAATGAACAAGCAAATATAGTATTCCAAGCAATGTTTTATGTCATTAAGGAATTTGAGCCATTTGATGAAGAAGGTCTTATCAGAACAAACTATTGTTATGGCGACGAAATGGATAAAATTTCTGTGATGGCCTATGTTTTAGACACTTTGCTATTCCTCATAAGAAACTATAACATCAACTGGCAAGAGAGTCTTGAAGTTATATGTTTAAATGCAGTTGTTTACAATGTCTTAAAAAGGCCAAACTTAAGCTGTAAGGTAACTATACATTTTAATTTCTACATATTTAAAATAATTAATATCACTACTATCTAAATGCTGAAACTAGCTGAGTCAGCAACTTCGTCCGCATAAAATAGTTATTTTGGACATCCTAACCTGTTTTTGCAAACCTTATCTTTATGAATATAAGCTATTACCTACGACTGCGGTCGCGTCCCTTCCCGTTGTTCTTGGAAGATAATCTTAAAAGATAGATATATAGCGTCGCGGACTTTTTTAGACCATTTAAAGAGGAATCATTCTATCTTACATCTTTTTCGGTATAACCGCTTTTGCAGCGTACGCGTCGGAAACCAATGATGAATAATTTCCCAATTCTTTTCGCATTTCTCGCTTGTATTAGTCACAGTGCAACGTTTTAGCCTATTGCCTTCCTCGGTAAATGCTCTAACCAACACAAAAAGATTCTTTTAAATTCGAACACGTAGTTCGCGAGACTAGCGCGTTCAAACACACAAACTCAAGTTATTCCATGTAATGAACTGGTTTTTAATTAATATTTTGTGTTTAATTATTTAATTAATATGTATTATCAATGACAATGAATTTATACATATACGAATCAACGTGTTGAAATAATTAAACTGAAATTTCAAGTGTTCGTTATATTGAATAAAATGGGTATATAAAAATTAATCTAACCATGATTTGTAATTCTGAATGATAAAAAAATAAACAAATCACACAGCATGATCATGGTATATATATATCATTTTACTTATTGTTATCATCATTGTCATTATCTCTCCTTAAGTTTCTCCAGTGATAACAGTACTTGACCTAAATTTAAACAGAAAAAAAGTTCAGCAACGTGAATTAGTTGCTCAAACTTCTTTTTCACCAATTATGTATACTTCATGTCTGTATTCTCTTTCAGTTTGTGGTGACAGCTCTTAACGTAATTTCAACAACAATAAAGAAGTCCTTAACACCAAATTTATCACTCCTACTGGATACGAAGCCAGGTTCTGGTATGCATGAAATCGGAATGCTGTTATACCTGAAGATGCATGATCTAAACTGGGAGATCCGAGACACAGCCCTTGAATTACTGCTTATTTGCACTGAATTCTCCTTTATAAGTGAGTGATGTTCCTATTTTTTTTAATGATAGATAAGGACAGACAAGCAAGCATCACTTGATGGTAGATGTAATAGCCGTATATTATATCTAAACAAGATGCGCGGTGTATTTTGGCTTTGGATATTCGGAAATTTATGGACTGACAGAAGCGTTATTAACTTCACGGCTTTTGTATCTGTGGAATCTGTGGTTCTGTGCGGCTCGGACTAAATTTTGATATTCCTACTGCTGATCTAATATCCAGATTTCCAGACGAAGTCCAACACGTATGAGAAAAATTTATTATTAGCCGTACAATACATAACTACCATTAAAACAACAAGAGGCCCGCAAGATTTTTTTGTCATGTATTGTATAGGTCAAAAGTTTATTATATATATTTATTTATTTATTTATCGTTTATTTGGTATTCCTAAGTACATAGTATACATAGGTTAAACCAACACAAACATTAGCCAAAACAGGATTACACAATTAGAAAAAAATACTATGGTAAAGAGCACAAAAAGAAATATGGTGTAAAATACTTAAGCTGAGTAGGTATAGAAGATTTACAAAATTTAATCTTAGGACATGTATATTTGCACAATATATATGTACATACACATTAATATATTTGAAAAATTATGATAAGAACACAAAATAAAAAAAAATAATAATTACAAGGGCTAAATTTAAACAACAAATCTACCAATCTACTAATTAATTGCCAAGGAAATAGATAAGGGGAATTTAAAGGGGGGGGTAGATTTTAAATATTTTATTTTATCATCTATGAAATTGATGGAGATGTAGGGGATTTATTAAGATAAAATATATCGAGATCACTGTAATATTTATTGTAAATACTGGTAGGCGATGCATTGAGTTATTTAATATATTAATAGGAATAGAAAAGGAAAAATATAGCTGTAACTGCATGTAGAGGCGGGCCCTTGTTGTTTACTGTACTACTTGTGTTCAGATAAACAGTTCTGTAATGCACAAAGATAAAATATTTTGTAGGTAATTACAAAAAATGCTTTATCTAGAGAAAAGGTCAGTCTCATGTTAAAAATAGCACAGTCATTACTTTTTCTCCATTCTTCATGATTATTATTTATTAAAAACATTAATTCAATGTAGGTATAAAGATGAAATGCCGTTTTACCGACCCTGTAAACAGAACAAGCACATTGAGTAATCATTATTTATCAAATTTGTATCTCCTCACAACAGAAACACCTTTATAAAATATACTTATAAGGACTTATCACATTGCAAGGAGGTTTGGTTGTGATTAACAAATGCTACTTATTTATTTACAGAATTTCCTTTTTTCCAAAAGCAGATTTTGTCTCACAAGCTGATAAATGTTGCTATGACTATGGCGCTTAACGATCATGAGTTCTATGTACGAGTATCTGCCCTGAAATGCGTGGGCGCAGCCAGCAAGGTGAGCGTACTTTGGGAACAGCTTAAATCCGAGTACCCGAATGTTCAGGTGAGTCAGTTACCTAGATTTTTCTAATTTAATTAATATTTTATCAATCGGTTGCTCGACTTTCGTTCTACTAACAGCCGCCTTCTCTCCATGACTATTCATTCATCAAACTTACGACTCTTCTTTATCGTTACAGGCTGTCTGTCTATGGAATGAGCTACCCACTCTTCACCCAGTCAGGCTCTCATTGTCACAATATATTTTAGGCCAGGGTTAAGCTTTTTTTTTGATATTTGTTTCTTTACTGAAATTTTGTTTTTCTTTCTACTTGCAAAGATTGCTTGAAAGAAATCGCCATAGGCGATAAGGCCGCCTTTGCATGAACATTTTTATTTGTATAAGTGTCTATGTTCTACTTCGGTGTAAATATGTTTGTGCAATAATGAGTTCCTATTATTATTATGTTATTAAAATTACGTTTTCTTTAATCAATTGTGTTCTAGACTTAGAGTCAAGCTGTTTTACTAATATTTTATTTTGATTTACAGGAGCTGATTCTGTCCAGGCTTTGCACAAATCCTGAAGGAATAGTCAGAAAGGAAGCGCTTAGTGTCCTCTGTGAAATGTATCAGAACGTTAAACACAATCTCCACATGAAAACCGCTCTTTATAATCAATTTCTTGCCGCATCGTTAGGCGATTTTCACTGGGAGGTGCAAATTAGCGCATTGAAATTTTGGCGAGTTGTCATCCAATCGTTACTTAGGGATCAGGGGATGTTAGATGGAACATTTCCCCCGGTTACCTTCTCAATCGAATCGAGAAAAATAGTGACTTTAACTGACAAAGAAATTCAAAAGAGATTACTCAAGATATTAGAGGAGCTTGCGTACATCGGATGTTTGTCGGTTTTAGTGAAATTGTTGCATGAAGATACAGAGGTGGAAGT
The DNA here is from genome assembly GCA_963661955.1 of Leptosia nina. Taxonomy (NCBI): domain Eukaryota; kingdom Metazoa; phylum Arthropoda; class Insecta; order Lepidoptera; family Pieridae; genus Leptosia; species Leptosia nina. The sequence continues at coordinate 7,372,502 of CAVLEF010000009.1, read as the reverse complement.
TATGGAGTTAGCATTGTCTATATCAAACGAATTGTTAGAAATTCTAGATAGATATAGGGTACCTGGTTTTCTTAGACCAAGCGAAAATGATCCAAGTATAGAAGAAATTTTAACACTCGAAGAAAATAACATCCACAGCGAAGATATTGAACCTCAACACATTGAGGAATCTGAAAACGTTATTGACGGCATACTGAAATCAGACGACATTAATTTACTAGCTAGTATATACGAACGGCACATGAATATTAAGACTGAAGATTCAGAATTACCTGAGACTAATAAAAAGTTTACGAAGTTCGCTTCGCCCTATCTTTTTGTTAGATATTTGAAAAGTGAAGACTTTAAGGGGAAAATAGAGTATAAGAAAAATTGGAAGGATGGTATTCGGAGTCTGTCGTCGTTGATGGACGATGTTTTAGGCGTTTATGAAGTCAACAGTGAAGTTAACAATTTAGATTGTTATTGATTATTGAAGTTAACGCATAGATATAGGTCAAAGGTATTTATTTACATACCAAATAAATATTTTTATAAGATATTTTATACATCTTGTTATATTAGGTATGTTATTGTTTCTCTTTGTAATTTTTGTTACATATTCCTTTATTTTATGCAGAAATAAAATACTGTAAGTACAATATTGTTTTATATATCATTAGTTAGTCATTTTTACATGTTATTGCAAATAATAAAAAATGATGATATTTTATTCTTCCTGGAACATCATCTCAGTTGTGTAAAAATAATTTATTACACAGAAGTGTATAAATTGTGCTAGATTTTTCTAAGGGAACAACAAATCATTTAAAATGCTTATGAATAATAATATTGGGGATAGAAAAGCAAGACATTGAAGACATAACATTTTATTGACTAACAGCTAATACAAACTTAACTATACATTTTAATCTATTTCTATTTCTGCACCAACTTTAGTTAGAGCCTCTTTTAGCTTCTCAGCTTCATCTTTAGAAATATCTGCTTTTACAATTGTAGGTGCACTTTCAACAAACTTCTTCGCTTGTACCAAGTTAAAACCTTCTAAAAGATTCTTTACCTCTTTAATCAGAGCCACTTTCTGTTTATCGTCAAACTTAGTTAATTTTACCTGTAAAAGGAAGAACATAGTTATCTCATGATTAATTTCTTATGGTCATTAATATTAAACTATATGCAATGGAAGGTTAGGTGTTTACTACTGAGGTACAGTGGCAGTCAACATTAAAAATGATGCTTACGGTGAAATTAGTTTTGACAGCTTTTGGTGCTGCTTCCTCCTCCTCAGCGGGGGCCGCAGCCATAGTAAATCCTCCCATAGGCATAACGGGTGCATCCGGCAAGTTTAATCGTCTTTTTAGAACCTGACTAAGTTCGGACACTTCAAGTAAACTGAGATTTGTTATGTCTGATACAATTTTTTCTAATTTCGCTGAAACAGGTTTATCAATACCCTCAGGAGGTGGAATTGATATAGGAGAGACAGCTTCGGACACCTCTTGATGTAAAGGAGCACTGTAAATATACGAGTTTGTTGAAAGTTTTGCGGCTTGATTTATGTAACCTAAATACATTCAGTATTTTCAACATACCATCGTGATATCGAACGCCACTGTCTAATAGGAATTTTTCGCAAGACTGTAATGCTATTCATTGTTGTAGATATGGGGATTGTAAGTTAAAACTGAGAACTTTTTGGACTCCTTTATTCACAGTAATATTTATTAATCGAAAATTCACTTTAGCATGGGTATAATCATAGTCAAAGATAGTTTAACAATAGACAGTAGACACTAGACAACAGCACTGAAGTTGACAGCGAGCATGCCTCGTGTGTCAAAAATCAAAATATATTGAAAGTTCAATGACATTGACACTTCTTATTTTTTATGATTTAACGGTTTTATTAAATATTAAAAAAAAAAAAAAAAAACCCCCCCCCCCCCCCCGGTTCCTTCCCCCCCCCCCGCCCGGGGGGGGGCCGCAAAAAACCCCCGCCCCCCCAAAACCCCCCAAACGGCGGGCCGAAGTTAAAAATCATTTTCAAATAAGTTTAACTAATATATCGCGTTTTAAACCGTTAAAGTGTTTTATTTAAATGTGTACTACTCGCGTAAACTATAGACAGTACTTCTTATTTTGTATGATTTGTTTTTGTTATTATTGAATCACATTTAAGTTTCTGATTTTCTAGTATTAATGAAAAACTTATTGTTTGATGTTATGCCTTGCAAAATTAATATAAAAGCTAACTGTTTTTTTAATATTCATTTCACAATATTTGTGCTTAGATATATTTTAACTTAGTGGTTGATGTTATTAAAATTCAGTTAAATTGACGTCACAGCAATTTACAAGAAGTCGGTTAAATAGGTAAGAACCTAGTTGCATTTTGTTAAAACTATCTATATCTATACTATTATTCATAATAGATCATATATTTATTTATACATGCTTTGGGGAGAGTTTTGTATGTATTTAATTAAAAAAAAGAAGAAATAATTGTTTGTTTAGTAATAGTGATTTTATTTTGCATTTGTTTTTATAAAATATCATCTCGGATTTTATAAAAATTGTGTGACATTTACAATACTAAATTAGATATTAAGTAACCATGCCATTGAGTATTATTTTCATTTACCATATGTCACTGCCCTTTTTATTTCAGGTAATGGTTCCTTTCATCCCCTTACATTCCACTGTCATAGACACTAGGTTATATAAAGTTTGAATCTTCATATCTCTATGTGTTACAGCACATGTGATTATTCATAAATGTATTTAAAAAAATGAAATAATTGGCAAAGTGGGACATGGTACCATGCTTTACAAGCAAGCTTTGAGTCTATTGGGTGCGACTTCATCTAAAATGAGATATTTAATGAAGTCCTTTACAAGAGACCGATTAATATGTACAAATGATAATAAGAAATATATGAGACCGCTAGAGACAGAATGGCCTAACTGCTATTTTTATGACTTGAGTTATTTATATTTTATAGTTATTGATCACATGTATTAGAGATTGATGTTTATAGTCTAAGTGTTTATCTACTAGAGCACAGTGACTGAAAATTGTTAACATATTTTACCTAAGTTAATTGTGCATTTTTATTTTCCTCCTTAATCATAGCATGGTTTTTGTTACTACACTCTGCCTCTAGCAGTCTCATATAACAATTAACTTTAATAACAAAACTATTGCCTACAAGGTTACCTTTTATATTTACACAATGGTTCACTTAATAAAACCATTGTCTAACAATACTGTAATTGCAAGAAGTATTAAGTTTGAATTTTAAGAAAATTGCTAGATTAGGTTAGTAGGGCACAGAAATTTGGTCTAGTACTTGATACAGACACAGAAATATATCTGCTCGTAATCCACATACCCTCCTAATTTTATACTTGTCTGTTTATATATGTCAGTCTTATAAGCCAACACATCTCATTAATATATTTACATTGCAGTACAGAAACATTTTTTCTTTTATACTTATGTATTACATTTACCATAGATTATTAAACATGAATATGTTTATTATTTATTTTATCCTACAAGTAACTAGTGTTAATTTTACATAGTATATTTATCTTATAAACAAAATGCTAATTAGCAGTACTAGAAGCTTAGTTTAATTCCGCTTCATTTGCTTGTTATATGAAAACACGTGATCGTAAGTCACGCGCAGAGGTCCCGTGGCTCTCATCTCGCTGCACATGATAGTATAATGGTCTATGTGTAGTAGGAAGTGTTTGTGCATAATAGATTTGTCTCACTTTGCATGCAGCTTATAACACAGTAATCATTAACAAATATTGTAGATAACGAGAGTTACACATTAAAGCACGCTCATAACGGTTTTAAACATGAAGCATAGCAGTTAATTACAACAGCCTTGGTTGGTTAATATATTTCGCGTTTTAAATCATTGAAAGTGTTTAAACTGTAACTTCATGCATCACAATAATTAAGTAACTGATAGAGTACACTTTTTAAACCAATAAGAAGTGTTTAATTTAAGGAACTAGCTGCGTTAGCGACTTTTCCCGCGAGAATCGTTATTTTGGGCATCTAAATTCCTGAAGTTTTTGCCCCTTCATCTTTATAAACTTAAGCTGTTATCCACGATGTCGCTCGCGTCCCTTCCCGTCGTTTTTGCAAGTAAATTTTAAAATATAGACATATAACGGCGTGAACATTTTTTAGATCATTTAAAGAGGAATTTTTTGGGTATCTTGAACCGTTTTTGTAGCGTACGCCTGGGAAACCTACAATTATGAATAATTTTCTCTTTTTTTTTCACATTTCTCGCTTTATTTTCGCTTGTATTAGTCACAGCGCGATGGTTTAGCCTTTCTCGATAAATGCTCTAAGAGTCTATCCAACACAAAAATAATTTCTCAATTCGAACCCTAGTTCCTGAGATTAGCGCGTTCAAACATACAAACAAACAAACTCTTCAGCTTTATATATTATTAGTATAGATAAACAACGTTATACAATCACAAACGTTAAATACATTTTAAGCTACGTCTCCTTACTTTTGCGCTTTTGAAACACTAAATGTTTATTTTATAAGTTGCAACAGGTGAAAAGTTTTTCGTTTGCCTCATAATTTTATTAGCTTATAATTAGCTTCATTTGACGTCGGTTACGAATATAGCCAGCGCAAAGTTTACCGAAGAATCACGTTGTATTTGAAACCCAGTAATTAGCCAACATAAATAGCTTCATTGTAACTTGCTACAATTGCTAGGTTTCAGCTAAGTATTGACCTAGTTTCCATGGCTACATCAAGAATGGAATGATTTAATAGATAGAGATTTAAAACTCATTAAAACGAAGAATTCGTCATTTTAGATGACTTATATTAAGTGTAGGTAATTTATAAATTAAGTGTTAACCTATTAAAGTAATTTTAATACATCGGTTTTTAAAAAAAAATCAAACTTTCTAATTTATTTAAATAAAACACTTTAACGGTTCGAAACGTGAAAAATATTAATTAAACGGGTAGAAGCATAGAGCGTGTCGAAAATAAATTGAAAACATGTTCGACTCAGGCAGGACTTGAACGGCATCGTCAGCGTTCCATGTGTTAAGGTTCAATGTCTTATGATTTGCAGCTTTAAAAAATCTTTTAAGGAGACATTACAAAGTATAACGTATGAAAACTTAAATATTCTTTACTCATCGTGTAATAGAGCGCAACGCTGACGATGCCGGTGCAAGTCCTGCCCAAGTCGTAATTTTTTTATATTTATTTTCGATTTTTAATCTATATAGTGGAAAATAACATTTAAGGTTTCTATTGTCTAGTAAAAACTTATTTCGCCATCGCGATACGACTGCTGCAAAGCGTCCGAAACGTGTGGCCGTAGTTAAAATAATTTTTAAATAAGTTTACCTGACATATATCACTTTTTAAACAGTTAAAGTGTTTTATTTAAATGGGTACTACTCGTGTAAACTACAGACATTATCTAACTAAAATGATTTTGAAAACATTAATATTATGCACATGAAGGCACTATATAAATTAAAATTATTTTAATATATATTATTAAACATAATCTATTATTAAAATATATATAACTACATATTCGCGGTATTCAATTCACGCTTTGGTTTTTTTTTTTAATTTTCGTGATAAGTAGCTCTCAATTCTACTCAATAAAGTTTCAGCGACAGAAATGCTTACCCTTATTGTACTACAATTCCTGAACACAGATTTGGCTTCAGCTTCGGGATTGAACTCAGTCGCAATTCCTGCTTCGAACCGAGTAGACATCCCGTTTTGTAAGTTAAAATTCTAACACCTATTTGATTATTTATTTTTTGTTCACGCTTTTCAAGACGAAGCTTGTGATAGACTGCTATTATATATTTAAATGGATATCATCTAATATCTGCTGATCTTTCAACAATCATTCAAATATTCTTTCCGCACCTTTTATATTTTAATATTTACGAGTTGGCCACCAACCGGCTGAGAAGAATTCTTAGAACTTACTAGCGACTAAATTAAAGTAACATTGTGTTAGAAAGTCCTCTTTTCAAGTATAAATGTTTTCAAGGAATTCTTTGTCTATGGCTTCATGTTGAACTGGTTTCGTTAGAATCATTTTCCGTTTGTAGAATGTACAGGTATATTTCACATTGCCTTCCTTTTCCATTGTCTTTGTTCTAAGTTCTAGTTTTGTGTTAGTCATAGTAACTATAATAAGCAGTTAATTTGTATAAGTCTAGATTGGTTGCTGGGCCGACGACATTTTTACACTTCTCTTCTACTATTTTATTATTTTTCAGAAATTCTGTCAAAATGCTGGGTGGCAGCATCTTATGGTTCCGACATGGCCTTCGTCTCCATGACAACCCAGCTCTCCGAAATGCCGTCAATGATAGGTCTATGCCGTTCTTCCCCATCTTTGTATTTGATGGGGAAACTGCTGGTACGTTAGTCTTATTACAATAATTTAGGTAAAAAAATAAGGAACAACATGGCTGTACTGAAGCCGGCATCGATAGCGTTCCTTGCGCTGTACTTGCGGAAAATTCTGTCCACCTATGATAGCTATCGCGCATTGTGTCATTTGTAATGTGAAAGCACCTTTATATCATTTTTAAGAGGAAAATGAGAGGAATTAGTCATATTCGTAAGATGTAAATTTGTATAAGACAGACTTTTACATAAAGTTTTTTTGCACTGTTTTTTGCAAAAAATATGTTGTAGCGTGAATGCTAGGCCGTAAGAAAAATATACCACTTTGATTCGTCGAAATATTTTATTAAATATAACAAATTAAAACAATGATATGTGTTTTTTAGGTACAAAAGTTGTAGGTTACAATCGTATGCGATATCTTCTTGAGGCTTTGAACGATCTGGATAACCAGTTCCGGCAATATGGCGGGCGTCTGCACATGATTAAGGGGAAACCGGCAGATGTCTTCAGGAGGCTTTGGGAAGAGTTTGGTAACTACATAAATACTAATCCATTTAAAGCTTTACAGTCGCTAAGTTCTATATCATTCCATTACCTCCATATCCATGACTTTCAGCCAATGGTAAACAAAATGTAAATAAAAAATAATTACTTACTTCATCAGTAATTAAGTCTATTTAATAAACATAAAAAAAAGTAAAAACCTTGAAACAATTCGATCGATCAGAATAGTACCTGGATGCCAGTCTGTAATATAACTTTATAACATATTTGCTCGTAAAAAATAAAAACTTGTAATTTTAAACTTATATTATGATGTACTATTAACGTTTTAATATAAGACGCTAGCTGTCACTTCCAGCTATCAAATTATGAAATATATTAGTTATAATTTGCTTATTTCAATTTTAACTGCTATACAATCCGGGTTTATGCTGAATATGGTAATCTGATACCGGATGTGCATTTGTTTGATTTTACATTTAATTTAGGCGTACAAAGGAGATTGTAATATATATAATTTGTTTCTTGATTGAAAATAAATTTATATAATCGATTCCACCGTTCGGTGTCCACTGCTAGGCCTCCCCCATAGACTTCCAGTACGACCGGTCGTTCGATAGTTGAATCTAGCGTTTCCCTGCTACCTTGACGAGGTCGTCGGTCCACCTGGTAGGAGGTCGTCCAGGTTTTCGACGTCCGATTCGTGGTCTCCACTCAAGAACCTTTTTGCCCCAACGGCCGTCAGTTCTACGAGCGATGTGCCCGGCCCACTTCTACTTCAGCTTGCCAATTCGATGGGCTATGTCAGTGACTTTAGTTCTCCTACGGATCTCCTCATTCTTGATTCGATCACGCTATTTATGTAATAATAACCTAAAGTTTATTAGCTTTTTAATGAATATAATAAGTGGCGTTTTGTGACTAGAAACTCCTAAGAAAGACCTTATTTTTCGGATAAATGCCCTTCTTATCATCAATACAGTGTGTATACAATCATTTACAAGCATGCTGGTCACGATATAGAAACCACACTATTAAATAAACTATCGTACAGTGCTTTTAAACCCAGGAGAAAATGTAGGAGGAACCTTAGCATTTTTCCAAATGGTGAAGTATATAGCGCAATCGATCTTTAAAGTATTTGAGTAAAGTATCCTTTATATAAAATATCTTTAAAAAACTTTGGTCTTCGATAGGAATCAGCAAAGTTTCCTTCGAGCAAGACTGTGAGCCGATTTGGAGGGACCGCGACGAGAGTGTTCGCGCCACTTGCAAAGAGGTCGGAGTCGGATGTTACGAGTTTGTGTCGCACACACTGTGGGACCCAGATACTGTGATACGAGTCAACGGGGGTATTCCGCCACTCACCTATCAAATGTTTTTGGTATTTACCTATACTTTTTAAATCTTTTGACGATTAAACAGAAAAACCCACCATTTTGACTGGCTGGTCTAATGGTAGCAATATGACTTCGTCTGCATATTAAATGGTGGTAGGGATATCATAATTCTTTCTAGGTTTGTTTGTGGATTTCCAAATCTCCAAAGCCAAAATAGGTCGACTCGTATTCATGACAATAAGATTTAATGTTTTAATTTTCAGCATACAGTGGCTATAATCGGAGATCCTCCAAGGCCTGTAGATGACGTGGACCTGGGATTGATAAATTTCGGTGTGTTGCCAGACTCGTTCTATAAGGAATTTGAAGTTTTCGACAAGGTAACATTTATTTCTTCTTTGAGACTGAAAATGTATTACTGTCTTTTTATACAATTTGCTTTGAAATATCGTTGCTTGTTAAAAAGGCACCAAAGCCGGAAGATCTCGGTGTGTTTCTCGAGAACGAAGATATTAGAATGATTCGCTGGGTTGGCGGTGAACGCGCTGCTCTAGCGCAAATGGAGCAAAGGCTGGCTGTTGAACACGAGACGTTTTGCAAGTGAGTTTCGTAGCAAAACTTAGTCCCAATATATAAAGGCTAAGCCCAAATAAATAAAATGTTGGTTATTTTTTTTGTTGGGACTATAGTTTAATACATATTTGTCTTTTGAAAACTTTATTATTTCTTACATGTGTTGCACATGAAGCCACTATATAATTTAAAAAACGAAAATAAATTGAAAAAAATTTGGACTCGGGCAGGACTTGAACCGGCATCGTCAGCTTTCAAAGCAACAGCACGAAAGCTGACAGCACGAAAGTCCTTTTCTTTCAATTTATTTTCGATTTTTAAAAAATATATTTGTCCTATGTTACTTAATATTTCGATTAAAAATCTATTTCAGATTTGCTTAGATGCTTTGCAGCTTAAGAAAATCATAGAAGATGAAATATTTTGATATCACAGTGCATAAAAATGTTTCGATTCCAGGGGTTCTTATCTTCCGACACACGGCAGTCCCGATTTGCTGGGCCCGCCCATTTCGTTGAGTCCAGCTCTCCGTTTCGGATGTCTATCTGTTAGAAAGTAAGAAATATATCTATATTAATATATTTCTTACTTTATATATATAAAGCTGAAGAGTTTGTTTGTTTGAACGCGCTGATCTCAAGAACTACTTGTTCGAATTGAAATTATTTTTGTGTTGGTTAAAGCATTTATCGAGGAATGCTATACGCTATAAAACATCGCCCTGGGACTGACAAGCTACAGCAGGAAATTTGAAAGAAATTGGGAAAATTATTCAACGTTATCATCATTGCTAAACGGTTTATAATAGCCAAAGAATATGATCGAAATAATGATTCCTTATAATACCGCGACGCTATATGTGTCTATCTTTTGAGATTAACGACGGGTCGCGCCTGACTTCGTGGCGCGGAGGTTCACAAAAATAAATTTTGTTTACCCAAAATAACTGTTCTTCGCGGACTTAGTCGCTGTCATATAGCTGGTATATAATACATACCACAATTTAATAACATATCCTAAAACGGTAACCACATTTACAGGTTTTATTGGTCGCTTCAAGATCTATTCCAGCGTGTACATCAAGGACGTTTATCATCCAGTCAATTTATCGCCGGTAATTATATTTTAGTTTAAATTAATCAATCTTATTTTTTTTCCTACGGCCCGACATTTCGGATGCCTTGCAGCAGCCGTGGTGACGGGGAGACTCAAGATGGAAGGCGGCTCTGATGTCAAAGAAAAAGCTACGCTAGCACCATCTGTTCCGTGGTAGTTTGTGTTTAGAGAGACGTCGGGGCGTAGTAAAAATAATTTCCAAATAAATTTAACTAACTGTTAGTTTTTTTATTTAAATAGAAGTTGTATAATCGATTGAAACCAGGTCAACTAATATGGCGCGAGTATTTCTACACGATGAGTGTGAACAACTCAAGCTATGCGCAGATGGAGGGCAACCCTATATGTCTCGATGTGCCTTGGCGGCAACCACAAGCAGATGAATTGCAAAGGTAAATTCGGTAATTTTATTTAAACCGTTAAAGTGTTTTATTTAAATGTGTACTACTCGCGTAAACTATAGTCGGTAATTTTATTTCTGTATTCCGTTGGTCAGGATACTTATCTATACAGATAATACAAATGTAACCAATTGCTGTATGTACACAGTCGATATATGATGAAAAATATTATAAGAGCATATATGAGGCTGTTAGACGTAGAGTTGCCTAATAACAAAACACATGATTTTCAATAAGGATCAAAATTAAAATGCGCAATTAACGTAGGCGAAAATGAATTTTATAATAAAGTAAGTAAAATATGTAAACAAAAGGGTCGATAATCGTTTACCTATTCTAACCTCAAAAAAGTCAGTTGTCATTGTTTCTGTTATGGTAGATGGAAGGAAGGTCGCACTGGCTTTCCATTCATTGATGCAGCGATGCGTCAACTGCGTACTGAAGGTTGGTTGCATCACGCAGTGAGAAATACGGTCGCATCATTCCTCACACGTGGTACCCTTTGGCTGTCTTGGGAACATGGCTTGAAACACTTCCTCAAGTATTTGCTGGATGCTGACTGGTAAGTGGGTTTCAATAGAATATTAGGTAGCTAATATGTATAATGTAAATTACTTCTATACATAGAAGTAAGTAGAAGCTCGGTACTGACTCGGTAGCTCAATTGGTAGAGCAATAGCACGGAACGCTGACGATGCCGGTTCAAGGCCTGCGTGAGTCGAAAATTTTTTCAATTTATTTTCGATTTTTAAATGGCAATATTATTAGCATTAATTTTCAGAACTCGGTAGTCATTGCATTAAAATTACGTTATACATACATTAAACACATGATAATATTAATATTTTTCACATATTATTGCACATGATGGCAGTAAGTATATAAATTAAACATCGATTCTAAATTGAAAAAACTTTAAATTATAACATTAATGCCTTTTATACTTAAATAAGTAAATATATATGTTTAAGATTAAAATTCAAGCTAACACACTTTTAGATAAATGCTTTTATTGAGGAACATGCTTATTTTATAAAATATAAATGTACACTGCATATTACCAGGTCAGTGTGTGCTGGTAACTGGATGTGGGTGTCATCTAGTGCATTTGAGGCCTTACTGGACTCTGGTGAATGCGCTTGTCCAGTCCGACTGGGACAAAGACTGGAGCCAAGCGGGCAGTATGTGAGGAGATATGTTCCTGAACTGACCAATATGCCTGATAAGTATATGTATGTTGTCTGTAAAGAGTGTGTGTATGTAAAGAGATTAAGTTATAAAAGAAATTAAACATATAGAGTTGCATCTACAATCGAAAATAAATTTTCTTACTTTTGTCATTGATAAGCCATATATAAAATAATGATTCCCGTAACTAACTTGTTGTCATGCCCAAACGTGTTTCTGGTCTAGGTCGGTAAGTAGGTCTATTATAACTTAATACATACTACTTGAGCCACAAAATCAGAGGCACTGTGTTTTAAAATATGCAAACTGTTATTGCTAAATGCAAATGCAATTTCCGAAAATGAAGACCAGTGAAAAATCGCGATTAAGAATAAGTATTGTTAGCTATAGTGGTTTACTCAATACTAAATATTTTTTCAGATATGAACCGTGGAAGGCACCTATGGAAGTACAGCAGCGTGCAGGTTGTGTGCTGGGACGTGATTACCCGCCACCCATTGTTGATCACTTGGAAGCGGCTGTGAGAAACCGAAGCGCTATGCAGGTTAAAAATTCATGTACTTCTAAAGCTGCTTCATTAATACCTCAATAAGACCTTACATTAACAGAATAAATAGTAAATATTAGTCTTTTCAAAAGGAAATATTGTTTTTGTGACTAAACCCTACTGATGTTTATATGTTATTTTAGGAACTTCGTCGTATATTGGACAAGGCACAGCCCCACTGCTGTCCCTCATCGGAAGAGGAAATTCGTCAATTCATGTGGCTCCAAGACGTGCCACAGCCCGATGTTGCCACCTCTTAGATTGAGGAAACTCAAGAAGTATTCAGTACCATAATAACATTCCTTTGGTAATTATATCGGCTAAACATATTAGTGCGAGTAATATCCAACTCTATACAAATGTTACTTACCAATTAATCTGTTAAGAACCTAAGCAGAGACCCATGATTCCTATATTGTCTCGAATTTTTAGTTAAGTGTAAAGTACTAAGTACGAAAGAGTTTTAGGGACTTCTTAATTAACCGTAAGGATAAACTTGTCTATTAGGCTTTATACGCCATATTTTTAGAAACATGATTCTTATTCTCATAGGTGTATTTTCTTTATTGTAAAACATAAACAATGGGAAGATGTAGCGTAGTTAAACTACTGAAGTGATTTGTGTTTCTTATAAGTATTTTAAATATAACTATACATTTTTCAATAGTACATAGATAAATGAGAATCTTATTAGGAAATTATGACAGATATTTATGTTTTTTTATTGATGTGATAGGTGTATTTTATTGTTCATGAATCAAATAAATGTACTATGTTTGTTTTCACATGTTTTATTTTTAACAACAAGGAATGATAATGATACATAGTTCTTATTTGAATTAAAAAAACTTAACACCTTAATACTGTACATAAATGGTTTTGAATAAAAATTCCCGATACATAAAGTATATAGAACCTATATTCTTAGTATACTTGAAAACTGAAATATTTTGTTTTAAAGGTATATTTTATTATTTATCTGTTGATTGTAATCAAGATGTGCAACATTTTTCTTATTATATAAAATAAATACCTTGAAAACAAAATATGCGTTTTAAGATTTCTCATCATGTACCATTGCTAACCATTCCTGCTAACTGACTGACTATTTCATTAAACACTTTACTAGTGGTTGCTTCTGGTATTTCCCTGACTGCTGGCAAACCCTTTCCTGCCAGTTGTCCCACTCGAGGATCGATTGGTAATGTACCCAAAAATGGGAGTTTTGCAATTTCAGCCAATGATTTTCCACCTCCACTTGAAAATATATTTGTGCAATGACAACATGTGGGACATTCATACCTGAAACATTACCAATAAACGAAAATTACCCTAAAACACAGTTAACAATTGTAAAAATGCATGTTATTTAAAAATGTAATATAAATTTTGCAATTATATTTTTTTTATTTACAATTTAAATAACTCATGTAAAGTTTATCATTGTAAAACATTTAAGAACTAACCCACTCATATTTTCAATAATACCCAATATGGGTATATTAGTCTTTCTACAGAAGGTTATTTCTTTACGAACATCTTCGATGGATACCTCTTGTGGTGTAGTTACTATCACTGCTGAACAATGTTGCACTTGACGCAGATTTTCCATCACTGTGATGTGTTCATCTGATGTTCCTGTAAAATTGTTCACATACAATTTAATTATATACACAAGAAAATATCGAGATGTCAATGAGAACTTTAAACATTTATACATTTTTATAACACTGTAAAATTATTTTAAATTTTACCTGGAGGTGTGTCAATTACAAGAAAATCCAAATCTTGCCAGCAGACATCTTCTAGAAACTGTTTTATCATTGAAGTCTTTTTTGGTCCCCTCCAAACAACCGCATCATTTCTTGAATTCAATAAAAAACCAATAGACATAACACCTAACCTCTGTTCTTTGTCTAGGTAAACAGGAATCCATCCTTCAGGACCTTGATGTATATTTTGCCCTTCTAAGTTTAAAATGTAGGGAACACTGGGTCCACAAAGGTCTATATCTAAGAGACCAACCTGAAAAAAATTAGGTGAAACAATTGACATAGATTACTTTTCATATTAGTTATTTTATTAAAGGTTTTACATGAAACAAAAAAGGTATGTTATGTTTGTAGGTGTCCCTAAAAAACTTGAATATTGAAATATTTTTTTAAAGAAACTATCTATTTTACACAGGCGATACAATGATCCATCATCACCATTAACAAACTTAGCTACTTTAAAGCAGTGTTTTCTAACCTTAAATCCTTTCTCTTTTAAAGTAAGTGCAAGCTGAGTACTGACAGTCGATTTTCCAACCCCTCCTTTTCCAGAGAGGACTAGAATAATTTGTTTTACTTGATCTAACATATTGTGGGTTTTTTATTTCTAAATAGAATAAATGTACTAAAATTTACATATATATATATTTATTTTATTATCATAACAGAAATGACGTTTGACATGTTTGACCCTGTAATGGTGTAAAGGTGTCAATTATCATTTATAGGTAATACTTTACATTGACCATCTAACAAAGCGTCAGTTTGATATTATGTCGCCATATGTAAACTAAAAAAAATCACTAAACAAAACTAGAATTAAACTGAGTACCTATACTCAATTTGGTGACGTTATTTGTTAGTTATTACGGTAGAAAACATATATCTTGAATAATATAATCCCTTACTTATAAAAATTTATTCTTTTAACAATTTGAAAGTATTATTTTTTTAAATGAAGTCATAGATCTAAAACACTATTAAAGTATTAACACACACGGATAACATTCCTTGAAACAGCGCCTGCGTAGTGTTGAATAGAGTAGTAAATGGCAATACAAATAACATGAGTGGCGCCGTCTAACGTCTTGTTAATGTTTTCGATTTTCAGTTTTCTAAAGATTTCTTTGAGTTGAGGATGTTCATATTGCTTGTGGATTTTATTTATCAGAGATGCTTTATTTCTGTTACTTCATAACAGATTATTTGACGTTTTGTGACATAAACACTTTGTGATATCGATTGTAGTTTTGTAGTTCAAATTTGGAATAATGTTTTACGTGTACTAGTGTTTTTATTTGCGTCGAATCTTGAGTGGTTGTGCACGGTCGTCTGTCAAGATTTTATGCTTAGTCCAACATCTACTTCTATCACATAGATAGGTAAGAAAAACTGTATTATACCGATTTCTAAATCACTCTTTGAAAGATAAAAATGTTATTATATTAGTTTGTATCTATGAGTCAATAAAATGGTCTTTAAGTTACATCATGCGGGTACCGAAAAATAAGCTATGCTCAAGGTATTAATCCTTTAAATTATGATATATATATTTAATTAAAGTGCTCAAATTAATACTATATAATCAAAGCCAAACTTCCCTTTTACTTGCTCCCTTCTCAACTTAACTAAAACAATATCTCATGATCATCAATAATTTTCTACTGAAATAAAAAATATATGTTTTTATTTCAACCCCGGCATAACAATACAGCATAATATCTAAGTTCTCTTTATTCCTACATGTATACTACATTTAAATAAAACACTTTAACGGTTTAAAACGCGATATATTAATATATCGCGTTTTAAACCGTAAAGTGTTTTATTTAAATGTGTACTACTCGCTAACTTGACAGTATGTATACTACAGTTAAATATAGACTTGTTATGTTAAGCTTAAGTACTACATGTAATTAAACAATGCAATATTTAATATTTATTTAAACACAACAGATAAATTGAATAATAAAACTTATGTTAAATTACTCTGATCTAAACTTGTTTTACCACAAAAATGTATCATACAATAAAAATTTCTCACACACCTAAGTAAGTCAATTTCTTTTTACTAGTAAACTTATACTTTTTAATTATAAATATATTAAAAGTATCATCACTCATATAATTACTTAAAGAGAAAATTAAGTTCAGTTGGGGAAAGCATGAGTCATTTTATTATCATACAGTCCATGTGGGGTCAAAGTCAAATCCCTAACAAGGAATGATAAATATTCCGATAGATGAATAGTTTTAATTTATGCAACATTTCTAGTTAGTTATAATTGAATAATAAAATCAACATACTTTCAAGTGTGTACATTTTTAAACATACTTATAACAAATAAATTACCTAAGGTTTTTCTCATAAAATCACTAAGTATGCTCACGACATTTTTAAGATTTTATATTGTGTAAATACGTTTAATTTTTTTTTCATCGTAAAAATCGATGTACAGTGTTATCGTATCCAAGGCGAAGACCCCATTCGTAGCAACATCCTTATAACTTACCCATAAATCAAGGCGCGTTCGTACTAACTATTATTGGATACATCCAGCTGCTTGTACAGATTAGTCACACTGGAAACATACTGTTAGCTATACTTTTCACAGATTAAAAAGCTTTAAGTTTTTTTGATATTGCCAGTATTTTAATTTAGGCTTTAATATCGGAACATTTATGTAATATTATTAGTTACCTATATCTAATTACGTAAAATCACTGAGAAAAGACATATCAGGGCAATCATTATAATTAAGTTTATTAATTTTTTAATTAAAAAATATTACGATCGGCGTAGAAATCCAACCTTTTTTCGAGAAATTAAGACGTACGAATTTAGAAACTATATCGCGTTTTTATTTCTATAACATGCATTCTGTGAGGGACAATCTCCACCCCTCAATGCAGCTATTTCACCCCCTAGCTTGCTTTTAGAGCAATTTGCACCCCCACCAACACGAAAGACTCTTGACCCTACCCACAATATATAATTCCGGAAACTTTTGCCCATAATACATAAAATGCATTTAAATCTAACAAGAAATTGGAATCGGAAAACAGCTTTTGCAATTAATTAAAACTAATTGACCGCAAACGTTCTTTCGACGAAACTTGATTGTCATAAATATGGTTCAATATAAGGTAAGCTTAAGAGATAGACACACACAGTCGGGGCTATTTTTTTATTTAAAGAAGATTAATTCGTTTTTACATATTTTTTGCGTCATCTTGAAGCTTTTTTGCAGTGCACGCAACGGAATCTCTCGAAGTCGCAACCGAATATTTTATTAAGGTTTCCTGGACAAATGGTCCATCCAAGGCGAAATAATCCTTCAAACAAACTCTTCAGCTTTATTTATATAAGTATATGTAGATAGGGGTAGATGTAAAAATTGTAAGATTTGTCGATGTTATTATTTTGCGGTGACTCAAACTAGTCTTTACATCTCCACCATTTAGTTGATTTACTTAATTTTGTAGATGAACTCATTTGATCCATTTTTTGAATTAATAACTGTACATAATATAATAATACAATAACTCGCGTTAAGCCGACGTTTAATTTTTTTGGGTTCGTTAAAAATTAAAAAATCCTAATTGAAAATTGCTTTTATCCCTGACATCGTTACACAAAATTTTTCGCTTCGGGGTAAATTTGAATTTGATTTATTTTCTTGTAGAAAAAGTTATGTCTTTGAATTAAATACCATTTAGTGCAATTAAGGTATCGGGTTACTTTTAAAATTACATTTACTATTATAATTGGCTTCGTTTACTATTGTTTCCTCAAAGGCACTATCAAAATGACTTTTCAACCCAATTTAGTTGTATTTGATGTTTGATCAAAGTAAGGTATTACTCGATTTCGTTTTTTTCTGTCAATTTAATAGGACGCTGGCAGAATTTAAGATATTTGTAAAATAGGTAAATATATATTTTTAAAAGTATTTACGTTCTTGTTTTTTTGCAATTTTCATGATCTGGTTACACACAATACGTTTATGTGTAGATATTTATTTACGTACCTACATTTTTCTGTAAGCATGTAAGTATAGAGTTTTCTTTTAATAAAAATATATAATAATACTTATATAGTAATCGTATATAGTAGTATAGTTTCATATTGATCTAGGTAGGTAAAATCGTTGTGGTAAATAAAATATTATTTAAAAGAAATCGAACCCCTCAAGTTGGTTCTCATCTCAATTTCGATGTTTATACACGAAGCCGGTAACGAACGAAAGAATCCAATCAACTCCCCTAACGAAAGTCTTCGAATTGTGCGATACCGGCATTGGGAGACGTATTTTGGATGAGTGACCGCGTAAATTAGATTATGCTACTCTATAATTGCTTCGTTTCTTTAAATAACTGATTTTATAAAAATATTAAGCACAATCCACGTTAATCTTAATATTTTTTATGGTAGCATTGTATGGCTAACAATCAACGCATCGTGGGTTAAATCCCCAACGTGCCCATGTTTCTAATTAATTGAGACAAAATAAATACATTTTATTAGTAGCCTGCGTAACGTATTAAATTTTAAACAACTACCTTCCCATAGGTATACATTTCTCAAAAATCGATTGGAACGGTTGCGAAGTTAGAGCGCGATAATGACACACAGACACACTTTCACACATAACATTAATATGGATTATTTGTATAAATACACACTTATCTAGCACCTAACTTGCAATATACACCTTGACACGAAATAAAATGTCAATGCTAGATTTTGACCTTATCGTCAGGCTGGAAAGTGAGTAGTTGTTAATTTCAATTACTTATTTTATTAGGAACTAGCTTTGACTGTGCTTCGTTAGGATTTGTTATTTTTCGTATCAAAAAAACTTATAAATAACCAAAGGTAGATTTAGGTCCCGTCGCGGACATATTTTTTAGATCGTTTAAAGAGGAATCGTGGGTATCTTGAACCATTTCGCAGCGCCTTAAAAGATAAATAATTTTTCCCGTTTTTTTTACATTCTCCTCTGTTTCTTTATCTATAAATGCTCTAACCAACAAGTTCCTTAGATTAGCGCGTTTAACAAACAAACTCTTCAGCTTTATAATATTAGCATAGATAATATATTGGATATGTATTATTAATGAACATTGTTTTTTTATCTCACATAATTTTTTCATGTAAGAATTATACATTTTGCAACAGTAGAACTAATTAAACAGTCAACTATATTATTGTTACAGTAATTATATTGTTGTTATGTAATTATTGTTTCCGAGTACAAATAAAAATTCTCTGCAATGCAATTGTCTGTGCATTTTGTTATCTGAACTCGTGGGTGGAATGCGTCCCGGCCAGTTTGATAAAGTTTAATATTTTGTTTAGTCTGTGCCTTCTCTGATGCATATAAATTTCATGAGAGACAGTCCGAACTCACATTTTTTAACTTGACACTGGCAAATAGTTAATTCTTCTTGCCACAAATGAAAGAAAAACTCTGTCTTTCATTTGTCTTGTGTTGTTCTCTTAGTTCATGTCAATAGATCGTGATTTAAGATCTATAATTAATATTATAACGAAAATAACTCTGTCTGTCTCTCCCGCTTTAACTCCGAAACTACTGAACTGATTTAAATGAAATTTGGTACACAGATATTTTAGAGCCTGAGAAAGGACTTTTAATTTAATGCCAGAAAAGGGTTGAAAAAGGGGATGAAAGTTTGTATGGAAATTCGTGGTTTGAGAGTGGGAGTTGAGTAGGATTGATGTGAGGTGAGAGTGTTGCGGCGTTAAACTGTTTTATTTAAATGTGTACTACTCGCGCAAACTACAGATAGTATTTTATATATAGCCATGTTCAAACTGATACACTGAATACACAGTTTTTAAATAAAATAAATTAAATTGAAATTCAGTTCTATTCGTGAAATCGGTTTCTATCCCAATTAGCATGTTTGCGGAACTGTGGTGAACTACGGTATCCAATTAATGCCTCTAACAAAACTAACACGGCGATGTTCAACCTTAGATAGTTGCCGTCATTTATTAACCATCGCCACACGAGCCGACGACGAAATCATAGACAATATTCAAACCGGACGCTGCACTGGGTGCAATGAATCGGTGTTTCCGTATTCGATGAGCACCAAATACGTCAACACGTGTTGAATGGACTAGGAAGTTTTATTTGCGTACATGGAATGGAAATTGTATTTGTTATATCTTTGATTCCGACCGCCTCTGTAACTTAATGGTTAAACGTAGCCTAGCTTTTGCGTCCTGCATTCGAATCCCCGGAGGTGCAATAAAGATTAATCAATAAGTTGCCTGTTATTCAAATTGGTCAGACAAAACTTTGAATTATCTCTCCTATTTAACTATCATATTCATACCATTTTTATTTGGTAGTATAATATAAAAATTTGGACTCGGGCAGGACTTGAACCGGCATCGTCAGCGTTCCGTGCAGAGCAACTGCAATTTTTTCAAATTTATTTTCGATTTTTAAATTTTTTAGTGCTTCATGAGCAAAAAAATAACATGTAAAAAATATATAAATGTTTTCAAACCGTTTTAATTAAGTAAATCATTTACTAAACAAAATTTATTTAGTATTTTTAGCAGCGTGTCTTTATATATATCTAGTAGCTGTGTCAGCGACTTCGTCCGCGTAAAATAGCTATTTTGGGCATTATATTTGTTTTGCAAACCTCCTGTTAAATTCTAATTCTATAAAGTTAAGCTGTTACCTACGCCTTCAGTCGTGTCCCGTGGTTCTTGCAAGTTAATCTCAAAATATAGTTATACAGTGTCGCGTAAATTGTTTTAGATCATTTAAAGATAAAATTTCTTTCATACATATCTTGAACTGTTTCTTCGCTTCTATTAGTCACAGCGCTATGCTTTATAGCCTATAACCTTCCTCGATAAATACTCAAACACAAAAATATTTTTTCAATTCGAACTACTTGTTCGAAATTTCGAATTAGCGCGTTCAAACGTACAAACAAACAAACTCGTCAGCTTTACATATTAATATAGATTTGCATTTCAATTCACCAAAGAAACATTGCACATCTACATGTTTATGTCATATATAATTAACCAAGTATTACTGCTTTTGATTCATTTATTTGTCATTACTAAGCAGAAATTATTAATAATGACTAACCAATCTGGTTGCTCATGTCGTGAATGGATGAACCGCTGCTTATCAATATTGTTTATTATAACCACCATCCTTGTAATACGAGGAAAATTCATAGTATGTGTGTAACTAAATAATTAATTATTGTAATATATTTGTTAAAAGCCATGACGTACTGTCGACCAGTCGCCGCCGACCAAAGTGTGCGTTGCCACTACGCGGTGAGTCTCCGATTAAGGGTCTCAGCACACATATGGGATCGGAAAGGGATCGTAACCGTAACGCCTTTCGCCTCGCTGTCAACCAGGCGTCAACCTACCGTACGCATGTAACGAAAGCGTATCAGCAGCGCCTGTACGTCAACTCGGCTACGGCTAGGCGACACCGCGCTTACGCCTCGTCGCCCGAAAGATATTGGGTACACAATATGAATGACGCAAGCGCGGGGACGGAGAGACGTAAGCGCGGGGACGATGAGCCGTAAGCGCGGGGACGATAAGCCGTAAGCGCGGGAATTGCAAGTTCGGAGCCTGTTCCGAGGCGAGGCGATTACGTTACGATTCCGATTAGTGTGCGTTGCAGTAGGGAGTTTAATACAAACCATTCTGAACGGCTCGAGGCGTTACGGTTACGATCCCTTTCCGATCCCATATGTGTGCTGAGACCTTAGTGCGTAAGCACTAGAGATGCGCCGAGTAACACTTTTGTCGAATAAAGAGTACCGAGTCTTACTTGGCTAATTTTTTTTCAACCGAGTACCCGGCCCAATAACTCGGTTCCATCAAATTCCCATTTCGAGCGTGTAAACAAATAAGTTCGCGCCGGTCAAGACGTAGGCTCGCTCTGATCTTCTCGTAATTTTGTCTCATTCATTAGCATAGTTTTAGATCAAAAATACTTTTGGATTAACCCTGTTTTAATTATATCTACCTAAACATATTGCATTTTTTAAGCAAAGTATACTCCTCAAATAACAAAGTATAACCGCAATAAAAAACTCATCGACTAGTCGACACTGCGTAATAGCGCTAAAGATTTTCTGTATTACATTGTAATTTTAGGATTATTGTCTCAAAGTATAGAGTTGATATTTGCACAGGTCATGTATTTTTGATAACAAACTAAATACAATAAATATTGAAGCGTCGTGTCGTCTTATATAGGTATGTATGTTACAAGAACCGTGATTTTTTGATCGTGATGTAGCCGGCTTACATTATTAAAAAATAGCTTTAAACACACATTTTAAAGTAAATACTGTAGTATAATTATTACTTTTCATATAAAGATGTAAAGTGAACATTTTGTTATTGGGTACTAATAGTTAGTAGATAAGAATATTGGCATGGAGCCAACCGTGCCTTCGCAAATTAAAAATTGTGTTAAAAGGTTTCAAGAGTGAGACGCGACCGAGTCGTGGGTAACAAACAGCCTTAGTTTATAAAGATAAAGATTTGGACGCCCAAAATTCTCGCGGACGTAGTCGCCGACACAGCTAGTAATATATAAGAGGCTGCTAGAGACGGAGTGGTAATAACAAAAAACATGATCATATCATTGTCTTTCGGGCTGTTCGGCCGACGTCCGAATCTCTTCTCGCTCACGTCGGCCGAACAGCCCGAAAGACAACGATATGCTGAACGACGGCCGTTAAAGTTACACTATTTATTAAAAAATATGATTTTCAATAAAGAGGCGAAAATTTATTTTTACCATTATTTGTGTTAAAATTATGTTTACAATTTTCGGTTATCTTCAAGACTTTTAAACAGCAGGCAGGCGCGGCAGGTTAAAATCGATATTTAATTTACACTTTAGTTTATGCAATATGTATGACCGGAATGGTTCAATGTCGGCTTCATAAAACCATTCGTAATGAACTGTATAAGCTATTTCGTTTGAGCGACAATCATGACTCAGCTTCGACCAATTGATTAGCTCGTTTCATTCGTTTTAGTTCTTTTGTGGCACTATTGAACTGCGTCCAACAATGCTGTAAGCGGATTTGCTTCATTGAACGAATTGAATTATTCACTCTTTTCATCCTTCCACCACTAACACTTCAGATTTTCTTTATCTATCCATAATTATTGAGAAAACGTTCAATTATTTTATTGTATTGGACTTAGACTTTGCTATTGTTTGTCGAACATTGCCAAGCTTATCTAACTAGCTGTGTTCGTAACTATGTTCGTCCGCGACTTCTCGTTCTTGCGAGTTAATCTTAAAAGATATGCATATATTGTCTCGGTATTTTTTTTTAAATCACTTGATTTCTTGAACCGTTTTCGCAACGCACGTAACGGAAGCCTTCAAAGATAATTTTTTTCCAAATTTCTTCGCTCCTATTGTTCGAAGCCTGATGTTGTATATTCTAAAGTCTTTCTCATTAAACGGTTCAACAAACACAAAAATAATTCAACTCGAACCAGTAGTTTCTGAGATAAACGCATTCAAACAAACTCTACCCGATTGACGTACTACTTTTCTAGTTTCAAGTTGGATTCGACGGAATCTTACGATTTCCTTGAATAAGCTTTCATGTTCATAAACTTTATATCAAATAAATCAATAGCGATCGTATATACATTAGCCTCATGTGTTACAAAGAGAGTTATTACCATTCACGAGGATAAATTTACCCCATATAAATCTTTCATAAGATAGTTTCAAATGCATCACATCAATACGTTCCGAAGTTATTTGAGTTGTATTGCTCGGAAATATCTTGTTACATATATTATGTTACTACAACTTTCTGGCTTGTACACAACACATATTACATACCGTATTGCGTCTATTAATTTCTGATAAAAGAAATCTTCTTAACCTATTTCGTGCTTACGTAAGTAGGACGCGGTCTTGTTTTAATTACATCTTGAGATTACTTGACACCATTTCTTTTTTAATTGATAACGTTTAACAAGTGTAGTTATCACGATTTAACTCCTGGAATAATATACTTATATGTTTTTATGATAGAGGAGGACAGACAAGCATCCCCGCCATATAACGTGTGAACAAGATGCGCTGTCGGCTTATTTAAGCTTAGAAAACAACAGACTGAAAACAAAACACTAATAAACTTCACGGTTTTCCATCTGTGCACTGTAGTTCGTGATCCGGACGGAATTTCGATATTCCTACCATCCATTGAATATCTAGATTTCCTATTTTTAAATTCGGCCCGACTGTTCGGATGCTTTGCAGCAGCCGTGGTCACGGAGAGACAAAAATCATTTTCAAATAAGTTTAACTAATCTATCGCGTTCTAAACCGTTAAAGTGTTTTATTTAAATGTATTGTCCACTAAATCATTTACATAAAGCAAAATATAAAATAAAACGAATCTGATAAAGGCGGGAAGTAGTAAACCACAGATAATGAAGCTGACATGTGAAACATTATTTTGTAATTGGTAATTAAATAATAATAATATTAATCTTTGTATCTTTGTGTTCTTTTCCTTTTCAACAGCTAAAATTGTCGTGACTGTTAGATACGTTAGATACTTGTTATAAACTCGTATTCAATAACCTCTTAATGGTCCAGCAAAGGGATTTTATTACCGACCTCCTCGTGGGAAACATACAGAGACGTGATCGAAAATAATTTATATTGAAAAATGTTCATGTATATATTGGGAAATTAAAATGTACGATATATAATGTTAATAGGAGACAACTAAAAGAACATTTTTTTAATGTTTGGAATGAAAGCATTGTATGTTAGTATTAACTGAAATATATTTGTTTCAATCGTTGTCAATTTCACATATCAATGTTCAAATAAGAGCTTATATACTTTTATATCATGAACTAACATCTGATGCCGTCCGCTCGTGTTGGCGAAACGTCGAGAACTTCTCGCTTACGTCGGCCGAACAGCCTGGAGTATAACGATATGCTGAACGTTGGCCGTGAAAGCTTTAAAGGGATTATTTTATAATTTTGAGTTTGAATACGTTGGGTGAGTGTCGAACCCCACGTTCCTTGCTTGTTGCTTCACCAAGTGACGTGTTATCGACCGTGAATTTTTTTTTATAATTATAACTAACTGTGTCAGCGACTACGTCCGCGAGATAATCGTTATTTTGGGCATCCAAATTCGTTTTCTCAAACTCCTTCCTCTTTATAAACTTAAGCTTTATTATAGCGTAGCTTTATTATACATTATTTTTATAGCGTCGCGAATCATTTTCGCATACATATTTTTTGGGTATCTTGAACCGTTTTTGCAGTGCTTGGAAATCCATAATGATGAATAATTTTCCCAAGTTTTTTCACATTTCTCGCTGTATCGTCGCTTGTATTAGTCATAGGGCGATGTTTTATAGCCTTCCTCAATAATTTTCAATTGAATTCGAACTCGTAGTTCCTGAGATTAGAGCGTCCAAACATACAAAAAAAGACAAACTCTTCCGCTTTATATATTAGTATAGATTACGGTACTACTACCGTACTAGCTATATTAATTCAGATATATTTGAGCGATATTTTAAGATGTATATCCGGCGTTAACTGGCAACACAGTCGCAACTCGGTTCTGGGATAGGCAGCGCGCAGCCTCCGCGATATCGAACGGCCGCGCCCACGTGGCTTTCACGTGAAGCCGGCTAACAGTCCCCATCATTATTCTATTTCTCTATCAATTTTACAAATGGTTCATAGTACCGTATTTCAATTTTTCTAATAGAGATTACATATTAGTTAGCAAAACGTGTGTATTGCAACCCTGATACGTCAATCAATATTTAAATGATAACAATGCTATATGCTATAGGGGTATAGAGGAACCCGCCCTAACAAGAAAGATGTACACATTAAATGCATAAGAATTGTTACCAAAACTTGAAAATAAAATAAGTGGCGGCCAGTTTCTTACAAATACAGACTATATGATTATTTAATTTACATATTATCGATTTTATATTGTCTGTATGAAATATATATAAATGCATAATACACATTATTTAACAAAACAATAAAATAATCACGCATCGAACTGTATTGCCAGGCTAATAATTCGCATGCTATCACAATTTGTGACCCAGAAATGAGCTGTGCCAAGCTGGGCGTGTATAGGTACTATCAAGTGTTGAATGATTGTTGTTCGTTGAATCTATTGGTATCTACAGTCGTGGCCCAAACTTGGAATATAATATATATAATGAATTTTATAGAAAGAAATGTATAAATCAGTGAAAAAACTATATAAAAAAAAGTGAAAATATAAAGCAACAACGTCGGGCCGTAGTTAATATAATTTTAATTAATATATCAAGTCTTAAACCGTTAAAGTGTTTTATTTAAATTCGTACTTCTCGCGTAAACTACAGACAGTATTTAAAAATGAAAAAATCACAAAAAGATTGGTTAATAATTTTTAGAACTAATAATTTTTAGAACCCAGCGTATCGGTTACATTGTAACAGACGTCAAACTGGACTGAACTAAATACATTTTGCGTTTTAAACAGCTAAAAGTGTATTATTGAAATATGTACTCCTCGCAATAGACTAACTGCTTCAGTTTTTATATTTTACCGGTACGGAATGATACAAAACGAATCTTTTCAAAATTCTTGTAAATATTAGGTATATTAGTTCAATAACCTTTCCTTCTCTTAGTAATGTTTCATACTATTTTCTTCCAATCGAATTTAAACTGCAACGATATTGCAATACGGCTCTTTATGGTTTGCGAACTGTGAAAAAATTTTATCCAATAAGGTTTTAGAGATTATATGAGAATTTGCAACGTGTCGATTAATAGCTGTTATTTGTATTTCGATAAGATAACTCCATGTCTTGTATACCGTAAAACTAATGGAGGTTCGTGTGTCCTTATTTTGGAGTACAGAAATGTAATAAAATAAATTTAAACTGGTTTAAACGGGGTCTATATTAGTGGTTGAATTTTAACTATGAGCCGAAATCCATGTTATACAAAACACAAACATGACATTTGTGTTAGTCTTAATTTTCCTTTTTAAATTATTTTAACATTGTGATAGAATTATTTTCTATTCTAGCTTTGCATAATAGGAAGTATATTAGTAAGATAATTTTTACCTACAACCGAGTGTGTAACTCAAAATTCACTGAGTTCGAAAGAGTTGAATTGGGGCCCTATAAAGTAACTAATATTTTTTTTAATATAGTGGAGGACAGATACTCCTGGGGTTCACTGGATGGGTAGTGCGCTGTCGACCTATTTTGGCTTTGGTGTATACAAAGTATACTTTCTGGAATAACAGTTGAATTATTATTATTAAAGTTGTAAGTAGTACGCACGTATTTGATGAGCCTGCCAGTCGGTTGTGTAGAGTGTCCATCTTAGCCAGGTCGTAACTTTAATCAGATAAGAGTGCCAGAGGTTTTTAGTACGGGTCCGCAACATCGTATCTCAGATGTTTGTTTTACGAGTCTTATCTCTAACTATTAAATCATAAGCGGATGGAGATAAAAAACTGCAATACCTACTTGGTGAAAAAATTGCATTATTCTTATACCTATAAGGTGTTGTCAGTGATGATTCTAGTCTGTACTAATATATAAAGCTGATGAGTTTGTTTGAACGCGTTAATCTAAGTAACAACTGGTTTGAAACGGAAAATTATGTTTGTGTTGGTTGGACCATTTATTGTTCATCTTTGAGGGCTTCCGCTGCGTGCCTACAAAATCGATAAAGAAAAGCAAAAAATATATGCACTAAAGGTTTTCTCTTTAAATGATCTAAAAAATGTCTGGGGCAGTATTTCTGTATTTTTTAGCTAGCAAGATCGACATGACAGGACGCGGACGACGTCGTGAATAGCAGCTATACTTTTTCCAAAATAAATGATATTATTCCACGCGGACGAAGCCGTAAAAAAGGTCCCAACAGATTTGACATATTTTTTAATTGCGAATTATCTGCAATTGACCTCATGATTCTTGACATTAACTGTCTCCATAGCTAAACGCCAATAGTTAAACGCGTTTCCTAAAATTGCATCAAGCATGAAGTTCAGATCCCGGGGACTAAAATTTTTGAAGTCTGATCAACTACAAAAACACGATAAACTTATTGTTTATAAACGATGAGTAAACAAGGAATATTTTCGCCCCATGCCCTACAGAAACAGGTATTTACTTTAGTAACAAACGTTAAGTGAAACCTCTGAATTTATAACTACTTAACGAAAGTGCGATCGCGGTATTGTATAATGTTGTTAATGGTTAAACGCATAATGTCGCTCGATATTGACCCGCGCTGACCCGATTCACAATTCTTAGTAAATGAAAAAATGCTGTGGGAAATGTGAGCTCAATATGCACGCGACAGTGTTGTTTAATTAAATTTACGAGTTTAAAGGAAATAAATTTATGTTTCACAATATAAATTAAATCATTGATTAATTACACAATTCTTACAGTTCATAAATCTATACTAATATATAAAGTTAAAGAGTTTGTTTGTTTCTCTGTTTGAACGCACCAATCTCAGGAAATATTGGTTTAAATTTAAAAAAAATTGTGTTGTTTTGACCATTTATTGAAGAAGGCTTTACGCATCACGCTGCGACCAATAGGAGCAAAGAAACAGGAAACTGTGGAAAAGAACGAGGAAAATTATTTACCTTTGAGGGTTTCCGTTGCGTGCACTGCGAACGTTCAAAATACTTAAAAAAATATGTATGAAAGAATAACTCCTCTTTAAATGATCTCAAAAAATGTTCCCAACAGTATATTTCTAACTTTTAAAAGTAATTTGCAATGACGACGGGGCGCGAACTACGCCTTGAGTAAAAGCTTAAATTATTAGAGTTGAACAGGAGATTTGCAAAAACGAAAATTGATATCCCAAATAACTATTCTACGCGTACGAAGTCGCTGACTCAGCTAGTCCTACCAATAAAATTGAAAACAGTGATCGCTTTATTCGAGTTAGATAGCTTAGCGATTCTTTTGGCAAGCCTTCGGCGTTCGTATTGTATCTGATGAAATCCATAAAAAGCCAAGTTCAATAACCCGTGGCCTAGTTGCGCGATTGAAAGATTTCACAGACACCCTAACAATGGATCGACGGACAGCTTGACGGTTCTCTTTGGTCACCTGACAATTACGTCATAAACCTTGGTTCATGCTAATAGAAACTTTTACATAGCTTTATAACTTTTAGCTTAATGTAATAGCTTAACCCCGCTTGTAATGTGGTAATGTAATTCTTAAAGATATAGGTAATTTCCTTTCAAACGCTCGTTTGATGTAATTTTCTAGATTTTTCACAAAATCTAATTTGAAATGTCTCTGTGAGATAACTGCCGTCGTTTTATACTATAAAAACACTAATTTATTAGCCAACTAATTAACGAAATAAATAATCCCTTTGTTAACTCAATAGCACGTTACATAACTCACAAACTCTAGTAAGTGTTAAAATTTGTTAGACTCAGCTTGTCCGTAAGCGGCTCGTAAACACGACTTACTGAACGCTAATTATCAGTCTTTTTACTACTAATCTACGCGGTTTATAAAAGATTTATACATATCATAATTTCTCATATTTATTAGATAAGTGCAATATATCATGTATTCTTCAATACTTCTTTTTTAAATGGCGTCAGTAAGGAATTAATTGTAACTGAATCGAACGCGTCCTTGGTGGTAAGGGACCGCACTGTAATCGATATTTATCGGCCAGCTGCAAAAGGTATGCATCATTTGCACAAGTATCTGATATGCAGGAACTTTTTTGCCTTCATATAAAATAGGATCATATAGAAGTAAAAACTATGTTCGTGATAAACTGATCTTTAGCATTATTACGTTAGGAGAGACACAATGCCTGTGTATCTATTTACTTATTAACACTTTATTGCACAAAAGAAAATATAAACGAGACTTACACTAAAAATATGAAGTGCCATGGGCGGCCTTATCGCTAACAAGCGATCTCTTCCAGTCAACTCAAGATGAAAGAGATAAATTCTATGGGAAAACGAGATGTGCAAGGTGGGCGAAACAAAATATGTATATCATACACACTTTTAAAAACATTAAAACAAAATTACCACAGATTTAGTAATTTTATCTACGGAAAATAAACCTAAGCGAGTAAGTATACCCCAGAAAATGAATACGAACGAAAGTGAAGACCAATTTATTCAGATGGGTAATAATTTATATCTAAATCTATCAA
The DNA here is from genome assembly GCA_963661955.1 of Leptosia nina. Classification (NCBI taxonomy): domain Eukaryota; kingdom Metazoa; phylum Arthropoda; class Insecta; order Lepidoptera; family Pieridae; genus Leptosia; species Leptosia nina. The sequence continues at coordinate 7,342,303 of CAVLEF010000009.1, read as the reverse complement.
TGAAACGGTCACAAAAATGTGTCCGCCCTTGCTCTACGTAGAGAAACAAGATTTTACTCATGCCTGCGAATGCTTGAATTGGCTTATTGGTTTATTAAACAAATAAGACTGTCATAGTTTTATTTTATTGAAGTTCTTTTTTTTGTTTCAGACACTGAATAGTCCGGCTTAAAACAGTATGTATTTTATTGGTTTATTAATATTTTATTACAAGTAAATGTATATTTATATATTAAATATAAGTATATTTATAAATTAATTCGTTGAACATTTTATAAAGATTGCTTGATGTATTTGTTAGTACTTGTTAAATACAACTTAAAAAGTAACTGAAACGCGAACTTTAAAGTTTAGTAAATTAAGTTTTAGTTTAAAATAAAGTTGCCTTGTTAAAAATGTAATTCTATAGATCGCGTTTGAATTCGTTAAAATGGTTCTAAAATGACGGATTGCGTAAACTATGAACGTAATTACGTAAATCGAGTTTGACGTCATATCGATCCTTTAGCCGCTAATGTATTCTGATTGATCTTCATTGATGGACAATATCGGACTGGGAATTAAAAGATCATAGTTGATAAAGGTTGGATCTAACCATCGTTGATTGACATACAATTATTTTTTTCTCTATTTAAGAGTTCTTTGTAACATATCAATCATAATAGTTGGAAAGAAATTCTTAAATGCGTAGATTCCTACACCATAGTCCATTGCGGCGCCCAAAATAAAATAAGTCACTTACCCACTGTATTAATTTACCAGAATTACTTACTAATCTCGGGATCATAACTGTTTCGGCCGGTCAGGGTACTGAAGTTTTAACGGCGGTATAAAAAGAACTCCGTCCGTCCCGTACAGACGAAAGTATTTTTTTGTAGTTTACGCGAATACTACAAATAAAAATAAAAGATTTAAAAATCTAAAATAAATTGAAAAAAAATTCGACTCGGGCAAGACTTGAACCAGCATCGTCAGCGTTCCGTGCTTAACTTATTTACTTTCTTTTTCGGATGCTTTGCAGCAGCCCTAATTTGCAGTGTCCCTAATGTCAAAGTCAAATCTGATACACTACCGCCATCTGTTTCCTCGTAGTTGATGTTTGGAGACACCGTAGTTAAAATAAATGTTAAATGAGTGTTTTTATATATTTCGCGCTCTGTAAAAGTGTTGCATTTAAATACAAGCGAAACTGTATTCTTCTTATAGTATTAAGTACAGTTACCTCTTTCGACACTTCGACAGCACCTTCATGACTCATGCATTTCGAGAGGTTAATTTTCGCAATTAAACCCGACTTATGCTGATAGCCTTAATTGATTTTTTTATATATTACTTAAGGAAAAGAGAATTTAATAATTTTGTCGATATTTTACGCTAGTTTTGTCGAACTGTCGCTTTGGACCGTTTAAAACAAAATATTATGTAGTCATTTTATTTAATCTACAATGTTAAAGTAACATTGCCGATTTCAACATTACAATATTTTTCAGATTAAAATTGTTGTAATTAATAAATTGCTTCGCAGCAGCCGTGACTACGGAATTCGTAACGCCGGACGAAATATATTTCGCGTTTAAAGCTGGCAAAAGTGTTTTATTTGAAGCTAGCTGTGTCAACGACTTCGTCCGAGTAGAATACTTATTTGGGCATCCAAATTTGTTTTTCTAAACCTCCTTTTTATCTTTATAAGTTTAAGCTCTTACACACGACGTCGGTCGCGTCCCGTCGTTCTTGCAGGGTAATTGTACAAAAATAGACATATACATATAGTGTCGGTTCTGTGTCCTGAGATTACAGCGTTCAAACAAACAAACAAACTCTTCAGCTTTACATTTAAGAGTACTCGCGTAAACTACAGACAATACATAATATTTTTTCAAAGTAAACAACGACCTACGTTGAACTACCAATATGCCAAACAAAAGATCGGCCTCAAAGTAACAAAAAAATTTGTGTCAATAATACATCGTTGTATTTTGCGAATCAATTGTTGAAATGATGTCATTCTTTCGTGAAATTAAATATCGTCAGCCCACTGTCTACGGAGTTTAAATTGACGACCTACTTTTAAAACAAATCGTTAGTACTAGGTGTGTAGGATAGGATGGAGGTTAGAGGCCAGTGTAATCCCAGCGTGTTTATTGTATGTTCTTTAAGCAACATTTAAATTAAAAATTACAGGAAATATATATGCGTTACATTTATACAAAATATTTATTATACAAATATATGGCATAAATGATTTTAAAAGCAATTTTCTAAGTTACAGGCTAGATTTTAATGCGTATCTGATCTATGGTATATTTAACGGTTTAATACCTGAAAAATATTTGTTTTTTTTTTATTTCTAACTACTAGCCGTGGAATAGGCATTTGGAACGTCGGGTCGTAAAAATAAGATTTTAGGTATCTTATCTTATCTTTCGTGTTTAAATTTTCTTTATTATACTCTAAATTCTTGTGTTTTATTATTATTATTCTAAACTTATTAAAGGTTTCACACATCCTTATGTGTTTTAGACGTGTTTATTAAACTCGAAATCAACATTCATTAACCATGTCATTCCGCCCCGGATAGCGCAAAAAGTTAGTTTGCAAAAAATCGGGAACGCAGGAAAACAATGTAAAACTCTACTTTCTCTTTTTGTAGAACGCATAATTATATTTCGAATTAAATGTGAATTCGACCTAGATTCTAGGACAAAGGACAATGCACAGTGCAAGCACAAAAGAGTGCGAATACTAGCCGCTCACTGACACGAGATATTTCACGTCAATTCATCTGTCGTAATAGAGTGAAATTAAAACTGCATGTTCTGATAGAGCCGCGTTCCTGGTTGGGAATTTTGACAAATTCTTAATTTAAAAGTTTTTATATTTGAATATATAATTATTATTTAAATACGAAGACTCACCACAGACTATATATCTACCTTATAAACATTGTTGCGGCTGCGTTCCTGGTTGTGAATACTGAAAAATTTGTTTATTAATTTAGAAATGAGTTTTTATTTGTAAATATAGAATTATTTAAATGTGGAAGCTTGCCACAGATTATGTATCTGTCGTTTAAACTGTTGCATTGGTTAATTGTTAAAATGTAAAACGGAACGTTCTAAATTATGTAGTGTAGTATGGCTTCTTCAACAACTTTAGGAATTTTATAATGTCGGTGTTTACGTCAAGCTAATGACCCTCATTGAAAATAATTTTTAAAGTTAAAGGACACAAGAGTAAAAAACAAAAACCAGTTAAATAACTAATTGAGACGTGCCGTGAAAATTCACACGTTAAAACGTGAAATCATTCTACACGATTTTTACTTTAGTAGACGGTGTTTCGTGTTACGGACGGAATTTCGGAATTACTACCACCTATTTTATATGTAGATTTCCAGGCACTATAAACATATATCGAAAATAACGCTGGCGTCTGCGAGAATGGAACCACTGGCTTATTGACGATATATAGATAACATTTTCAAGTCTTAACGCTAACGATACGCTAGTCCTCGTTTGCCTAAAAGTCCTGAAACTTATACCTCGACAGCGCTCATTTTATAAATTCAAAATAATTCATCTCTATTCAGTTTTTCAGTTCAGTTTCGAACGTAAAGCCACGGCGTCAGATGACAGCTTGCACTAGTAAATTCGCAATCTCCCAAAAGTAATAGAGAACAAAACAGAAATGTAAATAGCTAGGAAAGTGTGTCACCTGAATACCCCCAGTGATCACAATGGCTGGGAGATAATGCCTTTATTACAGCACCTGCGTGAAATCTCTTTTGAATTCAACTGAAATATGCTGTACAATTTTCACTTTATGAACGCTACATTTCAAATGGCGTTTACGGCTTTGCCCTAAAAATTCACTTTTCACCTATATAGTATACAGGTGGTTGTATATATGTAATAATAACATTTACTGTCTGTAGTTTACGCGAGTAGGTTTAAACGTGTTTGACTAAAAATATATTGCGTTTTAAACCGTTAAATTGTTTTATTTAAATAACTTCTTTTAAATTAACGAATACATATAATACTTATTACACCGTTACTTTTTTACAATATGACCTTGAATGGGCTCTTAAGTTTTATGTTTTGTACAGTTAAAAAATTATGTTAAGCAGCAGTCTTGAAGAGTAATAATTAAGAAAATAAATATTAAAAATACTTTACTTAAATGCAGTAAAAACTACTTTTTACTCCTTTTTTTAGTATTAAATTATCGTGACCTTTTAAGCATCTTTTTGCATAGGCACTAATATCTAAATAAAACACTTTGACGGTTCAAAACGCGAAATACATTCGTTACATTATTTAAAAAATATTTTAACTACGGCTTGATGATTTCGTCTCCCAGTGCTGCAACCACGGCTGCTAAAAAGCAGCGCGTTTTAAACCGTTAAAGTGTTTTATTTAAACGTGTATTTAGGCACTATTTTCTTTTGTATTTAAAGCAAATACGTCTCAAATCTGGATACGAATGAAGTGTTAGTGCAAGATCTTGAAGAACAATGCGAGCATTTACGCTGACATAATACGTTACGCTCTTGGGAAATAGGTCGACATCGTTTGGTTGTCTCGACAAAATTCAACTAGAACGATTATGCTAGAAACATGACGTGTCTATGATCAGAAATTGATATTCTTATATTCGTTAGTTATACATTACAATCTAGCTATTGTATGGAATAATGTTCAACCAATTATTGTCTCTTTGTTTTGACGGCTTCGTTGGTGCTACCACAGTCTAGGGCCAATAATCAACGGGTCGTGGATTCGATCTCCACCGTGTCCACCATTTTTATAATTAATTTATAACTTTTCTGAAACATGTTGGATTTCATCTGGAAATCTGGATGGATCTTAAATAGGTAATAGGAGTAATTCCGTCCAGGTCATGAACCACCATCCATGGATGAAAAAGCCGTAAAGTTCAATGGCGTTTCGGTTTCAGACTATGAGTTTCCGAATATCCAAAGCCAAAACAGGTCGACGGCGCATCTTGTTTAGATACTATACGCTGAGGTATTCCACCTACCATCATGTGAATCTCATGCTCGCTCTCCTTCTCTATCATAAAAAAAGTCTTACTGCGTCTTCTTGTAGAAGAGAAAGTGTGCTTACACCCACCAAGCTGAATCAGTACGGGCAGGTGGGCTCGCTGCAACAGCAGCCGAGTGCACTAACTTCCCCCAAAGCCATCGAGGCATTTCTAGAATTACTTTTATTAAATGGTACAGTATTTTTTGGGTTAATTAAAATTCTAATTGTTTTCGTTAGTAAAGCTATCAAAATTCTTAATTAGGTAATTAAGCGTTTGTATAGTAAAGCATCGTTAACCTCGACATAATTTCGTTGTTAAACCTCTATACATATTAAATACTAGCTGTGTCAGCGACTTGGTCCGTACAATGATGAAAAATGTTCCCTATTTTTTCCATATTTTCCGCTATTTATACGCCCATGTTCTGGATGTTCTCGATAAATGCTCTAACCGACACAAAAATATTTTTTCAATTTGATCTAGTAGTTCCTGATATTAACGCGTTCAAACAAACTCTTCAGCTTTATATGTTAGTATAGATATAATATGGTAATCTAATACATATATCGACAGGATTTCCCTCTGGGAAATTGTAGAGATACTCATTGATGTAAATATCCTAAAGGTTTAATACAAAGTCTGTGATATTACGTAGGTATACAGAAAACAATAAGCGGCTAAATCCTGTTAGTCCATATAGTAAATGAAACATAAGTGTGAACGCCCGTTTCTCCCTCGTGGGGCATGGGGCGAACACATTTCTGTGTCCGTTTCACTGATCCCTTCTTAACGGGCAAGTAGTTGATCAGACTACTGTGCCCTGCCTCACCGAAACAAATTAATGTTTCCCGGGGACTCGAACCCAGGACCCTCTTGCGCTTAACGCAATGTTAGGCAATACGTTCAATACGGCTACAGAGGCGGTCAGGTCAGGTCAGGACAGAGGAAATGAAACATACATCATACTAAATCATAACCATATTAGATTAGTTGTAACCTTGACATAATGGGTTCATTGGTGAAGGTTCACATTTCACCTCTATATGCGTCATGTAAGCAAATATATTGTGCTGCTCGCTGATGTATCGATTAAACATGAGATTGCGTTTGAATAAAACACTTTAACGGTTTAAAACGCAATATATTAGTTGCGTGTCTCCCCGTGACCACGGCTGCTGCAAAGCATCCGAAACGTCGGGCCGAAGTTAAAAATCATTTTCAAATAAGTTTAACTTATATATCGCGTTTTAAATCGTTAAAGTGTTTTATTTAAATGTGTACTACTTGCGTAAACTATAGACAGTCTTTATATTTAAAAAAAATTACGACGCGGGAAGGACTTGAACCATTGCGTTCCGTGCGCTTTCTAACCCATTGAGCTACCGTGTCATGTGAAATATGTTAAAGTTTTCAAAGTAATTATTATTATTAAGCAATGCAATGGTAATGGTTGTACCGTCGATAAGATAGTAAGAATTCTATATTTTATAAAATATTTTCAGTATAGAGCTTTTTTCGGATTTGGACTTTCGGGCCAATAGATAACAATATATTTTCACAAAAATACGCCCTTTAGCCGATGTATTGACAAAGTAATAAACAGCCAGGTTTATTTGGAATCCCGGGGCAAACGGAAACCTACTTCGAATTTTATACCCTACTACTACAAAGATTTGATTATTTTTTTGTTCTCAAACTCTTAAGGTGTAAAAGGCGTGAAATTATATACCAGACTATTGTAGGAGAAAGGTCCACAAATTATACAAGAAACAACTTTTTACTTTTAAATAAAATACGAACGATTGAAACTGCGAAATATTAGATTAAACTTATTTGAAAATTATTTTTACTTCTACCATGGCCACGGCTGCTGCAAAGCATCCGAAACGTCGGGCCATAGACAAAATAATTCAAATAAGTTTAACTAATATATATCGCGTTTTAAACCGCTAAAGAGTTTTATTTAAATGTGTACTATCGCGAAAACTACAGACAGTATATAAATGTTTACTTCTTTAAATCTCATATGTTTCATGGCGATTAAGGTAAAATATAACGAGGATTCTTCCATCGGGATTTCTTGTCAGATCCGTGATGGATGTCAGCATTAACAGAACCGTTTCATATTTATATCGTCCTACTAGAGTTGTAGTATCGTAATTTGTATCTGGGCTTATCCACTTAACTTGAGCTCCGGCATTTAAGTAGCACTCAAACGTTTCATTAGATATGAGAGTGCGGATAGGTCAGATGTCATTGGTCGTGTGTAGGGGTGACACAGCTTTTAAATAAACGAGTTCTTAAAAAATAAATAAAAATATTATGGCTTGGATATTAAATTACTTATTATTTCTTAGACAAGCTTAGATAACAGCATTATAAAATTAAAATTCTGTTTACAAAAAAATCTGTGTAAAAAAAATGACGACATGGGCGGCACTTAAACCGGCATCCGTTACGTGCTGCTGCTGTAACCATTTGAGCTAGATTGGTGTGCTGGTGCTGCCAATTGGCAGCAGCAGCACGCTGTGGATACCGGTTTAAGTCCCGCCCGTGTCGTATTTTTTTAATCTACATAGGTTTAATTTATACAATTTAATATTATTTTTTTACGTTAGGAGAAAATGTTGTAGCTAAAGTAGTGTTTTACCTTCCATCAAGGTCACGCTCGTCTACCCTGTGTTCTAAATTTTTATGATATTTTGTAAGTGTCAGAAAATGTTTTTTATAAGTGAGGTGGCAACCCTAATCTGAGCTCGTTTCTGGGTTTGAGCTCAGCGCGCAGCCTCCGCGGTATCGAACGGCCGCACCCCACGTGCTCCATTCACCGGGCCATGTGTAATACTATAGTGGTTATTGTGAAAAATAGTACGATGCACTATCGATCTGATTAGTGGCAGCTGGTAAGATACTTATATTTCTATGTTCGGCAACGCTACAGAACTCTACTCTCTATTTATCGGTGATAGAAGTAAATTATGTTAATTATAACATTGTCATCAAAATCTCGTTTCCCCCCGATGGGTGATGGGGCGAACACATTTCTGTGTCCGCTTCACTGATTGGTTATATTTACAGACAAACAGTTGAGCAGACTTGTGTGCCCTGTCCGACCGAAGCAGGGCGAAACAATCTATTCTATCCCCGGAATTCGAAACACTGGACTTCTCGTGCTTATCGCAATGCTAAGCAGCACAGGCGGTCATTAAATACGTATTTGTTATTTATTGACGGGTTAATGACGTGTTTTTTTAATGAAAACAATAATATGTGTTTAATTAACGTTTATGATTAAAGTTAGTAACTTTTATTGTAAGTTTTTTGTTTTAAATTACTCGCTTTGGTTGGACGTAAAATGTTGGACGAATGAGATGAAAGATTAACTAAAATAACTGTACAGTAAACTCAGTTTGTCACTGTAGACAGTGAGACGCCTGTGCTCTGTCAAGATGGAATAAGCAAATTGATCGTGATGAATTATTTATGCTTGCTTGGAAGCTCTTTACTGTACGAACGTTTACTGCCTATTTTAATAGTATTTTCCTAAGCACCCATGTAGTCTTAGCAAGATATGTACCATGAAGGCTAGAGAAAAAATGTGTATTAGTAAAAGATTTTTTTTTTTATGATAAAGAAGAACAAAGTAGCGTGGGGATAACTTGGAGGTTACGCTGTCGACCTATTTTGGCTTTGATATTCTGAAATCTACTGATTGAAACAAGATTAAACTTGACGGCTTTTTCGTCTTCGGACTGGGGTCGTGACCCGTACGGTATTTTGATAATCCTACCACAAAATTCAGAGAAAACGAAGCATTTTTATGTTAAGAGAGTAAGTAAAGGAAGTGAATATCAATATGTAGGTTTTAAGGTAAATCAAACCTTTATTTATGTTAAAAGCAGTTTACAGTTGTATATAAATTTTACGCTCTTTTTTAGGTCCTGTAGTTAATATCAATAGGCATATATTTTGTAAAACAATATTATTTTTCTCGAATAAATAAATTATATTTTAAAATCGGTTTTAGATTTTTAAAAGTACGACAAGGACGGGAAAGCGACATCCAGAGCGATCCGTGCTAGTGCTCTAACTAATGGACACGGTAACTTAATTAATCGATTTTTATTTTACGAGTATATAATAAATAAATAATACGATCATGTGAAAATTATTAACGTTCTCAAAAAAATACAATGCCTACTTTCTAAAACTGCGTTCGTAGCGTAATGTTTAAACGCGCCTAGCATTGCGTTTAGCACTAGGGGTCCCGGGTTCCGATCCTGGGAAAATATTAAATTGTTCCGGTTAAGTAGTGTTAAGGCCACATAATTATGTTCGCCCTATGCCCAACCTAACGAAACGTATATATTGTTACTATTTCCTTCATATAAAAGGCCACTTGTTCAACGAAAAGAACTTTTAGTATTGCGTTCTCTTCTTCTTAAACAATGCTCATAAAATTTGTAAACGTTTGACATACATTTTTCTGCGGCTCGGTCTACGCATGCGTCAGCTGACGGGAAAACCGAGAAAAGGGATCGTGAATTATACATGTTGTACCCACGAAACATCGTTTAAAAATTTGAGGTGCACTTTGTTTGGAAAATCTGGACTTTCATATGAGTGTGCGAAGGGTTCATAGTAATATCGAAATGACATCTGTGTAAGTACGGTAGTTACGACCAAAAATAAAAAAGACGCAAAATGGCCTCGTTTCGGTTTCACTGTGGATTCCAAATATTTTTAGTTAAAATATGTCGAAAAAAACCTAAAACTCTAGTCACTTCACATCTAAGTTAACACTATTCTTGCCTGTATTCTGTCATCATGATGAACAATACCAGAAAGTAAAAAATCCTCAACCTTTTAATTTGTGATCACAGGCTCTTTCATCACGACCATGTTATTTTTTTTAATAATAGCATAAAGTACTTTTTTGTCTCAAGAATGTAATACAATAACCAGTTCAAGGCTGTGTTATGGATAGGGGGAAGGTAACTGAGCTCCAACGAGTCGTCTAGTATTCAGATTATTCTATTAGTCAAGTGCGCTGGCCTGTTTGATTGGCCGCATCCTCACTAAAACTAAGCCATATATTTGCCTCCAATCGTTCTAGCTTGGGAACATGACAATGCGCACAAATCAAATAGGTTACATTTCGACGGGGTCCTTGGTCTAATTGTAGCTAATAGGCTCAATGCTCAACGGGTGTGGCTTAATATTTCAACAAGTTTCTAGTTCTGGAATTTGGTCTAAAACATGTGGTGGAATACGCAGTTCCGGGCAGTCACGAACCACCGTCCACAGATGAAAAAACCGTGAAGTTTTAATCGCGTTTCGTTTTCAGTCTGTGGATTTCCAAAAATCCAAAATAGCTCGACGACGCATCTTGCTTAGATGTTACATAGTGGGGTATTTTACCTCCCATGAAGTAACCCCATGCTTCTATGTCCGCCTTTATATAAAAAAATATACACATATAATGTACATATTCGTTATTTATATATATAGGTCTGAGAATCATTTATTTATTTTTCATATCCCTAAATGATAGGTGTTACCCACTAACGTATCTTTAATATTTAATTAAATACTATCTGTAGTTTACGCGAGTAGTACACATTTAAATAAAACACTTATAACGGTTTAAATCGCGGTATGTATTAGGTATCCATATTTTTAGGTCCTCCCGCGACCACAGGTGCTGCAAAGTATTCGAAACGTCGGGTCATAGTGTAAATAATCTGTAATAAGTCAATGAATTTATTTCGCCTCCCGAACCGTTCAAAAGTGTTTTGTTTAAATATTACATTAAAAATACAAAAGGAAATTTTTACACATTTTTCATCTTCTACTCATACCACTATACTAAAATGCCTAAAAATAATGACAAAACCATGTTTGCCGGGTCATAGTATGGTAGTAGAATTCATAGTAATGTAAGGGTATTGACATCTTCCCAAAATCAGTTTTTTTCTTCCTTCCTACTAAAGTAATACTCATAATCCCTAATAGGAAAACAAACCGCAAAATTCAAAATTAATGTGAGTCAGACTTTATTTATCTTCGAAATTTTTGGGGCGAATGTATATTTTTATTATATTCGAAAGAAATGAAGTCTAAAATAATAGCATCAATTCATAATTTGTTTTTCTATCCAAGTTGACTGTTTGGTTATTGTGTTTTTGGAAAATAAATTCATTTATAATATTGTTAATATTTTTATAGCGCAGAATCAGTTGTAGTTGTAGAATCAGTGTTTGTATAACTATATAACTCTCTCTCTTCAGCTTTCTTTATGAGACATAGTAAGCTTTTACGAATGTACGGTACAGGTTTATCCGGTTTACAGATGCTCTGATGGTCTAGATTTTTAGGATGACGACATTGCTAAGTCTTACAAAATCTCGGGAATCTCAAAGGAATTCCGCAGAAACAAAATAATTTCCTTCGACATGCCCTTCATACTAATGCTGCTACTGCTTGTAAATATGACCGAAACGGACACAGTGATGTGTCTGCCTTAAAAAAATTAAACAGGATTCATACTATGGTTATCATACAATTAATGGCACTCGGTTTTCTAACGACATATGCGCTTACTAATGATATTTATATGCAAGTGCAGTATACATGCGTAGAATCTTGATTGAGTTGCGTGTGCTGTTGATCTATCAATAGTACAAAAGTTAAGATTTTCTTTGTTTGTTTATACACGATAATCTCAGGAACTAAGGGTTCAGATTGAATTCTTCTTGTGTGGGATAGACCATTTATTAAGAAATAGTGGAAAAGCGGGAAAAATGATCTGTGATGATATATGTCTATAGCTTTAATATTTTTTACATGTTATTGCACAAGAATGCATTCGACTCGGGCAGGATTTGAACCGGCATCGTCAGCGTTCCGTGCTTTTGCGTCCAATTAAGCTACAAGTCCTGCCCGAGTCGAAATTTTTTTCAATTTATTTTCGATTTTTAAATAATGTATGTCTATGTTTTAATATTAGCTCGCAAAATATTTATTGATACGCTCGATCTTATTTTTGTTTTTCGAAATTAATGAATAACACCAATTGTTACAGTTATGTGTAACGAAATGTTTTCCTGATCAGCTGTTACATAAAATTCTCTGTGAAAATATATTGCGTATTGTTGAACTACATTTGGTCTAAGAACATTTTAATTTCTTTTCCCCACACTGTTACGAGTTTCATATCTTTTTAATGAGCTATTAATAAGATTGCTTATATTGTTCCAGATGTGCTCCCGTTAGAACTATGGTTTCGGTCGACCGGAGTATGGTGTCCTAAGCTATATTCATTAAACTTTTTTTGCGGTGAGTTCAAATATTAACTTTAAAATATATATATGATGGCTGTGACGTAGTTGTAAACGGAAATTGTATTAGGTTAAGACGAAGATATCTCCGGTTCGAACTCCTGAGTAACACATTTTCGGACGAACAACTAATTTATTTAGCTTATCGTCTGGTTACATGTATTCGATCAGTGAGTCAAATATAGACATAACTCTTATCCTGCTTCATTTTTTATGATAAAGGAGGACAGACAAGCAGGGGGGGTTCATTTGATGGTAGGTGATATACCCCCCCCCCTATAGCATCTAAACAAGATGCGCTGTTGTCCTATTTTAGCTTTAGATAAATAAGCCATACATTACTACAATTACACCAACGCGCTCGTATATAATATATTTGATGGCTTATGCTCCAGGTGAGTGTGTGAGTGAGGCGTGGCGATGGGCAGCGCTGGTGGTTCGGACGAGTACGTGCCGCCGCGTCTCTCGCGGCTGCTTCACTCGCTGCCCCATATAAATGTGACACTGCACCGGGTCAATGATACCTTCGCCCCCAATTCACCCATATACCTTGAGGTAACGTACCAATTAGTCCCCTATTGATATTACTGCTGAAAACCTTAAAAATCGAGGCATCGATCAAGACTTGTAACAGAAGAAAAAAGGCAAGATTTTCGCATTCTTGAGGAATATCGATTGCTTCACGAATTTTATGTCGATAGTAACCCAAATTAGTCGTTTATAGAAAATGGTATTGGTTATAGAGAAACTGACAAATATACTTTCTATATATTTGTGGTTTTTAACACATACATTAAGCTGTGTTTTAAGAGACATTATTATTGCTTCATGGAAATTGGATGCCAAAGAAAAATAATAATGTATTTTTTTTTCTTATTATTAATTACGACCTAACAAGGAAAAGGGCAAAAGTATTTAATTTAATTGTACTAAAAATTTTCGCTTTTAACTCACGCACGTACAGCCGATACTAGAATTGTATACTTTATTGAGGATTTTTATTTTATTTTCAGAGCTTAGGAATCCTAGGTTCCATACCGGGCGCGTGGCTGATCTTGACCTTAACTATTCTGCTCATATATTTGCTCACGAGATGTTGCGACCGGAAGCAACGCCCGCCAAAAAGCATTACTGCTCTGAAGGTTAGTCGAGAAGTTACTTTATATGAGCGCTTTATATAATATAATGTTGAGATAATTCCCTTATTGTAATCAAAGTCAGTGAGGGCTAAAAACAAATGAATGGCGATACAAAATAAAGCGGCGAGTTTGTTGACCGTTCTTCTCGTTCGTATGTATAAAATATTTCTTATTTGATATATTTGGCTCAAAATTTTTGAAGTTAAAACTTTAAGAGCCTTTTTAAATGGGCGAAAAATGTATACAAATACCTGGTCAGGAATTTGCTAGAGGGAAGGAGAGTAGACAATATACATAATGTCCTTTAAATAAAACACTTTTAACGGTTAAATACGTAATGTGTGTAAAAATTATTTACAATTGGTAAAACTAATACTCTTCGCGTGTAAAACAGTTAAAATGTTTTATTTCAAAGTACTCGCGTAAACTACAGACAGTGTTTAGTGGTAAAAACCACATACATTTGTTTCAACTAAGAATGTCAATGTGAAAATGTATTTGAAAAACGCGTCTGAATCTCGAGAGATAAATTTAGATCAAGATCTGCTAACACAATCACGTCGTTCCCACAGTGTCGTGATGTAGTTTAAACATGTGCTACTGACATCACGTCGTGCATAGGGAACGAGGAAAGATGACTGAATGAGACTGTATAGTAGAATATGGTTTTCACATGAAAATAATTAACTGCTTTGTTTCGTGTAGAATTTTCGTATCTTTGTTAGTTAGTAATAATATTTGAAAAGAGGTACCGCACTTTGATATATATAAGTGTGGGGACACACACACACACACACACACACGCTATCTCACTATTTATGTTAGTTGTTTTGAGACATATTTTTTTTACATTCTTATGACCTTTGCATTATTTTCAGATAACATTAATGATTCTTTCCGTGCTGTGCTGCGGCGCGATCGGCGTCGGTTTGTTCGGAAACGATGACCTCCACAATGCAATGCTGCAGAGCATCCAAGCTGGGAACCAGCTAGCTGCACTAGTCAACACTGTTAAAAATCAAGTAAGGGACTGTATTAGCTATGTTAAGATTTGTAAAAGTCAATAAATTAAAAAGAGAGAGAAAGTAGTAATATTAAAGATAATATTATAATGATACTATCTCTTATATGCTATGTTAACGACACAGGCAAATTGGCTTGAACAATGGCACGGACAGCGTTGAGTGGCAGTTCACGTCCGCGTATCTTTAACATTGGTTAAGCAATAATAAAGATAATATTATCTTCAAGTCCTAAAATCGATTCCTAATTTACACATTACCATCTTGTGCATGTAAAAATATGAAAGTTTTCAAATATGTAAGATTAAATTAAAACGGCACCGGTTGGACAGAACTACAACTACAGCCAAAAATATGTACCAAAACACCCTTTTTTTCTTAAGAGTAAGCTTTTATGCCATCTACCTGTATGTATTGATAATTACTCTGTTACCTCCACTATATTTATTACATTCGTATAATGAATTTCAGTCCAGTATTTTAGAAGAAGCAATGGGCTCCCGCGCCCGAGCTCCGCTCGCACGCTTGGCGGATGCTCTGGATGCGCCTGTTGCTAACCAGACAGCCCTCGGAACGCTGCTAAGAGCACTGTCTGCGCTGAGGAACAATGCAAGTGCTGCTGCTTCAGCCGCAGACAACTTGAGACGCCCGCTCGCTGCTTTAAATCTTGACGCTTTTATGAAGGTAGTTTGAGAAAAATCCAAACCGTTTATGATAACAAAAAGTTAGCGTATATTCCACAATGTAAATACAAAATTAAACACTGTCTGTAGTTTGCACGGATTTTACGTATTTAAATAAAACACTTTTATCGGTTTGAAACGCCAAGTGTATTAGAAAAGTTTTTTAACGAATGATTTTAACTACGGGCCGGCGTTTAGTATTAAATTATACCAAACACTTGAACTATGAGTGTAGCCCTACTTAACTTTATAAGTATGTATAAATTGGCTACACCATAATGTATATTGAAATGTATTTTAAATGCATCTTAAAGTTACCTATATTTAATTACAGCGCCTTTGGGTATGGGAGGCGGCCCGCTGGGCGGGAGGAATGGCTGGTTGGTGCTGTGGTGGCGCTGTTTGCGTAGCTCTACTTGCCGCAGCAGCACGGAGATCCAGACGGGCATTGCTGTCATTGTGTGTAAGTGGAAATCATTATGTCCATGGCTGCTTAACCGAAATTTTTAGGTCGTACTTAATTTATTGACTATACAATATGAAGTGTGTTTTGTTTATTAAATTACTTTCTTTTAAACATAATTCTTTGGCCGTTTCACATACATATCTGAATTTCACCATTCTGACAATTTCACCCAATTTCTGCGGAAAATTGGGTAAAATGCTCAGAAAATAACCATTATTATTAGCTTTTACAAAATTTTGTAGGTATGTGCTTTGGGTGCGCTGGTAGCGTGCTGGGCAGCTAGTGCAGCGCTGGTTGCTGGATCCGTAGCTGCAGCTGATGCCTGTCAAGAACCAGCTCGAGCTATTGCTCTTTATGCGCCCCATCGGTTGCCGCTGGATGTAAGTTTACTATGTCAATTTCATTGTATAGGGCTAAAAGATAAACAAAAGATACGTCACGTTCTTACGCCACATTTATTTACAAATCTTATTAAAAATAATCCAAACGTAAATAAATCGTTTAGCGGTTTTGGCGGCACTATCTAAGTTAACGTAAGCGTACTGCCGGGTACGTTTGCCATACGAATTGGTCGTCAGCGGCATTTCGTACCTGGGTAATTTAGAATTAGGCCTCTTATGAAGATAGCACTAAGCGTTCTACGCTGGCCAAATGTGCCAACAATATGACATATGTTGCAACGACGTTCACCTCAAGTTTCAAGTTGATGCTATCCTTCGGAATACTTTACCTCCCGTATTTATCGGACTAAAGCTGTATTTCTTATTTCAGATGGTCCACTATTACCTGTCGTGCAAGGTGTCCCGGGAGAACGTATTAACGGCAGAGCTAAGAAACGCACAGCGCGCTGTGGTGGCGGTGAGGCAAGCCCTTGCCGTTTTATCCCGGGGAGCACCACAGCTGTTCAACGACCCCGGTAAGTGAAAATTATATTATATCTAAAACAGGAATGATACAAAAGATTGTTAAGAAAAGATTATCAAGAAACAAAAATCATGAAGTATACAATAAAACATCAATTCGTTAACTTTGAACATATTTGTTCATATCAGGTACAAAAGAAATCTTTTCTACAGTTTGAAACGTTAAATACTCAAGCCCATAGCTAAGCTTTGGCTAGATTATAGATGAAGGCTATTTACCAATATGATACCTTCCATATAATCTTATACGACGCGCTGATTACATCTTTTACTGAAATTGATTTGTATAAGTAGTTGATATTCTACTGCTTATCTTAGACATTTAGGTTTATGTTTAGGTCTTCAGCCAGCACTAGGGGCATTAGGAGCCGGGACTGGGGAAGCAGAACGTGCGCTCGTGTCGCTGAATTCTGCGCTTGAGTGCAGAATGACTCGGGCATATTTCGTCACTGCAGCACGTGCGGCGTGTGATGCTGGTCTTCAGGTTGGTGTTACTGCGTCACTATGAAACTACAGAGAGAAATAATAAAAGCCGTGTTGGTTCAGTAATTAGTTTTATGTAGACTCGACCGCCCTCTGCCGATCATATAATGAAAATATTTATCCGTATTTTTCTCTTAGATTTTTTTTGTTGCCCTAAAAAAATTAAATAACCTGTAAATACTGTCGAAACTGTTGTTTTTCTTTAATTTTTAGTCTGTTTCTTTACTTTTATATCTACTGTGATTAAAAAAACCTATACTCGTAATACATTACTTATGATTTTCAGGCTTTGACTCTGCAGCTCCTTGCGGCGATAGTGGCTGGTTTTCTATTCACTGCGATTGTTCTAGTCGACTCGCACGCTTGGATATACATCAACACCAAGTGAGTCTATATATAATGCTATTTATTAATTGTCAAAAAGTCTTTGAAATTAAATAGTATTAGTAGGTAAGACTTGTACTGTTATTAAAACACCTACTCTAGACAGCTTCGTTAACGATTCGAGAAGCGTCTTAAACATGAACGACTAAGGGTTCTGTGCCCTTAAGGAACCGATAAGAATTATCTTCGTTTGTCATTTGCTTTTGTGGGGTAGAAACCCACAGTAAAGTGTAATGTAAGCTTTTTTTTACTGTTACTCATTTTAGTTGCTCTGATTTTAGACGCAGTGTAACCGGCGAAGAACAAGCTCCATTCCTGTCTAGTGGCGGCGGATCACGAACATTACCTCGCCCAGCTCCCTTCCCCAACGGCAAACCACCATCTTATAGCGCTGCAGTTCAGCTCATGGATCTCAACGACCGAGAACGGGAGCGCCCTACGGTATATTAAAACTTTTTACGCGATCATTGGCGCATATTTCTCTAATGATTTGTCATTTTCCTGAAACATGTTCGACTTCGTTTGGAATTTGCACCTTTAATGGGTGGTCGGCATATCGAAATACCTAGCTATCATCCACAAATGAAAAAGCCCTGAAATTTAATCGCATTCCGGTTTCAGTCTGTAGGTTAATTACGCACGAGTTTAACTTGGTCACGGGGAACCTCCTCTGCTGCCAAGCATCCGAAACGTCGGGCCGTAGTTAAAATATCTTCCAAATAAGTTTAACTAAGATATATCGTTTGAAACCGTTAAAGTGTTTTGCTTAAAAGTGTTTAGATTTTTAAATATCCAAGGCAAAATAGGTCAAGAGCGCATTTTGTTGAGATGTTCTATGTCTGGAGTCACACCTTCCATTAAGTGAACGCCACGTTTGTCTGTCTTGGTCTATGTAAAGTTAACACTTATTCAAGTTCCTTATAGAAAAATAGTTAAACGTTTTAGTAGTAACATTGCTTTAATTGCAATAAGGACTATTAATAACTGTGTATATCTCTAGGTCTCGTGTTTCGGGAACCGCTACGTTGGGCCGAGCAAGCGGTGGTGGGGCGTTGGGATCGGCGCTGGGCGGGTCCCACACGTTAGGTCGCGCTCCCCACAACGGCAAGTACGCGACACTTAGCAAGCAGTGCAAGACACTTGAGAGCAATGACTTCTACTGAGAACGGCCCGGCGGCGCGCCCGAACATAACGCTGGTATGTATAGATTCGTTTATATACAATAATAACATAAGATAAAACGTACACATTTATACCAATGATAAAAGAATGTCTAGGGAGTATTTATCCAAAATGTATAAAAAAATAAAGAATTCTTCACTATAGTGTATTTTTTCTAAGTTGGCATCTTTGGTAAACAAATATGAAATGTTTTACATGTAATCGTGATTTTCTCACATTGATTTACACTAAAAACACTTTCACACTGGACTAAAACGACAAATTTATGTTAAAATTAACAAAAACCCTAATTATGAATTGAATGATACGTAAATGTGCAAATTAAATTTTTAATTAGTTTCACATTTATATAAGGATGGGACGTAAGCAAAGTCAACGACAATAAAAGGTAAAAGTCCCACTCCTGCGCGTTCACTGAAAAGCGTTACAAACATCGAATTAAATAATAGTGACATAAGAAAAAAAACCTTGTTAAGTGATTTTGAATATGGAGGTCGTTTGATCCTAATTTAATGGATATTTCTTTAATCTTGTGTCTTCTGTGGCAATAACTTTTCTCTATTAAAGGTCGTCACTGGCTTGGTCTGAAATCGGCCATCTTTGTTGTGGTCTTTTACTAAGTTAGACTTAATACACTATATAGATTGCTAATGCACGGATGTTTGTTTTACAGGTCAGGCGAGCCGCACGGCCAGTCTGAACCGCTTCGATCCTAAATACGCGTCGTTCGGTCCCCGTGCGCCGCGCCCACGCCCCCCCGCGCCGCCGCCCGCCCTCCACACTTTCTCTCCTGAGCCTGCTGTCCATGCGCACTCGCACGACACGCATACGCACGACAAATATGCCACAGTGCGCCCGCAACGACGCACAGATCCGCAGCCACTGTCAGCAGCAGCGTTGGAATACCGTAGCTTGCAACGACCGAGGCGACAACAACACAACACGAATACGCACAGACGTAGACCGGAACGACACGATCAAAGAGATTTGTACGCAGTCACGGAATTGTAGGATCCGCGAGGTACGAAGGTACGGACTTGCGTCCTTGTCTGCGCACGAGGCGATGAGGTTTGAATAGATATTAGATGGGTCGCTAAATTTCGCGCAATTACGTACCGATTCAGCGAAAAAGCCATCATCTATATATAGGTCAACTATAACAGCGATCCGATAATAGTCAGAATTCAGGACGTTTCTATTTTGAAATTAAGTTCGTTACTTAGTACCTTAAAAGCCACGCAAACGTGATTTAATTTAACTCCAGTGTATGTGACTAGTGCAACCCGAGTGAAACGAACGATTGTGAATTTCGTCAAACGAATTACAGTACAATAAGGTTTTGTACCTTAAGGCTAAAAATAATAGACCGATGATTCTGGAAACACCAAGTTTATAAAAATATATCGACAGCGACAAAAAGCTCGTCTATCATCTAAGCTGGTCTTAGATATTATGGAGCTGTTAAAATTATTGGATTTTTAATTATTAGGAAGTACATAGGTGTACAACGTTTTTTCGTGACGCCAAGAAACAATATAAGCTACAATAATGATAAAATTCATGATTTTGTAAAATTTACATTAAAAAAAACATGGATCACACTTTCTAATGGCTGTGGAATCTAATATTAACTGATGGTACTTCGTACTCCATTTTCTTTACGAAAATGGTCACTTAAGACGAAAAGATAATTAGCTCAATAATATAACTCCACTAGTACATTGGTTTAGCAATAATTTATAATGCTGGATTGTTGTATAGACATACTTGTGTGACGAATGTTTTACAAAAATTAGTGGAAATATTAACGGCGAATAAACCATTTTTGGTAATGTGACATGCCAAATTGTAGTCTGGCGCGTAGGGGCTCGGAGCCTAATGTAGAACAAATGTATATATAATATAGGAATATATATCTCACTATATAACGGATAAGCTTGTTTGTGTGATTTTAATAATTTTAGTATTTATTACTGGATTCGATTAACGAACTGAGATTGAGTGCACCGACTTTTTATATCCGGTTCTAGCCGGTTTTAACTAGATACTACTCGTGTAGCGTGGACCCCTTTCTGTATATAAATAGGCATATAGTTAAGCGTATGTTATCTGTAAGCATTCCACCGTATATGTAGTGTAACGGGAATTGGTATTCGTATCTCATCCGGTGTTAAGGTGCAAGACGAAACTGCCATTCGCAAACGCTAGGTTAGCATACAATAAATTTCTATCCTCGCTTACATCATTTAGATTATTATAAGGTAAACACGAAAGTCAAGAAAATTGTTAAGCAAATGGCCTACAGGTGTAGATGACAATATCATTCATATATTTTCGAGATTTCATATCCCCCTATTATTCCACCATTTTATCAATGCAGACAATGCAAAGTCAGGATCAGCGTATCTGAACGAGACTTTAATACGAAAGAAGCCTAAAGGTACGGCTCTAAGTTTGACTTCTCGTGAAAAATATTTTGACCATCCGGATTGAACTCGCGAAAATTAGTAAGATTAGCTAATTAGTAATATTCTCAAACGGAGTGGTACCAGTTTTATTCAGTATTAAAAATAGTGAATTTTTGTGAGAATTTACAACGACGTTCGTACGTTTCTAATGAGAATAAATTAAGTTGACTTCAAGGTACCGCAAAAGCAGTGTATTCGCCAAAGATATGCATAATAAGTAATCATAGTTAGTTAAGTCTTATACTAGTGGCTGCTAAGGCGTTTTGGAGTTAATTTGTACAAATATTCTTTCTTAATTGAATCGATATTTATATTGCCCGTTTTATATTGTATGTATCGATAACTTAACATATTGCTCAATTTTGTAACTTATCTATGTAATGTATTCTGTGAGCAGATTGTGTACTGTAAATTTTAATTTCACAAATTTTTATAGGAGCACAATTTGCCAATAATTGCATTATTCGACATTGTTATAACGGATTTCGCAAACAATTCATTTAACATTGTAAATTTTTACGAACAAATTTGAGGTATAGGTCGCGGCACGGATGTTTAGCGCTGAACAAACTGTTAAGGGGATAGTTGCGCATCTTTACAATCGTGCACGTAATTGATTGGAAAACGTGACTCTATTCGAGAATTCGTATTACTCCGAGAAAGATAACAGGGGGAAACGAAATCAACGCTAGCGCACGTGACGTTCACTCGCCCCGCGCCCGCTTCCGATACCTAATTTTTTACCTCTGCGCAGGATTCGTTCAGCGCTAAGGATCCGTGCGGCTATTTATACTTTCTCTAAACTCTAGTTTGGTATATCATTTTTTTTACATTACTACAGCTATCGTTGCAATAAAGAACGTCTCTCTTAACAAGCAATGTTTGCATTAACAATTTGTATGTAACATCATAACATCTTAAGCGAACAGAGGGTTAACAGTTATTTAATTATGATTTTTATAATATTTATCTACATTGTAAAGTAATGTACAATTTTTTATAACATTTAAATAGTCTGAGGAAAGGTGAGGCGCGAATTATAGCGTAATTATTCTGAACGAACGTTTGTAGTTATAAAACTAATTTAACCAGTGTTGTAACCTTCTTGGATCTTACTAAACTTTTTTTTAATATACGAAATAAGTTCGAGACGTAATATTGATACACCTTTGGACTTTTATTTATAATGATTAAACACATTTTAAATTTTAAACGTTACAACACTGTTAAGATCTTACTTAAGTGATAAATACACGGTTTCAATGTAAGTACTGCACACTATTTATTATCTTTATTAAAAATAATTAGACAGCTATCATAAAATTAGAAATATTACCAAGTACGTTGCTATCTATCCGCAAAGTCACATGTTTATATTATGTTTTCATTACTACTGAATAATATAATCAGCACAATGATGGTTACCAAAAAGCGGGCGATTGATGAAGCATTCAGTGTTGCCGAGGAAAAGCATATTTCTGTTGTAATTTTATTTGTAACAATTTTGGCGATGCTTATAAAAGTGCCATATATTAAAATTACTGTTTTGTTTTTTTTGTTATATTTTTTTAGAAATCTCAAGCAATACTTTATGCTTTTTCGAGTCAATTATGGTGCGTATGTTACATTTGTATTTTATATGGTCTTTTTACATTGTAATGAAGGGGTGTTGACGTAAGTTTTTTGCCTAAAACCAGTTAGAAGGTAACTATCGTAAAGTTATTTCGGATTATAATGTTAATGACTAATACATATAAATGATAATTGTTGAAGTACCAGTATTTGTAGGTGGACACATTACAATGGGAAAAAGACCGCCTTCGGAGGCACTACTGTGCAAGTATAAACGGTTGATGATTAGATCAAGTGTACGAGTTTACATAAATAAATGGATAATTATAATAATTGTTTCTTTTCTCTATTTTTGGAAATAGTATATACATACTGTCTATAGTTTTCGCGAGTAGTACACATTTAAATAAAACACTTCTATGATCTAAAACGCGATATATTTTAAACTTATTTGAAAATTATTTTAACTACGGTCCGAGGTTTCGGATGCTTTGCAACAGCACTGGTCATGGGGAGACTAAAGGTAAATTGACGTCAAAGTAAAACTGCTACGCTAGCGCCATCTCTTCCGTCTGTGAACTGGATAGCTTGGGGCCGTTCTCCCTATTAAAATGTCTGTTTCTTAATTTCGATTACTTCGCGTACCATTCTTGGAAATCGACTCTCTACGATGATTTTTCGTTGGTCAAAGCGAATGTTTAAGTAATATATATATCGCGTTTTAAACCGTTAAAATGATTTATTTAAATAATTTATACAAACTACAGTTTAAATAAAGAAATCCAAGTTAACCCTGTCTCACTGAAAGCCGAAGAGTTAATCGGATCGTTTAAAAATTCATGACGTGGCTGTTGACCTTACATTGTCCTCGAAATTGTGTTATTTCAGGCCGCTGAAAGCTTTATGAGTTTCCAACTGTGTTCAGCTTTATTGACAAACTTTAACGCTATTCTAACTTTTGTGAAATTGGTTAATGTTTTTAGTGACAAGGTATTGACTTAATTCAGTATAATCTATGGTGGATATCGTTCAGTAAATAATAAAATTAATGCTATCTAACTAAGCTAATGGTAGCAGGCTAATAATCAACAGGTCGTGGATTTGATCCCCACCGAGTCCACCATTCTCAATTATTAGAATTGACGGCAGAGGTCCCTAATAAAAAATGTCGGTCAAGATGGGCACAGAAGTTTGTTAATTCTTCTATTAATAAAAAATATCTACAAAGAGGGCTAACGGTTAAATACTGTCTATAGTTTACGCGAGTAGTACACATTTAAATAAAACACTTTAACGGTTAAAAACGCGATATATTGGTTAAACTTATTTGAAAATGATTTTTTACTTCGGGCCGAAGTTAAAAATCATTTGCAAATAAGTTTAACTAATATATCGCGTTTAAAACCGTTAAAGTGTTTTATTTAAAAGGGCTAACGGTCTTACAAAACTACCAGGTGCTTAGAAACAGGTAGGAGAGATATGATACTAGACTATGTGTTATTTGATATGAAGAAGAAAGGAGTAGAATAACATTTGGAGCTTTATTATGAATATAAGTATTAGGAAAAATAAAAGAATTATTTGAGAGGGATAGTAGGTATAGTGTGTCAAAGTTATTCGGCTTCTGGAAAGCGAAGATCTGTTTTCTTAAGATTTTCAGCCATGTAAGCCTCAGCTTCACTATGCAGTTCCTCTGTGTCAAAATAATTGATCCAATTACCGGATTTACCTAGAAATAGAAATTTATATACTAATATTATAAAATACAGATTGTTTGTATGAACGCGCTCTTCGCAGGAACTACTGGAATTTAAAAATTATTTTTGTGTTAGATGAAGCATTTGCCGACAAAGGCTATAAAACATCAAAAAAATAGGAGCGAAGGGAAATGTGGAAATAACCGAAAAACAATGCTATCCGTTCATATATGTCTGATTTAATGATTTTTCTTTAAATTATATGAAGTATGTCTATCTTTTAAGATTAAGTTGCAAGTTCCGATCGATCGCTCAAATTTGGTCGAAATTAATTATTAGTAATTATTTGTTAGGGTTGTATCAACATAATAATATTAAGTATAGAATTAGAGTCGAATAAGAAGTCGAGATAAAAAACCATACCTTTACGCATAAACTTAATTTCAGTATGTTTGTTGTCATTCTTGGTTTTGAACGCTGGTCTTTTCTTCATGTTGTCAAATGTCAAATGGTCTGCTAATTTATTCTTCTCCTCTTCAGTATAGGTCTTTCCGAGAAAACTCGACACTCGGTCGATAACTTTCCTCAAATCCTATAGCAATTTGTATTAATAAATGGGTCAAGTTACATAACATTATTTTATTCCATAATACATCCGTTTGCTATAAATACGGCAGTAGTATATGTCAGTTGTCTATAAGTTATTAAATAATTAATTTACCTTTTGCATCTCTTCGTAGAACAAAAACATCATGTTAGGATGATTTCTTTTCTGCCAAGCTTCTTCGATGTGAGGGAAAATAGGCATATGCAGTACTATAACAGAAATGGATATAGAAATATAGGTTAATAAACATTAAAAGAATTCTTGTCATCAGTATTAAGTGAGGTAACTTACACAAGTTACGTTTGTAGAGTTCCCAGAACTCCTTGAACTCCACCTCTTCGTCGAAGTATCGGAATAGTTTGTGCATGAAATGAAACGATACTGCCACGTCACGGGGATCTCGAGCTATGTAGAACACCTGTACAAACAAACAAACATACATATATACATGGTAAGACAATATTCTTCTTTCTTAAGTCTTTGCATTTTAAGTAAATTACATTAAATTAAATTGGTCTTCGATATTAAAAATATCTACTCTATAATTTACCTTCGCCCGAATTTATATTTCGAATCCCGGGGAAATATGTAATACATTGTTTCGGACGGGCAGGGCACTGAAGTCTGATCCACTACTTGCCTATAAATAAAAACCGATCAGTAAAACGGACACATAAACGTGTTCGCCCCATGCCCCATGAGGGGAAATGGGATTATACAACAAAGTTTATAGTAGTTTAAAGGTGAAATATGTAGGTACGAGTATATACATATTATGTCTAAATATTATAACAGAAGATGTATACACATTATACGCGAAGTTACAAGTACGCGTAGTTTGAATCTAACCAGAGTATCAGCTAACTAACCTTAGCTGTATCAAGAAGCTTTGGTGGTAAGAAATCCAAGTTCAGATGTGTCTTTACGTATCTGGGTGAATCCAAAGTATGTAAGTCCCTATAGTCGTGTACAGTGGCTCCATGACCACCAATTGGAGGGCTGGGCTTTTCTACTTCCGATCTTTGTGTGGGATATCTAAAAAGCGTATGTAGGTGTTACGTATGAGAAAAGAAAAAAAACTGAAAGCCAATTCATGCATTTCCTTGCCCCAAAGACATACATATTTCTGTTTCGTCGATTGATTTTATTTACAGGTAGGATGGTAAAATCTTGGCTATTGCTTTATAAAGACAGTCTCGTCGACCTGTCGGAAGGTTCAAAGTGTATACTTATAGACTCACTCAATAAAAGCGTATCTTTTCGTTATTGGTTCAGCCGACGCGCGTTCATAGTTCAAGTCATTGGATAGCAACCATACTAACTCTTGTAACCAGGTAGTACCTGATAAACAGTTTAGAATTGTAAGATGATAGATTGATTTTTATCGTGTACATCTAATATTATAAAATTTTAATGAAACAGCCGTTCAAACGGCTACAAAAACTCAAAAAGCTCTACAATTTGGTTGCGAAAACCTTATAAAATTCATAAATATTTTGAGCGTTTAAAATGTGTACATATTCGCTTATTTTTGCCTCGATGTTTTGGATTTTTACAGGATATTTTGCGTCTTATACCGAGGTTTGTCAATTGTCAGTTGTCACGGGCATATTACTGTTCTCCGTACCCGCTTCTATACATAAATCGAATATCTCTAGCTGTGGTTAGAAAATTTTAATTAGGTATAGTATAATAAGTATAAAGTACTGTCCAGTAGTTTACGCGAGTAGTAGAGTAGTACATTTAAATAAGACGCGATATAATATTAATTAGTTAAACTTATTTGAAAATAGCATTTTTCAACGCGTGGTCACGCAAAGATATCGAAACGTCTAATAATTTATTAATTTTATGTATTATATATATTTTTTTTAGCGATTTAAAATACTTTTTATGTAAATATCGAAAGAAGAAAATTTAAAATGAATATGATAATTGTACCAGATCGCGAGAAAGAGACGATCCAAATGTCATCTGGGCGAACTTCTAGATTGTAAATGTCTTCTGCCTTGTCTCCATATCCTGCCATCCAAAAAAAGCCCTTGGGACCGACTCTAACGAACGGCCGTATATAATCTGTAAAAGTAAGACAAATAATATACAGTCTGTAGTTTACAAGAGTAGTAGACATTTAAATAAAACATTTTAACGGTTTAAATCGTGAAATATATTTGTTAAACTTATTTATTTTAACTACGGCCCGAGGTTTCGGATGCTTTGCGGCAGCCGTGGTCACGGAAAGACTAAAGATGGAGGGTATCTCTAATGTCAAACTAAGTAACTGCTACGCTGGCCCCATCTGTTCCGGTGTTGATATTTGGGGAAACCGGGTCCTTGCAGAATTTACGAAAGACGTCTTTGCGTTTAGTGAGAGTGGTCCTAGGTTTTGATCCCGGGGAAACAATAAATTGTATAGGCTAGGCTGAGCATGAGCAACTACTTGCCTTTATAGGCTTTATAGGCATATTCATTGTTCCGTTTTACATAAGTAAAATGTAGTAAGTAAAATAAAACGGACGCAGAAATGTGCGGAACCATAATGGGACATGGTTCCGCACATTTCTGAGACAGTCACATAAAATAACTAAAATGTTAAAGAAATACGTATTTGATTTCTTATCATATAAATCATAAAGGTATTAAGCTTCTTTGCATAATTGACTGTCTTTCTTATCCTAGTTGTGAGAATATCGCCTTTATGAAATATCTAGGTGCCCGCGAGGCTCTTCTTTATTGGAATCAAATTACAACTATGAAAACAAACACTTTGAAACTGTATAAGTAAATTTCAATTATAACGTACCTTTATAATATTTCTTGACTATTTTGTCTTCTTCTTCCGTAACATTCTTAATTTCGAATGGAAATTTTAACCTCTCTGCCATTGTCCTATAAAATTAAACGTATATTGCAGACTGAAAAGACCAAACAACAAAATTATAATTTATGATAAAGAATTTCACTTATTATTAGATAACAATATAAAATCGACATTAAAAGTGAACAATATATATTCTAAATAAATCTAATATAAAGAAAATAAAATTTTCTTATAATAATTGAAATCCACAGACTGAAATCGAAATGCGATTAATCTTCACGGCTATTCATCTGTGGATGGTGGTTCGTGACCCGGTCGGAATTTCGTTATTTCTACCACTCATCCAGATTTCCAGACGATGTCCAACATGTATTAGAAAAATTAAAAACATTTTGGATCCGGTGGGGAACATAATATCCACAAACCGTTGATCATTAGTCACACATTCCAACCATACTTTATATATATCGCGTTTTAAACTTTAAAGTATTTAATTGTAGTATGTATTATTAGATCACTTTATTTTTTTTCTACTGTCAAACTTAAACGTAGATTAAAAGAGTTGTATCAGGCAGTGAATTATTCAGCTGTGAAATATTTTTTTTGGGAATGCAATTTATTGCAATATTTTGTGACAACTGGAGTCGAGCCAAACGTTTAGGCTGCAGCTATCATATTACATCAGCATCTGTTGTCGAGTTGTTCTCATTTTAAATAATGCTCACTTTATGCACTTAAATCGTGTTGTGCTGGAAACATTTGTTTATTTTATATAAAGGAGACAGACTAAAATATGTAAATTGTTCGAGGAATACTGAAATGACGTCATCAAGGAGGGGATAAGAAATAATGGTGAAATTAAGTCAAGAGTGTAATTATTGTACATACTATCGTATACATAATAGACACGAAAGTACCCACTTTTAGGACATACATTTTCCATTGAATGAAACTACTGTCAGTGAAACAACAAACTGTAGTTAACGCGAGTAGTACACATTTAAATAAAACACCTGTTTGGAAATTATTTTAACTCGGCCTGACGTTTTGGATGCTTTGTATGCCATAGTCTCCCCGTGACCCGTACTCTCAAACAAGTTTAACTACTATATATATCTCCTTTTAAACCGTCAAAGTGTTTTATTTGAATGAAACACTTTTAATTGTTCAAGACGCGTTATATACTGATTAATTTTGAACAGCGCCGCTTTCGGTAACAGTAATTTTAAAAATAGAATTTGCGTTTTCGAATCACAACAAGTGTCTGATTTAATAGCAACACTCGCGTTCTTACATAGAAAGACATATGTATTCCTTATTTGTCTGCAATAGCTTCCAATTGAACATTGAATTTCAACTGTGGAACACTTGAACGAGGTGTCAAGAAGTTAGAATGATCAAATTTTAATTAGAATCAAGGTAAAATTCCGTCGATTAACGCTCGAGTGATCAAAGCGGAACAAGAGAACGGATATCCTTTGAAATTGTCTCCGTAATAAAGTGAACATCACGATGTTGAGAGACGTGCAATTTACAACTAATTGTCTTTTGCTAATTGTATATCAGCGTACGAGACGTCTCTCGAAGTGCTAGAGATGTGTCGAAACGTTCTTGCAAGTTAATCTTAAAAAAGCCTCAAATAGCGACGCGGACTTTTTTTAGATAAATTTTTCATCATGAGAAATTATTCTGTGATACGTATATTTTTGGGTAAAACAAAAACTGCTTGAAAAGGGTTATTATCACGTTAATCAATATTTAAATAATAAAAATGCTAATGATAAATATGTAGTGCACTAAAAGTAAATCAAGAATGTAAAATGAAACTTGGCGATAAAAGGAGTGACGGCGAGTTTATTGCCAGTTCTTCTCGTTTGTTCTACGCCCTTGATTTGAGAACTGGTAGTGAATGTAAAGTTAGATTCTTTAATTATTTTGTGACGTGCATAAGTGTAGATAGTTACCTACATGAATAAATAATTTTTGAATTTGACTTTTACTTTGGGTATCTTGAACCTTTTCCGCAGCGTACGCTTCGGAAATACATAATGTTGAATGATTTTCCCAAGTTTTTTCATATTTCTCGCTTGTATTAATCCCAGCGTAATGTTTTATATCCTTTCTCAATAAATGCTCTAACCAACACAAAAAGAAAATCAATTCGAACCAGTAGTTCCTGAAATTAGCGAGTTCAAACTTGTTTATTTATTTATGTTTCACTAATATAATATGTAACCTATCAAAGACGTTTTGCTTTAATATAAACAAGCGTCTAAATGTCTTTATTATACAAAAATAAGTCACGTTAAAAATAATACTTCTAAAGCCAAAAGTAAAGCTCTTTTACAACTATTTCGGTTCGATTAGAAAGGTTAATAAATAATAATAATAAACAAACCACCAATAATGATAAAAAGTGTAATAAATTTAATGAAATTTGGAATATCCGATATTATTGATAAGATTAAATAATCAACTGTTTCTAGTAGAACACGATCGTTATTTATCAACTGCGGAGACAGAGATAAAGAGTGAAAACCCACTATCACGTTTCATTTCATTTGTACCGCGTTAAAATTCTATAAAACTAATTATCAACAACACTATGATTCATTATATAAAAAAAATCGCAGGGTATTGACAGAAGTAGTACAAGTATTTTAAATACATTTGTAAAAATAGATTATATATATTGAAATGTTTGTCAAAAAATCTTAAAATATATAAATATAGCCGGTGTATTTTTCGTACTTACCTGCACGACTGGTCTTGAGCAAGTGTATCCACTCGATAAACAGCATACAGGTTTTTAGGGCCTCAATATCATTCATACGTTTAAAATGCACAAATAGTGTAGATGTTTCGCCGATCGTCTTTTGTTATATTTTCAAGCACTAATTAGAAATAACTAACTTCACGTCTCGCTTAAAAACTCTCTTTTATTGAACTAATTTATATCGGTCTCTTGTAATTATTGCACACTTCTTATTACGCAACTTCATTGCAATGGATCGCGCTAGTATTTATTCAATTAGATGCATATTTGAGGTATAGTAAAGGATAATTTAAACTTTTTAGTTGAGGATCTTTTATCACATATGTCAAATAAGTTTTTTAAGTTTTACAAATAACATAACAAAAATATGTTATAGAAAGCCAAGGTAAAGTATAGGGCGAGAACATATATACGATTAGAAATAAGCGGATTCCGGGACTCGAATCCAGGGCTTTCATGCTTTACATATCAAACTAATTTCACTTAGTACACTTGTCCATGCAGTTTAATACTAGTTTGCGTGGCTCATATCCAACGGTTCATGGGTTTGATCCCCACCGGGTGCAATATTTTTCTAATCAATTCAATTTTTTTGAATCTTAGCCGACATTATCTGGAAATCGGGATGTCAAATGGGTATATCGTATTTTTTTCCAAGTTATGAACCACCATCCACAGGTGAATAGCCGTGAAGTTTAATCGCATCATAGTCAAAATGCGTGTTACCATTAATAATAATAAAAACTCTTTATTGCACAAAAATAGACATAAGAGTATAGACACTTATAATATATACAAAATAAAACATGTTTGTGCAAAGGCGGCCTTATCGCCTATGGCGATTTCTTCTTTGCTACCTTTGCATGTAGTAAACACAATGCAATGTAATACATTACTATTTTTCACACGTAACCAGCTCAATGAAACAAATATCCCTATTAGAATTCGATTTAACTCAATCGATCGATTCAATCAACGATCGATTTTTAATCGATACACAGATTTAAGTAGCATACACGCTTTGCTATGGGTATTTCATAATAGCTTTGATAAAGGACTGCACTGATTTATTCGTGCTATCTCATTTCAATTCGTGGAAATTCTCATGTGTGTGAGTGCAAGGTACGATATTTTAAAATCCCGTAGTGATTACGAATGTTTGCATCTTCGAATGAATCATTTGTTGAATTAATAATTGTATCATAATAAAAACATAATTGTTATTAAAGGATTTAAAACAGAAAAGGTCAGTTGAAATTATTCCGAGCATTCTGACATATAAAGCGAATTTAACATTTTTTATTCGTCTTATACGACTATGTATAAAGTGCCTTTTCTACATTGCTATATCTTCTACATAGTTATAAATCGTTTTCTGGGCATATGAAATATCTCAGCTCAATAACAACTAATTTAGTTTAAAAAAATTGTGTAAGGTTTCACGTAGGCTACGTTCAACATATCATTGTTTTTCGGGCTCTTCGGCCGATATGAGCGAGAAGAGGCAAGCACCATCTCGTGATAATGCCGTCCGCATCTGATCCACAGGCGAAAACCGAAACGCGCATTTACACTTCAGAGCTCTTCCACCTATGAAAGCCTGTTCATCACCCGTGCATAAATATTCCTGCCACCACCACCAACTACATACTAGATTTTCCCAAACGTTGTTAGCAAGTTAAGGAAGTGATAAGACAATTATTTAAAAACAGGCTGGACCACGTGGGAATTGGACCACGATTGGGACTGAACTAAAAAGCCCGTCGACGTTTTCGAGTTTCCAATAGTATTAAGATCATAAACGAAAAATATTTTTATTTATTTAGTATTTATTGCTATCGCTAGTTGCTCATGAATATTTTTGTTATTTAAATGATAAAAAAAGTTTTCAATAAATTTAGGGAAGTGAAGAGCTATATAAGACGTTTGAATTGTTTTGGCAAACATTAAATTGTCGAGTGTCACACTTAACCTGGAATGTGTGAACATATAAAACGCTTTTGATATATAGTGAAATTTGTCATATTACCCTTTAAGCAGTGTGTTTGAATTCCTACTGTTGGTGGACAGGTTGCGTGATCCGCTTCACGATTCGATTGCGTTTATTTTAGTTACGTAGTTGAAGAGACTTCTGTTGCCTGACCAAAATGATTACGTTATTTCGGGAATCGAATCCACGACTACTCATGCAATGTTAGGCTACGCAATCATTGAGCCACGGGGGTACTTGTTTGTTTTTAAGATCTGTCAAAATATGAATTACAACAACTTCCTTTAAGTAAGTAGTTGTTATTACCTTACACTGTTAAATTTACATATACATACATACATACATATATATATATATATATATATACAATATTGGTATCGCAAAGAAAACAAACACCCTGACTTTGTAGATAAACAGCCTAATTTATTTTATTTTTATAAACTTAATTATTATTTTTGTAAAAACAAAATATATACAAATGAAAATGATATTAACAATGTACAATATATTTTTTATTAATAGACAATGTTATGATTGATTTTTTGTATTCTCTTTGAATCAAAGACAAAATTTCGATAATCGTCGGAAACGGTCAAACATTTATAACAGAAAACGACGTTCTTGCGCTGTCTGGTTTAATTTGATAACTAAACTGACTGTACATTGTATCAGAATTGAGTCATATTATATATTATGTCTGGTATATTAGGAGAGATAAGGCTTCGTGGTAAACGAGTGGATTTTATCACTAATACTTATCGTGACGTTTTATGAAAGAATGTAACAGTAATAGGTATGTTTGTATTTTTCTGTTGATAATTTTCCATTGGTTTACACGATATTATAACATTATTAAACGATATATTAACATACATAACCAATGGAAAATACATGTTTTATATTATATGTTATGTATTTAATATATTATTTACAATCGTCTTCCCGTGACCACAGCTACTGCAAAGTATGCGAAACGTTGGGCTGTAATTAAAATAGTTTTCAAATAAGTTTACCCGATATAATTCGCGTTTTAAACCGTTAAAGTGTTTTTTTTAACTGTGTTCTACTCGTGTAAACTACAGATAGTATACAATTGTCTTGTCATATGACTCCTCAAATTGGTTTTTGCCTTGAGAGAAGAAACCAATTGGGACCGCGCTTCTATCCTTGGCTAGTTGAACAACAGTTGTGTGTTTCATAAAACTCGACCTGGATGCGTCACGGTAATGGAGTAAGGACGGATTGCATACCGTCGTTTTACAACAGGACAAATTTCCTGGAAGAGCACTGCAGTGGACTCATATCACCATCTACACAAACATTTCTATAATGGATTTTAAATATTTCGTTACATAATTGGGATGAAGGAGGATTTTAAGGCATCTTAGCTTTTAATCTGTCAGAGTTTAATATCAGTAATATTGTTATAAAATACTTAATAAATGAAATTCCTCCTCGAGACGTACAAAGAATTTTAATTAAATGCTAACTTTTAGCGGAACGGTGCTAAGCGACTCGCCTTCAAACTATTTGCTTCATCAAATTCCATGTTCGTGCTCATGCTGTCAGCCATTTTGCTTAAGGTAGAGCTTTTAAGAGGTAACGTTTGTAAATCTTAGCTGGAAAAATCAACGACGAATATTTATCTATTTATATATTCTTTATATACTAGAATGAAAAGTAATAGGCAGCCTTATCGCTAACAAGCGATCTCTTCCAGGCAACCTAAAGTTATGAAATGTTAAGAAAATGAGATGTGCAAGGTAGGTGAAACAAATTAATACAAACAATAAATAATCATAAACAAAAAGAAGAACACTTAAAAATAAAAAAAACATACAGATCTAAATAGGTTACATGTTTGAAAACAATAATATTTTTCACATGTTATTGCACATGAAGGCACTATATAATTTAAAAATCGAAAATAAATTGAAAAAATTTTCGACTCGGGCAGGACTTGAACCGGCATCGTGAGCTTTCCGTGCTGTTGCTCTACCAATTGAGCTACCGAATCCTACACCTCATCGTCAAATTTTTTCAACTTATTGATACATGCACCTCTCGCGCATTGTAATTTCAACCTTAACACTTCCGAGTCGAAAATTTTTTCAATTTATTTTCGATTTTTAAATTAGTTTACATGTTTACTAACTTAAACGAAGGGGCTAAATACATTTTCAGAAATTTGACCACATGACACATTCGACGTTTATCATAGAAGATTATCGTTATTTCTTGATTACGTTATAGCGTAGATTATTATCTAAAAAAAATAAAATTATAGCTATCAATATATGAATTAAAATTCGAATGAAAACTTTAATATTTCATGTTAATTTTTCATAATGATACGGCTAGGACTTGTACCGGCATCCCCAGGCCGTGCTGTTACCGCTCTTACCCGTACGGACACGGTATATCAATTATTTAAATCAAATCAAAAATTATAATCGATTTTTAATTTATTTTACGAATGTTTTTATACAAATGAATATAGAATCTATCCTATAATAAAACATAATGAATAGAGTGTGTAGTTGTAAAAAAATCAGCAAAAAATATTAAGATCTTTAATTCATCTTCTTTGTCTGTATACACACGTTGATCGCTAAAAGGATTGGCAGTTTGAGAACAGCTCGGCGCAATTATTAACTGCATATGAAATCAGTAAAGATAGTTCGAGTAATACAAACTTTGTATCCACCGTGACTATAGACAGTGGGTAAGTACACACAAAGAATTTGAGTAATATAGTAATTTTATTTTGAAATTCAGTTGTTTGAACTAACATTTTCAGCAACTAGGTTCGCCTATTGCTGTGTATACGTACTTGCGTCTTTGCTTTTATTTCTTATTCCTATATCTACTCACTTAATATCTATTTCTTTTCAGGGCTTCAGGTTGCCTCGAAGAGATCGCTGCTTAGCGATAAGTGTGAGTTATGCGTACGTAAGATTTTTTTCCCCTTTAATAAATTTTTTTAGGGGAGGTTGTATAAATTTAAGGCTAAAATAAATAAAGTAAAGTTTTAAGTAATAATCAGTTTAACATAAGTTATTTTCATTACACAGTCACAATTGCCTATGCTGAGTTGACAGGAGTTCGTGGTACAGCTTTGGGTACAGCGATGTCGCGACAGACAATAGCGAATTAGTTACGTGTAATGACGTTCTATTGTTGAGCGATTTGTCGCGTACGTCTTGCTGTTAATTGCAAAATTATAACGGTGGATACATACACCTACGTGCATAATATATATATATATATATATATATTAATAAATAATAGAATCGCTGTAGCCAAATGGTTAAACGTATTACTTAAGGTTTAAAGATATTTATTTACTCGTAAGAATTTTCACAATTCACTTAAAACGAGAAATACATCTTGTTTTCTGTACAATTTCTCAGGCTATTTTATATAATTCTAGGATGAAAGAGGTTTTCTGTTATATTAGACTTATTTATTTATTTTTAAACAATTTTATACTTTTCAAGCATTACCTTCTTAGCATTGGTTAAGGGCGCGATGTCCCGGGTTCGAACCTTAGGGAAACAATAGATTGATTCGTAGGCAGGGTACAAGTCTGATCAACTATGTACTTGCTTGTAAATAACCAATCAGTGAAACGGACACAGAAATGATTTCGCCCCATGCCCCACCGAGGGAATCAGGATTGCACACTGAACATATTTAAACACGTCAATTTTTCTCACTTCTTGGGCAGTATTTATATTGTCCTGATTAGAAACAAGATAGAATTAAGATATCGATGATAAATGTTTACGATTATTTTCACCTTTACTACTTGCAAAACTTTTAGTAACGGTTAGAAAAGCAAATCCTACTTTATTATCGCCTGACCGTTACCTACCGTCTACTACCAATCTATCCCATAGGTTTAGTAGACATTTTTGAAATTGAAATGAACATAGAAAAAAAATAGACGGTAAAATGCTATTGTAAATAGTTCACAATTGTTTTAAATGACGTTTTCTGTATATTTTTATGTCATATCAGTACTAATATTTTAAAGCAGAAGATTTTGTTTGTTTGACCAATTTGTCGCGTACGTCTTGCTGTTAATTGCAAAATTATAACGGTGGATACATACATCTACGTGCGTATAATATGTATGAATCTATATTAATATATAAAGCTGAAGAGTTTGTTTGTTTGTTTGAACACGCTAATGTCAAGAACTACGACGTCTAATTGAACAATTATTTTTGTGTTGGTTAGAGCATTTATCGAGGAAGGCTATAGGCTATAAAACGTCGCCCTGTGACTAATAGCATTATTCATGATTATGGATTTCCGTTGCGTCCGTGCAAAAAAGGATTGAAAATATCCAAAACTATATTTGATAGATTAAGTCCTTTTTAAATGACCAAAAATCTGCCGCGACACTACAAGTTTATCTCTTAAGATTAATTTACCCGAACGACGGGACGCGGACGACGTAGTGGGTAACAGCTTTCATTTATACAGATGACTTAAATAACTATTCTACGCGCGTGCGCACAGCTTTTCAAAACTTATAAAAATCAACCACTTCAACGTTACATTAAAATTATTATATACTTTATTTTGTATCGGAATTGGAATACGGAAAAGAAAATATTAATTTATAAATAAATAAAGAGTACGCAACTTTCCTTCCTTCTCCTTTTCATGGTGTGTCGCATTTAAATAAAACACTTTAACTGTTTAAAACGCGATATATTAGTTAAACTTATTTGAAAATTATTTTTAACTTCGGCCCGACGTTTCGGATGCTTTGCATGCTTTAAGTTTAACTAATATATCGCGTTTTAAACCGTTAAAGTGTTTTATTTAAATGTGTACTACTCGCGTAAACTATAGACAGTATGGTGTGTCGCAATTCTTAAAAGAGTATCGATATTAAAAGAGTATCGCACAAGCAATTTAGATAACTTCTCGAGCTTAAGTTTCTTGGACATAGTCCATATTTCTACTAGCGATGTCCAATTTCACAAACTAATTTACAGCCGTCCCCACTCATCCTATTTCCGAGTGGGACCTACTCTAAACTTTTGATACTCGGAGACTAACTTTATAAGCTATTCTAAGATCTACTTGAATGGAATAGAGTCGATTTCATAAGACGATATCGTCTGAAAAAACTCCATTCCATTTGCTTTAGATTCCATTGCAATTTGAATTCCTTTTGATTTACTTACATTGAATATTCTTTTACTAATTATCAAAATGCCTCGTTGGTCTATCGATTACTCAAATCGACTGAAACGACTGCAGAATTCGAGTCAGGCGAAACGTTATGTTTGTATGAATGTTTGCTTGTGATTTTCGAGTTCAGTAAATTTTCAGTAATAGCACGGAGCCGTAAAGAGGCACTGATTATTACGGGAAGTGCGTTACACCGTCAATCCCAATAACTTAGTGATAGTAGTTAAAGTCTGCGTGATGAAGAAAAGAATCCAATGGTGATTTTCAGATTACAATATACATGATTTCAGTTCATTGCAAATTATTTAGTATTGATGTGTAAGTGTTTCTAGTAACGAACGTGAAAACCGTGACAACGGTTTAAAAATATGTTCTCAAAATTGTATATTAATTTTGTGTACAAAATAAATAATTAAATGTTTCGTTTCCAGGATCTTGTATGTTACGTGTACTACTATTATCACATCTATGCATATATTATGATAAAGCTGAAGAGTTTGTTTGTTTGTTTAATGACAGAACTACTGGTTTTATTAGAAAGTTTCTCTTTAAACGTTGTGACGAATAGGTGCATAACAGTGGGAAATTTGGAAGAAACGGGGATAATTATTTATCTTTAAGGGTTTTCATTGTGTGCGCTGCAATGCATAAAAGAAAGATTCTTTAAATGATATAAAAGATGTCGCGAAAGTTTATCTTTTAATTTTGCAAGAACTACTGAACGCGGATGACGTTGTGGGGAATAGCTGTAGCTGTAAAGATACATTATCATGACCAAAATACTACGCAGACGAAGTCGCTGACACATCTAGTACTACTAATGTAATACAACACAACTTTTGTGCACCAGGAGACTCCCTTAATTTTCTTATCATCCATATTTTTATTTAATATACACTTAAATAGTTTGTATGTATATTTTTGTGACTAATATTGTTTCTGAAAACTTAGTTAATCACACTTAGCTCTCTAATAGTTCTCACTCAGTCCACTCAAAGCCTCATATGAAGTAATACGACGTATGAAACACTACTACGCCAACATTACGATGACTTCATCAGATAACACTTGCTCAGTCTTCAAATGTACGGCTTTTGAATATCGAATTTTAATGATTCTATTCGTGTTATGGGTATCGTTATAAAATCGTTGACGAGAAAAAAAATAAAAAACTAAGAAAATATGAGCTTAAGTAGACATGGTGGCTCTGCTAACAGAATAAGAAAGACGGGACGCGGATGACGTAGTGGGTAAGAGCTATCATTTATAAAGATGGATAGGAGGTTTGCAAACACAAATTGCGATGGCCAAAATAATTATTCTTCGCGGATGCGATTTTCTCCAGCACAGCTATTTTTCAAAACCAACCACTCTGACCGATGGAAAACAATAAATTCAAATAGGTAGCCGCCACGGAGGATCCAGGGGGTCATGGGGTCGTACCCCACCTGTGTTTGTTCCAGAACTTAGGTGGACCTCTAATTGAAGATATTGATTTTATTTACAAATTAAAATGTGTTAAGTTCTTCAAGTGTACAATTAAGAATAAATATTTTGAAGAACATTACATTTACGTATTTATTTTTTTTGTTAAATTAAAGGTTCTTGACTTGACCACAACTCTGTGACTCCTGGCGCCAAAGTTGAATCCTTGGGTAGCCGTCGGTTGTAGGTATTTTTTTACGTTTAGTTAAAAACGTTGCATTGCGGTAGCATTTTATGATCAATTGCGAGTACTATTGTACATTATTTGGTGCAAGTTTACAAGCTCCATGACAGTTGGCGAGCCGCCACGTCTTGGGGTCATGCTTCGATATTAATCATTACTCCTGGCTCGAAGTAACCGCTAAACGAGAGTTTATGGTTACACTTAGCCCAACCTAACTTTCTTAAAAAGCAATTACAATTTCCAATACATCTGCTTGGAACTATTAGATAACTATTTAAATTTACAATTATTGCGAATAATATGTCACATTATCAAAGTAAATAATGGTGTTAGGTGTATGTAGAACGGCGATAAAACCATTTAAGGCTTTACAAGGTAGTGAACTGAGTGCTTCATTTCGTATTTGTACAAATATTATACATATATAGAATAATCATTGTGATTTTTAGTACGAAGTTATACAGCCCATTTTTACGAAACTAAAGAATATATATAATAAGTAGTAATTCATGCACTTAGATCTTAGTAATGAAAGTTAAATATCTATTAACTTAAAACACTTGAACGGTTTTAAACGCGATATTTATTGATTAAACTTATTTGAAAAATTATTTTCACTACGGCCCGACGTTTCCAAAGATTTGCAACAGTCAGTGACTACGGTTTAAAATAATTATCAAACAAGTTTAACTAATATATATCGCGTTTTAAACCGTTAGTGTTTTATTTAAATGTGTACTACTCGCGTAAACTAGAGACAGTATTCATCTATTTACTGTAAAGTTGAGTATCCGCATTTATTTCCCTATGTCTTACGTGGTACGATAGTGTGTTGTTAACTTGTAAATACCGATGACTAGACCAAATTATAACTCCGCTGAATTATCCTTCCTCCTCATTCAACCTCTCGCATGAATGAAGCGTTCTTGAATCTTATTCCAGCACTGTAGGTATAACCTGCAGGGCGTCTGAAAATTAGTTTATTTTACGTGTTATTAGGCAATACCGAAATAATACGTAAGACTCTGAAGGTTAGAATTAGCTCTAAGTGAGATTGCAATAACGTTATAAATCCCAGTGCTGTAAAATATCAATATCGATACAATCGATGTGTAGATTAGATATACGATATTAAAATTGTGACTAGGAGTTTGTGAGTGGCAGTGGTAGTTTGCTAGCGATGGCGCCGTGGCGTGAGGTACCCTATGAAATCCGGGACGTTACACCCGAGGAGGACAAGATCATCAAGAAGTGTCTGATCGGTATGTGCTATATTTGTAAGAGGTTTGACGAAATCACTTCGCGGTAAAGATAATAAAATTTGGCAATTTTTTTTCGATTAGTAAGTACTAGTCTAAAGCATCCGAAACGTCGGGCCGAAGTTAAAAATCATTTCCAAATAAGTTTAACTAATATATCGCGTTTTAAACCGTTAAAGTGTTTTATTTAAATACCTTTAGTGTTTTACGAAAAACTAAATGTGTTATTATTGTACCATTAAATCGGATCTACATTTAAAATAATGTATTTTTCACCATTGTTGATGTTAATGTTTCTGCGTACCATAAATACATCTTTGTCGATTTTTACTTATTATCTGTTTACCTTTCACGAAATATAGTTACACATAATGTGACGAAAAACTGTAAATGATGCGTCTGTCTGTAAAACAGCTCTACCATGATGCATGATAGATTAGATAACTAGTGTATGTCATCTCATCTTTTAATCCATAGATAAGTGAATTAACGATGTTGTATGTTAAACAGGTAATTTTATTATAGTGTTGCATTGTTTGATATCTATTGCTCTATTGCACTAATATTACAAAACTTATAAGAACTAAATTAATGTTTATGACGTCGATTTACCTTAAATACAACTAAATAGTTGATATGAATAATCCTTCGACTTAGCGGGGACGACACAACACTAGTGCGACGCGATGACCGCGCGCGTCCCCGCACTAGCTCAGGAACTGTAAAGTACGAACGTTGGCGCGCATTTTGTAGGCTACGCCTAATTTTGGCTAATAAATGATTGTTTTAGAATTTAACATTGTTTTTCCGTCCTAATAATATCAAAAACGAAATTTAACATAAATAATGGCATTTGTTTTTAGACAGACAAGAAGGTGAAATACCAGCTATATAACATCTCATAAGATGCAATGCACCTTTTTTTATCTGTACGGTAGTTCGTCACCCAGGTAGAATTTTCAATATGTACTACCCATTCAATATCCAGTCCAACATGGTACAGAAAAAATAAATCAAATTAAAAAATATTTATACCATAAATCGCTATCTCTAGAGTCTAGAC
Source organism: Leptosia nina (assembly GCA_963661955.1). Lineage (NCBI taxonomy): Eukaryota > Metazoa > Arthropoda > Insecta > Lepidoptera > Pieridae > Leptosia > Leptosia nina. The sequence goes on along the minus strand of CAVLEF010000009.1, from coordinate 7,300,496 downwards.
CAACGAGACAAAATGATGTAATATCTCTTATATAAACATCATGAACCAAAATTAATTAAACCCGTATTAATATTTGTAATTGTAGTATTATTAAAAATAAAATAATCTTTAGATTTCCAAGTCGAGAGCACTTATATACAAAAGAATTGTAATTTTTTTTTTAAGTGGATAGTGGACCTATATATTTTGGCCCTGAAATATTTTAACGTTATCTTTAGAATTCGGAACCAAATTATCTAATACGCTTCGAGATAAGGCTGCGACCAGAGATTGAATCGATAAAGGCATTGGCTATATACAAACATCGGAATGGATCATGATTCATGCTGTTGTATGGTGTTTTACAAGTTGCTAATGTCTTTAATCCATTACAAGGTCATGGTAATTGGTAGCGGTAAACTATTGTATCTTCAAAATTGGATTGCTAATTTACACATTCAATGTTGCCTTTTTACTAAATTATGGGTACGGTATAGTAACACCGCTCTTGGATACAAAAAACTTAGCGGGTATGTTTTGACATCCGATAAGAAAGAAGTTTGATAAATTAAATATAAAAATTTGGGCCGACACCTTTTTATTCACCTTTATTTTATTCTTAATAAATAATTATTAAATGACTTTTTTTATTTTGGAATGTATAAACTAACATAATAAAATTACGTATGACCTAGTGAATAAATTTCACGTTGTAAACTATTAAACATTTGTATTAGTTAATGTATATCATTCCGGTAAAAAAGAAAAATAACATTAACTGTGATACACTTGTTTGTGGCATGCGTATTTGTAATAAAATTATTTCCGAAAACAAAAATTCATGTCCACCAAGTATAAAGATTTTTATTTTTTCGTATTTACTTAGGTAAATAGCGCATTTTTTGTCACTTTTGATGTTCTGAAACAATTGGATGAAAAAGATAATGATAAGAGTCGCAGTTATAAATAATTGTTTAAAATTCAGGTGTCTGTAGCTATATTAAAATGTTCTTCATTGATTCAAATAAATAATAAATGGTAACCTACTAGGTACTGCTAAAATTAAAAATAGATCATTTAAAAATAATTTAAGTTTGTAGTTATACCTTATTGAATGTTATCAAACAAGAGTGTATCATGTAGATACTTCCAAAGAAACCTAGGTATATAAATATTAATTTTGCCTACATTTTCTTTTGTAGACTCTTCAATGCTTGAATGTAAGTAGGCGAGAATGAACCGAGATTAGTTGGAATTGTTGAGATTCTTTTCTAGAAACTTTCTTTCGAAAAAATAACTTAGAAGGAGAAGTTTATAAGTAATAACATGTATCGAACGAATCCAGGGCGCTTACCACCATAGCGGCAGTGGTGTATTAGATTTGGCTTTACATACTCGTAGAAGTTCTTTAAGTTCAATTATGCCTAAATCATTATATTTTGTTACTTCATGGACTCTACCTAATTATTTATTTGTTGTATTATACTATTTTTGAGAAATTAATTATCATTATATAAATTATATTCATTATGAACCAAACAACGATATCCGCTTGTCATACTGCTTGTTACATGACGGGCAGTTTTACTAATTAATTCTTGCAATGAGAACATTTTATTCTAAAATAATTGTAACATGAAATACGTAATAATCATTAAAATTGTATCAAAAGTCTGGTCGCTTTATATTGTAATTTTTTAATAGCTGATCCAAAGAAGTTGTAACTACTACTACAAGTGATCTTTCATGTTTTACAACAGCTGATTTATTTATAGCCGGTTGTTGCAAAGCATCCGAAACAATGGGACGTAGTTAAAAAATGTTAACTATTATTGTTATTTCGCGTTTAAATCCGTTAAAAGTGTTTAATTTAAATGCGCAAACTACGAACACTACGTAAAAATGTATTAACTCAAAATTTAATAAGTAAGTACATATATATTAGTCTTATAAAAAAATATAAGTTAATCTTAACAATGAGTAATATTTCAAGTACACTTTAGTCTACAGTCTACACTTTTCGTCGTAATCACATTGTTATCATGGATACGAGCTGACTAAACTACGTGATAAGAGTTACTAAATATAACAATTTAACTCAAGTATTACGCAAAATAATTTTTATTTATTTAACTTATTAATATTCATAAAAACCGTCTAGCCATTTTCAGTACCTTAGGAAGTCCATGAAAACTCTTCAAAATCCCCCTGTCTGTCCCCTCTGTCCTCCAGCAAACCGTCCGTATTAACTACTGTCAAAATTTAATAAATAAATTTTCCTTAATTTTATTTAAAAAAATCGGAACAAACTAAACCAACATTTTTCGAAAAATAAATTTGAAACACATTGAAGAAATAATTCTTTTACTTAGCTACAAAATGATGCAACACCCTGTTAATTTTCGATAACATAACTATGTATGACACGTAACGCTATTTATTATATTAATTTCGCTAAGAATAATGCAAAATAATCATTTATCGTAAATGCCACTTATCACAAATAACAAATATCTTAAAGTATAGATAAACTCAAGAACGCTTGTACTCGGTTTCTTTGAGTATTACAATTAGTTATTTATCAAGCCTCATGAGTTATGATGATCATAAAAGCTCTGGGTTTTTTATTGAAATAATTTATGACACGGGCGGGAATCGAATTCATGACTACGTTGTACCGTGATACATCATTAACGGAGTTACCGCGTCCTGGGAGTCATTGGTTTTAATTTTCAATAATTTTATATATGCAGACCCTAGGTAGGGGTACCCTATACCCGATATACCCGAGCACAAATTTCAACTATTTCGTAGAATGCGCACCTTACGTCCGTAGGTTCAAAAAAAAAGAAATGGCGTCGGGCTTGTTAGTGTAATGGTAGCAATGTATGCCTGATAATCAACGGGTCGACCCCCCACCGGGTCCAACATTTTCCTAATAAATTTCTGTAACATGTTGGACGTCGTCGGGTAATCCGGATATTAGATGGGTGGTAGGAATATCGAATTTCCTTCCGTGTCCCAAAAAACCGGCCACATATGAAAAAGCCGTCAAGTTTAATCGTTTAATTTTTGTAATATACAAACAGTACCGAATTCATATACACAATACACAAGAATAAAACGAATTGAAAATCTACTTTTTTGAAGTCGGTTAAAAAGACATACATTTAAGTAATATGTAATATTAGTACTGTAGCACATTAAACAACATCGTTTTGTCACTTATAACTACGATAGTAAATCGTATTCGACTTGAGAGTACAAAAATATTTTATACAAGAAAATATAAATTAATTTTAGAATGTTCTAGTATGTTCTGTTTGACGTGAACTAGTACCTATCTTATTAACGATGTACTTACGCAAAACAAAATACCCATATCTATGAGTATTTCGTCAATTAATCAGATACACATTTAAGTGCGATGCTCTAGGACGGTTGCACGCAATGCACTGGATCATATAGATAATTATTATGTGATTAAATCTCTAATAAACAAATAATCGAAAACAAACCACACACACTAATCTATACTAATATAAAGCTGGAAAGTTTGTTTGATTGTTTAAACGCGCTAATCTTAACAGCTGGTTTGAATTAAAAATTTTGTGTTGGATAGACCATTTTTCAAAGTAGGCTATATAAAACATCACGCAGCGACCGATGGGATCGTTGTGGAAGAAAGGGAAAATAATTTTTGCTGGCTACCGTTGCGTGTCTACATTTCCCACTGTTTCTTTGCTTCTTTTGAACGCAGCCTAATGTTTTATAGCGTATACGTTCCTCGATAACTTTCAGTTGGCACCAGTAGTACCTTAGATAGGGCGTTCAAACTTTTCAGCTTTACAATATTAGTAAAGATTATTGTTGAAAACAACAAAACAACTTGTATATAAGGGTTCATGTATCAACATGATAACGATAAATAACATTGGGCGTTGTAGCAAGTTAATACCAAAGCGTTCAAGTAGATGAGGATAAAAGTACGACAATGTCATAAACCCGTCGTGTCGATAAACTATACGCAACCCGATGATTATTTTAGAAATCAGTTCAAAGTTGTGTATTTTTTATAACAAATTATTGAAGCCTGATTGACTTCATGGATAGTAAATTTCGTCAAGCCCTTTAATTTCGATGTGAGTATGACTGTGACCTATATTGGCTTAGGACATTTGTAATTTGCAAACTGCACAGAGAATTTTAACTTAAGTATACACAAAAATAAGTAGAGCTTTTAACCTTTTGTGTTTGAGGTTTAAATGATTTAGTAATAAATATTTATGCCACTGATTTTATGTCTAGATTTTTTAAACAAGATCCAATATGTTTAGAACAAGCAGAAAATTAATAACAAATATTTTGCCCTCGGTGGCAATCGACCCCCGTTGTTTATTGTTAAAAACCGATACATCGTTTTTTATATTGTATATTAATTTTTATGTGTACAAAAAATGGTTACATTGCTACCACCACCATTCAAAAGATTTTATTTGACAATCTTATTAATATCCTAAATCTTTTATTTTCAGGTTACACTAAGCCCTTTGTCAAATGTGGTAAAAATGAGTACGTGATGCCCAATGTGTTTCGAAAGCATGCGGAGTACATCTACAACTTCAAAGTCCGTCCAGACGATATATGGGTCGTGACGTACCCTAGGTCAGGTGAGGCCTAAACAACTTTCTTTCTAATAAAATAATCAAGAAGATTCTAAGAACCGACAAGCACTATTGAATACATTATTCAAATACGAATCTAGTTCTTCACATTGTATAAAGAATGAAAACTGTTGATTTGAAAACCGTACTAAAATTCCCTTAATACTTCAAAGAATAATTATGTCATCATGTTACTTCGATCTGAGTTAGAAGTCCGGCTAAAAATGTATTGTTTTATAGTATGTTTTAACGGGTTTAAACTCAGAATTTTACTTCGTAGTTTGCCTAGTAAAGCATATAACCACAACAACAACAATTAATATCAATTTCTATGGTTGATTTAAAATCAGTAGTTTTGTTAACTTATGTTTAATCATTCATTTATTTCTTTTGTTTGTTAAATTTCTGTATATGTTATGAAATATCAATAGCTTATTGCTATGAGTAACATACTTGGTTGAGTGTTATTCAGTCAGTAGGGTTAAATTGTTTATATAAAAATACTAGCTGTACCAGTGACTTGTCAGCGTAGAATAGTTATATATGCATACCTAGAACCGTTTTCGCATCGCCCGCAACGGTAATCCTCAAAAATTAATATCTTAACCCGTTTTTTCCACATTTCCGAATGTTTCTTCGCTCGTATTGGTTACGTCATGCCATGTTATAACCTAAAGCTTTCCTCGATAAATGCTCTAACCAACACAAACAATTTTTCAATTCAAACCAGTAGTTTTTAAGATTAGCGCGTTCAAACAAAAAAAACTCTTCAGCTTTATATATTAGTATAGATATAATAACAACAACAGAACATGGAACATTCGACATACGTCAGCACATTGATATCACTTGTTGCTAACAGAAAGCCCAGTATGTGGATAACATAGTGATAGAAGCGTGACACCATAATACAGAGATAAAGTACTTACTCATAACAGTACTTATTTTAGTCTAGTGGGTAGGGAAACCCGGGTTTTTAGATATAAAAATATAAATGTCCACAAATAAAAATAAAGCAGAAATTATTCAACAACAATATTATATCGTTTAAAAACAGCGCTTTTAACGGTTTTAAACGCGTAATATATTAGTATTATTTTTAAGGAGTACTACTAGCGTAAACTGACAATACTTAATGTTTAATCATACTCTTATTTGGTTGCAGGAACGACATGGACGCAAGAAATGGTATGGTTACTGGAAAACGAGCTAGACTTCGAGGCATCAATAAAAAAACCGCTCTACGAACGATTCCCAATGTTAGAGTGAGTCAACGAAAATTACTATTTCGGTATTCAATGATAACTGATAAGATAAAATTCAATACGAAATTGCGTAGGCTAATGTAACACTATTCGACCGTGTTATAAATGGATATGTACAAAGTTAATCTAAATGACGCATAAATAAAGCAAGTACCTACTTAAAGATTTAAATGAAACACTATAACGGTTTAAAACACTAAATATATTAATTAAGCTTATTTAAAAATTATTTTAATTGGGGCCTGACGTTTCGGATGTTTTGCAGCAGCCGTGGGCACAGGGAGACTAAAGATTGTATATTGATGATGTTTGGTGGTATATGATATTATATTCATTATTTTATTGATTTAATCGTAGGATAACAACACAAATACCAGAAATTGCGGTTGAATTGATCAAGATCAACTTTATGAACCTGGCGAAATTCCAAGGCCTTAACAAAGCTGTGAAGCGTCCGAGTTGGGAGACCATAAATGAAGCCCCATCACCACGTTTCATTAAAACCCATCTCCCACTGTCTCTGCTGCCCCCGAACCTCCTCGACACAGCCAAAGTGATATATGTAGCGAGAGATCCCCGAGACGTCATGGTGTCAAACTATTATCTCCACAAGATGGTGGTGAAAGGATTACTGAGAGGCACCTTCATGCAGTTCTGGGAAGCGTATAGACGAGATATTTGTAAGTAATGTGTAACTTATTAATTAACAGATAAAGCTATGGTAGAGGAGGACAGTTAAGTATGGGGGTGATAGACGGTTGAAATACCCCAGACATATATCATCTAAACAAGACGCACTGTCGATCTATTATGGCTTTGGGATCGGCAATCCACAGACTGAAATCGCTTGACAGCTTTTTCATCTATGGTGGTGGTTCGTGACAGTCCAAATATCATTTCGATATTCCTACCACCCACATGCCACATTTCCATGCAAAGTCCGACATGTTTCTGAAATACCTATTAGTTGATTAGAAATTTGTCGGACCCAACAAATAATTTTAGCTATAAAAATTCAGGTATAATAGGTTTTTTACATTGTATTTTACCAATTTATCATAAAAAGTAATTTACGCGTAATGGCGTCGCGGGCGCAAACAAGTTCTTGATATCATTTCCAAATAAATAACTTATTAAAACTGACTTCAGTAAGACTAAAATATAAAACGTTTTATTTACAGTTCCTTACATGCCTCTTATTTCACATGCAAATGAAGCTTGGGAGCAAAGACATCACCCGAATCTCCTATTTATGTTCTATGAAGATATGTTGCAGGTAATTTTTATAAATGATTCATTCTGATCATCATTAAATAATGAAAAAAATGATATATTTTTTATTTTACAGGACCTCCCAAAACATATACACAGTGTAAGTGACTTCCTTCAGAAGACCATCACAGACGAGCAGGTGGAAAAACTTGCGGGCCATTTGTCATTTAAGAACCTTAAGAAAAATAAGAATGTCAATAATTCAACTGGCGACACTGAAATACAGTTTATAAGAAAAGGTATGAGAGATTTATGGACACCACATATTGTATTGCGGCTCTAGATTGGAGGGTTCATGAGTTCAACACTGTTAACGGTGTAAAACGTGAAATTTATGAGTAAGAATATATTTATAGAAATATAAATGAATAACAGGGAAACTAGTGACTCCGGTTGCTGTTAAGCATTCGAAGCTTTCGGTAGTTAAAATAAATAGTAAATAAGGTAACTTATATAGTTTGCGTTTTAAACCGTTCAATGTTTTATTTTAAACATGTACAACGTAAACTATAGATGATATTTATAATATTCTTTAGATGATATATACCTATGTGTTTAAATAAACTACGAATCAACAATTAAAACGGACACGACAATTTGTTCGCCCCAGGACCTATTAAAAACTTTCATCGTTTTATGCCTATGCTTGGCTAGTGGACATTGGATATTAAGACAATCATCATATAATACAAGACAATAAAACCTACCTACCTATTTAGTAGAGTCGTTCTAGAATAAAGAAAGTTTATTTTCAGGTGAAGTTGGTGGATGGAAAACGCATTTTGACGCCAAAATGGAACTTCAGGCTGAGGAATATTTGAATACGAGATTAAAAGGACTGTCCTTACAATTTCCTACCTACGACAATGACGATGAATGTTCTAGATTATAAGATGGTTGTAGTCTAAATAATGACAGATAACTCTGGAAGTTATGTTTGTTATAAGACGAGAGAGCGTATGTAAATATAGGTAATAGAGAGAAATAAAAAGAAGAAAGTTTAAAAAGTCTACATCTAGTACTTGCTGCATTACGGACGAAGTATAGTTTGATTATATTTATTCTCATATTAAGTCGGGTATGTAATTTCAGTGGTAGCCACGCATGGCTATTATACGATTGGTCGCGGGTTGATTTCCATCAACCTTATTTTACATGTTACAACCAACGTTAGATATAAGTTAAATCAACAGCACGGAACTCTGTCGATGCCGCTTCAAGTCCTGCCGAGTCGTTAATTCTTTCAATATTCTCGTTTCGATTTTAATCCGTAAATGCCAGCTGTCATAAATAGGTACTTAATGAACCATAAGTTCGTCCGTCTTTGGTGATATAATTAATATTGGTATAATCATGACATATAACACTATTAGTTTAAGTTTATCTTGTAAATACTAAGTCTGTTGTAATTATAACTAGTTGTAAAGAGGATTTGGGTTTCAAATTGAAGCCTAAAGTTGTCCGTCCCTACATTACTATACTGATAAATAAATAAGGGGGTGGTGTCACCTCCCAAACGAGAACAAGAATTTTTCTTTCATTCTTACTCATTCAAGTATGTATAGAACGTTCTATTAATAAAGATTAAAAATAATGTTACCTTTAATGTTTACTGCAAGAATGATGCATTGTTCGACAATTTTATAAAGAATGAAAAGAAATTTGTTTCATACATTAATTGAATATTTATTTATTTCATTCCTAAGACTAAACTTTACGTATTTTTCACGTGGGTTTTATAATGGTGTTAAAAATAAGCACGAAATATTCATAATCATAATATATGAATATTTTTCGTTGCATAATTATGTTTTATTAAGTACACATTGTTTTATAACTGACTGATTGACAAACTTTATCTATGACCTGCAACGTTTATCAAAAAACACTTCGATTAGTAAATAACATAAATTCTTTTAAATAAAATATTTTAACGGTTTAAACGCGCTTGTTTTTAGTTAAACTTATTTAAAAAATATTTTAACTATGGCCCGACGTTTCGGATGCTTAGCAGCTGTCGTGGTCCCGGGTTGCGCGTTTTAGAACGTTATTAAAGCGTTTTATTTAAATGTGCACTAATCGTGTAAACTACAGACAGTGCTTAACAGAAATACTCATTAAAATATTGATTGGTTTGTACTTAGAAGGACTATAACTTTACAGGAGTACCAAATGATTTTCTAAGTACTCAACGTTAATATGAAATGATAAATGACTATTTATCATCAGAAATCTTCGGGCTATAACTTTATTAATACTACTACACGTCAGTACCGGGTGCCGACTGAAAACTTTGCGCTTCAACGAATTTGCAAGTTTGCAGCCCTGTATGCCATACCCACTTTAAGCAGCGTTAAAATTATTAGTTTTTTTAAATCCGAAAAGCATTTGTTCCTACCGTTGTGTTCATCATCATCATTGTCAGCCCGTTTGGGTCCACTGCTGGACGTAGGCCTCTCCCAAAGCATGCCACTCGGCCCTCTCTTGAGCTCTATTTATCCATTTGCTGCCGGCCACTTTCTTCAGGTCATCTGTCCACCGTTGTGTTGCCTGTTGGAAATTTGTGAATCGAAATGTACTATGCCAAAACAGGTCGAAATCGGTTCTTAATTAGAATTTATATGTTCGATGATGTTAAGTCTACAAACGTCTTCCTTTTTGTGAATATGATGAATTAAATGAGTACTTATAATGCAGCTTAGGTTTCTGATCTGTTTGGGTGTCTTGAAGACGAAAAATTCTGATGATATGTGATTGCAAAATTGGCTCAAAAGTCCGGTAACGTTTACGTCTTTGAGACGGCCTCGTTGGTGAAATGGTAGCATGTATAGAAAATAATCAACGGGCTGTGTGTTCGATTCTCATTGGATCCAAATTTTTAAATCAATTAGTATATTTTGTAAAGGTTGTTGAAGTGGAAGTGGTAAGAATATCAAAATTACGTCCGGGTAACGTAGAGCTGTCGAGTTTAATCGCGTTACTGTTTCAGTCTGTGGATTTGCGAATAATCAAAGTTAAAATAGGCCAACAGCGCATCTTGATCTGATGTAATATGATCTGGATTTAAAAAAACGCCAATTTTTTGCATTTTTTTACCCTAGATTTTTTACATTGACTGCAAAACGTGCATTTTTTGAAACGACTACACCTCTAAAGGCCCCAGCTTTCCCAAAACTTAATAAAACCCAATATTCCTGAATCCGTCCCCTAAACGGAAGCTATAAATCAAAACTTGTAATAATCGTGACTATAAATCTTCTCGTGTTAAAGATGGTTACATCTCTCTTGTGTTTTAGTTAACTTAAACATATTGTGGAGATTTAAGACTTTAGCTTAGTTGGATTTTATCATTTATCACACATTTGCGCTAACTTCGATCAGGCAAACAAAAAACAATTATGAACAATTCAGTTCAATATGTAGAAAAAGAAGTTTAATAAAATACTGTCTGTAGCATACGGGAGTAATACACATTTAAATAAAACACTTTAAACGGTTTAAAACGTGAAATACCTACTGATTAATTTAACTAAGGCCCGACGTTTTCAACTTTGACATTAGAGACAATGCTGTACAGCAAACGAAACGTCGGGCCGTGGTTACAAGTAATCTGTAAAGTTAAACTACTAAATTTCGCGTTTTAAGGTGTTTTTTTTAAGTTTAATACATAAATGAAATAGAAAAGTGGATTAAAAACTAATTTCTATGCCTATCCCTTTAAACTTAAGTGAATAATAAATGTCCAATTGTTAACTAGTATTGAGGTATTCAGGAATTTCAAGAGAAATTTGTCGTTCAAAGTATTTGCTCATACATTTCAAATAGGATAAGACAATGGATGTGGGTTATTCTAAAGATCGGAACAGGTAAGTCAAAAGCTAACAATAGTAACTTTTGTTTCCTATTAACTCCGTTAATACATCCATCGGCCTGTTAATTATTTCATTAATCAAGCGTAAATGATAGCGCGTTTACAATGACTGGCACATTCTTACTTGTACTGAAAATTACATAATAATATGTAGTATAAAAAAACAGTATTTAGATAACAAATATATTATTTGCGTATTTTAAGGGACTGTTGCTGTGTAGATTGCGCGAGTAGTTCACATTTTAATTAAACACTGTCATCGGTTAAGGCGCAAAATATAAGTTAACTTATTTACGGCCCGACGTATATCGGAACCTAGAATGCTTTACAGCACATGTGGTCGAGGGCGGACTGTAGATGTAGAAAGTCCCTAATGTCAAAGTCAAATATTCTAGGCTAGCGCCATTTGTTTTACGTTAGTTTAGTTCGGGGCGTATGTATTAAGTTAAAAATAAGTTAACTAATATAATTCGTGCTTAAACCCGTTGAAAGTCTTATTTAAATATGTGTGTTTACAAACACTTACTTACATTGAGTAGTTAATTAATTCAAATATAAACCTCTTTATCAAGACTGTTTCCACGTTCTTAAACTTATTCTTATAGGTTGCAAACTATGTTTTTCTACTATTTAGAAATTAATTTTATCTTGAGCGATTATGCCGTCGTTTGATTGTGTATCAGTTGAAAATTTCGAGGAAAAAGATAATTACGATCAATTAATAAATAGTTTCTCATAAAAACGTGTATTGTTTACAGGTTATATCAGTAACGAAAGTACGAAGTGGCATAAACCAACCGCCCATCCATAATGGCTGAGTAGAAGCCAGCGGTTCATTGTTAAAGCACAAAGAAAGGCATAATTAAGATAAAACCAACACAATCGTACGCAGCTCGCCGTTTTGCGCCTATTATTGTGGGCTAGATTAATGAGATTAACGCTCATTAATTGTAACGAGTTAAAATTTATGAGATAGTTTCTTTTTCTCACATTATACAGGGTGCCGTCTGCCCCCTATTTATTTAACAGTGCATTATACTAATTGTAATGCGCTTATTTCCTCCTATCTTTCGTGTCCCCGTGACCACGGCTGCTGCAATGCATCCGAAACGTCGGGCCGTAGTTAAAATAATTTTCAAATAAGTTTAACTAATATATACCGCGTTATAAACAGTTAAAGTGTTTTATTTAAAAGCAAAAAAGTCAGAAATAAGCACTTAGCAGTTTTCAATTATTGTCATTCGTTCTAGTGTAAAGTAACCATAATCTGATGTTATTATCCATTAGAAACAAAATAATGATATTTAGCAAATAATGAGCTCATAACTTGTCAAGCCAAATTCTATCAAAATTAATGTGATAGATGTGACCACCCTGTACATTATTTTTATTCACGTATGAAACGACTGCTAAGTTAAATACACTATGCGAAAACTCAACATCCTTGAAAAAGCTTGTTATCGTAGGAAAAGATAAAGACAAGGGGCCTAACGGATGGAATAAGTACCCCAGGTGGGTCTCATCTATGTTGTATAGTGTCATATTGTGGTCAGTGTTTGTAGGTCGAGCCGACTTGAACTAGCCGATGGCAGAGAAAAAAGTCTTCACAAAGAAGTCTTCTGCGGGATAAAACGTAAAATGCATTGCATTCACATAACCACATTTGGCCTCCGAAAAATTCGTAACATAATAGTTTGAAACAAGATATAGAACATAAAAATTATATATTATACATATATAAAATTGTCGGTCTTTTTGCTTATATCAAATGAAAAAATAACAAAATTCAATGAATAATCGATTTTTAGATTGAAAAAGTTGTACAACACGAACAGACTTGAGCCGGCATCCACAGCGTTTCGTGATGTTGTTTTTAAATCTAAAAATCGATTTTTATTTTATATAATGCCATCATGTGTAATAACATGTGAAAAATATTATTGTTTTCATTACAGTATTAGGCTAACACAGCATCAATGTGAAATATATAATAGTAAGTAAAACAGGAACCTTGTTCACGGGATGTCTGTCCAATACTTTTTAATAATAATGCCACGTCTATAATACAGAATTGTTAATACGTAAACAAGAGCCACGCCTTTATTTAAATGTGATGTCGACCTTGTAACCACTAAATATACTTTGCTTAAATTAAAATCATACGAGTTGAATGTGATTAGTGATAATGGTTATCAGGCAATTTAAACAATACAAATGTAAGCTTATGTAATGGTGTTTAAGAGTAGAATATTTTACATAGGGTTACATTAAAACAAAAGTAGATTTAAAATGAAACTTCTGTTAGAAAGATTTATTTTAAATTAACTAATTTAGGAAATTATATATATATATATATATATATTATAGTATACACTATACAGCGTTACAGGCCACTAAACCGAAAGAAGAAACTACTTTTGCTAATCCGCAGACTTAAATGCCGTTATTATAACTGTTATGACATTCAACAAAACTTACTAGTACTTTTATAATTACAATAATAAAAATCAAATAAATGTAATGTTTACTCTATTAAATGAAATGATAATTAAAATACGTCAGAAATGAGAAGTTAACAACAAGATCCAGTCGCACTGCGCACACGCAGTGAACGGTCGTGTTATTTATACATTCAAAATGGCGGCGCGAATCACACGGCAATTCTTGATATCGAGCCGGTCCTACAGTTCGGGAGGTGACAAAAATGTCGCTTTCCTGGGACTTGGTAATATGGGGGGGTTTATGGCAGCTAATCTAGTTAAAAAGGTAAGTTTGAGATTTAATGTTTTCTATGATTTCGACACCATTAGTTATTAATTATTTATCGACTCGCAGTTTAGTTATTTCATGACCAAATCTCTGCTTAATTACTATGTAAATATGAATTGTCTCTATATATGTTGGTGTTTGGTGGTACTCGTACTAGAATTAATATTGTCATTGTAATGATGGTTAAGTCTTAAGTTGAAATATACACTTTAACGTTGACTCGAGGTAGGAAAACATTGTGAGGAAACCGGCTTCTGACAACATAAGTTCTCTAGCATATTATGTACGTGGGCCGCTTACTTCAATTATGTCACGTTGGTTTAGTGATATCGTACTGTCTATTGCCGCATAGCACCAATAACGAAGTGAAGTATCAATAAATCGTATTTATTAAAGTGTCTATTTAAAAACAGACTAACTGTGGAGTGAAGATACGTGTAATAAATAATATATTATGAATAAAAGTAATTAATTACATATTGTCTGTAGTTTACGCGAATAGTACAGATTTAAATAAAACACTTTACCGGTTACTGGTTTTACATATTTCTTATTCACTAAGTAATTAGTACGTAAATATATAAAATAAATTCCATATTCAAACTCACAATCATCAAATCAATAAAACATTACTTTTTAATAAAACAAGGGGGGGGGGGGAAAAAAAAAAAAAAAAAGGAAAAAAAACCCTTTTTTTTTATTTGTAGGGGGGGGGGGGGGAACGCCACCAAAAAAAATTTTTAGGGAACCCAAAAGACACAAAAAAGGGTTTAAAAAATGGTTTTAAATTACCTTATAGCACATCAACTACAATTATATATAAAAAATTAAATTACTTAATTTAAATCAAATGTATGTATTAAATATAAAAAACCCCCCCCAAAACATCAAAAAAAAAAAAAAGTGAAATTCAAAAAAAAAAAAAAAAAAAAAAAAAAAAAAAAGGGAAAAAAAAAGAAAAAAAGGGGGGGGGGGGGGGGGGGGAAAAAAACCCCCCCCCCCCCCCGGGGGGGGGGGGGGGGGGGGGGGGGAAAAAAAAAATCCCCGGGGGGGGGGGAAAAGGGGGGGGGGGGGGGGGGGGGGGGGGGAAAATTTTTGGGGGGGGGGGGGGGGGGGGGGGGGGGGGAAAAAAGGGGGGGGGGGGGGGGTTTTCCGGGGGGGGGGGTTTTTTTTTTTTTGGGGGGAAAAAATTTTTTTAAAAACCTAAAAACACTTCAACGGTTTAAAGCGCGATATATATTAGTTATACCTATTTGAAAATAATTTTACCTACGGCCCGACGTTTTGAATCCTTTCAGCAGCCGTGTCACGTGGTCTCCCCGAGACCTAGTTTTCAAATAAATTTAACTAATATATATCGCGTTTTAAACCGTTGAAGTGTTTTATTTGAAAGTAATGTGTTATTGATATTTCGTTACACAAATAATATTGGAGTTTGAATATAAAATTTGTTTATTTATTTACGTACTAATTACTTAGGAAATAAGAAATATTATTAGAATAAAAAAAAGAAACACAAAAATTTTTGGGCGATAAGAATATGTATATTTTCATATCTTATGTACAATTCGACGATAGGATTAGATGACAGGAGGAAATTACATTTGTTGCGAAAAAATGACGACATAATTTTTAAATATTACATAAAACGAACACTTTTTCTAATCCACCCGTGACTTCTGGTTTTAGTTACTCATAAATAAATGTTAATTAAAAAAATCTCTAAAAGTACTGAAAAGAGAGCCAGAGAAAAACTGTAGAAAGGTGAAGCTCTTGAAATACGTATAATTTAAAAGAAAAGGTCGAGAAACCAATTTAACGCTGCTTTTACGGCCATTTGAAATTAAAATATTTTCAATTTATGCAAAGATTATGTAGAGTGATGCAGATGGTGCTTTTTGCGTACATTAAGGTTAAAGATTAGAAAACAATATAACAAATTAAATGAGTATAATGTGTTGAGGAATATAGTTTTGAAGTGATTTTTCATAATATACTTTTTGGAGACGAAAAAAATAAATCTGCGTTAAGCATTTCCCACAAGTAAAAAAGCCATCAAATGTTCATATGCGGTTCGATTTTAGTCCGTGGTTCTCCGAATGTCCTAGAAAAAATAGATCGTCATAATACCGCCCTAAATTATCGTAAGAAGTATTATAAGGGCCAACCCTTATTAGTAAATTTTAATAAAGTACTTGCCTGTCCCCATAACTTATAAATAAAAAATACGAGTGACGCACAAATACTTTTTATTTATGGTTATACCATAAGCGCGAGAGGTCTTGGGTTTGAATTCCGGGGACACAATAGATATAGAATCTTATCAACTACTTGCATATGAGTAAAATCGACACAGAAATGTGTTTGCTCCATGCTCCAAGGGGGATACGGGATTTCACTAGTATGATGATCATATTGAGATTTATTAGTTAAGCTTAATTACATGTCAAAATTTCCAGGGATTCAACGTCCGTGGGTACGATCCATCTAAAGAAGCATTAGCAGCAGCTGCTAAAGACGGTATATCTGGTGCAAATTCTATCGCTGCAGCTGTTGAAGGTGTGGACGTGGTAGTCTCAATCTTGCCTAGCAACAAAATTGTGCTTGAAGCATACCTAGGAAAAGATGGCGTTGTTGACCGCGTAAGTGAAAGAAATCATGATAGTAAATATAGACAGCAATAAAAATTATATTTTCGTAAACTTTCCAGAACTTTGTTATCATGTCAAATTGTTCCAGGCGCTTAAAGGGTCACTTCTCATAGATTCCAGCACGGTAGATCCAAATGTGCCTAAAGAAATCTACCCCGTTGCTTTAGAGAAAGGCAAAGGTTTTATAGATGCGCCTGTTTCTGGTGGTGAGTTAGACAGTTTGTTTTGTCGGATAGAGTATTTTTTTTACTACAACATCTGTATACTGAAGTAATAAAGAAGAAGTAAGTGAAGTCTTTCAAGTCAAGAACATTAGCACAACTGGTTTATAATAGGGGAAAGCCTAGAGGCTTGGATGGATGGATTTTGTTATAGGTTTTGTATTAATTTAGTCATAATTTTATGACTGATCAAAAAACACTAAAACAAAACAACAACTTATCGAGCATTGCTTTCAACGTCGGTTTCTAAAACATATAAAGACAAACTGCCATCACCAACCATCTTAAGAACAAACAGTATAAAATAATCTCTCTTCCTTACACTTGACCTAAAACAGATTGTCTACAAGCCCCAAGTACAATTTTGTTAGTACGAAATAGTATTAAAAGCTTCAGCGCTCAAATCAAAAGATACCTTTGTATATTTACGGGAATTGCCTCGTATGTCATAACAGATAAAATACTGTTTACATAGTTTCCGTTGATAATTTCAATGACAGTTGATAACAATACCGTTACGTGTTATCACATGACTTACATAATAATGTTCTATTTGATCTTGTTTTCTCTTATCAAGTTGTTTTTAATTTCATATATTTCTTCCTTCATTCATCAGCAATACACTACGTGTACAAGTAACGCAGCCAGTCGTAAAGATGTTCGACCATCGAAAGTTTATCGACTAACTAAATTATATATATATATATATAAGTATTTACTGCAATAAAATTGAAACAAGATGTACAATTGTGGCGATGACCCAACAATTTGAATTCTTATTGGTTGGTTGGTTAGGGCAGAATATATAAAAAATTTATTCAGTAATTCCGGGTTACTAGCATTAATAATTAAGTGTGGTAGAAAATCATGTCTTCATATTAAATAATATTGTTACTTAAATACTGTCTAAGGTTTACGCGAGTAGTACACGGTTAAATAAAACACTTTAACGGTTTAAAATGGGATATCTTAGTTAAACTTATTTGAAAATGATTTTTAACTTCAGCCTGAAGTTTCGGATGCTGGAGTCACGTTTAAGGGGCCGAAGTAAAAATCATTTTCAAATACGTTTAACTAATATATCGCGTTTTAAACCGTTAGTGATTTTTATTTGAATATTGTTACTGTTTAGCGAATTGCTACAACTACTTTTACGGGCACAGTTGATAATATGTCACATTTTGTTTGAAATCTAAAAAGCGTTAAGAGAACTTTCAAATCAAACGTATGTCAAATCTATTTTATTCTGCGACAGTGGACAGACTTAGTGGGCTTACTTGAAATACCCTAGCCCTCTAAATATGGTCCCCGTAGATCTATTTTGGCTTTGACATTCGAAAATTCGCACACTGAAACCAAAACGGGATTAAACTTCAAGGCTGTTTCATCGGTTCGTGACCAGGATGAAATTTCGATATTCCTACCCACCAAACTAATATCCAGATTTTAAACGAACTTCAAAGTGTTTCAGAAAGATTACAAACATCAGAAACATCTTGGATGGGGATCACACTTCCGTTGATTATTAGCAATGCATTGCTACCACGAAGGCAATTAAACGCCAAAACGTCAATTGAAGCTGCGACCATAATAATTATATATTTCCAGGTGTTATGGGGGCTCAAAATGCCACCCTCGCGTTTATGTCTGGAGGTCGGAAGCAAGATTTCGACAGGGCTCTACCTTTGCTTGAAGCGATGGGCGCGAAGCAGTTCCATTGTGGTGATATTGGATCTGGGCAGGTGGCCAAGCTAGCTAATAATATGCTCATGGGCATAACGGGAATGGCGACAGCCGAATGTATGAATATGGGTATTAAGTAAGTTATAGACTTCTCTTTTGAAAACTAGCACGAAATTACTAGAAACATTATTTTCAACCTTTGATTTCTATCTTTATTTCACCCGCGTTGTTATTACACTTTGTTTAGTCTTAGTAAAAATTGGTTCGGTATATCCTTTTCTCTTATCTGTCGTTGGGATAAAAAAATCTAATCCTAATGACGAAATTTTAATCCAAAACCCAAATTTTTTTTTTTATCTTTTTTTTTCTTTTTTTTTTTTTTTTTTTTGTTCCGAAATACCATTTTTACTCAGTAAGTTTTCGCTATATCCGAATATTTGTAGAGTTCAAAAGTGACGTCTGCAACGTGTAACAATTGTTTGGGATTTAACTAAATTAAGTATTTCGTGAAACAAATTCGCAACATTCGTCACGTCAAAACAAGCGATGGTCGGGGAAGTTTGTAATTTGCAAGTGTCCAAGTGACTGCCTCATTATTGTTAATTTGCTCAGCTTTACAAAATGTAAAATCGGCACGTACAGGCATTAGGAGAAATGTAAGCGGACGGTCTTTTTGTTTTTGTATAAACAGTTTTTTTTTTAATTAAATAAGGTTGAGGTTTTATCTCAATAATATATCAAATGTGCTCTGAATACATGTATGTATGAAATAGTAAGCACAGATAAGAATGGAAAAAAATAATTATTAATCGATACACTTATTACATTACTGTCACATTAATAAAACACATACATTTATTCTAAAATCCAATAATAATAATATAAAGGGTGATATTAATTCAAAATTTTATAAAATCGATAGTTTATAAACGGCCTAATGTAACACCCACTTACGTTAATGGAAATTAAAATTATCCATTCTAGAGGTGTATTTTTAAATTAAATACAGTCGTAATTCAAGCCCATTCTATTGGAAATTAAAAAATATAAAATTATATTGATTCATATTTTATCTTTATTCCCAGAGGTATTGAAGTTACAGCCTGAAGCCGTGACTCGCTGAGTTCATAAACATCAGTGTAACAAGCGAAAATGAACTCTTTCTGAAAGTATTACAATGTATTCTCCCGCGACCGATCTCTTTAAAAAAGGGCCAATAAGCTTTCAACTATAATACAAAGAGATAAGACTTATTTTCGTGTTACTCAATAATACTTCCGAAGTTCAGTCTTCGGCTTAAGAGTATCTTCGAATGGCCAATCATATTTGTATGTAAATCAAAGGGTTGAAGGGTTTTTATTAAAAGCGTCAAAGTCCTTGTCATTTTGCAGAGATTCGGGTTATTCTGAGATTTGCCGGTTACTTGGAATTTTTGTTTCATTTTCTGGGAAGAACAGATAAGCACTTAACCCCCTTCCCCCCGGATCAGCCGTTGATATACGTTTGATAAATCTTTAATATCTTTACAGAATGGGTCTGGAGCCACAAGTTTTACTGGACGTGCTCAACAACTCATCAGCGCGTTCTTGGTCTACTGAGGTGTACTGCCCAGTGCCCGGTTTAGTACCCACAGCACCTTCTAGTAGAAATTACGACAATGGTTTTAAGAACCAACTCATGGTTAAGGTAGGAGTTATTAAAAACAGTCCTTTCTTTTAGAAGCATAAACAATAAGACATTATAAATGTCTATATTTTATAATAGAGAAAGATAGACAAGCAGGGACTTGGTGTTAGGTGAAGTACTCCACCCATATATGATCTAAACAAGATTATCTGTCGACCTACGTGCCTTTGGATATTCGGTAATCCACAGACTAAAACCGAAGCGCGATTAAACTCCACGGCTTTTTCATCTTTGCGCGTTGGTTGCGTGACCCGGTCCGAATTTCGATATTCCTACCGTCCATTTAATATCCAGATGTCCAGACGAAGTCCAACATGTGTCAGGAAAGTTATAAATAGATTAGAAAAATGTGGGACCTGGATCGAACCCACGACGGTTGATTATGAGCCATACATTGTTACCATTACACATATTAGTATTTATGACAGCATAAATATAAAAGTTGGGTTTATATTTCAGGACTTGGAACTCGCTAGCCAGATGGCGCTAGGAATTCGTTCACCCATACCACTTGGGGCTGTCGCGACACAACTATACCGCGTTGTACAGAGTCGTGGATATGGCGAGAAAGACTTCTCATTCATCTACCAGCTTCTAAAGGAAGAGATTGCCAAGAAATAGAATAAATAACGATTTTAATATGTCTTTTTGTTTTCTTTAATATTTATAAATCATAAGTGTCATAGTGTATAATCATAAGTCATTATCATATTTTATTTACCTTAGTACACTGTTTAAGAACTTTTTTTTTATGAATTGCAAGAGTTTTTTTCATATAAAACATATATTACATACATTATTCCAATTTGACATTGTTTTTGGTATGTACTTTGAAAATATATTAGTAACAAGCATTAAACATGGCGCAATGTAGTTTTGAGTGCAAAAGGCCTCCCCTTACATTAAACGGTTGACTTTATTCACTAATAAACATACCGGTTTGCTATAGAAAAACGCTACAATATGAAACAGCAGTTTTAAAAGAATCTTACAAATGTCAACATTACTTCCACAAATAAAAAGGCAACGGCTGGAGAATTGCGACATTTTTAATTTCCCGCGAAGGCTTAGAAAGCCGAATGGCCGCCATATTGGATTTTTTTGTGAAAAAAATCGAAAGGACAATAGCTGGGCCGGTTCCGTCATAATCATATTTTTCTCACACAAAAGAGTCTTGCAATAATGTGGCGGAATAATAAATGGGAGTCAAGCGTTTGCTCGTTCGGGGCTTGGACCCTTTTGCCAAGTTGAGCTTATACGTTAATGCGAAAAATAATTTCTTACGCTATTATACTTAATGTAGATTCATGATTTTCCGCTCTGGATTCCTTTTTTTACGAAACGAGTCAGCATTTGACTGTATTTCGCCCCTTATAGTAGTTAGTAGTAATAATAGGACCTACAATAAACATAAGATAATTTGACTGACTTAACTGAATTCCCTTATTTCCTAATCTATACTAATATTATAAACCTGAAGTGTTTGTTTTTTTGAACGTGTGAACTAATCTCAGAAAATTAGACCATTTATGAGGCATGGCGTGAAGCTATATAGCATCGGGTTGAGATCAATAGGAGCGAAGATACAGTGGGAAATGTAAAAAAAAAACGGGAAAAATTTAACTTTGTGGGTGTCCATTGCGCTCCGAAAACGGATCTAGATGCCCAAAAAATATATGATCTTGAAATAATTTCAATTCATTTCATATCAACTTACAAGAACCATATTTATACTAATCAAATTTTGTTGAATTACTGCAAATGGCAAGTAGGTTTGCCAGGTCAGCTAGTGTTTTAAAAGATAAATAAAAAAAAATTTACATTTCCGACATATTTTTTCGTGCAGCAGTAATTCCCATACTTGAACAATTACTGTAAAATCTAATCTCCAGTTAATATTATTTGAGTCACGTAAGCTATCTCACAAAGGAAAATTAAGGGAGTTTGTGCAAAAATGTTCAACCTTTAAAAAAGGCAATTCACATTACATGGAATAAGATCAAACTCTAAAGCTTCATCGAAGTCGTTTCCTATTAGTTATGTACATATTAGGGGGTATCCTCCCTTGCGGTAACGGATGATACCTATATTTGTATAAATAGAGGACTAACCTATTTTTAATTTTGAGTACTTAAATTTTTACGTTGAAACACTTGTGTACCAGTTTGTGTGATGAAACCCTGTACTAAGTAAAGTGTATTGGCAAAATTTAAATGGCATTCCACTCACGATCGGCCATTACTCGCTGACAGTGACTTCCAATTCGCTAAATTGTACTAAAACGATACAAAAAGTACTATTTTATACTGAAAAATTCACCCTTTCAGGGGCCAAATATGGTTGAGTTTAGAACAAAAGATTTGTTACATAAAAATTTTAATACAAGCAGAAAATTGAAATTTTTGTGTATAAGTGAAATTGTATTTGTCATACCGCTATTTCATATTTACTATGTTTGGATAAAACTAGATTTCTTTATGTTCATAAGTTATTATATAAAATTATACGGAATTAAACGCTAAAGTTGTAATGTACTAAAAATAATAATTAGTACTCTAGACTATAGTTAATATTAGATGTATATAAAGTACCTACATTTCTCACATTCTCAGTAGTAAAGCGATTTGGGTCAATCATGAAAGGTCCAGGGTTCGAATCCTGAAGAAACTATCGTTTTCAGTTGTGAGATATGCATATATGAAAATTCAAAATAAAAACATACTATCTGTAGTTTACGCGACTAATACACATTAAAAATAAAACAGTTTAACGGTTTAAAACGCGATGTATATTAATTAAAGCTATGTAGAAACTATTACTGCCCGATGTTTCGCTTGCTCCACTAGACAACGGCTGCTGCAAAGTTAAACTATTATAAAAATAATATAATAGTGTTTTATTTAAATGTTAAAAGCCAGAATATATAAATTAAGCAATTATTCCTAAGGATAGTCTGTGCTAGAAAAGTCTTGTAAAAGTACGTTGTAGAGTATAAATGAAAAATCACCGAAACACGTCTTGCAGCGGGCGACAAAAGATCGAGCGTGACTCGCGTACTCGTCGAGATTTGATGCGTGTCTGCGAGAGACAGTCCCTTTGTTTCATCAGCTTCTTGTTAAGTATCATTTTTACATTCTATTCGCAATTTAAAATACAATAAAACATTGTTAATCGACCTTCTCGAACGAAAGCTTAGGCAATATAGATTTTTTACGACAAAAGAGCAAAAGCAGACTACCTTCTCTTGTTGGAAGGTAAAATGCCTCCAACCTATGACATATAATGTAAATATAAGTAATGACTTTATGACCCAGCCCACCTGGGCTGTCCCAAACTGATACAAAACGGACCTACTACTCGTTGGTTATCTATGCTGTATAAAGCTCTTCATCTAAACAACAAATGAACAAAGAAAGTCTCCACTTTCTTTGTTTATTTGTTGTTTAAATTTTGCTAATCTCAGAAACTACTCGTATTATTTTTGGGTCGGATTGGATCATTGAGAAGGGCTAAGCTTTATATAAATGATCTAAAAAATCCACAACCAATTTATAGTCAACTAATCAAGTCTGATCGAAATGGTGCATTATTACCAGCTATTTGTTGTAATAATAATTATCAAATAGTTGTATCTACATAATTAATTAACCTTGCAAACATCGAAAAATTTGCCGGATCAGCTACTTACATAGTCGCCCTTTATAACGTATATGAAAATCATCATTGTATTTTTAAATCCGTCTCAGTAATAATCATGATTCATAGACATAAAAAATAAGCCTAATACCTAGGCAGCAATACCTATTTCATCAGGCCACCGGTTCAGAGATTTGGCACGGAGCCACAAAGCTAAACCCAGCTCCCAATGGGAATATCAAAACTTATCAAATTTTCACGAAGCCGGAAACGCAAAAACGGAATTCGATACAAACGTGGTAACGTAACGAATTATGCAACGATATTAGTAAAGCCTAAACTAATAATTTTTTGTATGTGTTACCGGAAGTGTATAATATATAGGAATTGTAAGCAAGTCCTAGATATAAGGAAACTTATACAATTCCCAAACTATTCAGGAAATTTATAAAATATCGTTTAAAAAACTATGTACAATTCCTAGGAACTGTGTATAATTCCGATATTGTAGTAGGGTATGAGGTATTTTTGTACTTGTTTCATAGATGAATTTCTACAAGCGAGTGTTGATAAAAAAATTCTATGATAGAAAAGCTAAAATAAAAACCTTAACGCTAGGCTTTAACCATTGATCCACCGAGAAAACTTTGAGAACCAAATTAATTTTAATTCTACACTAGAATAGACATCGGTTTGCTAATAGTTTGTTTTTATAGTAATGTAACTTTAATTACATTTTCTTTGACGAATAAAAATGTTAATAATACAATCACTTAACGTAAGTAGGTCATTTTCTAAAACGTTACAAATGAAGAAAACCGTTGGAAAATATGTTTGGTTAAGGTTATAAATTATTCTTCGCGAAATTTTCAATGTTCCAATATTCCCAAATGTAGTATTTAAAAGTTCCATCGAGATTATTATAAGGAATTTTATATTCCATGTGGCTTCGGCTACTTATATTTTGTGACTCCTACTATCGTCACCAATGCGTATTGCGAATATATAAAAGGAGTTTTATTCATTCGCATCTCGAATGGGAACTCGAAAGTCGGAGAATAACTCTTTATCTTTAATACTGTCTGTAGTTTACACGAGTAGTACAGATTTAAACAAAACACTTTAACGGTTTTACTTAAATTCTTTATCTTGTTTATTACGTAGATGGAATAGAAACGCGTTGATATTAGCTAACGAGTACCTAAATGATTGTGTTAGGAATGGTAATATCTAACGATAATCTAGTTTCAGCGTCTTAGTTTCAATTATTTTAATTGATTGTGATTATTATATGACATGTATGTGAAATATTATGCCTTTAAGGTTCCACGCTAAAATTATTGTTCATATTTTTTTACTCACCTAATATATACACCTTTTATACTTTCTTAAGGTCGTAGTTTGTCTATTCCCTCAGTATTTTACTGTATATATTATTAAAAAGATATATTTTTTGTTTCGGCAGATGGTTTATTTAGTAGTCTTTCAAAGAGTATTACGATGTGGTTTGAATATTATGTCGATATGAAATTAAGATGTTACAATAAATTATAGTTACGTGTGAAGTAACTAGTAGGGGCAATGATTCGCGTTATTTCAGTCACGGATTTACAGCTCCTTTGGAATAAGACAAACGATTGTACGCGGAGGAGCAAATTTTTGTGGGTTGCAAAAAGTTATAATATCCATGTACCAATTTAGGGATTTCGTTGGATTAAAATATAAAAACAATGAAATTAAAATTATGTCAGTAAAAAAAGGTATGAGAAATTAAATATTACAAAGCGTAAGCATCGTCTGTAGTTTACGCGAGTAGTACACATTTAAATAAAACAATTTAAAACTGACTTGTATTGAAAGGACACGGTGAGTCATTTATGTAAGGACCCAGCTGATTTGTCCAAATACAAACTAAGAGGCAACAGATGGCGCTATCGTATTGGATTTGGCTTTGACATTAGGGACGCCTTTCAGCCCGCCCCTGACAACGACTGCTGCAAAGCATTCGAAACATACTAATACATTACCGGGTTTAATTCGTCAAAAGGCTTCTATTCAAATTAGAACGGGTACTTCGAAAAAGTACGTATGTTTTCTGTCCAGGTAAATATTTCTTTCTCTTGGTTAAAAAGGTAGTTAACATCCAAACAAACGTAGATAACGTTACACTATACTACACTACTGTGTCCAGATTTAATTCCCTCGTTCGACAAGCATTAGGTACTTTATCTTTATCTTTGTTACTTTAGTAGTATTAGTATTATAGTCGTAATCAAGTGCATATTTAACTGTATTTAAACTGTGTTTCCGCGTTATCGATATAGTATATGTAAAAAATAATTTTCTGTAATATTTGGAAGTATATAAAAATCACTATGTACCCATGCACAGAAACCAAATAAATAAATAAAGTAGACGGATTTATGTTGAGATAAATCGAATACATTAAAAATTGTCGGATACAAACGAGCAAAGTATTCTTTTGAAGCCAGACCGTAACCTTAGTTCATTTCACGGTAGAATTTTATTATAAGGACATTTGAGAGACATATTCAATTTTCTTATGCCACAAACCATTATCTATTCTGACATGGGCAAAGTGCTTTTTGTTGTAATGGCTGTTAGTATTATTTCAAGGATAAGGCATTTATTTTCGAAAATGAAACAATATTTGAGTTAATATCCTTTTCTACAACACTTACGCATTGTTCGATTTATCAAAATTTAAATAAAACATTCTTTAAAGGTTTAAAACGCCAAATGTATTAGTTAATTTTTTTTAACAGCGGCGGTGACGTGGGCTTCCTGCGACCACAGCTGACGCTAAATTACATATAAACTGAAAAAACTACCAAATTTAGTTAAAAAAATCACAAATTAATGCTTACGTAATTAAAATTTCTTAAAAATGAATTAACGAAAATTGACCGATTTTTTTAAAGACGTTACATAGGGATGTAAGCAAAGTCAACGACAATAGAAGAAAGAAGTACTCCTGCACGATCTCTGCAAAGGGTTCGAAACGTCGAGTTATATAATAATGACGTAAAAAATAAAACAAAGGCCGCAAAAAAGCGATTTTAAATATTCAGGTCGTTTGGTCCATATATAAAATCGATGTTTCTTCATCCCTGTGTCACCTGTGGCATCAAGTACACTCTATAAAAGGTCATTACTGGGTCTCTATGGTTTAAAAGTTGATTTGGCTTTATTTGTGGTCTTTTATCTAGTTAGAAAGAAATTTACAATTTCATTGTATATTTCACCGAAAGGCTTCTTATAAATGCGTTTCTATTCGTTCCCTTCGAATTAAAAGCTAGCAATCTCGACCCCGTGTCATACAGGACAGACATCCAATTTGTTCACATGGGGTACGGAAAAATTGAAAATAAATTGATCCCGTAACTCGAGCGTGTCGAGCCAATGGCTTGGATGAGACGGGATTACTAGATTTCACGCGGTTTGAGAAATCTACTTTTAACTTTTCTTTCAGCGTATGTTTTGAGAAATTATATGCGAATATGTTTACAATTACTTAAATAAAAAAAAAAGGAAAAAATTTAAAAAAGGTTCATAACGGCGGGGGGTTGAAAAAAACTGCGACTATGGAAACTATGGAAAAGGTTTAAATTTGTATACTTTCCATTATATCACAATAATGAGAAATATAATCGCCATGAGTAAATAATAGGAAATATGTTTTTGTGGGTTGGTATATTATTTGTAAGTTTTATTAAGGTAACACAATAAAATCTCTATAAAGAGTGACAGAGTAGATTAGATAAAAAAAAATCTTATCTGTATAATTAATTAATTTCCAACATCATATAGTAACGAAAAATAACGACTATAATTTACGCGTGGTGTAAAAGCAAATGTCCGAGTTGGCTTAATACTTTTACTTAAGTTAAATATACGATAAAGATTATGATACTAGTTACAGTGTACTGAAAGAAAAGAGTATGGCCTTATGGTTTCGCTGCGTGAAAATATTGATTTTTAATCGCTTATTAAAAATGAAACCTCAGCAGTCGAGTGTGTACACGTGTGAGCTTTATAATGAGCAATTAGACCGCGCGCTTCTTACTAGCTTTGCAGTCCTATGTTATACGTATAAGTAAATAATTATATCCTATATTTTAACATGGGGAGTTCCTTACACTGAAAAGATAGTACAGTGTTTCGGATTGCTAACGCGTGTGTCTAATGGTAGCAATGTAATGCTAATAACCACCGGGTCGATCAAACGGTCGACAAATGAGTTCGATCCCCACCGGATCGAAAAACCGGAATATCTTGGCCTCCATTTGAAAATCAGCATATTAAATGGGTGATTGGAATATTGAAATTCCGTCCAGGTCACGCACCACTGTCCAGAGATAAAAAAGCCGTAAAGGGTAGTCGCGTTTCGGTTTCAGTCTGTGGACGTCCAAATATCCAAAGGCAAGATAGGTCGATAGCGCATCTTGCTTAGATGTTATATGGCTGGGGTATTTCACCTCCCATAAATTCAACAACATGCTTGTTAGTCCTCCTCTATATAAAAAAACATATATACAAGTTTTGATAATAAAAGGATTACACCCCTCGTGGTTGATACTAGTAGAAGACATCCTTATACATTTTCGCGTGAAAAACGAAATTATATGGCAAGACTATGACTACACAGTGAAGGGGAAAAGTGCCTGACATTACCAATGTGCGATCTGGCACCATGTTGAAAAAATGTGACGCGCTGATTGGCCGATTTAAATTGCGTTCCAGAATGTGAAACGGAAAGGCAATTATTTTTTTATCTGGCAACATTCGTATTGAATTTTTAAAATGCCAATACTTTTACGGTTCAGTAGTGGCCTGATTGAAACAGAGCAATTTATTTATATATTTGTATTATTCAAATAAGACTGTAAAAGTTTATATTTTAAAGGCAGAAAAATAAAATGTACCTACGTTAAATACTTAAATATAAATACCCCATTTTTATAAATACTAGTTTTAAATAAAAGTTAAATTAATACCATAAGTCATTAAAGATATTTATTTTACTAAATACTGCCTGTAATTTACGCGAGTAGTACACATTTAAATAAAACACTTTAACGGTTTAAAAGCGTTATATATTAGTTAAACTTATTTACTTTGACGTCAGAAACATCCTCCATCTTTAGTCTCCCCGTGACCACGGCTATTATATAATAATAATTATTGTAAATATAATAATATTACTTGGCTATATATCTTACCATAGTTTCAATAGACGCTTTACTGTCAATGATATATAATCTACTTTTTGAATTTACACTGTTCTTTCCTATCTCCATTTATGAGGGTAGCCAGCAGGTAGCAACAAAAGCATTTTTCATTTGCATACCATAAGGGTGTTTTATCATTTAGTCATATGTATTACGTTCGTGACCAACTTTTAATGTTATCGAAACATGTCTTCTAGTTATATATCTTTGGCTACAGGAAAAAGTCAGATAAAATCATTTAATATAACGTCTGATCCCACGCGTAAACTACTACTACTACTAATAACAGTTAAAAGTGTTCATTTATAAATATAAATTGATGTAAGCCTTTTTTTAGTAAAGTTATTGGATGACACTTTACAGTACTGATACCGATGACTCTAGGATTTAAAAATTGGATCTTGTTCTTTATAGTTGTGCTGTATATAATACAGCAGAAGTCGAAAGCTACACTCAACACTAGTATTACCCATGTTCGGAGTATTCGAACTTACCGAAAATGTTTCTTAGGTTATTAACAATTTTAGGGCCTCGTCGACTCGCGTTACAGCATAGTGTACTCACACCATGCACATCACATGTAATGAAACAATTCCCAGGGGCAGTGACAAAATATGAAATGCTACGTCACCGTGTTGATTGAATTTGTCGAAGCCGGACCTATCGTTGGAACAAATTGTTTGATTCTGTTTTTACGCTCTGATGGAGGTAGAACTCCAATTTGGCTATTGGAAAACTGGCTGTTTTCACGCAGAATTTAATTTGACACTTTTTAGCATTAAATGGTTCCTTTGAAGATTATATTCGTTTACATAAAACACTTTAAGGATTTAAAACGCGATATAATATATATTGAGTTTTAAATCGTTTTATTTAAATGTGTACTACTCGCGTAAACTAAAGACAGTATTTGATCATAATTTTTTTTTCAGATAGACGTTTCAGTTTATTTGGTGGAAGGTGACATATAACATCTAAACAAGCTGTCGACTATGGCTTTGGATATTTGAAAATCCACAGACTGAAACGGAAACACGATTAAACATCACGGCTTTTTTATCTGTGGACGTGGATTCGTGACTCGGACGAAATTTCGATATTCCTACCATTCATTAATTATGCAGATTTCCAGACGAAGTCCAATTTGTTTCAGAATTTTATTTTATTGATAAAAAATATGTGATGAAGAAACATGATCCCACGACTCGCAGATTATTATTAGACGTAGTAAG
Source organism: Leptosia nina (assembly GCA_963661955.1). Lineage (NCBI taxonomy): Eukaryota > Metazoa > Arthropoda > Insecta > Lepidoptera > Pieridae > Leptosia > Leptosia nina. The sequence goes on along the minus strand of CAVLEF010000009.1, from coordinate 7,270,315 downwards.
TCTTATACTTTGCAACCCTTATAATTGCTATAAGGATCCGTCGTCTTCCTATTTAGGATATTATTCTCGTCTTATAGGTGTGGTAGATCGTAAGCACATTTTCTAAAACAGCAAGTTAGTAATATTGTTTCTAAACAAGCCGGTATGAACGTCATGCAACTTTGTATCGAGTTTAAATTAGTTCGGCTCAGCTGCACTCCGTTCCATCATGAATTATTAAGCAGATTACGCCTGTTTCACGAACAGATTTTTCATTCAAACGTACACTTATTAACGTCGCCCTCAGGTGCTTACGATTACGTGGTAGAAGGATGGGATTTTCTATAGCTTGAGAATTTTAAACAAGTACCTCACCCTTTTGACAGTTCCCACTGTTGGGCCTCTTCTTACACGGTGGCTATATCCCAGGTGTTTGATGACTTGAGACCGTCCTCCACGTAGAGTAGTTATCAAGCTTGGGTGCCATATTAAAAACTATGGATTCCAAAAAACAGCATACCGGCAAACGCGATAAATTTATCTTTGTGTCAATCTACTGGCGTACTTCGCCGCAGTTTTGTAAAATAAACAAAGGGAGGTTAACTCTGAAAGTTTGTATACGAGCAAAGTTGCGAAGTGCTAACGACAGAACTTACTCAGTCCGTAGATTATTTCTTTCCAATACAACCTTTTGTTTGAGCTTTTTGTTTTTCAAGTTTTCACATCGATCACGGAGCCTATTATCGGCCGAGGGCAACTGTGCTGTCGTAATTTTAAAGCGTTTGTCTTTCTCGAGATCGTTAAATGTTTTTATCTTTTATCGTAAACAAATTCGTTTTGGAATTTCAAAGTATAAATCTTTACCATTATTTTTATTTATACATGCGTTTCAACTCTATTAAATGAATAAAGTAGAATATTTAACTAGTAGAACTTACTTTCATAAGATCAAAGCTATAAACCGACACAATCACATTTTTTTTTATTATATCGTATTGTAAAAATTTCATAGGTCTCTAAAAGTAACTTAGATGTACGCTTTGGTAGAGGAAAAAAATTACACTATTTTTTATTTATTTTATCATGTTGCACTATTTTTTATATATTATTTTCTAGACAGACCGAAAATTGCCGATTTACTGTTCAGAGGGGTTTAATCTAATTTTTTTAACATTAGTATTGTACTTGTTTAGAAATAGTAACAAAATGTTAAAATAAATCCGCAAAATGTTATTCTAGTTACTAATATATAATATGACCGAGGTTATTTAAGTTATAAATTTTGGTGTTAGATATTAACACCAGATTTTAAAGGCTAAAACCAGTTATAATTTATACGAAAATATTAAAGGATAGTTCATAGAAACTGCAATAACTCATGAGTGTACAAAACCGCAAACTAAACTCATTAATTTCTCGTCTAAATTAGAAGCGCATCCGGGGACGGAGCCACTACAAAATTACCGGGACAAAACTAAATGCGTAAATTAATTTGAAACTTTGAAAATGGAATCCATGTTGCGAGAAATGTATTGTGGATAAATTCTGTTTTATATTGTATTGTTCGTATCGATATTCTAAAATTTAAGCGTATAATTTTGTCGTGCAATAAATTACAATTAACTTAACTTTGATGACACACGCTAGTCTTGTTGTCACGTCCTGTTTTATTTAATTTATATTCATTTTAAAGCCATATGTGCAACGTGTCAAATAATATTTCAAGAATAGGGTTCGGGCCGCTGCCATAAAGCGTCCGAAACGTCGCGTAGTATTTAAAATAAGTGAACTGACAAAATTTTGCGTTTTAAACCGTTTAAATTGATTTATGGTACCATAGCTAGAGTACACAATTCTTATATAATAATATTTAACTTTAACTTTAACTTTATTTAATATATTTCTACTAACATTCGTCTATTGTAAGGTACAACGGGCGTAGTATCCAACTATATCCGATTCTGAAAGTTTTTATAATACGGCAGAAACTTTCACTGCATTTGTAAGATTAACTTAGAAAGTGGCACTTAAAATAAACAGTCGGCAAACTTTTGGAATCTTAAATGAATTCCGTATTAAATTTTAGCACTGTTCGTAACTTCGTAGATTTCTTGTTTCAACTGTATCTAAGGAATAAATACGGATTAAAATCCAGAAAATGTTTTAAAATAGGACATACATGGCATTACATAACATTGCATAATACACTCGGCGTCAAAAAAATAGCACCTTTTGAAATTTTGACTTCAAGCGAATAATACACTTAACTTATTTATGTACCCTACCAAAATTAATATCATTTGAAAGCACAATTAAAACACTTTAAAAACGCGTTCTTTTCTGTAAAAACAATATTAACGATACGTTTGGGTCTTTAAGAGTATTCTAATTAAGTATTCTAAGTAATTTCCAAAAGGTGCGATTTTTTTAACGCCGAGTGTATTATGTAACTTATGTAGTGTATGTGAGTGGAAACGTCGAATTGATAGAGGAGGACGAACAACCATAGGACTTACTTGAAACTAAGTTCAGCTGTGCTATGCGCTATCGACCTTGGATTTTCGGAAACCCAGACAGACTAAAACCGATACGCGGTTAAACTTCACAGCTTTTTCAGTTGGGGTCGGTGGTTCGTGACCCGGACAGAATTTCGGTATTCCTACCACTTATTTAATATCCACATTTTAAGATGTAAATTTATAAGTGAATTATAAATTTTAAAAGTGTGTTAACCTTCCCTTGGCTGGTGTACATCACGCGTTACTGCATGTCGTAGTTATGAATTAATTAACAGTAACACCTATTTTTTACCTAACATAGCTTTTCACCTTCGCCGTGACTTGCTGTGTTCGTATCCCGGATAAACATAAAAATCATTCAGTCGGGCAGGTATTATAATATATATGAACAACTGCAAAATAAAGTCGTCAAAACGGACACAAAAATGTCTCTACCTCATGACATCCGCGAAGGAAACGGAATTAGATACACACACCACACATGACACCAGAACCGGGACTAGGTCACGGTGGAAGACGTCGTCGGGTCGTAATTAAAAAAAAAAGTTAATATTACGTTTTAAACCGTTAATAATGTTTTATTTAATTGTGTACTACTTGTATAAACTATAAACAATGCTTATTTGAATATATTCCAGCTTCATAAAAATGTTGACGCGGTATGACGTTTCACGTAAGGGAGTAAGTAATATGAAGTAAATATTGTTGAAGCTATTAGTAGCCGACTACTAAGTCGGTCTCAATCCCGCGAGCATCACCTGATGGACTGGATGACGCTACGGATGAATATAAAGGCTATTCTGTCGCTGCACAGACTACGTGAAGTCACGAAAAGTTCTTGCAACAATTTTTCTAAATTTTTTTTTGGTACAGAAAAAAAAGGGCGCGTTTTAAACCTGACACGTCTGTTGCCGTTTTGGTAACGCACATTTTTTTTCAATCTATATTAATAATTTAAAGTTGAAGGGTTTGTTTGGACGTGATAATCAAAGGAACTGTCGGTTCGAATTAAAAAATATTTTTTGTTGGGTAGAGCATTATTTTATCAAGGAAGTCTTTAGGTTTTTAGTTATAATTCATCTTCAGATTTCTTTGCGTGTGCAGCGAAATCGATTCAAGATAGCCACAAAATATGTATTAAAGAATGAATATTTTTTAAAGGTCTGGAACAGTATATGTTTCTATGTTTTAAGATTAACTTGCTGAAACGACTGGACGCAACGATGAGGATTGTTTGCAAAAATAAATAAAATAATTATTAAAAACACGGACGAAGTTGCGGGCACTGCTAGTTTTAAATATACATTAATATTATGTATTATAAACTTTGGCATGCGGATTAAAATAATAAAAAAACGTTTTGAAGCGTATAAAATCGTATGCCACATCCATTTGATCTTTATTTATACATGACACAATCTTCCATGAAAATTATGAAAGTCTCCGCCGAGAATCATTTTGTTACAATATTTTGTGCACTTCAAAAATGTTTATTGTACCTCGGTACGACACTATTGCATTTTCCAAATATTAAGAATTTTCTTTGTAAGAATTGTCGTATTTCATGCGAATTATAAGGAACGTTTCGGATTTTAATAATATTTACATTGTAACCTGTTTCTTTCATACAATATATGCTAATGCTATGCTTTCCTAGTAGTATTTAGCCCCTAATTATCGTTGTAAATGCCTAAGGGCGGAAAACTTTTGGCGGACGGTTTCATAAAACTTTTGAAAATTGCTAAACAATTTGAAATACGATCCCGAAAAAGAGTTATTGATTGAGCTATTGTTTTGGTCCGGTAGGCATAAAAGAAGGAAGAAAGGTGGCTACCGACTAGCCTGTTTTAAATCATTTTATTATGGAAATAAATTATGACTAAGGTAAAAAAGAGTTATATTTTCTTAATTAAAAAATATCATTTCATTTGTTTCAATGTCATGTCATTTTACCATAAAAACTGTAAAATTAAAAACCCAATCTACTAATATTACAAAGAAAGCTTTTAATAATTATTGTGCAGAGGAAAATTGTTACATAAAATTCTCATAACTACGTAGACACTGCTGGAAAACGAAGCTAACATACATAAACACGAAAATGATAATTTAAATTTATAAATCTGTTAACGTACGCATTTTTACTGTAAAAATGAAAAACAATAAATATTTCGTTTTTAGAAAAGGTGTAACAACAGCAAACATAAAAATAATACAGTAACAAAAAGGTATTATGTAATGAAAATATAACATTTAGTTTAAAACAAGAGACGTAATTTAACTCGGCTTTCAGTTAACGCATACAATTTTAAAAAACTCCCATCGGAAAGTCCAGTTTTTCATACCAAAAACTCATACGCGGTTTAAAACTTTTGTTCCTGTTTAAAAACTCAAAATTTGAATTTGTTGGTATTATTTTACAGGGAGAAGTTATATTCAGTCGCCTAGTTACTGTTTCGTTGCTCTCGTCGTTGGTTAATCCAAGTCCAAGCTTTGATTCTTGCTATGGGCAAAATGTAGTTTAGTATTTAAAGATTTTTTAAGAAAATTTTATTGTGCCAGTCCGAAGTTTGAATGAAATAAGTAAAAAATACTTTCTTATCTAGGACAACGCGTTAAGCGGGCGGCGTCGGTTACTACCAGTAATTTATACCTATAGTCGTTAAAACCCATCAACCCGGTCTGGAACGGGTTGGTGGGTGTAAACTCATTATTAACCCACAATCTTATATTGAGATCTGCGCCAACATAAATATGTTGACGCGAAAACGTTTCTACGTAAATATAAAATGAAACACATTTGTTGGGCGTGAAACATTTTATTTAAAATTACGCCTTATAATAAATATTCTTTTAGCTTTATTAACTTCTTTATCTTCCTACCATTAGATAAGAAACAGCCCCTTAAATTCCAAATACACATTTTCAAGCAACTTTAGTATGACCACAGATTAAAAACCGTCCAGATGTGAAATTTTATGTCATAGTTTATTTACGTGTCGTTAAAAACAAGCGCTTGGGATGGTTCTTGTAACTTTTAATTTGGAGTTTGTAAAGAATATTCCATATATTATTTATAAATTGATCACTAGAGTGAAATATTTCTATATATATTCGTTAGGGTAAACTTTAATTATAATTTTAATAAGTAAAAGCTACTACAAGCAATAAAGAAATAATAACCCTTCACTACTGTTTCAAATGAGTATACTACATAATGTTGCGATAATCTAATCTCAGGAGATCCGCGCCTCGCGTTCCCTGAAATCATTTCGGGAATGTGTTTTCCCCTTATTTCGTGTAAAAACGTCACATACGATTTGTGCTTATTCCTCCTTGATTCCGTATGTTAGTTACGTGATAAAAGAGTTTGGTTATAACCATCGTACGTGTTATGAAAAACATAAATCCGTTAAATAAAACACTTTTAACGGTTTAAAACTAGTTAAATTTTATTACGGAACTACGGCCCGTGGATAAGGCCACAAAATACTGTACAGTAACCGTGGACACAGAGGCACCATGGCTACGCGTATATTCGGGTATATTTCAAGTTATAAGCAGTTAAACGTGTTTTCTTGAAATATGTACTACTCGCATAAGCTACATACAATACCTAATATATCATTTGATCACAAGATATTGTGGTCTGGACTTGATGGTGTGTTATTTTATACACTGTAGATCCTTTAAGGGAACAGCTCTTTGCCAATTTCTCAACAAGAATCTTACATGTAATTATTGTGTAAAGCCGTTGAGCTGTATACCATATGGTAGAACTTGACAATAAATAGAATTGACAGCCGTAGTAGTCGTATATAATATTGAATTGGATTTATTGCTACGTATTTAGATATACAACATTGTTAGTTCTGTGTCTTGGCGCGTTAATAAATGTTGACGGTCCGATATCAGTGGACAAGTAGAGATACAATTGGCCGAGTTTAACAAATGACAGTGATGTCTTTTGTAAAACTGGGCATCAATGTGTACTGTCTTGAAAACTTAAATTTAAAAAATACAAAATTTTGCACAATTCTAATCTTTTTAGATTAAAATAAAACACTCAGGACTTGAACCGATAATTAGTATATTAACAAAAGGGAAAACAATAAATGTTTATTACTAAATTAAAAATAAAAAAAAAAAACAAGGAGATCCCAATTGCGTATGACGGGTTCTGTAACATCGATTTTGACAAAAATCAACATTGTTGACTCTTTGATTTATTTTAAGTGCGCACCATTTTACCATTTATTTATTGTAAATGTAGGTTATAATGGATTGGTTGGTTGTAACGGATTCAGTTATTTTAGCTTTTGCGGTTCGGTAGACAAAATCTCTTAACTTACCTCAAGTGCGGAACCCAAATACTAATGTTAGTTAACAACGCTGTGTTATATAAAAACAAAAAAACAATATATAGTCGACATTGAATTTAATATTGCAGAAATTATTATTGTTGACCCCTAAAACGTAATACTCCGCTATTATAGCGCTTCAATGATATGGAAAACTACTTTTTGCCTAAATTATTTCGGATTGTGTCGAGATTGCGTTATTGTTATTGAATGAAAATAACGTTTTCATAAAGAATAACTTTATGTATCAGGACAAATAATGTTATGGATGTATATTTTATCGGCATAGATATATTTTAATATAATTTGTAGTTTTAATAACAACATGAAAAAACATGAAAATAAGCTTTATTATTGATTTGTTAATTAGTGCAACAGTAGCGAGGTATGGTTAATAAGTAACGGGTCCGATTTCCACCTGCTTTAGAACCGATCCAGAAATCATATATTTTTCTGATACGTGTTGGATTTTGCCTGGAAAATATTAAATGGTGGTTGACATTTTGTTATCCCGTTCGGGTGACGCACCGGTTCCAACTTCCAAGATAAAAATCAAACAATGTAAATCTCCACTTAAAATTGTTAATGTATTTTTTCTTAAAGTGAAAAGTTGTGATATAACTCGCGGTGCATTTACTACATCTCCTTTTCTATCTAATTTTCTGTTCAATGTAGCGTCGAAGTACATGCATAATTAGGGAAGATTCAGAATATAACAGAATGATTTTTCATACCCAAGTTTCGCACATAACTAGGTATTCATGTCAATATGTGAGATGAGAAGTATTTGTATACATTTTCGAGATACACGTCTAGCTTTACCTTCACCTACTTTCAGACTAGGTTGTTTTCAATGATATTCTAGATCTAGGTGAATTTAAAACTAACATCTGCTATTTTTACTGGGAGTTATTTACTAATTAATTAATGAGGAAATAACAATACCTATCTATTGTAAATAATCATGAGATCGGGAGTTATTTGACGCTATTAATTATTTTACAAGCGTACCTTTTTCCTTTTGATTTCGAATTTCTATTAGGATGCAGATTGCAGAAGCAGTATAGAAGTTTTTACGTTATATATTTATGATAGTTAAGAATTTATTAAGTTAGAAATGAAATACTGTCTATAGTTTACGCGAGTAGTACACATTTAAATAAAACACTTTAACGGTTTAAAACGCGATATATTAGTTAAACTTATTTGAAAATAATTTTCAACTTCGGCCCGACGTTTCAAATAAGTTTAACTAATATATCGCGTTTTAAACCGTTAAAGTGTTTTATTCAAAATTTAAAAATGACTCGCGACACAACATTTAGCAGTATTATAAATTAGCTTTAAACAAAAACGAAAATGATGGGGTGAAAGCTCGCTATTAAACGAAATTTTTAGTCAACATACCTAATTTGTTTTACTGTTTAATGGTTCTGACTGCATCGTTAATCTAGTGGGGCGAGAACCAGATTCGGTAAATTAAAATTAGTTGATTTGGACTTGTTGTGGTAAAAGTACGAATATCAAGATCAAGTCAAGATATAATTATAACAGAACATTTTGGTGGATTGGGGAACACGTTTAGTCTAAAGCAGCGTGCTTGGTTAAACTTTATAAAGGCTGTCTCCTATTAGACAGAAGTAAAGACCTTAGATTGAAACGAAATAAACTATATGCAATTAAATATGTTTTTTTAATAAGAACTATATTATGCAATTTAGCGATAAAGCTAGGAACGGATTGCATTACGTTGAATACTTCTTTCGTCGAAGCAGTTTGAAACGAATGGGGAGGCTAAAAGAGTAATGTACTAATGGTGGGAGGTTACACACATTTAGTCGTTGCTATTGTTGATTTGTGAAATTCGGTCTGATGCCCACCTTCTCATCCTGAATCTATTCATACATACATAACGTCTCCAAAACTATTAGGTTAGATGTCTATACGCATATGAACATATAATAATAAAAATCTAAGCTTTACTTTGTTAAATAGTTTAAAAGTTGTAACTGAAAGTTCGTAGATGGCGCTGCGGTCGGTATGACGCGTGTTTCAATGGCGGATGATCTATAGATTACATTTTGTTGTTATCAAACTTTGTAGAGTGAGACATCATAAATTTCAATGTCGTTTCTTTGCCATGTAGCTAATATTAAAGTATATTTGTTACATTTGAACGATCATTCTTGTAAAATAAAAGAAAATGTTGTATTTTCAGAGAAACGATTTGTAGTTTTGTTTTGAAATCCTCAATAACTTATATACTTCTAATATTATATACTATCTATAAATCGTTGAATGATTTCAGAATATATGTATGCAGTCCCTAAGTCCGAAGCTCGCATTTACAATTCGGGAAGGCTGAAACTTCTCTAATTGATTGTTTCAAGTCTCGAAGCGGCTTACGTAAAAATGTAAAGGGAACTTTTTCAATCAAGTGCGTAGGCTGGCTTTAAGGAGATTTCATTATATTCAAAATCTGTATTTTTATGAATTGTTTCCAAAATATAGAGTTGATCTAGTATATTCTGCAAGTTTTCATATGTAAGGTTTAAAGTTAAATATTCCCTAATGCAATTAGCACATTCACCTTTATAGCAGAATGTACATTGTTTCTCTCCAGCGAAGGCAACAAAAATAAAATATGCTTGAGCTGTTTGTAATGCTAATTTTGTTACATTTAATTTTCCAATGTAATGTGTGCTTATCACAAAATAAAATGAAGATTCATAAAAAAATACAATAAAGTATAGAAAGCAATTTAAAATCCAATTTACTTTTTTACAGTTTTTTTTTATTGCAATTTACTCAAGTTACTTCGTTAATAACTATATTTTTAGTTGTGAAATGAGTTGAAATATTACCTAATAAAACAATTTAATAATAGTATCAAAATCAATGGCAAATTGTTTCAAGTATTTATTCAGATGTTATGATAATCAGGTAAAAGGAATTTATGCAGATGAATACACATATTATAAAGAGGACACATATTATGTGAGAGCGACAAAGATAAAATATATACAAATGTTTGGTGTAATACCTATAGGTACCTACTCACTTATTTAAAATATGATCCTTCTTCGCTCAACCTGCTTTTTTTTAACTAAATTCTGAAACAATTAAAGCGAACGTTGAACATGTTGATAAGGTAGTAACCACTTAATAAATGTATTATTTATTTAAGGACAACGTCAATATATAAACTCTGTAAACTATATTTTACATAGTATTTGAAAAGAGAGAGCCACGTCAAGATGTCAAATCTATTCGCATTTTTAACAATTCTACTTTTGGGGTCTCTTGGTGAGTCTAGTTTTATTTTTGAGGTACCGTACTTGTACTTGATTTGTATTTAACCGGGGTTCACAAATAGTTAACGAGGGCTTTATACATTTAATAATTAATCATTTTTGAACAGTCAAGCAGATATGTAGTACGATACATGCTAAAATATTGGGTTGCTCCGAAAGTAAATTCGGTTTACTTGCGAAAATTTGCAAACCAGAATTATCACTGGCGTATTGTCAATAGATCTCCGTACACATCGGTTAATTTCTTTCTGGTTTGAACAGTATTTTTACCTTTTCCAATGTAAAAAGTAAAATATGACGTGAATTGGTCTCGGATATTTCAAAACCACGTTTATTTTCTAAACAATCTGGTACTATAATAGATAAAATTACGTAGTCTGCGTCGCAGTTGTTATTTACTTTGTGGTGTATATGATAGAGCAAGACATTATAAGGATCTCTCGATAGAAGCTGAAATACCTCACACATAAAACGTGCTAATAAAAAATGGAATATCCACCATATTTTGTTCAACACTAAACTCATAAACTCGGCCTCTGTCAAAGAATTTTTTGGTGTTATAAATAATTCAAGTGTTAAAGTGATAATTATTTTACAGTGGAGTCTAAAGATGCGCCACCGGGAAGCCTTCCTTTTGTAGCCTCCATTCAAATTGATGGTAAACATGTCTGCAGTGGAACTATCTTTCCTAACAATTGGGTTATAACTGCCGCCGAATACGTATATGAGTACGAGCAAAACAATATCGCAATAAAACCAGTATGTTTATACGTCATTCACAATTCAAATTATATTTCAGTAAATCCTCAGAAAGTTTAACTATCGTGGTTGGTACTGTCGATTTGGAAAAACCTGGAAGTAACTATTCTGTGGCAGAGATAGTAGTCCACCCAAAGTATGATTATCGAGATCTTGCTTACGATCTGGCTCTACTGAGGGTGGGTGAGAGAATGGAATATAGTGACAAGGTGTACCCAATATTTCCAGCACACATGAAAACGGAGGAAAAGGCAAACTTATTGGCGGCAGGTTGGAGGCTTAATAAAGTAAGCGATTAGATTGATAAATTGACAATAACTCGTATATTTTCAGATATTCGATAGGAAAACGGCTCTTGATACTTCTATGCTTTGAATTGAAACAAACCTAAATCAACAAACTTTTTAATCTTAAACAAACTCTTAAGTAAAATAAGGTTAATACTTATGTTGAAATAATACTGTCATTTGTCACGTGATACGAAACACTCTTGATTGGTCGGGTTGGGACTATATTCCCTCGTGGAAGCTTGATGGGGAGGGCGGAGCAGGGATATTTATAAAAACACACCCGCTTAAAACTTTCACATATATTTATATTTATTTGCACTATTGATATAATTTTGTATAAAAAATGTACAACCCCGACGTGTTTCGTCGGGGGGGGGGGGGGGGGGGGGGGTGTTTTTTTTTCATAAAACAAATCCGGATTTCAAATAATGACATCATCTAGACCATTTTAAAACCTAATTCAAGTGTGCCAGCCAGTATCAATTATATAACCTCCAACAGTCGGGATTAAAATGGACGTCATCTGCCTAAATTTTATTTCTTCCATATTCGTACTTATTTGCATTCAATTTCTTCCATAACAAAATATTTGCAAGCTCCTCTTGCCCACGACATCGCGTCCTGTCGATCTTGCAAGTTAATCGCAAAAGGTGAACATATCGGCGCACTCAATAGAAGCCCTCAAAGATGAATTTTTTGCTCCGTTTTTTTCACATTTTCCGATCTGGATAGCGCAATGTATAGACTTTCTCCAAAATGGTTGTAACCAACACAAGAATTTTTCAATTCTTACCAGTAGTTCTTGAGTTTAGCACATTCAAATAAAGATACAAACTCTTCAGCTTTATATATTAGTATAGATAGGTTTAGGTAGTAATACTGATCTATTGTACACAGGATGAAGACCCATCCAGTAAGCTGCAAGTTAAAAACGTAACTGCTATAACCAATGAAGAATGTAAGGCAAAACTAAGAATTCCAATCTCAGACTCAGTTGTGTGTACGTCAGATAATGACGGCGATAAGCCTAACAACTACATCGTAAGTTAATATTATCTACTACTGATGTATCGGGTTTTAATCCGCTAAACATATTTTCAGCTAATAATCAACGGGTCGTTGGTTCCATCCCCACCGGGTCGAACATTTTTCTAAACTTGGACTTCGTCTGGAAATCTAGATATTGAATGGGTGGTAGGAATACCGAAATTGTCCGGGTCACGAACCATCGTCCACAGATGAAAACGTCTTGAAGTTTAATCACGTTTCGGTTCGAGTCTGTGGATTTCCAAAGCCAAAATAGGTCGATAGCGCATATTGTTTAGATGCTATTGACATCCATGCTACCATTAAGAACTCCATGCTTTTCTTCCCCCCTCTATCACTAAAAAAACATACAAAAATTGTGGATATGGAAAACTAAATTGTTCTTACCTTTTACAGGGTGATACTGGCGGTCCACTTGTAGAGGGTGATGTTTTAGCTGGAGTGATTATAATTATGTTTAAACCTCAGACAAGACCAGGGCTCAGTGCACGTGTTTTTGATGCTAATGAATGGATTAATAAAACCTTAAGAAGCTAGTAGAAATGATCTATCTACCTTGCTATCTTGTCATTCTACAAATAAGTGAAAGTTAAAACATCAGCATTTAAAATTGTCTGTAGTTTGTCCAATAAAAAATAAGAACTGCTTAAAGCATGATATTTCTTTACGCTTTGATAATTATAACTTGGTAAGAATCTGTTCTTTTAAAGTTTTTGATCGTTAAGCCAAAAAATACCGTATCGTTGTATTTTAAAAAATCCAACAGATCAAAAACATTTTTCTTCTTATTGCAAAGTATATACATAGGAATAATGAGAAATCCTTTTTTTAAACTATATTGTAGGTTCATAAAACAATAAAAATTTAGAAAACAAATATAATTTAAGTATACAAATAATTAAAACACTTCCATTTAATTATGCGCATTTTTGAATAAAATTAATTTGCACACTTAAAATTAGTAACATGCCCTTTATGGGTAGATTAATTTACATAACACCTCTTTAAACAGTATCAAATAAAAATATAATTATTGTTTGCATAACATATAAAGTAAGAATAGTACAAATGTCCATAAATTGTAAACGTTTTTGTGTCAGCCTTATGTTTCCTTTAGGTTCATAATTACACGAATTAGAAATAGTGTTTAGAAATAGCATACATAAAGAAATACTGTTTTATGCATAATAAAACAGTATTTGCATATAAATATGTATAAGATTATGGGGAGCTTGTTGTTCCAATTGTATTTGTTAATATTTAGATATAGTCGATTAGATTAGGTTAGATTCTATTCTGGACAGCATTTTTAGTTATCATATTCTGAAGTTTTAGGCCTAGAAAATCTGAACATTCAATAGGTGCGTGGACACAAAATTCCGTCCGTGTCCATTGTCCGTCCGTGTCCGTGTCCAAGGCCATGACGTTCAAATGCTATAGACGTGAAACAAGTCATCTTCCATGTAGTGAACCTCAAGACAGTCCATTATTATCTGTTATAAAAAGGCACACTTCAGTTTCAACTAATATTAAAACTCCTCTCGTAAGAGAAAAATACTAGACGTAGATAATATTTAAAATGTAACTTGCACGAGTGAGATCGTAAAAGGACGCGACAAACTATCTCTTATTGAACAAAGAACTGAGACTGACAAAGTAAAAATGTAGTGTCGCGACAGAGAGTTTTTATTTTCGATACTCAGAAAAGTTATTTGTACGATGTGTTTTCGCTCAAATGAATTCTTAAATATTATTTTCATTATCAAACGTGTACTTTACTTCAAAAATGAGTTAGTAAATTACATGGCCCTACTGAGACTGTTGTTTAAAGTGGAATATAAAAATATCAAATGCCGATTTTTAGTATCAAATATTTGGGCCGTTGTTTTCCCCTTGTCAGCTAAATTGTGCAAAATTTTTACCTCTCCCCATTTTGACGAACCTATATGTAATTTTATTTTTTATCGATTTAGAAGCAGATTTTATGTTTGAATAAGAGGAAATACGATTAGATTTCAGGCCTTCATACAGATAATACAATTTAAATTATTAGTTCTTCTTAAGTATCAAATACTTACAAATAATTTTTAGGTCCTAAAGTACAGTACCTTCTAGTCTCCACATCGTGTTCTCTTAGAATGCTTACAGCTTTTAAAAAACTGTAGTTCAAGTCATTTTTAAATGCATATTTTTCGCTTTCGAGTTTATTAGATGGTACTCGACAGTAGGGGTTTTTGTGTTTCGTGCTTTCAACAAAGCAAGCGTTGTAGCAAATAATTTAACTCCGACTCTTGTTTTCTTAACTTGTTACTCGAACGCACGTTTCTGTTCTCTCTGAATACAAATTGACGCCATAAAAAACTCGGAGTTTTAATATTCCTATTTGGTTTTAGGGCGTGGAAAATCTTTTGTGTTGAACTGATGAACATTTTTAACTTGAGTTGTCTTGTTCTTGTACTATAGAGGTTCTTGCTCTCGATTACAATTCATGAGGTCTGCCATACGGTCTCGGTTAGGTCGGTATATGGAACAGCCTAGAATTTGGGAGTAGACTCATCATCCTCGTGCTTTGAAGAACACTTTAGAAGCTTCATGAAGCATACCGTCAAAACGGTAAGTTGGTAAAGCTGTTCCTTGAAGCAGCGTGGGAGTAAGTTTTTAAATCCTCTCTTCTTTATGATAGTATTGGAAGTGTTAGAAAAATACTAGATCTCGTCTTCGAAGATGATAAGATAAGATAATGAACAATAATCAGTTGCAATCAAACGGAAATATCGTCTTTCCGAATTTTACAAAAACGTCACCCGTTGAATGTGTACTTACTAATTGTTAGTAATTAATGCGAAAAAGTTGCGCGAAGAAAGGAAGACAAATAACTGAACTTAACCAAACTTGATAATTTGCTGAGTAGAAGTTCGCAATTTATTTAACCAGCACTTTAATTTAAAAAAAATGTTACCCTCCTAGCGATCGAGTAATTATTACTTTAGAAGCATAAATATGTATTAGGAGCAAATTGTAGTTTGTAAACTTTTAGGAAGAATTGGTAAACTATTGTGGATTGTGATGTGTGTGTGTATATTGTGCTATAATATTTTGTCAATTCCTTATGTGTATGTGTTGTAAATGTTTTACCACTCTTTGCCTTATAACGAAAAGACTGGGAAATAGTATTTACATAATATTATGTGTATGAGAGAACAGGAATTATTTTGTACCGTATTTCACTGATTGACTGGGTAAAATTACGGGTGCACTTCTCACTTTACACAGAAGTCACAAACAACGATATATGTGCAAATGTCGACATAAAATTTTATACCACATTATGAGAATTGCCCCCAACTTTATCACAAATGATATAATAATAATTCATATTATTTTATTATATATAGAAAATTTGTACCCTCGTCAACCATACGACACATTAATATCGATCCTAAGTGATATTCTGCAAGCTTTTGTCTCGAAAGTCGCACTGTAAAGTGCTTGTTCACGATCCTTAATATGACGTGTGACACGCCTGTTTTGGCACAGCAAATGCCAACCTAAAACATGAAGTTTTTAAAGGATTTTTGGTACCAGATTTTATATTGCTTGTTTTCTATTATCTTGATAATTAATAAATTGATTCAAATAAAACACTTTAACGCTTTAGAACGTGATATATATTATTTAAACATATTTGAAAATTATTTTTAATACGCCCAATGTTTCGGATGCTTTGCAGCAGTCGTGGTCACCGGGAGGCTAAAGATAGAGGGTGTCTCTAATGTCAAAGTAAAAATTGCTACGCTAGCGCTATCTGTTCCGTGGAAGTTGGTATTTGGCCCACGGAAAATGTGTTCTACTCGCGTGAACTATAGACACTATTGAAAAAAATTGAAGTTAAATAGCGGAAAGAGTCAGAGAAAGATTAAAATAATCTCATTAGTTAAAAGCAAACCAAGGGTAATTTTTATTTAAAAATTTTATTTATAAAAAAAATATTATTAAATTTAAAATTATAATTTATTTTTTAAAAAATTAATTTTTGTTTTTTCTATTCTTATTTTAAAATATTATTTTTTAAATTAACTCTTTTTTTTTTTTTGTTGTTTTTTTTTTTTTTTTTTTTTTGTTTTTTTTTTTTTTTTGTTTTTAGAGTTTCTTTCTTTTTTTTTTTTTTTTTTTTTTTTTTTTTTTTTTTTTTTTTTTTTTTTTTTTTTCTTTTTTTTTTTTTTTTTTGCTTCTTTTTTTTTTTTTTTGTGGGTTTTTTTTTTTTTTTTTTTTTTTTCCTTTTTTTTGGGGAAAATTTTTTTTTTTTTTTTTTTATTTTTTTTCCCAATCCGGGGTTTTGCCATGTTTCTTCTTTGGGTCCAAATTTTTCTTTTCTTTTTGACCAACAAAATTTTTTTATAAGGAAAATTTTTTTTTTTTTATTTTTGTAAGGAAATTATTAAAAAAAAAAAAAAAAAAAATTTATTTAAGGAGAAAGGAAAAAAAAAAAAAAAAAATTTTTAAAAAAAAAAAAAAAAAAAAAAATATTTTTTTTTGGGTGATAATAATAGCAATATTGTAACTTTCACGTTTTTGCACAACAATATCACAAGACAGCTTTAATTGTTTTTGTATGAATCAGAGGAGGATAGGATAGCATGGAGATCACTTAATGGAAGCTGAAACTTTCCAGCTGTATGACATCATAACCAGATGCGCTTTTAACGGTGGATATTCAGTATTATAAAATGTATTATAGACATTTCAACTTGAATACCTTCTGATTGGTTCTAAAACTCTTGAGTTTAACGCAATGCTAAGTGACACGCTAATCTCAGGAACTACTGGTCTAAAATGGTCGAGAAAGGCTTTAGGCTATAAAACACCATTCTGTAGGAGAGAAAAATCTTTATTTTCTGAGGTATTCGCTTTGCTTTTGATTTTTGGTAAAAATATGTCAGAAAAAATGATTTCTTTTTAAACGATCGTAAGATCTTAAATCTAAAAATCCGCGACAGAATATGTCTAACTTTTAAGATTAACTTGCAATAACGACGGGACTTGGAAGACGTCTTAGGTAACATCTATAATTAATTAATCGATAGCAAGAGCCTTATTAAAACGAATTTAATCCCCAAATAACTATTCTACGAAGTCGCACAGCTAGATCTTTATAAGAATGTATATTTTAATATGCAATTTTACTTAATATAAATTAAATAACACTCCACTCGTATTAATGCTTTAATCCACTGCTAATGGTTGATATTTAATTATAAATATGACTAATGAATGCTATCCAAATATAACTGTTTAATTAATATCAAAGCCAATAACCATTTAGTACACTCATAAACATTGCATGTACTAATGGAAATCGCTTTTATGTATCGCATATCGTTCGGGAATAACTAATTATTATGGCGTACGTAATTAAGCTATTGTTTTGACTAATTTATTAATTTGTTATGTGTCGTATGAACATCGCGTTTTGCTTGTGTGCTTGCCGCAGACATATTTCTGTGTTCAATGAAGCTCCAATTTTTTCTTAAATTTGAAAACTTTAATAAAATAATAAAATGTTGCCAAAAACATGTAAACAAAAATGTTTTTGGCAACATTATACACTTATTTAAATAAAACACTTTAACGGTTTAAAACGCGATATATTAGTTACATTTTTCGGATACTTTGAAGCAGCCGTGGTCACGGGGAAACGTCGGGCCGAAGTTAAAAATAATTTTCAAATGAGTTTAACTAATATATCGCGTTTTAAACCGTTAAAGTGTTTTATTTAAATGTGTACTACTCGCGTAAACTATAGGCAGTATTTAACATTATATACATGCACGGAACGCTGTGGATTCCAGTTCAAGTCTTGCCCGTGTCGTATATATTTTTTTGAACCGAACCAAATTGAACCGTTTTTTAAATAGTAAACTATCGATTGATTACTTTTTTTAAGATAGAGGAGGCTAGTATCGGGCTCACTTGTTGGTAGGTGACATACCACAGCCATTTATCATCTCAACAAGATTCGCTATCAAACTATTTTGGCTTTGTATATTTGGAAATGAACTGACTAAAATCGAAACACGATTTACCTTGTCGTTTTCATTTGTGGACGGTAGTTCGTGACTTGGTCAGAATTTCGATTTAATATCCAGATTTCTAGGCGAACTCCAATAAGGAAAAAACAAAAAATTAGAAACGTGTGTCTATAGTTTACGACGAGTAGTACACATTTAAATAAAACGCTTAACGGTTAAACGCGAAATATTAGTAAACGTTTTCCCGTTGAACGTGGTCAACCCAGTCCCGAAAAAAGGAGGATCGAATCCACGCCCCGTTGATTATAGTATTAGCCATACATTGCATTATAGCAACCCCTTCAATAACTTCTTGAGTGTTATTGAGAAGTGTATTGTAGAAGTTTGTATTAGAACAGAAGTTACCTAAAAATCTAGGTGGGTAACACCAAAGAAAATCAATGAAGGCGATTTGAAATAGCCTCCACTGTTCCTATTAATAGCCAGCGTGAAAAGCCAGACGAATTGATTGAACAATTCTAATCATAGGTAATAGCAATCAATATGTGCCTACAGTGACTACTAATAACTGGCTTTTGTGGTCAGAATCGATTTAAACGATAATTCATCTGGATTCCTAATTTAAGTGGTCATTCGTGTAGAGCTAATGCATTTGATATGTATTGTGTTTTGAATAGAGAGTGTTAAAGATTTTTTTTGGATTATAACTTCTATGTAACGTGTACTTCTTGTAAGAGGACATTGTCAAAATTATATAGTTATATATTTTCAAATGGATACTCATTTTTGTGGCCTTAATAAATGGCATTTTTGTAGCATTAATAAATTCCAAAACATATTTTAAAATGCAAAGATTAATATAAGCGGTATTCAAACCGACGAATAAAAGAAACCATGCGTTGCTCTGACAGTTGAGCCACCGTGTTCTATTTAGTTAGGAGCGAAGAAATATTGGGAAATGTGTGAAACGGGAAAAAATATTCATCTTTGAGGGTTTCTGTTGCGTGCGCTGCGAAAACGGTTCAAGATACCAACAAATGAATCGAATGAAAAAATGAATCCTCCTTAAGTTATCTAAAAAAGTGTAGTACGTTTGTCTTTTTAGGATTAACATGCAGGGACGACGTCGTGGGTAACAGCTATAATTAAGAAAGAGGAAGAGGTTGAACTAACTAATTATGAGCCCAAGATCTTATTCTAACGAAGCGCGGGCACAGCTAGTATTTGAATGAGCATGAATCCCCTTTTTTTAGAGAGCAGATAACAATTTCAAATTGTTAATCTTGATTTTTCTTTTATCAGTTTTAATGGACCCCTCCAACGTCCGAAGTGAATAAAGTATTGTTACCAGAATCGACACAATAATAGGCAAAGTCAAGAAATGTTCACGACAAGATTCAATTAATCCTTACTAATGAACTCTCTGGATCTGAGCCAGCAAAGGCACAGTACATATAATAAAGACAGTAATTCAAACTTAAAGAAGTAAAATTAAAAAATATGCCATGAAAAAATTGCAAGTGAATTGGCTAATTTAAAAACGTATCTAGAATACTTTTAATGGGTTTAAAACGCAAATTGTATAAAAACTACCTGCGGACACAGTCCTTTATTCTTTATTCTGAAAATTATTAGGGTATAATAATAATAAGTAAAACCCTGTAAGTCATTACTTAAATAAAATGCTTATTTTTTAAATATTCCTTTAGCTAGCAATACAATTCTTAAAATTATTTTTTTAAAGTTATTTAGTTTATTATACGTAATGGTAGCGATCAATGGCAGTTGCTCTTCACAGTAGTGGAATTGATTGCAGGAGGTCCAGAGTCCAATACCCACCAACCCGTATCAAAACAGCGTGATGGATCTAAGACTTATATAGTGACACATATTGTTGAAATAAAGTTAATTAACAACTGCCGTTTCAAGACTGTGGTTCTGTACTGGATACTTTTGGGACTTTTTATCTTACCCATTAACATAATTGTTAAGTTTTTTTATAACTTTCGGTCCGAGGGTTTTGTGAGGTTCGCGGTTAAAGCTCTAGAGTTTTTGCAAACATCTTTGTGGTAATTTTTATCAATTTGAAATGATACCATTTAATTAATTAATTAGTATAGCTAGTCTGTAACGAGCTATACAGTGGTAAGATCTCTCTAAAATTATAATATAACTGCGTAGGGTTTAGTGTATGTATTAATATTGAAATGAAAAAGCCTTAGAAGACACATGCTATTTTAATAAAATTAATACTTTGTGGCGTACATTTTTTCAATCGTAATAAATTATATGTATAAGGAGTCCTCTCTATAGGATAACGATAACCAAAGACGTGATTGCAAATTTTACCACAGATTATACCTGCATTCTTTTTTTTATCATATACATGATGAATATCAATATATACAGATTATATTTGTACATACAGATCAATGGTTTCCACAGAATATAGATCAACATGAAAACTTACATATTTCTATAACTTCATTAAATTCGCGTCACTGATATAGGCTTTGACGTGTAGATACTATAAAAGTATATTCCATTGAGGTATTATGCGAAACGTACGATCTACAGACTAACCGCCCATCCGTATTGTAGGCCAATGATGCGACTGACAGCGTAAAGGAAAAAAATACGCAGCTTGAATTTCGAGCTGTTCAGCCGTCGTGATTAAGAAATTCTCTTGGCTGTCACGAGTGGATGACGTCATCAGATGTGCGTTCATCGACTAAGTAAAGGTTGAAGCTCGAAAACCCAAGTTCATTTGCAAAATGGCCGTGAATGTTAAAAATTAAAAAAAAAAAGTGTAATCGTATTAAATAGATACCTAATTGCCAATTACCAATCGGATCTTTCCACTGAATCTACTATCGGATGAGTTTGCACACAAAAGTTTGAAACCCCTGATAGTTACACTATTATACTAATATGCAAATGATAGAGAAAAACAAAAAAATATATATATTTATAAATATATATATTTTTTTGTTTTTCTCTATAATGTTATAACATTTATTTTATTTACTAATACATAAGTAAGATATTGCGTTGTATTTTTTAAATAAGCCTTTTACTATTTTTATTCATATCACGACCAACAAATTCTCATTAACTAGTATTAGATAAAATCAATCAATGTACCAGACACAGAAATAAATATGTCCCATAGAACTTTACAACGCTATTATACCTCTGCGACATTTATCAATATGATCTATGGTGAACTGTGTTCATTATTACCAACTAATTTGCATCTTAATTACATTCGAACAATAACTGTTATCTATTAGAATATGTAGTGTATTAGTTCAAGGTATATTATATACTAGCGGCCCTGTCCCGGCTTCGCACGGGTAGACATAAATAAGTACAAATATTTAACTCTCTATTAACGATCGTGGTCTATCTCGCTGATTCAGGAGCCGCTGCGAGCGTTCAGTTTTAGTGTCCCGTGCACGCGTTTGCGAATTCCTAGCCCTATTTCCTTCAAGTCGCTGCGATGATCTTGCATTTTGTTCTGCAAGACGAACCTGAACGAATCTCTGGCTCGCGATTGGTACACTCTAATACTTTCCAGACGATCATTTTAGGAAGGAGACTCCCCAATACGACGAACTTTTGCTAATCTCGCTTGGGAACTATTCTTAGATAGCTGCGATATTCTTTTTCTAGGCATATTGCTATAAAGGATGTTTATTTTAAATCAGAGAAATTAAGAATAAACTAATAATAATAAAAATAAAAATATTCAAGTTCAAAGCGATAGTTCTGAAAAGAACTTTGACAAACATTATGCAAAGTGTGATTCCTAATACTAAAACTAAGTAGCTTTAAAAAGAACTTTTTAAGTGAAGCATAAAAATGTAAAAACATCGAAATATTCAATGTCGTTCGCGAGCACTGCGTAAGGAGCCCATTGCCCATCTATCGCCGAATTAGTTACTCGATGCGCCGCCGGCATGTATTTTTATTTTAATTTCATTTATTCTTTTGAATGGAATGTCCGATTTCAATAATTAAAAAAGAAATCATCAGGTATTGGACAGTCTTGAATATTACATTATTTATTTGGATAAAAAATTATAAATGGTATGGGTAACACGGTCTGATTTTGATCGGCATTTCTATGTTGAATATAAAAAAGTAGCTATAAAGACGTAACTACAATAGTTAGACATATGCTCTCGCAATGTTTTTTTGTAGATATTGATATATTCTATAATATTGTCGAACATTTTTTTGTCCTATCATTACTACTTTTTGCAGCGTATGCGAAGAAAGATATTTTACGGCTAATTTTCTTACGCCTTCTGTTGGTTTTAGTAAGAATTACTATACATGCCTATAGTAATCAAGTACTAAATATAGCCTATGTTACTCAGTGATAATGCAGCTTTTTAATTAAAAAATAATTATTAAAAACGGTCCAGTACTTTTTGAGTTTATCCGTTACATACCAAAATACAAATCTTTCCTCTTTATAATATTAATATAGATTAATAATATTAATTGTGATAATTATATTACAAATTACAACTACGCATGTAAACATTGGACTCCTGCGCTTAACGCATTGTTAGGCAACGAGTTTGACCAAAGTGGAACGCATCAAGACGCGCTGTCGACCTTATTTGGGGTTTTAATATTCGGAAATCCTCTCTCATTAGATCAGGCTCACTTAATAACAAATATTTTTTTTTATATCAACATATACTATCTGTAAATCCTATTTCGCGATAAGAGTACGCTTTTGGCATCGCTTTAAAATAATTGAAATATATATAAAAGTAACGGTTTCGATACTAAAAATATGATTTAGTTGAGCAATTTTTAAAATATAAAACCTTTAACGGTTTATGCCGAAAATTATATATTTCAAATCCATTTAAGATAATGAAGTTAATTCGATTTAACTACGGCCCTGCGTTACCGATGCTTTGAAGCAGCAGTGGCCGGGGGAGGGGAACACACCACTAAATATAAAATAAAAATTTAAATTACATTAGAAAATAATATATTTCGGGTGTTAAGCCGTTAAAAATATTTTACTTAAATATATTACTCGCTTTAGCTACATTCAATTCTAAATTCTTAAAATTTAAACAAAATACTAACAAAAAGAAGAAGTTACTTTGGTAAGTTCGTATTAAAAACATTTGCCGCGAGATATTTAAAACGTGTAAAAGCCTCGGCTTATGTAAATTGTTTCTTAAGACGAGGAATTAAAGAAATAAAATAGAAGCGTGGGGTAAAATAATAGAAATAATCAAAATGTCTCAGGGTAAACCCACTCTGTATGTAAATAAGCAATCCGCCGCGAGCGGTGAAGCTCTGTCTAATTTCCAGAAAATAGCGCTTCTGGTCACAGATTAAATAATCTTTGTAGATCTGTTATATTACCAATGTAGATAATACCATCGCTTACTGCACTTTGTCTAAAGTAGGATGATTAGTTTAACCATTTTGAAATTGAAACTGTTTTAGTGTAGCTGTTAAATCCGTGTAAATGTAACCTTACACTTATGAACCGCGATATAATTTCACCTTACAAAAAGTCAATATAGACAATAGCTTATCGAAAGAGGTCGCTGAGAGAAATGGCTAGGACACGTGGATACAGACACATTTCACATTTTACTAAAGTGACATTTCAATAAAACACTAACGGTTTAAACCGCTTATATATTAGTTAAACTTATTTGAAAATTATTTTAACTAAGGCCCGATGCTTTGCAGCAGCAACTTTTCACTCCTCGACCACTATTGTAATATAATAGTAACATTGACATTGACATTGACACATTTAAAGAAATCTTTTGGAAACAATATTTTTTTGTTACATTTTTATACCTCGGTCCTTAGTAAGTTTTGCAGTATCTTCCCCATAATCTTTGCACCTTAACGGGGTACCCGCGTAACTCCAATGACTTCCAATCTCGAGGTGAGCATCGCAATGTGAGTATTTTTGTTTTTATAAAACATTATTGTTAGTGCATCCGGATGCCGGAACTTTTACGAATACTAACTGTCATAAGTTTTTATTTCGAAGTTGGTATTGTGAACATAACATTTTTTATGAAAGAAAATAACAGGCAAGTATGGAGCGAAATACACCAGACCATATAAAATCTATATAAGATGCGATCTCGACCTATTTTTGGCTTAAGACATTCCGAGAATGAGACTAACTTCACTTCTTTTTCGTGTTTGATAGCTGGTTCATGACCCGGCCGAAATTTGAATATTCTTACTATTCATTTAAAAACCAGATCATCCCGACGAAGTCCAACATATTTTATAATTATAAAATGACTGCAGAAACATGTAAGATCCAATGGGAAACGAACCTACAATCCTACAAACGGTGACAATGTATAGCGTACATACTCTATACGCTATACATTGTCACAGTTCAAAGCCCGTCATTTTTTTTATGAAACCTCCTGTACACTGAATTCAAAACTTCCAACTAAGCACCAGTGTTATTAATTGCGTCTCAAACATATACACTTTTATTATATATCTAAGTTACATATATAAAAATAATGGGTAGTAGTAGCTCTTTACGCTTATTTCTGTTAACGATAAAATAATATTGGGAATTCTTCCTCTTTGTTTCCTATCGTCGTATGACATCGAGGTTAAAGATTTCCTTGACCCAAAAATGAGTTGATAAGGAAATATATATTATTATTATTTACCAAAAGGAAAACAGACAAGTACACTTCATTGGTAGGAGTTATAACAAAGGAGTAACAAAGAAGAATTGAAATTAACTGTTATGAATAACTAGTTACACAGTGTTTAGCAACGATGAAAGCGAAAACAACAATCTATAAAAAATTACATGGAATAAGATAATATTAATAACTATAAAAATACGTTTTAGCTACAAACTAACAAACACAATTATAATTAGAAAAAAGACCTAAGGCGAAATAAGTATTATTTTTAATTATTTGCAAATATAAATAAAGAGACGCTTTGAGGAGAACAATTTAGATCTAAAATAGTGACGTGAATAAGCAAGATAAAGATATTATGATTAATATGAGTACTTGCGTATAAGCAGTTACCGTAACTTTTATGGCTAACATCCTGGCTAAAGCCAACTAACAGCTTGTAAGTGGCGATAAGCCAAGCTTGCTAAAATGCGTAAAGATATTAACAGGATTAGGTCCATACTGAGGTAACATTATACGCAGTGTACAGGCGGCATATGTTTACATTATGTTGTTATACAGATGTAAAAAGTATACTATATTAATATTTTCAAACAAGCTTTTTATCAGTAGAATATAAAATCGAGGTCTTTGAATAGAAAATGCGAAAGAAATAATTTGTAAGTAATTACATTTTTATAATCTATCGAAGTACTTGCTGGTTGAAATTTATCTAGCTGCGACCAATAGGAGCGAAGAAGCAGAGTAATGTGGAAAACGGGGAAAATTATTCGGCTTTGAGGGATTCCGTTGCGTGCGCTTTTACGATCAGTGTTGGTACTGTCCCAACTTAGCTGAGTGGACTTCTTTTCGAAAGCAACTGTATATTTTAAATGTATTTAGTAAATTAATATTTAACTTGTAATTCTTTTTATATTTCGTTTGATCTGCCTTGTGTTGTTTTCGATTGAATGTATTTATATCGTATTCTAATGTTATGTAACTGTACGTATGTTGTGATCAATTAAATGAAGTAAACAGTAATCTTAGCGCCGCTTAACTGCGCTTAACAACCATCAACTTTATAACGTTAATAAACTGAAGCAATCCCCATTATCCATTAAAGCAGGAGTATTTGCGTCGCGATCGCGAACAATAAAATTGCGAAGTGAACACGAGAATGCTTTCATGGCGGAGAGGTATTGTTTTGATGGTGATATTTGTGTAATCTGAAATGAAATTACTCAATATATATAGTTAAATTGTTATTGCAGCCTTTGTTTTGATTGGGATTTAAAATTTATAGTACATGCAGAATAAAATATTGAAGACTAGGTGTGATCGAGGACTGAAAATAAAATGTATCAAATAAATAGACATTGAGATGTCGCGCCGCCACTAAAATATATGTCAATATTATAATCATTCAAGTTTGGTTATATAGTGTTTCCACGTTTTTGGTTTGGAGACAGACTGAAAATCAGCGCACAAGCTGAGGTTGATGCCGTTTAGAACAAAGTATAAAATTGATCTTTTTTCATTCAGTTTTTTATTGTTACTAATTTTTTAGTAAGTTATGTACTTTGTGTTAATGAACGGATTATTTATTATTGAAAAATAAAAAATAGTTTGGAGAATTATACAATATAAGATATCCAATCTGTCTTATATAAAATGGTGACATTCTCAATTTCCTTTCCTCCTAAAATCACACTGAGCCCATTTAAGACTCGCTTGGAAAGGACACGTCGTGAAATCCTGGAACAGTCCACTTAATTGGGACTGGGTATCCCATTTTGTGAAATAAAACTGTTAGTTACATTAAAATGACATCGTCACATGTTGACATCAATGACAAAAGGAAGAAGTTCTAACATGCTATAGGAATAAATGTGAAAACCAAATGTTGTATAACGTACTTCTAGTAGAGGTAAACAGATATTATATTTCTCACATATCTGTTCTAAGAACTGTAAATGAAGCCGATTACTCAGGCTTAACGTGACGTCATCGTGGAGTTAGGCCGCGTACACACGCGTGGCTAATCCCCCATCAGTCTTATAAGTTCTACGTGAACGAAACAAGCCTGAAAAATTACTTCGTGTGGATTATCTCCTCCTATCTCATATGGTCTGTTTCTTAAACAAACGACGCTTCCTCCATTGTATATCATGTACCTACTTTATTTGATTAAAGGACTATACAAATATATTTATTTATTCTAAAACTTTCAACGCACTCAACGTTATAATTTCCTCTTAAGCATTATATACTGGATGGAGTCCTTAAACACGTATATTTTTAAACAAACAAAAACTGGAAACTACATTTTAACAGTGAAATAATCCTAACCGTTCTGCTTGTTTCAACAAACGTAACATCAACACGAAACGCCTGCAAAAACTGGAACAGCTTGCGTCCGGCGGGATCCGGTTTTTACCGGATTAAACTGGCGCAAGGCGGATATGCAAATGTATGAATGTACGTTATTTAGTGGAGTTTTAAAGGTTTTGTTTGTCTTCATATTACTAAAAGGTTATACGGACTGCATTCAAATATGCATTTCAAAATGTTTGAGCTACTGTTTGCTTGAAAGCTTTTTCTTTTTGGTAAAAGTGCGAAAATGTGTTACTATATTATGTATCTCATTATGTTATATAAGAACATAGTTATTTTTATAAAATACATTTATATAGTCTCCCCGTGACCACGGCTGCTGCAAAGCATACGAAACGTCGGGCCGAAGTTAAAAATAATTTTCAAATAAGTTTAACTAATATATCGCGTTTTAAAACGTTAAAGTATTTTATTTAAATGTGTACTACTCGCGTAAACTCTATAGTTTACGCGAGTAGTACACTGTCTATAGTTAAATACTGTATACTGTCTATACAGTATTTAACTATAGACAGTATTACATTTATATAGCCTTTGTCACCTACCATATAATAAATCGGTTGTCAAATAAATTGATCAATATGATTGTAAGAGGTACGAGATCGATAATATCGGTAGATAGTTTAAGGTTACAGGATTTATCATGTAAGTACATCTACTATATTTTATATTCTAACGTACAGTCTGTAGTTTACGCGAGTAGCGCCTATTTAAATAAAACATTTTTAACGGTAATTTAATTTGTAAATAAGTGTAACTAATACATTTCGAGTTTTAAACCGTTAAAAATGTTTTAAATTTAAAGGTAAAGAAACAACAACGCAAATAGTAACCTCGCCTGGAAAACCATAAATTTCTTATGCAAAATGAAATTTAAAAATATAATAGCACGAGCCTTGTTTCAAGCTATTTACATTTGGTGGATAATTAAAATTCCCTCTCGCAAAACGATTTTGTGAAAACATTTTTAAATATTCAAGTTAATGTGCATTAAATGACCATATTTTTAATGTCTGTACAGTAAATTACGTGCATCGTAGCGTTTATCTCTTTTTTGATTATTCAAGGTTGTTTTTCAGTAGATTTTTTAAGTAAGCTACTCTACTAGATTAAAAAAATATTGACTTTTAACTGACAACAAATATTTGACTGCAAAACTCATACGGCGAGCTAAGACAATATTTTTTTTTCAACATCTGACCATGAACAGATCTCTCCTCTGGCTTAGATCTTTTAAGAACAATATATATACACGTCTTACTATTTTTTAATTATGTGACGTAGTGGTCTTAAAGCGAATGAACTCAAAAAATAGTTTTCTGCGTGACTTCGAATAGAATTATATATTTCACTAGCGGACCGTCCCGGCTTCGCACGGGTAGACATAAATAGGTACAGATATTTAAATTATAAGCATGCTTATTAAAACGACCTTGAATCACTAAATTAGAAAAAAAAATGTATTGCACGTCTTAGCTGTTAACGACCGTTATCCATCTCGCTGTGTCAGGAGCCGCTGCGAGCGTTCAGTGTTAGAGTCCAGTGCACGCGTTCGCGAATTCCTAGCTCTATTTCCTTCAAGTCGCTGCGAGCGCTCGGCACTTGACTGTCGTTCGTATAGCTGCGACGATCTTGCATTTCGTTCTGCAAGACGAACTGAACGTTCGACGCTTTTGTAGAAGAGAAAGAATAGACAAGAAACACCACAGACCTTACTAAGATAAAGTTTTGCTGTCAATAAAAGATCTAACACTAAGCAACGTAAAACCATAACGTTTTTATGAGACGAGTTGTTAAAAAGACATTTATTTTTAATCACGAAGTATGTAGATTAGCGAGGTTTAATCCGTTCGAAAATAGTGAACCCAAATCCCCCTTATTACCATTTTAAGTTAAAGTTACTTTGACGTTATAAATTTAATAAACTCGGCTCAGGAGACTCTTGAATGTAAATTAGATTAGCTGTCAGTATTCGTATTGTTTGACAGTTTTGTAAATTACAAAATTAGAGCCTCCAAATAGAAATGACGAGTACAAGGAGGGAGATACTTGTTTGTTACTGCAAGGTGCTACTTCAACTAAACAGATACGTAAATGTTGAAAATTCCGCAGTTCCAGCTCACCACTATAAAAATGACTACCTAAACGTCACTTCACGTCATCGTCAATTTTTTTCAATGCACTAATTTCATCTTAAACAATTTCAAATTGAGGTAAAATAACTAACTACCGTTTTTGTCGAGAATTTTGAGGAAAATTTGTCAAAAAACGAAGCAATATTAACGTATTATTATTGTATGTAACGTATTAACATACGTAACATACAATAAACATACCGTGATATATTTATGATAAATATAACGAAACTTTATCACTATTAGTCCGTTATAATTGGGATTACTTCTCATCAGAAAAGCCATAAACTGTGCTACATTCATATTGTGAAAGAGATCGTTGTTCTGTTTTGTTCACTGAAGTAACAATATACCACACTAGCTATGCCAGCGACTTCGTCCGCTAAGAATATTTATTTTGGGCATCCAAATTCGTTTTTGCAAACTTCTTCATCTCTTTAAACTTAAGCTGTTTAACCCACGACGTCGGTCGCGTCCCTTCCTACAAGTTATTTTAATATTTTAAAAAGGAATCATTATTTTATATATATTTTTGGGTATCTTGAACGGTTTTTGCAGCGTACTCCTCGAAACCCATAATAATTTTACAATTGTTTTTTTTCACATTTCCCGCTGTATCTTCGCTTGTATTAAGCCAAAGGGCGTGTTTTACAGCCTTACTCGATAAATGTTCTAACCAACTCCAAAATATTTTTTCAATTCAAACCCGTAGTTCCTAAAGATAAACGCGTTCCAAAAAAACAAAGAAACAGACTCTTCAGCTTTATATGTTAGTATATAGATTTAACTAAAATAAGTTGAGTATTTTATCTATGAAGTGAAGACATTAGCCTAGACATGTGTACGACTGTCTTATCAAATTGTGCATTTCATAAAAAGCAACTTATACAACTACCATAATATGAAAAAATATCCAATAATATTACCCAGTAACAAAGGATAATATTACTTATGTGAAAACTGATATATTTACTGTACGTATTAATTTCAATAAAATACTCGATATTGATGACGGAGTAAGTTACGAGTGTTTGTCTACTCGTTCAGGCAGTGAGCTTTATGCTTTGTTTAACTCTCCTACAACTGAACTATTGATATATGAAGGCTCAAATATATTTTTCACTCGATGGTAGGTGAAACCCATTAAAAAAGAGGGGTGGTATTCGTGGTTAAATTTCACAGTTTTTTATCAGTAGAAGGTCGTTCGTGTCCCGGACGGTATTTCTATATTCCTACCTCCCCCCCTCCATTTAATATCCAGGTTTCCAGCATGTTTCAGAAAAATTATAAATTGTAAAAAAAAAAAACATGTTGGTCCTGGTGGGTATCGAACCCACGGCCCATTGATCATTGGCCGTACATTGCTACCATTAGACCAAAATATAATATAAAAGACCGTTCTTACTAGTTATTTAGTGTCGTGTTAATTCTGCAGCGGGGCGATATTTAGCAGTCCGTCTTATTGTGGCTAGTTTGTAACAACAACTAAGTTTCTGTCGCATTGTAACAACTATTACGGAGCAGTGTGATCCAGAATGTCAGACGTATTGTGCTCGCTGACGTTGGATTAATTGCACAGACAAATTAAAGCCAAGTGCCAGCTGAATTAACGGCGAGTACTTTACGGTACTAATTATATTCCTAATAAGTACGGGATCGTCTCTGTTGTTAAACGCTCTGTATACGGAAGGGCGACCGGTCCTGGTTTGGGTCCCGAGGAAATAAAATAAAAGTAAAATGGATTAGTACCAAGAGCACAGGAATATCCAAAAACCAAGGTCGACAGCGCGTCTTGCTTAAATGTCATATAGTTGGGGAATACTGTCTATAGTTTACGCGAGTAGTACACATTTAAATAAAACACTTTAACGGTTTAAAACGCGAGCCGTGGTTACGGGGAGACCCCCCCGGCTCCCCGTGACCACGGCTGCTACAAAGCATCCGAAACGTCGGGCCGAAGTTAAAAATCATTTTCAAATAAGTTTAACTTATCGCATTTTAAACCGTTAAAGTGTTTTATTTAAACAGTTGGGGAATTTCACCTCCCATCAAGTGGCTGTCCCCCTCAATATTAAAAGATATAATGAATCAATCCAAAATCATTTATTCATATATGGTACACTTATGTACGTCGATACAATTAAAAATTAAAACCTCTAAATATATATTGGTGGCAGCTAGAAGAGTTATAGAGATAGTCTTTAAAACTAACAAGACAGAACGGGCCCTGTTACCTCATGTGCTGGGCAATTCTAGGTGTAATTTCGCGTTGACAGCGGCGGGTCATTCATCGTGTTCATACGTCATTCTTTGTCCGACATCACACCTGAGCCCGTCACTCATATTTTCCAATAAATCGGCGTTACCCCATACATTGAAATATATCTTTGCAGTAAGATTTTGACGCTATTTTCAGAAGATACATTTGACACCAAAAATGGAACGCGTGCTGTTTAAGTAGCTGTGTAAGCCTCTAATAGCTAACGCGTCGTCGGTTCGTTCGTTCGAAGTTCGTTCGATTACATAATTACTAATTAATTACTTAATAATGTTCCCGATTAAGTCATTGTTATTTAAAATATCAAATGGTTGAATGAGCGCTGTCAAACAGTAGGGTTTTTGCTGAAAATCAGTGTTTTAGCATAACTGTGTTGCAACTTATTTTGGCATCCATTTTCTTCAAATTAAGTTTTGTATTAATTATTTTATTATAAATACATTTATTTCTTTTATTACTACTACTAATGAATGTACTAAAACTAAATGAATGCCTAATTAAAAGATTTATTATTATTAAATTTATTATTATAACGAACATCGTCAACAGATAAGTTTTAAATGAAAAGTGAATCGTTTTTATATTAGTCTGTGGTTTTCTGAATGTCTAAGTTATTATTACTAGTTCCATGTTTAATTCAACGTTATACGGAGTATTATATTCCGTTACTACAGTCCAAGGTAATTGACTTAGTTGTGGTGTTGATCCATAAGTATTTGACCTCTTTAAAACTGTGTTCTGAATAAAGTTACAAACTTGATTTCTATCGCCGCATGTTCATTATATTAACGATACAAAGTTGTAAAATTATTGTCGGATACCTAACTGTTACCCACAGGTAAGTTCGCTTCTGAACAACCAGAGAACGGGCAACGAATGAGGCAGTAATACATATTATTTGCAACCATTCGAAACATGCTATACCCTCGTCAAAAAGTCATCACGTCAATGTTAAGCTTCGAAATACGGTTACATGCCTTTCGTTTAACTTTCAGGATTTTTCAATAACCTGCAATTAAAGAGAAATTTTAAAAACCGTGAAGAAAAGTCAAACGTTGTTTTATTCATTTATATATTCTTTATTGCACAAAAAAAAATATTACAAATTAAACTTATATACCAGAATGGATAGCAATGGGCGGCCTTATCGCTAACAAGCGATCTCTTCCAGGCAACCTAAAGTTATGAAATGTTAAGAAAATGAGATGTGCAAGGTAGGCGAAACAAATTAATACAATATAAATAATCATAAACAAAAAAAAACACAGAACTTAAAATAACAACATACAGATCTAAAAAGGTTACATGTTTACTAACTTAAACGAAGGGACTAAATATATTTAAAATAAATAGATAGTGACTTTACTCAGATGACCGACAGGAAATGTTTATAAAGGAGCCGTTTAAATGATAGGAGAGAAGGAGCCATGCGTATGGAAATGGGTAAGGCGTTCCATAGTCTGATCGCAGTAATTCGAAAGGATTTACCTTGGAAATTGGAGCTGTGAAAAGGATCCTCAAGAATATGACGGTCCGATGATCGTAAACTATAACTATCGTAGGGACCCAAATATTAATTAGATTTAAAATAAGGGGGAGAATTAGGAGCGAAGAGAATAGAGTATAGGAGCTGAAGAACAGGTGAGTCGCGCCGAAGGCGAATGGACAGCCACCATAACTTTTTGCGAAACGCAGAAATATGGTCAAATTTTCGTAGTCCAAATATAAATCGGATGCAGAAATTTTGCAGACGTTCCAGCTTATCTAATAGTTCTTCATTCATATCCGTAGAGCATACATCAGCATAGTTAAGTAGTGGTAAGAGAAGGGTTTGTGCTAGAGTAGTTTTAGTCCGAATGGGAAGGAAATTGCTGAGTCGTCTTAACATACTCGAAGCGGCATATATTTTACGACTGATTTGGTCAACATGCGACGCCCAAGAAGAAGGTTTGGTCAAAATACACAGCAAGATTTTTTACTGATTTACTAAAGTTGAGAGCTATATGTTTTGTTGTTTGCACAATTAATATTACTATGTTATACAACACTAACAAATAGTTGGTAATAACGCGTTAATTAGCCAACCAAATTTTACTACTATAAAAACGGTTCTTACTAGGTAATCTTAAAAGATACATACTTGTCGCGGACATTTAAGACCATTTAAAATTTTCTTTAACCATTTCACAACGTACGCAACGGAAGCTCTCAAAGGATGAGTATTTTTAACCGTTTACTATATTTTCCAGCATTACTTCTATTGGTAGCAGCGTAATGTAACATTGATAAATAGCCCAATAATTTAACAATTAGAATGAGATAAGCGCGTTTAATCTCAAAAAAGGGTTGAAAAAATTTCGATTTTTAAATTATACAAACATACTGTTTTTAAAACATTACTGTAGATTCTATACTAGATGACCACGACCATGACATGATAGCTGGCGTGATAAAATTAAAATTCAGGCTAACTTAATTTTTTAATTCATATATCATATATCTATCTTATGTCTATGCGAAAATTGCAATAATTCATATGCCTAAAATTAATTAATTCCATTCGAGATCCTCGAAATAATTAATTTGATATACGAGTGTGCACTATATCAGTTTACATAACTAGTGACAATCAAGAGACGCCGCAAACACATCACAATAGTTATCTGCTAGTGCTATTGTCATCTGATAAATTATTCCGTAATTAATGTTTACACTTAACAAAATATACATTAACGTGAATGACGTCATGATGACGTGGCGTAATGTAACTAGATTTATTTTAATTATTAATTAATCGTGAATATTACCTGTGTAACAGTTTTTAATAGATCCAAGGATGGCGATCTTTTGATGGCAGGCGAAATACTTTAGCTATATAAGATCTTATAAGGATTTGCTGTCGATATAGTTTTGATTTTGGTTTGATCATTTGGAAATCTACACACTGAAACTAAAACGCTATTAAAGCTCACGACTTCTTCTGTACACAGTGGTTAAATGCAGAATTTCCAGACGAAGTCCTATATGCTTCGGAAAATTTTAAAAATATTTTTTTCATGTGGGACGCTCTGGGAATCGAATTTACGACCCATTGCGACTTTTATACCTTGTATAGAGAGCGTCTTATTCACTTTTGAAATTATGTTTAGTAAATTTATAATTCGGGATTTGCCCAGACCGATATACGAAGTAAACAAAAATGTCGTTTGCCTGTAAACCTTACAGTTGTCTGTCTCCCTCGATCATAAACAAATATATACTATGATTGACTCTGACGGTTTACATTTTTAAAAATAATATAATATAAAATAAGCTTTTAAATTTTTAAAAATAATATAATATAAAATAAGCTTTCTCATATATTTTTTAAAGGAAGTATACCTTAGCGTTATCATAATTCTATTTTAATCTGTCAATTAAAATTATCTCTATAACAAAATAATGTTCTAACCACCAAGTCGTTAATTATGTTATTAAACTGCAGGATTTAATTTATATTTGTTGTAATTAAAATTATATGGTCGTATGAAGGCGGGCCCAAATTTAGAGAGAACAGCGATTTATTTTAGTAACGCAATAAAGCATTTTTCACATCTGTTTACAATTAATTTGTGTGTGACGTTTTTTTTAATATAAAGCTCCGCCAATACACTGCGTGTATAAAAAAGACAATCAATCAATGAACAACAACAAACAACATTTTATACATTATAGTTTTTTTTTGACAGTTTAAGTAAAAATTAACAATCTCGATTATTTTCGTAAAATATGTTTACATTGGGGACATGTAATTTCTTTTACTTAACCTGCATCCTGATATAATATTGTAACGTCCTCAATGTCAGGCATCTAATTCTCGATTGTGCACCAAAAAAATTACATTATTAGTATATATTTCATAATCTTGGTGTATATTTTCTTTGATGCGGTCCGGTAGTAGTCGTAGCTTTGATTATGTAGCTATTTGTAGAAAGTAGCAGGTATTTACACCTTATCTTATCAATTGTACCACAAGTGCTTTTGTGCATGTGTTTCTAAAATAATTAGCCCATTAGAGTGAAATAAATTGAAGCGATGTTAATTGTTTTGCAAAAATACATCCTTTTTAATTCAATTACAACAAAAAGTTTATAGTATTGTTTGTCGTCTACGCGAGTAGTACACATTTACATAAAAACCTTTTCGAAGACCTAGAACGAGAACTGGTTATGCGGGAACTGAATTGTTCGCGATTTAAACCGTTAAAAGTGCTTTAAACAGGGTTAATATACTATATATAATATGTATGTATTAGCAGAATTTTACAATTGCATAGTTTTATGTACATTAATTATTGTTACATTATATAGAGATAATAATACTATCATGTCAAAACAACTAACAGGGCACCAAAGTGTTTCAATTGCTAAACCGTAAATAGCGAACAGTGGCACTTCAACAAAATATTCTTGCCCCATGCACATCTACCTTTCTTAGTCAATTTAGTGAAACAATATAACTAATTTAAGAGCATTTGATACGTAAGAGGGATGAACTTAACTGATAACATTAATATATAATTTATAGATTCGTATTACAAGGATAAACAATGATTATACTTGTGACAATCCCACTAACAGCGTTTACTACTTAAGTCTTAAGTTATATAAACAATGACGTAACATTGTAACTATAATTAGAAAGGATTAACATAATTATAGTTAGTTAACTTTAATATAATTATAGTTTTTTTAGTAATACACTTACTAGTGGTGTTAAAATACCGCCTTCTTACGAGTTATACTAGTGTTTATTAAAAATTGAAAAAGTGTTCGCAATGGTAGCAATATACGGATAATAATCAGAGCGTCACGGGTTCAACCCCTACCGGGTCCAATATTTTTCCAATTTTTTAGAAACATGTTGGACTACGTCTGGAAATTTGGATATTAAAAGGGTGGTAGGAATATAAAAAAATCCATCCGGTACACAAACCACTGCCCCCAAAAAGCCGTGAAGTTTAATCACGTTTCTGTTTCAGTCTGTGTATTTCCGAACATCCAAAGCCAAAATAGGCGACAGCGCACCTTGTTTGGATACTATAAGCTGGCGTATATTACGTATCATCAAGCGAACCCCATACTTATCTGTCCTCCTGTATCATTAAAAAAATACGCCTATCTATACCTGTTATATAATTTAGTTTTGACGTTCTATATTTACCAGTTGTGTCCACATGTGATTGTAGACTTAATCATTTTAAACGTTTGAATTATAATGGCTTGCCTGGTGCACAACGAAATCTGGATATACTCATAATATCTACAAAATCTTATTTAAATAAAACACTTTAACGGTTTAAAACGCCGTGGTCACGGGGAGACACCGTGGTCGTTGAGACGGCTGCTGCAAAGCATCCGAAACGTCGGGCCGAAGTTAAAAATCATTTTCAAATAAGTTTAACTAATATATCGCGTTTTAAACCGTTAAAGTGTTTTATTTAAATGTGTACTACTCGCGTAAACTATAGACAGTATCTAACAAAATCTTATATCAAAATAATAATTTCCTATATTTAAAACCACTTAAACTACATCGCGACGCCAATTTTCCGAATCTGTACTGCCCCAATTAGTGCAGCTTAACACTAAGCCGAGTGGAACAAGCCGAAAATAACTAGAGCCACGTGTATAAGCAAGCGGATTTGTCGCGAGCTTTTAATTCGCGTCAAAATAACATACGTTTGGTTAAAGCGGATAGTCTGACAGTTTTATTGTGAAACATTGCTGGTAATTCGCTCGCTAGTTTGGAATTACTGCTTTTCGAGGATTAGTTTGAAGGGTATTCTCAACTTGTAAATGCAAAAGTTTGCATTATAGCTTTGTTCACCTTTCAAACGTAATTAACAGTTGGGCTAAAATAAATAACGAATTATATAATATTGTAACTTACTTTAATTAAATCAGTAATAATAACCTCCTGATACCAATGCAATTCTATAATTCATACTGATGATGCGATTAGAACTTCGCCATCGTTAATTCCTATTAACTACTGTCGAAGTACGCGAGTAGCACACATTTAAAAAACACCTTAACGGGTTAAAACGCGATATATAGTAGTTAAACTTTTTTGTAAATTAACTGTAACTTCGGCTAGACCTTTCGGATGCTTTGCAGCACGTAACGTATATGGCGTTTTAAACCGTTAAAGTGTTTTATTTAAATGATTTCTATCAAAATTAAAATATGACATTTAGCATTAGACTCCTTCGTTACGCGCATAATCATAAACTACGTGCGTAAACAGACTAAAAAAAATCATAACCCTTTTTGACTTCTTCGTTGTCAGGTAAAAACAGTATACTTAAATATAAAACTCAATTACATTTGGTCAGCAGTAATCCATACGATGTATGCGATTATAAACCACACGTAATTTTCTTCTACATTAAATTAGGACCCAAACCACCGAACGCCTGAGCCATGATAAGATTTGACCAAGAAAGAAACGCAGGTCAGCGTATACCGGTTACCTTTTTATCCTTGTGGGGTGAAGTTATGTGTGTCCTTTCATTAGGTAATGGAGATGTTTGATAAAACACCTGATGCCAGAACCCGTAATATTATTTATTCAGTGAAATGAGTGCCGAGGGCTACGGCTACTAAATATCGGCTTTCATAATCACACAGCTATGCACGATACTATTATTTCCTGTTATTAAATGAAAGTAAACAGATATTGGTTCGATAGAACTAATAAATTAAAGATTAAAGTACCAAAAATAACCTTAAAAAGTCAATGTTGGATTGACATTGCATCTATGCAGGGTGGCCAAAAGTCACGGATCAACCGATGGGGTCAATTGCGGCAAAAAATTGTTCTACAAGGGTGTCTCTAGGTAACCCGTTTTTATCAATAGGTAAAGAAAACTTTAAAACGGGACATTTTGTATACGGTTTTTTGTTCATCTCATTGCTAACAAACCAAAATTCCATTCGGCATGATTTTTGTGATTAAAAGTGAAGTATGTTTCAAGAAATAATGGAAATAATTAAGTTCATTTTCTTTCGATGGAATTATCAACTGCTGTTTGTGTGTCTTAATCTTTAAAAAACAAATAAATTAAAATAAATAGTTATTTTAAAATAAATTCATTATTAACGTTGATATAATATATAAAATAATAAAATGATTTTATTAAATGTTAGTATGTTTTATATTTAATAAAAAAACAGATAAGCACGCTCAATGACGCTTTTACTAGCTAATATCATTAAATAGTTATGTGTTGTTTTATAAACAACAGAACACAAATAAAGTTGGTGACACTAAATCGACCATTGTATTAATGTAATTAAGTTTAATTCTTGGAAATAAAAACCTATGAATATTTAGAAACACCTGAAGGGAGCATTTACAGTCGTTCGTTTACGAGCCGACACGGATCTTTAGAGGATTTTTTACGACCGGACGAATTGCTTTTTTGCTTTAACTTAAGAGCGAAAGCGGGGCCACAATATAAGTATTGACTTTTTGGGACGGAAGTTTCGGTTTAAAAAAAAAGGTATTTAAAAGCTTTGTGAAATGATTCTATCCAATCATATATTTAAGAGCACACACGACATTTCATTCAATATGTATAAACGCGTAAAGCTCATACTTTGGGCCATACAAACTTAACAGTCATTATAATGGCTCGAATCGGCAATATTAATTTTTATGGCCGCATAAATTCTTGCTGATTCCCTATCACCTTCAACTGGAATGAGGAATATAAGACTACAATTGTGGATATTTACAGAGGAATATTTTATTTAAATGTGACTTAGAATTACCGTGAAGAACATAATTTAATACTCTTGAATATTGTTTGTGCTTTTTACGGTAGTTTAAGTATTTATTCAATTTTTTTCATTCACCGTCTACCGCCTTTGTTATCTCATAGACATAGTCTTTGTCGATTTAATCGATATAACTAATCTCGCAATTTATTTATAATGTATATACTAGCTATGCCCGCGACTTCATCCGCTTGGAATAGAGACTTTGGGTAGAATTTTTTATTATTAAAGAATTGCGAAAAGGGCGCATTCAAGGCAGCCAATCTGTGTTGTAAGTGCTACTTCAACTGCAACACTTCTACTCTCACCTCACATACCTACTACTCCAACTCCCACTCTCACACCTACACTTACCTACACTCACTCTTACTCTCTCCCACTCTCAATCCCATTCCCAAAAAGCCAAAATAGAAAGATTCTTTGTTCTAGATTAAAAATATTATAAATGTGAAAGTAATTCTGTTTGTCTGTCCGTCCGGCTTTAACGCCGAAACTACTAAACCGATTTATTTGAAATTCATGAATTTCCATACAACCTTTCTTCCCCCTTTTCAACCCCTAACCTACCTGTCTACCAAATTTCATTTAACGACAGACACACAGAGTTACTTTCGCATTTATAACATTAAGTATAGATTAATATTAGTTTAATGTTAAGCAGTGCAGTAGTCTGTAAAAATCTGTAACAATGAATGATAGTCAAGGCGAATCATTCCTCTGTTACTAGTTAACTTAAAAAGAAAAACTAAAAGTTTTCAGAATAACAAAATAAGGAAACAGAAGCGTTTCCGTGGCACAAAGTTTATTTCCGCAGACTCGTCACAGCTACAACTTTGGTTCAAGTTGTAACACAAATAAAAGAAGACTAAATGCTTTTATGTACGCTTTTGTTTCGTGTACCCTGATTGTTTCTTAACTACGAATTTGATTTGAAACATGCAAAAAGGGGAGAAACAAAAATACTGTAGTTTACGCGAGTTTTATTTAAATGTGTACTTAAATAAAACACTTAAACGGGTTTAAACACGTTATATTTTAGTTAAACATGTTTGCAAATTATCTTTAAATACCACGCCCGAAGTTTCGGATGCTTTGCAGCAGCCGTCTCCACGTGGCCACGGCTGCTTTTATATAAAAGAAACAAAAATGTTTCTCTAAATATGACCAACAATATGTGCTTCGTTTGTAGGTTTGGCAACAGACCCTGTGTATTATATCACTGTATACATTGACCTTATCCTTATTTTGTATACACCATAAGTGAAATCATATTTTTTCCTATATAGACAAATTTCTGCTTTTTATATCTTTAAAGTACTTGATAGAACTTCTGTGCCATGTGTCCATGTACCGCCGATTTTTTTGTCCTCTCAGGATTCGAACTCGCAACCCGAATACGAAGACTATAGATCTAGACGCTTACTCAAAACTTACTTAAGCTCACTGCACCAGCGAAGTAAGTTGAATCAAGAAGAAAAAAGGTTATTTAATTAGATAAAGCTACTCTGTAATTCTAAATCGTTTACTTAACAAGCACTAACTATATATGAGGCCGCTAGAGGCACAGTAGCCTAACTACAATTTTATGGCTTGACGTATTTATTTTTTTATAGTATAAAAATGGAAGTATACAAGAGCACATTGACCGAAAATTGTTAACATAATTCTTGCACAAATAATAGGACAAATCTATTTTCGCCTAAGTTCGCCCATTTTTATTTTCCCCGTTATTGATAATCACTTAATTTTAGGCCATTCTGTCTCTAGCAGACTCTTATGTTGTCTATTTCTATAGTTCTACAATTACGCACATACATACACGATAAGGTAAATTATTAGGAATATATGTTTTTTTGATGTTCAGAGAATATTAAAACAGAAATCGATATTTCAATAAAACTGTTCTTAAAAACGACGTTACGTTTAAAATGTATTCTAGAAAATTCTTTTCCAGCTACAATGCCAAATTGATTAAGCACTATTTGAAGCGGTTAATAATGTTAATTCGGTTCACTTTGAACGTTAAACAATTCGTTTCCGCTCTTTCATTCGACGACAATTTTATCCCCTCAAGACTTAATTATCTTTCTGCGGGAGGTAATTTTTATTTTTTTCACTCGCTATCCAAGTCTTTAGTCTGGATCATAAATTTTTATTTAAATTTATACTGCATTCTTTATTCCACAAGTGGTTAATCTAATCTTCAGTGTTTCGTGATGGTCTTTATGGACATTAATTCTAACTTAATAAAAAAAAATTAAGAGTATCTTATAGGGACAGCATCATTTACAAACATTTATTAGGATTTCTTCACCTAGGTATCTTATCGATATATAAAAATATGAACTTAAACAAAGTTAATAGATTTTTGAATTTCTTTGAACCTACAAAAGTAAAAATTAAATAGGGTTACCCAATTTACAATTTACCAATTACAATTAAATTAATATTTATATACTATTATGGCTTAGGAAAGCTTTTATATCTTATTTTGCTGGTATACGGCGCCTTGTCGACTATAATATTAATAAAATTAAGTACTTGCTTGTGACATGTTCAGCATCTAACATAATCCACCACACCTTGTATCAGTGTGCTCAGTATAAAATAATAAGAAAGTATTTCTAAAAAAAATATTAATAAACGTATTTACTCACTTACTGGTAGGTAGCCAGGCCTCTGCGCACTCACAGAACATTTAATATACCGACTCCGAGGACCAATATAGGGTTTCGTGCACCCCTTCATAGTATGTGTTCTTCGATAGACTCTTTTGAGGATATTGACCTGTATTTCCGATAATATTATACTGTGATATTTGTGTTTGTTTCCTGTTTTCTTAAATAAATAAATACTCAAATAGAACCATACATCTACATATATATTATCCTTTAACACAGCGATAAAATATACGTTAAATTGTCAAAAATCAACTAATTTGAAAACGAATCTTACTACAATCCTAGCTTAAGCTCTTTCTAACGTCTACAGTGAAATAAATTACAATTCGTACGGTGCATTTACAGCAAGATTGAGAATCCATGTTGAAATATTCCTCAAATCCCATTGAAACGATAAGTCTTGGACTTGTAAAATATCGTGAATGTCGTTGACAAGTGCCTCGCTCGGAGACTCGATATTTTCAAATAGACTGCATCAGTAAGCACCTGGATTCTAGTAAATGAAATTGTATGGAAGACTATATATGTAGTTATAAGGAACTTGATCAACTTAGTTGCAAAACTTGGTGCAAAGGAGTTCGAATCCCGGGGTGGCAGATAACCTTAGTGTATTAGATTAAGCTTTTTACTATTTAATATAAAGTACTTAATAGCGTAAAGAGTACACAGTACTGAGTAAACAGTATTGTTGTAAACCATTTCTGTGGTTTTGTAATTAATAAAGTTAATAAATTAAATAAACTAAATATAAGAGGTATTTTCATAAATTTGTAAATATTATAAGGCGACAGCTTCATAGGAATTTCAAAAAAATTCAAAAATCATCTATTCACGTAGGTAACTAGGTATGCGATGCGATCACGCAGAAAACTAAAGACACTAAATTTTCATGTACTACTGTTCTCAATTCAAGGGCGTAGAACAAACGAGAGGAACTGGCAAGAAACTCGCCGCCACTCCTTTTATCGCCAAGTTTTTTTTTACAGCCTTTCCTTACTTTATTACATATTTTATCTTGTTAGAGCTGGTTCCTCCTAACCGTTTTATCAAAGCATTTTTATCGTTAAAATATTAATTAACGTTATAATACCTCCTTACAAGTGAAATCCCGTTTCCCCCCGGTGGGGCATGGGGCGAACACATTTTTGTGTTCGTTTCACTGATCCGTTCTTTAACAGGCAAGCAAGTAGTTGATCAGACTTCTGTGCCCTGCCGGACCGAAACATTTTTATTGTTTCCCTGGGATTCGAACCCAGGACCTCTCGCGCTGAATGCAATACTAACGTTTAACCATTTGGCTACAGAGGCGGTCCCCTTTACAAGTACTTGTTGTTTTATATACGAGGTAAGTTAAAAGTAATATTAAAAATAAAAGAAGATATATTTTGTACAAAATATATTTATCTCAACATTTTATTTGATAATTCAACACAAGTTTCGTCATCCCATAACAATCGCTAATTGTTAAGATAACATAGTACAACTATTGTGTAGTATTAAGAAAGGTGTCTCAAATAACATAACTGGATAGTAATAATAATGCGTTGGTTATTGGAGTAACATTTTAAAGTAGAAAACAGTAATAATTGATCTGTGTGTATTTTGACATTATGTTGCCACATCAGTAAGTTATATTTGCTGTAATATTCGATGAGTTATATAATGGTAGATGAGTGTTTCTACAGTTTAATAAATTTTAAAACATAATAATTTTACTTCCAAATATTATGCAAAAATATACCAGCACTTATTGGGTACACAGCGAAATATGCGAAAAATATTTCAATAAAAGTACTGAAATACGCCGAGATTACAGAAATTGCAAAGTTATTGAATTCCGTAGTAACTGAATGAATTTTACCGAAGTTTTTCCTAACGAAATGAGAAATAAAAGAAATAACTTTGATC
Source organism: Leptosia nina (assembly GCA_963661955.1). NCBI lineage: Eukaryota > Metazoa > Arthropoda > Insecta > Lepidoptera > Pieridae > Leptosia > Leptosia nina. Next base: position 7,226,130 of record CAVLEF010000009.1, on the reverse strand, counting down.
TACTTCCCGGGGAACAATAAACTTAATTCGGAGGCTGATATTGAATAAAACATGACGAGGAGATGGAACGCTCTAAACCGAGTCTGTTTCAATAGATACATTTCATCTGAGAGCTTAATGTTTTAAGCCGCTAATACACGCAATATTCGATTATATTTATTGATAACTCCAGCTATTGAATGCTCTCTGTAGTTTACACGAGGACATATTTAAATAAAACACTTTAACAGTTTAAAACGCGATGTATATTACTTAAACTTGTTGCCATCTTTGGTCACCCCGTAGCCACGGCTACTGCTCCGAAAGGTCAGGCCGTTGTTAAAATAATTTTCAAATAAGTTTGACTAATATATATCGCGTTTTATACCGTTAAAGTGTTTTATTAAACTTTAGTTATATTTGATGTCATTACTAAATAATATGTATTTAAAACATACAAGCGGTATAAGTTACGATAGACATTTTGTATTAAAGTTTATCCACTTATTAAATTTAATGACGTCTTTCCAAATAAATCGATAAGCCAAATTCGTTCCAAACTGAAAATAACTATAAGGAACTAAACAAGCTTCGGCACACTTAGATATTCGTTCAAAAAATTTTAGATACATTCATACAATGCTGCATAGTAACAATTCTTTTACTACTTGCGCTATACAAAAATTGCTAATTTGTGCAACTTTACTTTGCTCAAACGGTCATCGACTTCTCTTACGTAATACCTTAATTATAGGAATATTATACATCGTAACATTTACAATGTCGTAGTCAAATTGCTGAGACAGGTACCCACTAACGATTATTCGGGCATATGAGACCTAAATTAAATATTAAAATACTTCAAAAATTTCGTTATTAAGTAACGACACGTTAGTTCTCGTTACACCTTTGTTACCGTCTGTTAATATTTCTTGGGGCTCTATAGATGTTTGAAGCTTAGTCAGAGAACGAAGCCTACTCAAAAAAAATGTTATAAGTTGACTAACTTGACGTAATCATAAAAACATTTGACTGCGACGTTGCGTCCACTTACTTTAGCTAAATTAGTAACAATTATGACACCATGAAATGTGCGATATTTGCGTATAACGTAATAATTTTACAATCAAGGAAATCTTATCAGTCGGCAGTATGTTGGTCTTATAAAAATTGAGCGGAAATTTCGTTAACAGATAGAGAATTTCGGGAATTATCAAAAGTTCTATGATTACTTATTCTAAACAGCACGTCAATAACTATATCACCTTTCACTAACCTATGATTGTCATAAATAAAGTGCCTTCATCTGTTTAATATGGCATTGATATAATAGTAATACAATCCATAAAAAAACCGACAGCGCATCGTACTTAGATCTTACAACGCTGTGTCCAGCTGAGGGCACTTTAGTTGTACCATATCCGATGATAAGCTTTCAATATTAGGATAACTAGAGGGTATATACACTAATTACAACAAGTTTGAGTGCCAAATTTTATATGCGTGTTATATAAACAAATATTTCATGAATAAATTTTATGTCCTTGCCATCTGAGGACTTGTGCTTATGTCTTTAATAATACGCTGTGTTTGAAGAAGAATGCTACTACTGTTTTCGAAATAAAAAATGAGTTCCATTATACTTAAATAACATTTAAAACAAAATAGACAGACAAATAAACATTAGGTAGTGAATACACTTAGTTATAATTCACGTCAGAGAAACGAGTTTTAACAAGCGAATCTGGCACTCAATATAACGTCTGTCAATGTAAACTCCAATCCATGGGTAGATCCCTGGACGCTGATCGCGAGTGAAGGGCAGGCGGCGCGTGCGCACCGCGAACCGCATGTCAGTAATCTAATGATTCCTCATCAGGAGATCGCTTGCGGCAACACAGCCGCCAAGCTGCTCCTAGCGCACAAACACTTATAGCTACAGCGAGTGCCGCTCCTAATGCAGGTGCCATCCAATCACCTCCACCTGTCATTCTAGCCCCAGTACATAATTCCGGGGCCTCGTCATGAAGTTTGCCTAACTGTAAACCGTTTAACACGTCCAAATAACCAAGCCTGCGTAAGCTATCCTCCGAATAAGCTTCCCTAGCGCGTTTTTCCTCTGTTGTCCAAAATCTTCTTTCCCCGCTTGTAACATTGGGACAATTAACTACTCCATTACATATGAGTCTAGCTGGGATACATAGAGCTTCCTCGCCGGGGCATATAAAATCACAGTTATGCCCTTCAGGTGCACCCGAACCGCTGTCGGTTAAACGCGATGTCATCAATGTGCCGTCGGAATTCTTAGGTAAATGATATAAACCAGTCCATGCTATTTTAAATGTGGCGCGTGCGGGCGATGCACTCCCGATAAATAAGATTCTTATGGATCTAGTTTTCTCCTTCTCAATCACCAATGGATCATCTAAAGATTCAAAACCTAGCTCGCCAGCTGACAGTATTGGTAGTTCCCGAGCTAGAGACACATTCTCTCCGCAAACTGACAAGTACGGTTCTATTCGCCCTGGTAAAAATATCTGTATGTTCCCTTCATCGCAGTGTCGTGATGCAAATTTAATGCTATCGAAGTGAAGCCAAATATCCCTTTTCTCTTCGATCTCAAGATCCCAAATACATTGTATCCTTTTTGGTGGTTCTGTGTAACCGAGTGCCTCTAAATGTGGATAAACAATTTCTCCATCAGACGCGGCTGCTAAAACCGCTGGCCCACAAAGAGGTCCATGCACGAATTCATACCTGGCTTCAAAAAGAGGTGACGGATTCTTGAAATACGATGCTGCAGCATGTGCATTGTCTACAATTAACTGCAAATTTAGAGATTCTCCAGAAGACACGACCCTATATGGTCTAGAACGTGATACGGTATTTGCATGTTTTGCGCATAGGCAGGAACCGATAGATCGCTGAACAGCTAGATGTAGAGGAAGTGGGGTTGTTGTTACACCAAGCGAGAGGTTTCCGGGCCTGCCACCGGGATTCGGTTCCCAGATGATTAATTTGTCGGCTCTGTCTTCATAACAGTTCTGGCATGATACTGGAGTGTATGGATGTTCCTGCAATTAAGTAATCGTTATGATAAGTGAAAAACAATATTATCATTACATTAAATTGAAAAACCTGTTGTTGTATTATTAAATCTAACAATGTTGTTGGGACTTTTTGCTTGATAAGAAGAAATATAATTGCAACGCGTTAAAGAATATTATTCCAGCGAAGGAAATATAAAAATATGCACACTTATTTACTGAGAATCGAAAACCGGAGATTAACATCCGTTTTGTGAGATATAAAATTTAAATGAAACACCTATTAATTAAATTCACGAACATCGTAGCAAATAACAGTCTGCTTTATTGCCATTTTAGTTTCAAATTTCTTCAGATCTTTATGATATTTACCTATTGACTATTTCATTTGAAGTTAAAAATAATCTCGCAACAAATAGAAATAACACGTTATGCATAAATATATAATGTACACAAATACACAAACATGGCATGCATATATTGAGAATAATGTCGTCGTGTTAATTTGTATTATTGATACAAATTTATTTTATCATCGCTCGTTGTTATTCATATTCAAAGGAGTTAATAGGAAATTTTCACAACAATTCAATTTTAAGCGTATTACCTGCGCCATCCTTTAAAAATTATTTTCTTTTATATACCTATTTATTTATTGTGGTTTGGTTACGTAAAAGTAAGTAAATTGTAAAATAGGCAAGCTTTTTTAGTTAGTAGTTTGTTCACTTAATAATAATATTATTTCGTCTTATTGACTTACCTTAAAGTTCACGCTAAGAATTGTCAAAATAACCCTAGCGTAGATCCTCTTATCCGTCACGAATTTGTACAAGCAATGAACATCTTCCCCGGGGGGTGCTTGCTTATATACTAAAGTATTTAGTGGCGATCTCAGTCTACCCGCACGTTGCTTCCAGGAGGCAATGACCTCGTCACAGGCAGTTCCACTTACTGGTTCTCCGAAACGAGTATTGTTGAAGAAATCATAATGCGCCCAATAGTAGAGGGATGATCTGAATGTTAATATTCAACGTTAATAATTATCATATGTTTCATATTTATATATAAGGTGGATAGAGTTTACTAAAAAAACTACATATAAACAATCTTCAAAATTACCTATAAATATTGTCGGTAGTGAGGTACGGTGCGTGAGGAACGGTTAATGCGAATTATATTAAATATCTTTTTAATTTCTTTAACTACGGCCCGACATTGCGGGTTCTATGCAGCAATTGGTCACGGGAGGTGATTGTAATTGGAGAGATAAGCGATACTTATGTAAAAGTCAAACATGAAATAACAAAATATTTATGCTGTCTGTAGTTTAGCGAGTAGTACATATTTAAATTAAACACTTTAACAGTTTAAAACACGCTTTATTGTAGTAAAGCTTATTTGAAGGGAAACGTAAAATTATTTTACCTACGTAAAATAATTTTCAAAAGTTAAATTATAATCGCGTTTTAAAACAGTTAGTGATTTATTTAAAAAAACACTTATGATTTATTATTTATAAATATATAGTATTACTATGGATATGGACCATGAAATTGTAAACTTCTGAAGAAATTTTTTCGGTCTTTACGTCAGAAAAAAAAATTACAAGATTGTATATAACGTAAAGTGACTTTTATCGTACATACTGTAAGAGACTTATTGAACCCCCTCCCTCCACCTCTTACTTATAATGGTAATAATCGAGCGCGAAAGATAGCATTGCGTGTAAGAAACTCTGGAAATATGAGGGTAGTAACAAAAGCCAACGCTGTAATGGACCTCAATTACATGATTAGAGGAAACGCTATTATTGGTCTATTCCGTATTGATTGGCGTGGGTTAGACGGTGTGTGGGGGAACTAATGGGTAGTTTTATTGTGGAAGCCGATTTAGGGGTTCGTAAAAAGCAAAGAGCGAGTCGGGCACAAAAATTTATAGTTCTGTAAAACTATTAAAACCTCTTAAATACTTTCATAATTTTATTACAATTGATTTCTCGTAGTGGCCACACAAAATAGGTCAGTAGATTTTAGCAGATAGAAATAAATTCACTTGAAACGGATGATCGTCGGGGTCTTACTTATAAAGACTTATAACTATAGAATAAAAAAAAACAAAAGTATAAAAGACACAGTTGACGGGCTTGTTGGTATATTGGTGGTAGCAAAGTATGGCTAATGATCACCAGGTCGTGGGTGCGTTCTCCATCGGGTCCAACATTTTTCTAATATGTTTATAATATAAATAATAGTCTTACCCACTATAACTGCCGGTTTTACTTTCAAATCTGACAAACATAGCATTTCCAGTAGACACGAAGTCGTGTTTCTCCATCGGTCTGCTGAATGTGTCACAGAATGTCTTTATTATCTTCGCATCATCTGGCCGAGGAGCGTCATATAATGTCAGGGATTCCCCACAATCTCCCGTCCAAGGCACTATTGGTGACTCAATCCGGTTGATTCGAAAACTAAAATTAATAAACACGTTATCTTTCAATACTGTACATGTTTAAAGTGACCATTAGACCTTTTTTGTTACGTAATGCGTTACAACGTGCGTTACGTATATATCTTTCAATTATCATATTATATAGGTCGTATACGTATTTCTTATACATAAAAACGTTGATCTACAATTAATCGTTCACTAGTATTTAACTTAGCCTTATTATAGTTTTTTAAATCAATGTCTATTTAATAAATAATATATTTTGAATTCGAAGCAGTAGTTCTTGAGATTAGCGCGTTCAAACAAACAAACTCTTTAGCTTTATAATATTAGTATGTATAGATATAAATGTTATTCCTTAATATACGTAATATTTTTTACGCTTCAGTAATATTATTAATATCTACCGGGCATTAGCCTTTTAGACAGCCCACTTTAGGTAAGCCCACTTTTCCACTTTAATCTTCATCAAAGGGAGTTAGAGCCATTGACGTACGATAAGAATTAATAGCCTATTGACAAGATAGCTCAGTATATTATGAACTATATTTCTCTTCTCGTATTATCGCTACTCTATCTCTTAATTTGAGTGATGTATGAAGCGAACAATGCTTGAGGAAAAGTGAAATATCGATATTATGAAATATGTTTTGTTACTAAGCAAGTTTTGTTACTATTTATAAAATAGATGAGGCATGTGTTTGTTTTACAAAATTTGATTGCCTCCGTGTTTTAGTGCTTGCTTCGTTATGCGTTCAACATGCTTGTGTTCGACTCCTAAACATTACAAAATATTTCTGACATTCCACAAAAATTAAACTTATCATTCATTTGAGCGCACACAAAAGTTAATTAAATACAGTTTTTCTCACCTTGGAAAATACAGCCTCACAACTTGTCCAGGAAACCCTTGCATCAAGTAGGTGCAAGATGTATGTGGGGGGTACCAATGGGCCACAGATAGAAAGATACCCTCAGTATCCCCAGATCTTTTAAGAGATTCAGCTGTAAGAAGCCAGTCGCAGTTTCCAATTTTTGACCCTGGAGCTTCGACGTGTCCGGGCCAGTTGCCAACATTGAAGTGGAAACCCGTATTTAGAAGTGGACCTAATAATTTTAATAGATGTTATATGTACTGTCTGTAATTTACGCGAGTAGTAAACACTTTAACGGTTTATATTAGTTAAACTTATTTGAAATGTCTTTTAACTACGGCCTCTCTGGATGCTTTGCAGCAGCCGTGGTCACAGGTAGACTAAAGATGGAGGATGTCTCAAATGTCAAAGTAAAAACTGCTACGCTAGCGCCATCTGTTCTGTTGTAGTTATTTTTTGGCGAAACTGACCGAGTCCTTGCAATTGCCTTAGTTAAAATAAATTCCAAAAACCGTTAAAGTGTTTTATTTAAATGCAATATGTTATAAAGAGGCAGAAATAAATATTCTTCATATTCTGGATCGTATCTTCCAAATACTAATTATATGTAATTGTTGTTTTAATAGCAATTTTATTTTATTTTTTAACCAATTTTTTATTTGTCAATCGCACCTCATTAATTAAAATATTAATATGAACGATTGTAATTCTTGACAACACTTTAAATCCAGTTGAAATGAACTTTGTTCATCAACATGGACTAGATGAGGAAAGTTTTATCACTGGGTCTAAGTTATATGGCTTAGTTCTCTCTGGACTAAATACACTCATATGATTGAATACCAATGGCATAAAATATGTGATAAAACACTTTAACGGTTTAAAACAAAAAAATTATTTTCGGATGCTTTGCAGAAGTTGTGGTCACGGGGAGTCTGACTAACTACAGACAGTATATAAAATATGTGATACAAGCTTTGAGGAGCTTTACATAAAGCTTATAAGATTTTTGCTTTGTTAATTTTTATTCTTTAAGTATTTTGTTTAGAAGAAACCGCTGCTAGTACTATACACAACTCATTTTTATTAAATCAATTAAACTATATTTTTTATTATTATGTATTAAACATTTTGATGTTCGTTTCAAGTTTCTGTTAAAATTGTAAGTTGTTTGTTGTGTATAATGTGAATGTAACGATTGATTTATGTTTAGACATCTTACCTGCAGGCGAACTGACAAACTCGACAAAGAGGTCTTGCGATGTCCCGATAATTGAGTAGGGAAATTTGCCCATTCCACAGAAAGTGCCGATGACCGAAGCAGACTCGTCTTTTCCGTCGTATATCCGTATGTAGTCGTACGGACAGTTTTCTGATCCTGTAACAAAGAAAATCTATAACAACATCCATTGACCCCCAGTCCATGGTATGTCCTTTATAATACTGTTACGTTGTTTGCTTCTAAATTTAAAATGGACAGTTTTCTCATTAAATATATATTTTCAATAGTGACATCACTATATTAAAGCAATTATACTTTTAATAATTGATAAATCCTGAAAGCAGTGATCAATGAACAAAAATCGTACTTAAAATATAACACGAAATACTGTTTAATTTATTTAGGCCAGAGATTGAGGATTGTTTCACTAACCGTTTTTTTACATACAAGTAGGTACTCTATTAACTAATTAAATCCTAAAGGCAGTAAAAAAAAACTCGTCTATAATTTTAAAGATTGTTATAAAAATCCCGGATCATTCCCCGCTATAGAGGTCTAAGCCATAAAGAACATAAAAGCTGTTATGACGTAACGAATGGGACAGCGCAGGTAGGCTTCGAAAGTATCCAATAATTTTTCTATCGTTATTCCGTGAGGTGAGGCGGTAATTCATAACGTTAATAAATAACAAAGATCCAATAATGGACACGAAATCCCGCCGTTTTAGGGAACTTTAGTCGATATTGCGTCTTTGCGTCAAAACTTTCAGGTTCGTTACGAGGGAGGCTAAGTCATTTTATGAGGTAAAATGTTTTAAACATTGGAGATTGTCTTTTAATAATCATCTGGGCTTAGTGGTAAAACACGCCTACCATTGGGATACAACGGTACTAAGCTGTAAGAAACATCAATAAGTGTCTTGGTAGTACAGAAAAGCCGGGTTGCGTTCTTGTTCGTGAAGTAAAATTAGTGCAGACGAGCTTATACATTTAAATAAAACACTTTAACGGTTTAAAACGTGATATATTAGTTAAACTTATTAGGCCCGACGTTTCGGATGCTTTGAAGCAGCCTTGGTCACGAGGAGACTGATATACATTTTAATTTTTTACATTCTGAAATTGGTTCCCCTGTTATGGTATTCCGGTCGCTTTATTATACTAGCTAGTTGTTTATGAGATCATGGTTCCTAATATAACTAAAAGTTGAATTAATCTTTCCCGGGATTTGAACCCAAGACTGCTTAGCTAGTGATGTGCGAATGTTTCTTTTGAACAGATTAATATGAATTATCTATGTATTAAATCAAAGCTAAAAATATGCGAATACATTCAAACTTTGCAAAAAAGGGAAAAAAACTAGTTCGCAGCATCAAAAGCCATGAAAGCTTTCGTAGAGCCTTCAGCACAAACTTGTTCGTCAATCTCTGGCGTCATCCGGAATTACATTCGCTTTGCTTTGAGATTTTTATTTCATTTTCTCAACAATATGTCCCGAAGTCAGGATATTGTGTGCCCGGATACACTATTGTGGATATTGTGCTATTGTGTGGAAAGCCTTTGTTCAAATTTTATTGTTTACGTTATAGCGGGAAAAAAGTTTTTAAAGATCAAACGGCGATGGGTCGTCCGTTAATATGGCCCTATTCATCAATTTCTTTGTTAAAAAATCTATATACAATAAATGAATAGATTCATGTCGATTTTATGAGATAGACTAAATAAAATCAATTCACTATAATATAGATCTAATTAAGACATAGACCAGAGACAGAAAAGACAAAAAAACATGGTTTTCATGATATACCCCAACCCTATAACATATACTAACGTTTAGACATAAGATTTTCATGGATTTTTTTGGTTCGCGACCAGATAAAAAGACAAATTAACAGGTATGCTGGATTCATTGTAAATCGTACACAAGTCCCTAATGATTAGCTCTTTGTTGCGACGATATTTATTTTAACTTAAGTAGAATAAATAGTTACAATAATAATAATTCTACAGAACATAATACCTTAGTAGGATCTCTGTAAAGGGTTAGCCCTAAAGTACGGCATAAGTGGTTTATTATGCTAGCTAACTTTATAAGCAGCTTAACGAGACAAAGGAGATACCTATCTTACTAAGGTAATTGTGGTTATATTATAAACCATATAAGCCCACACACATGCACAATAAAACTTATTTATTTACATTAAAAAGGTAAGTATTTACGAAAGGTCGAATTAAAAAAATATTTTATCAAATAATTGTTATTTTTACCGTTGAAACTGTGTTATTTAATGTCTTTAGGCGTAGGCTTCTTACCTGATGTAATGGGTCTCATAGGACAGGTCATTATATTCTCACACCGTTGTCCGTCTATGTTGAACTCTTCATTCTCAATATATAGCTTTATATAAGGAAGCCTTGTATTGAGGTGGTATCTGTTAAAATACAATATTTATTTATCTTATGGGAAACAGCAATATTCAAGTATTCTATTAAAAGCCGAATATAAACACGTATTATACTCATTTACTAAATGTTACTTTGTATGAATGAACGATGAATTAAAAATCGATTGTAAATAGAAAAAAATTCACAACACGGGCAGTACTTGAACTGAATCAATCGTGCTGGTTAGAGTAACAGCACGGTGCGCTATTGATGCCGGTTCAATTCCGGCTCATGTCGTAAAATTATTTCAATCTAAAATCGATTTTGAATTCATATAGTGCCACCATGTGCAATAACATGTGAACAATATATCAGTTTTCAAATACATCGATGAAGTTATTTATGTAAAATATACTTAACTATATTTTTAATGTCATCCAATTTGAAGTTAAGCATAGTCTTTGTTGCCCAAGTAGACTGTTAGTCTAACATGTACAAACAGACTGACTACAATTATTTAGTAACAATTTCAAAATTTTCAAATTAAATGCTATTGCTTTGTGCGCAAACACATATTTGTGTCTGTGTCACTCGGTTTTATTTACAAGCAAGTAGGTAGCTGATAGATTGGACTAGACCCAATCGAAACAATGTATTATTTCCCCGGGATTTGAACCCAGTACCTCTCGCGCTTAACGCAATAGGAAACACGTTTAATGATTTAGCTACAGATGCGTTCACATATATTAAAATATGATAAGATAAATTGAATTATATTGTAACGTGTACGACAACTTGCATGGGTATTTTATCTGATCTTTTTATCAATATTCCCCGTGCACTGGACAGCCCCCCATCCTGTAATTTAATTAGCAGCTACCTGCAGTGCAGATTCCTTGGGTATACCCCGGGGTACGCAGCCGACTGAACGTAGCACGTCTGAAGTCGACAGTCCCTGAAGACTCGCTCGCAGTATGATCTGAGAAATATTATATTTTTCAGAATACTTATAAAATGTTCATCGAAGTCGAACAAAGTGAATTCTTATAGTGATTTTTCACCAGCACATTAACTGGCTTTAAACTGACTTAAAATCTGACCATTATTAAACTCGAATCTGCTATTCTTCTACTCTATAGCAGTCAAAGAATAATTTTTATTTTTATTAAATAAGCATTCTATATATTTGTATAAACAATTGCTTAGTAATATAAATTACAACTAGGTCTATACGTTTTTTTGAAATCGTAATCGAGTCGGTACAACTTCTCAACTCAGAAGTATTTTAAATTTAAGATTGAAAAAAAAATTCACGAACTGGCTTCCGTTATGTTTCTGTAACTAATTGAATTATCGTTAAAGTTGTTTCAATCGAAAATCGAATTTTAATTTTATAGAACCGTCTCAAAGAAGTATTTTATAAATTTTTTAGCGTTAATAAAAATAAAACAACATTGTTCAGAGTTCAGATAGAACAGTATTAAATTTATAGGTAATTTTTGCAGTGAAAAATAATTTTCTTAAAACACATTAAAGTAAAATGAATAAAGCAGTTTTAAGCTTTCTTTATGTAACATTTTGCTGTGATTAACGACCGCCCTCCCGAGACGAACCATAATGATATAAATGAGAACAAAATTATATTCCCTCCGGCCTCGTTTCCATACGGATATGAATTAATGTTTCCGTTCTCAAAGGTAAAGAAAATATTGTTTGTAACTGTGTAAACAATATTCATTTTAATTAATTTACTATGTCCTTAATACTTTGGTTCAGAGAAAGCTACGTTGGTTGCTTAATACATTTAGATGTACTTTAAAATTTTAATATTTACATAGCTATTAAGACGAGATTATAACGATACTGTTTTCATGACAAATAATTATGTAAAAACAGACATTTTCTTATAAAAGCAGATATACAATGTTGCCACAGACTATAACGTTATTCAAACTACAGGAGTCACTTTAGAAAATGAAAATCTGCAAATAGAATCGACTTCGTCAGCTAATATTGGTTCAGACCAATAAAATCCCTATGTCAGCGGTCCCCGCATCTGATTACGAACATAAATCTACGTCCCCTTCGAGATTCGGTAAAATTCATATAAAACTTTATAAAATTTGTTTTTATTATTATTTTTTTTTTATGATAGAGGATAGTCAAGCTTGGGTTTTACTCGATGTTGATATAGCTAACTACACTAAAACATCTAATTAAGATGCTGTGTAAACCTAGTTTTAACTTTGGACATTCAACAATCCACAGACTAAAATCTATGTATAGCGGTTTGTGACTTTAACTACTTCCCATTTATTTTATTAATCTATTAAACCGGCAATAGCCAGATTCCTATTATCCATTAAATGGCCAGGGTATTCGTGCGGTGTCACATGCTTGAGAAAAATTTAAAATATATGATAAACATGTTGAATCTGATGGGAATCGAAGCCACGTGCCATGTTGTCCGTCAAGTACTCGGAAAATATAGTAATTAAAGAAGACATTTAAATCTTTGAAGAAGTGAATCGAACCCTTCTGTCTTAATGGTTAACTCACATTACAATTGCGTGGAGGTCTTGCGTTAGAATCTCGGGCTATACCTAACTAAAAAAACTTTATTGCTTTCCTGGGATCCAAACTCACCACCTCTCGTGCCGGTGCGTATCAGAATTAAGCCATCAAATTTCCATAGCACTTATATAAGTGGTTTTAAATGACCACTTGTACCATATACCAATGTACAAACTCGTTATCTTGCACCGACTCTGTGAAAGCACTTTAAACGACGTCTGTGACTTTTGAGGCGCCAATCAAATGTTATTGTCAAATAAATGGACTCGCCAATTACTAAGACCCTTTAGCAAACTGTCAGCGCAGAATCATTTTCTGGCAGCCTCCAAATGGCAAGCACTTTGGGCAGAACGTGACCGAAATTGTGAATAAATCGCGTTGAATTGTCGACGTGCGACCGGCCACCTATTATTGCGCTCCCTGATTTATAACTTGTAATCAAGTGAGGGATGGCGGCGTGGATTTACACATTTTTGACGGTGCAAAATTTGTACTTTTCAGGAAAGTTTTTTTAAATATTTTTGCTTTTAAAGAGACGCCTAGAGTGTCCTATGTCCTAACTTAATAGAGAGTTTGTTTGAACGTACTCATCACAGGAACTTTTTTAGACCATTTATCGAGAAAGCCTTTAATATAACCTTTCGTTGTGTGCGCATTTTTTTAAGAATGGATGTATTATATTTTGTCATTATTAAATTATTTTTCGATATTAAATAGTTAGTCTTACCCAGCTACCACTTCCCCTCTTCTGTTTGGATACAACTCTGGATGCTGGCCATATCTCAGATACACTTCAAATTGTTGCTCCGCTCTGTAATTTGTTAACAATTAATACATTTCCTAAAGTCCTTATAAATAAAATTTGAAATGGTTTAAACGCGAAATGTTAACTTATTTATAATATATTTTTACTACTGTCCCTATCCCAGGGGGGAATAAAATATATTGTTTAATACGTTAAATTTAAATACATTTCGCGTTTTAAACAATTAAATATGTTTACTACTCGGACAAAATACAAAAAATACTTAAAGGTCTTTTTAATATTTAACAAAACGTACAACATTGGTTACAACAAAGTTATCAACTTCAAAACAGTAATTAAATACTATCGCACCTAGAATCGAAACTGAAGTACGTCTGATCTGTGAAGTTATCTGCATGAAAGACGATCTTCACGAAGTTAGTCTCAGATATGAAAGTTTGCGGTTGCTCTATCTCGCCGCAGAAGAGCCCCGGCTCCTTTCGGTTTGAGACGTCTGTCTTTGCATTTCCGTCAACTATCTGTGGAAAAATAACACAGATAAGAAAATGGTTGGGGAAATTGAATTTTTAAAAATGGATGAGTATAAACAAGCAATGGTTCACTTGATGGTAGGTGAAATACCCTAACTTTGGTGTGATACCAGGCCTCCCCCCAAAGTACAGTAGCTGGTGGTGTGTTAAGTGGTTCTGGTCGAGTATCTCCTCCGAGAACGGTGTAGTACAATTTACCATACTCTCTACGTCACTATTACCCGACGTGGGTGCTATACAAAAAAAGAAGAAGAAGAAGAAGATGCGCTGTTGACCTATTTTGGCATTAGTTATTCGGAATTCCACCGACTGAAACCGACACGCGATGAAAGTTCACGGCTATTTCAACTGTGTTGGTTTGTGGCCCGGACGGAATTGACCAACAAATAAAAAAAACAAAATTTTTCAAAAAAATCAAATTGATTACAAACATGTTGGACCCGGTGGGGATGGAACCCACGACATTGATTAATATTCACACGATTCAACATTACACCAACGACCCGTTAAAAATTATATCCTTTACCAAACTATAAGCAATCAAACCATTAAATATACCTGCTTAGAGAAACTGTTCCTAACAAGAAATATCCGAACAGACAACCAAAAATAAACAACAAATAATTTAAAAATCGAAAATAAATTGAATTCCATTGGTAGAGCAACGGCGCGGAACGCTGATGATGCCGGTTCAAGTCCTGCCCGAGTCGAAAATTTTTTTTTCAATTTATTTTCGATTTTTAAATTATATATTTGTCAACATGTAAAAATAATAAACGTTTTCAAACAAATAATTTAAATTATATTTTTCGCTTCTTACTATATTGATTAAATTTAGCAGGACTTGAACCCACGATTAGCGACGCTGTTACTTTAGCAATATCTTTAAACCATTAAACTACCGCGTCTCGTCTTCGTCATGGAATGTGTGCAATAAATACTTAATAAAAGGTAAAAGAAGGAATGAATACTGAGTAAAACACAGACCAATGAGCAATATTTATATTTGTAAATGAAAAAGGTACGAGTTTTTATTATTGGTATTTGAAAAACCCGAGTAAATATTGCGCTGCGAAACTATTAACACAAAGAGTCCATTATTGACGTTACGTCAATAATAATTTGATGGAAAAGGAATTTTTAGCCGAAATAGTTGGAATGATTTATTTGTGTTTTTGATTTAAACATTAACTTCAAGGGTAACAGATAATTATTCGATTTTCGCTCTTTAAATTTTATATATACAAATTTTAAATTTACGATCTAGTGTGAAATCCTGATTCCCTGTCGTGGGGCATGGGGCGGACATATTTCCGTGTCCGTTTCACTGATCCGGTCTTATACAGGCAAGTAGTTGATCAGACTTCTGTGCCCCGTCTGACCGAAATAAACTTTTTTTTCTGGGATCCGAACCCAGGACCTCTAATATTAATACATTTCGGCACTATATTTTAGATAATTTTTTAATGAAAGATTAAACAAGCTTTGATAGATTGGCTTAATCATTAAAAAGCTATATGTCTACAATTCAGAGTGGAAAAATGTCGAACCCACCTTAATTAATCACTTCTGAAAAAGCTCAAAGGTAACGCAATTCCCAATTATAAGAAATCACGATTCGATGATCATCCCTTCAAATTGCTCTTCCCGGCAACTTTACAAGTTGGAAAATTAATTAGCAACTCGGCTAAACTCAATTACTAGACTTATGAACTGCGTTAGCATAATTTTACCTTTAAAATTAGTGTTATAATACTAATTTCGAAGACTTTTTATCGAAGTGCATAAAAAAACAAAGCAAAACGTCATAACTTAATTTATTGTCTTGCAAGCTTCATTCTCTTCTTCTTACACCTAAAAAAGTCTTTTTGTAATGCCGTCGCATCTTCAAATTGTTACGACGTAACAATATTTTATGAAGGTGTTAATAAAAACTAACATAGCTAATTTTATTTGAATGCTTCAAGTAGTTTTTTTTCATATTTCATCTAAAAGTCACAAAATATATTAATTTAAGATTATTATTTCGCTCTGATTGCATTTATAACATACGTCAAGTAACCGAGTTGCTTATCTAAGAGTTAGTGTATTTGCCATTCCCGGATTCGACCGGGGTTGACTGAAATGTTACTTAGTGTTTGGATTTTCAAAGGAAGAAAACAAAGCTTGGAAGTAAGAGGTGTTGTCAACCGGGTGCGTCCAATAGTAATTCGGCAATCCTGGGTAACACTAAAATATTTAAAACTCTCCCCTAAGCTACAGGGCACTTAGGCCCAGCTGTGTGTCTTTGTATTGAATTCCTATTGATATTCAATGAATTTACAAAAAAAAAAACTTTTAACTGACCTGCATATAACCTTTGTGACACGTGGTTCCATTGATCAAAGTTCCCACTTTGAACTTCTTGAACCGTATTCGCAGAATCCAATCCTTTGGTGAGCCTCGAAACGCTCTAAACCTAAAAACAGATAACAATACATTAAAAATGTATTTAGACTGTTTTATAATAAAAATAGAAGACAGCAGCGGGACATGAACATGGTGGATGCCACCACAGCTCGGCACGATTGGGCTACTGTATAAATACCACCTCTCGCGTATGCCACAAAATATGTCCAAAATAGTTCCTATATCAATAAGATTACATCTGTATCACAAGACTTTCCATGATACATGACTTATGGAATAATAATTTTATTAAAATTAAATAAAATAATACTTGAAATAAAAAAAAATGCGTTAGTCGAATCAACTACTACATTTCTGTATTGCTGCTTTTGGTGTATTTTGGTATATGCTTTTTTATCAAAGTGAAATCCCGTTTCCCCCTCGTGGGGCATGGGGCGAACACATTAATGTGTCCGTTTCAATGATCCACTCTTTAACAGGCAAGCAGTTGATAAGACTTCTATTCCCTGCCCGACCGAAACAATTTTTTGTTTCCTTGGGATTCGAATCCAGAACCTCTCGCGCTTAACGCAATGCTAGGCAATACGTTTAACCAATTGGCTACAGAGGCTTTTTGATCGTCAAGGTTTTAATTGTCAGCTTCAAATTCTGTTTGTATCAACACATTTTCTTCTCGTTTACGATTTTTATAGTAGTCGTGATAAACCTACCTATAGGTACAAGTGAGGGGTCGTCCAAAATTCTCTGCCGTAACAGGGGGCGAAGACACGTCTTCGTAAATCTCGACAGTTTTATTGCAGTGATCGCGCTTAGAATCTGTAACAAATAAATGAAAGAATGTTAATTCAATAGCGTCCCAAAGCTATTAAGAGAATTTATTTCGGACCTTGTACTCGGTACAAGAGCATTAATACTTTTTTCTAAAATACTAAAAAGAAAAATAAAGACTACTTATTTTTCCAAAATGGATTATAATAAACGGCCTAATCGTTTTTAAAAAAGATAGACAAGGACAGGCAACCTATATATAATGTAAACAAGGTGCGTGGAATTTTGAACTGAGATATTCGGAAATTCACAAACTGAAACCTAAACGTGATTAAACTTCATGTCCTTTTCATTTGTGATGGTTCGTGACCCGGGCGGAATTTCTATATTCCACCACCACACCACACCACCAGATTTCCAGATGAAGTCCAACATATTTCAGAATAAATATAATTGTAAACATGTTGGACCCGGTATCGGGTATCGATCCCACAACTGTCTCTGCATGAAAAGAAAAAAATGCCCGTTCAAATTACGAATCATACAATTTTACTATACCTAACTTATATATTTTTTTTGTTGTTTTTAGTACTATTATAAGAAAACTCTATAACTAATAAGAAGTACGTGAGTGCAAGTACAAACTCAGTTATATGCACTTTTCACCTTAATTGTGTACATTACACGACGTCGGCGAGAGACAAAGGATTTTATGAGCTTTAATAAACTGAGCAGAACGTCGTCGGGGTGTGAAATGTCTCGTTTCGGGATTTGAAACATATGAATTAAACACCACATAACTTCCAACATATGCTTTGTACTATTCATACGATTATAGTTTTTATAACCTCATTGTACGTACAATTTAGATGTACTTTAGTTCCTTCTTGTGACCGGGAACACAGCTGAACAATTGAATTTAATATAAAATAATAAATTGTTCTGTGCTCAAATCTCTGGTTAAAATTAATAATTTTAGTCGGGCAGAACAACTATTTGCACGTTAATAAAATCAATTAGTGACAGGGACTCAAACATGACGTGTCCACTGTGGAAGTGATGCCGGTTCAAGATCCACGCGTCTGTCGGTGTCGTTATTTTTTTTTTCACTTTGAACTTGTGATTACTTGTAACTCTTAAGTGACATATTTATTATTCTTAAAATTAATCTTTAAAAAAAATAACGACACGGGAAGGACTAAGAACGGCATCCACAGCGTTCCGTGCTGTTGCTTTAGTCAATTTAGCTACCATGTCCTACACGTCATCATCATTTTTTCCACATATTGATACATTCACTTCTCGCGCAATTAATACTTAAGTTAAAGATCTCTGATAAGTTTGGCCTAAATATTATCCTTAATAATATTATAAATGCGAAAGTAACTCTGTCTGTCTGTCTGTTACTCGTTCACGCCAAAACTACTAAACAGATTTGAATGAAATTTGGTATACAGATGGTCTAGACCCTGAGAAAAGACTAGGCTACTTTTATGCCAAAAAAGGCTTAATAGGGTTTGAAAAAGGGGATGAAAGTTTGTATGGAAATTTGTGGTTTTTGAAGCTAGAATAATGAAACTTTCTTCTATGGCTTCTTGGGAATAGGAGTGGGAGTGGGAGTTCAAGTGGGAGTAGGAGTGAGAGTGAGAGTGAGAGTGGAAGTGAGTGTAGTAAAGTAGCACTTACAATAAAATAAAAATAAACTTTTATTTAGACTCTGTCCGGAAGCAAATAGTTTAACTATTTTATGCTAAAGCAACGAAATGCTTCTATCATAGAATTTTCCTAGAATTAATTTCAAAATGAAATAGGTAGTGAAGGCAAGAACAAAGTGTTTTCCTCATTATAGACTTCACAGAAGCGATCGGACGCTATCTCTGCGAGATAAATGATTCTTTATTAATAAATAAACTTGCGATATTCCTTTGTTTAGTATCGTTTCTAGGAATTCTTTTATTCAGACTTGACAGAATGGACAGGAAGCTTATAAAAATATTTTTAATGACCAATCAACGTGGAAACTATATACTAGGAATAAATTTCAGCAAAGTCGTTCAGCATCGTTTAATACAGTCAATGTACTAAAATTTAAAATACTATTAAGTTATTTTCTACTTACTATGTATACTTTTACGATGTACCTTTTCCATTGTTTGTTATTCCTTACACCTAACCACTCAATAAGTATTTTTCAGCGCAACAGCATGGAACGCTGACGATGCCGGTTCAGGACTTGCCCGAGTTGAAAAAATTCGTCAATTTATTTCGATTTAAAAAAAAACCCTTTTTCTATTTCTTTTCTCCTGTGCTTCACTTGAAGAATTTGTTTCTTAAAACGCGCTAATCTCAGGAATTACTAATTCGAATTGGAAATGGTATTTGTTTGTTGGAGCACTTATCGAGGAAGGCTTTAGGTTATATAACATAAGGCTGCGCCTAATAGGAGCGCAGGCACAGAAGGAAACGTGGAAAAAAACAGGGAAAATTATTCATCTTAGAGGGTTTTCGTTGCGTGCGATGCAAAAAAGGTTTCAGATACCCAAAAATACTTACAAAAGAATGGTTCCTTTTTTAATAATGTTCGCAACAACATATGCCTATTTTCTAAGATTAACTCGCAAGAACAGTTTTTATGGTAATTAAATTTGGTCGAAATACTTCATACGGCAAAAGAAGGTTTGCCAAGCAGTTATTAATATTGATAAAATAGGTCTTTTTAATAATAGAAGGTACGACCAGTAACTATATGTGTCTATTCTGACGCGTGGCCTTTAAAGTTTCCAGTGATAGGACTTAGGCTTCTTATAGACCTTAATATACACCATATTGAAGGGACAACAACAATCGTTTTTTTTTCTAATGAATGCTAATATCCCAACTAGATTAACATCTACCAGAACTACCTACCTATCAGGATGTTAACAGGGATCGAACTCCCGACCTCACGATTACAAGTCCATTCCACATAGTACAACACAATCTCGGTCTTCAACGTTAGATAAAAGCGGAAAGCCTTTTAATATAATTACCGCGAAGCTAAAACATCTTAACCGTTCGCGTTGCTAAAACTTATGTAAACATTTGAATGTTTTACACATCCATTACGTAAATCTGTGAGAATATTGGAGCGAGTGTGATATAGTGCAGCACGAAACGCATTAGTGTCGCAGAAGATCCGTTAAATTATATTTAAATTCCTTCTAGAACGTAGTGACATAAGCTTTGTAAAGCGCGCTTGTGGCTCGAACAAACATGTCATTGAAATAAAACACTCTATAAGCAGAGAGCTTATAGAGTGTTTTATTACTAAGCATTTAAAACACGATATTACTCGGTAGCTCAATTGGTAGAGCAACAGCACGGAAAGCTGACGATGCCGGTTCAAGTCCTGCCCGAGTCGAAAATGTTTTTAATTTATTTTCAATTTTTAAATTACACGATATTAGTTAAACTTATTTGAAAATTATTTTTAACTACAGCCCGACGTTTCGGATGCTTTCCCGCGGTCACGGGGAGACTAAAGATGGAGGGTGTCTTAGACGTCAAAGTAAAAACTGCTACGCTAGGGCCATATGTTTCGTCGAAGTTGGTATTTGGTCATGATTAGTTGGTATTCAAATGTCACTCACCTAAAATACAAACAGCATCAAACATATCATTTTAACGAGATACAATTATTAAAGATTCTCCGAAATCAAGAGTTAATCTAGATCCTATCACCTAGGGCACTCGCCTCACGTGGTCTTCTATCTATAGTAATAAGTTTAAATGCGTTAATCCTAAACTACCGGTTCGAATTGAAAAAAATATATTTGTGTTAGGTAGACAGTCTATCTATCTATCTTTTGAGATTGACTCGCAATAACGACGGAACGCGGACGACATCGTATTTCATATTTTTCATACGTAATTTAGTTTAAAAAGTTGTTTCAATCTAAAAAAATAATAATTTACATAATTCATGCTCGGGACTCGAACCCGCAATCACAGTGGTACAGCGTGAGTTTATATGAACGTATCATATCCAAAAGCATTTCGTCTATTGACTGTGTACAGATAAACACGCGCCTAACGTCAAACGTGACTATTTGCAAAGACCACGAGCCGGGTGAATGAACGAGACCACAAGAGAGGGTAGTTTAGTTTTGCTCTCAACGTAAAGCTTTTGATTTGGCGTCTACGAAGCTAAAAACCTATTACACTGTATATCAAAATGAATTTACGTCAATATGTCGTAACTAGGATATAGAGACAGTTAATATTAATAATACAATGATTTGATTAAAAAAAGCACACAATATGCCTTTATGAAATTCAGAGTACTTTTTAAACGTAAATAAATGTATGTCGATTTTAAAGTATTCAATATAAGTGTAGATAAAGATATATTTCATATAGTCATAGTCCGTATGTAGTTACTTTCTTATCACACAGAAATACTCACTTAAATAAAACACTTTTAACAGTTTAAAACGCGAAATATTTTCGGATGATGTCTGACCGTCGGGACGTGGTTAAAATAATATGTAAATACATTTCCCTAAAAGTGTTTTCCAGTCAAGTAATGGTCTGTTGTTTTTTAACATTTCGTGTTCTTAAACTTTAAGTATTTATGTGTATCTATATGTTTAAAAGCCATTGAAACGAAATACTTTAGCTGAATTACCTAGGTATAAGTTTCACGATATAATCGAAGCGATGTAATAAAGTGGGCGTCGAGGCACTACATAATTTTCCTTTTATGAACATCCAGCTCTGAAACATCCACGCATCATGTACTTACGAAGAGAATAAACAGGGTCCTTGACTTTCGAAATTAATTTCCATTTAAGTGCATCGAAGGCAGAGGGAACTTTACATAATTAATTAATAAAATAGAGTTACAGAGTTACTGTCTGTAGTAGTAGACATTAAAAAAAACATTTAACGGATGTAAAAACCGAAATGTAATAGATAAGAATTTAATAGTTAGACACTGAGATCCAGCGTTTGCCTGCCGCCTTGACCAGGTCGTCGGTCCACCTGGTAGCGACCAGCCGCGACGTGTTTTCGACTCTAAAACCTTTTTGCCCCAACGGCCGTCAGTTCTGTGAGCGATGCGCCCAGCCCACTGCCACTTCAACTTGTTGATCCGATGGGGTATGTCAGTGACTTTAATTCTCTTACGAATCTCCTCAATCCTGATTCGAACAAGCAAGGTAACTCCGAGCATAGCCCTTCCCAAAGCACGATGAGCGATGCGTAGTCTATGCACCATGCTCCCAGTAGGAGACCATGTTTTGGTACTGTACGTCATCACTGGTGGAACACTTTACTTTTAAGTATATCGGACGAAATAAATAATATGCTTTGGGTAAAATCTGATAATTTTATACATTATAATTCCACTTGTGTTTCGTTGTTTAAACGTCGCTTCGTTTACTGTGTTAAACAGCAACTTTGTTAGGATAAGGAATGCGCGTGTCTGTGTATGTACAGACTTGTGTATTTTTTATTAACAAGGGGTTAATTAAACGGATTGTTAATAAAGCTGCGAATTTACACCGGTCAGTGACGATTTATGCGAACTATCATCGTATAATGACCTCATTTAACAGATATATGAAACTTCATTAACGTTTCGCTTTGTCAGTAAAACCGTATTTGTAAATGCGTGTTGATTTTGGTCCGGTATCCCTTTATTCATGTATTCATTAACCTAATGATATGCCAATAATTAATATTAATGTCTTAGTCCGCGTTTTATGAACCCGACTTACCAATTGGCTATTTTTGCATAACAATCTGGCAGACGAAATGGAAAAAGAACAACAAATATAATCGATTTTGAAATTGCACGTCATTGGTTTTTTTAACTATATAGTTGAAAGACTTGCTTAGTATTAGAGACTGGTTTTAATATTTTGTTTATGTATCATTGTGCTTGGAATTTAAAAGAAAACATTTTCTTAATAATAATTCTATATGTAGAATATATATAATTTTATGTATTTAATTTAATAATTGTGAGTATATTTTCTTCAATAAGAATCGTTCTAATGGCAAAGATATTTTCGAAGTGAAAGATGGAAACATTATAAAAAACTTAAATGTTACTTTTCTACTCCTTTTCCTTACCTTTTACTGTAGCAACATATACTACTTACTATTTTATAGATACTAGTTGCACTAAAATAAGGTCAGAACGTGAAGATAGTAATAATACAATAAAGTGATGTTGCTATATATAAAGTTTCACCGCTTCATCCACGTCGAAAGTTAATTCCCTACAGAATAATAAAAGCACTGAGCGCAAAATATTGTAAAACCGTGTATACTAGCCGTATAATATTCTGTGCACACAAAATATATTTCATTATGATTACGTTTTTATTATAGCGTTTAATTTATAACTCATAACGTTATCTTTTTATCGACTGTGTGACAAAATGTCATTTATACTAACCAATCGACAAACACAACACATAACCAATTAACAAATTAATAAAAACTAGAATCTAGTGAGTGCCACCTATACACGAACTTCAATATTCTTATTACCATCCATTCACCAACTTCGTCCGCGTTCAATATTATTTAAATTTGTTTTTGCAAATGTCCTCTTCATCTTTATCGATTTGAGCATTTGCCTACGACGTCGGTCGCGTCGTGTTGTTCTTGCAAGATAATCTTAAAAGATAGACATATATTAAAGAGGAATCATTCTTACATACATATTTTTTGGGTATCTTGTACCGTTCGTACGTAGCGTACGCAATGGAAATCAACAAGGAACTCCGGTTTTTTTTACATTCTTCGCTGTTTCTTCGCTATCTATATATAAATACATAGATAATATATAGATAAATTTTTAGCTTTAGCCAATACAAAACGTACTTTTCAATTCGAACCGTTAGTCCCTAAGATAAGCGCGTTCAAAGAAACAAAATAAAATAATAATACTATCTATTTTTAAATATTTGTTGGTCGTATTTATAATACATAGCACTTACTAGAAGTGGGAATAAAAGTGCGCCAAAGAAACAACTTATCGCAAATGTAAAAGATAGAGTTGTTCGGAACTGTGAACTAAACTTTTAACACTTCTTCAGTTCGGTAAAAAGATCATTCTTTCCCTAGGGCGGTAGTTCTTAGATATATCTTAGAGGTACCGCTTGCTATTCTTGAAATTGAGGAAGTGTAATTATTGTTCTTGTTTTTTGTTGTCTCTCACTTTATACAAGATGTGCTGTCGGCTTATTTTGGATTTGGATTTTTGCTAATCCTCTAACTGAAACCGAAATGCGATTAAACGTAATGGCTTTTTTTTTATCTCTGGACAGTAGTTTGTGACCCGTATGGAATTTCAACATGTTTCAGAATTGAAATATTAGAAACCCGGTGGGGATCGAACCCACGACCCGGTGATTATTAGCCACACATTGCTACCATTAGACCAACGTGCCCTGCCTAATCCAATATACTTTCCCGGTATTTGAACCCACGACATCTAAACGAAAATAGATTTAACGATTGAGCCACGGAGCTAGTGTATTCATATGGTTCAGTCTTATATAATGAGATCTGCACTATGTTGAGATTAAGATGAATATCAAAGATTTTCTAAGATTCACGTTTTAAGTCGGAACTGGGTTATCGTCTACGCCCGTATTTCACCGACTCTTTAATAAATCTCACGAAGCATTTAACTCACACATTACCTCACAAATTAGTCGAGCAACTTCTAATTTCAACAGAATTACTGCCTTTATCTAATTTTCCAGGAGTATTCACGTTAGGAGTACGATGAAATAAGGACTCTATTTAAGTGAATTACGGTCCATTTCTGGTCGATAACATTCGTTTAATCAGCTGATTGCTAGCAACTTTTATTCCCCTGTAAAGAACACAATTCAAGCTCGATCGAACTGAGATAACTTTGGGTAGATGTGGTATTTGCTTTCTTTTGGATCCTATTTGGGAAAATGCAAGTTCGAAGTTATTAAGACTGCACTTTGCTCTGTGAAGTTTTAGTTTGGCGTTTTGTTTAAGGGTATAATAATAACATATAAGGTAGAAACAATAACTGATAAATTAAAATATTAATATTTGTCTTGCAAATAAAAGAAAATGTAAAAATCATTATAGGTTTAATAGCGTACGAAGTATTAAGGTTGAAATCACGTTGCACGAGAGGTGTAGCTGTCACATAAGTATTAAAATTTTTAGCGATTACCTTTATTTTATAGTGTTTATTCATTTCTACATCTATTATTAACGGTTGAAGCAAAATAATGAAACACATAAGTGATTAATTACTACTGTCTGTAGTTTACGCGAGTACACATATAAATAAAACGCTTCAACGGTTTAAATCGCGATATATATTACGGGGAGACTTCCCGTGCTGCCAAAGCAGCCGAAACGTCGGGCCGTTGTTACAATAATAATGATTAATTAAGTTTAACTATTATATATCGCGTTTAAAATGTTAAATATTTTGTAACTTCACTACTAGACTAGATATTTTAAAAATAAACCGAATATATTGGAAACACCGAACAGAATCAGAGAATAGGTATATCCAAATATATTCCTCAATGTGAAATTGGAACGCGATCGGTCCAGACTGCGTCCGAATTAAATTTGTAACTGGCAACTCCAACTTCACCGTTCAACTGTTTCGTAAAACTAACTGTGGTACCGTCTAGCTCCAAGTATTCGAGGTATTTTACGTAAAATTGGACCTTAACGGAGTTCTGTAGAACTATAATTAAATTTCAAATATTTGATCTGTGAACCGGAAACTGAGGTAATATCCAATGTCTATTAATTGAGAGATTGGATGATAAGGTTTAAATCATTTATTTTCTCTAAGAATATACATATTCACTTAATAAGAAAACAATATTACTTAAACTTAAATTTGTTTATATATGCATCAGTACCTTTATTAAACGAAACAGTGGTATATATGAAGGGACAGTGTGGCCTGGACGCTCTTCACCAGAACTCATCTTCTAATTATGTGGGTAGTTAGTTGGAAATAAAATATAACTTCAGATCACAATTCACGTATGTAAATAAGTTTTTACGGGAATCACAATATAATTAGGTAATTAGCGATGACTACTACACGTAATAAACTAGAATAATCCTTAAAATAGTGCGATGGCGAAGATTCTGAACGATTCGTCACAAGCGTCGTGCGCAGTGCGTCTTAATCAAAAGTGTGTTTAAGATGGCCGCTCATCGATACCAACTACAATGACGCTTCACTACCTTCGACACTGATGCTACGCTTGGTTGACATTGACAGTCTTGTCAATCTAACGTTTGAAGTAACGCCGTCATATTAATAAATAAACAAATACTAATTGTTTAACTTATTATAAAATATGGAAGTTCATGATTTTTTAAAGATGTTAATTGACTGAGCGTTTCTTATACTCCCAGGCAAGTTATTGAACAGATCAGCACCGTTAGGTCTTATACAATTTTTACCATAATTAGTTCGGGTTTAGGGTAATGGTTGCGTGTGAGAAGTCATAGGTTTGAATTCCGGGGAAACGTAGTTAGTAGTAGAGAAAACGGATTTTCATTTCATACACTGTGTTGTGTGTTGTAAAAAAAAGGTAATTTCGTAAAATCGTTTCAATTTATTGCGTGTTAAGTTTTTATTGCCAGATTAACAATATACATTTACAATTTTCATATGTTAATGCGTTTGAGAGGTCATATAAATTGAATTATATTCAGGCGTTTTTTCACCTTATCATGTGTGCTGCTTCAATGGGAGTTCGAGTCCTGCTTGTTTTATATGTTTTTTTTTTCAATATCGATGAGAACTGTTATAGATTTGAAAATTAATAAGGTAGAAGTAGAATCCATTTTATCATAGAAGGAAAAAAGGATGGAATTCTCTTCATGGAAGGTACCATAGAACATCTATTTAAGATGTGCTGTCTATCTATATTAGCTTAAAAAAATTAACCCACGATCCGTTGAGTAATCATACATTGCTCCAAGTAGACAGACCCGAGTCTATGAAATAAACTTTTTAAATAAACGTTGTAAGTATCTAATACTTTGTCTTTTTTATACAAAAAAATCTTTCTGCTGGTTCCAACTTTTAAATTAAAACGGACACCGAATGTGGGTATTTCCTATCTTAAAAAATGTTTGTACATATTAACGGTAGACAGACAAGCGTGAGGATAGTAGACGAAAAGTGTCAACTATATAACATCCGAGCGGGAGGCCGTGTCCACCTCTTTTTTACTTTAGACATTCGGAAAATTCATTGTATGAAATAGAAATGTGTATTGTTCGTAGCTTTCCATCTGTGAATGTTGGTTCGTTAACTGAATGGTATTTCGATACTTCCTCCTTGAAAATTATGGCTTCATTTTTAGACGATTTGAATAAAATTTAAATAAAACACTTTAACGATTTAAAACGCGATATATTCTAGTTAAACTTATTTGAAATTTATTTTTAAGTATGGCCCGACCTTTATAATAAACTACAGACAGTATTTAATGGTGTTTAATTCAAAGAGAGTGAATCTTATCGATTTTATTTAAGTTCTCAGTTTTCATAAAATTCTTCTATTTCCTAGGGTTCGAAAAGTTCTAGATTCAGGACAGGACTTAGGAATTTGTTTCAATATATAAATCCGCTAGTCTATCTGGACCATTTTTTCTTACGTACAGTAGACTCAATGTTAGATCTATTGAGAGTCCCAATGCCCACGTACTTTTCTTTCGTAGTATACTCAGAGATTAGAAAATTAGACTTAGAAAGTCCCACGTTCAAGTCCGGGTCGTTTACAACGTCATCAAAAAAATAAACTAACACTGTATTACCTTTTTGTAATGAAAACTTTCTAGTATTAATATGGAGTTTAGAAGTATTAAATTTCATCACCCACTTAGGAGAGCACGTTAGGCCGTCGGTTCCGGTTATCATCAATAATTTAATGGCGACATTCCCCTAGTTAACGCTGGAGTAGTGTGGTGGGTCAATTCCATGAAATCGCCTCTCTAATAGAGTAGTAAGACCAGCCGTGGGACGTATGATTAAAAAGAAACATACAGAAGGGTAAATATATGATATTAAACCTCGGCAAATACTCTAATACGGATTATATTGGGACAAATCTCTCAATAGCAATCTCAGCACACAATATCACTCTGACGCACACAAGTAGAGCTCTTGTTTCATTTCCTTTATCCGTATCTTGCGGAGTGATCGTATCAATGGACGCGTCTTAATGAAAAATATAACAATGAACGCGATCTTTTCAACGGGAAGTGTCTTACAGTAAGTTTTATTAAGACCGTGATTGGTACTTTTATAAGCTTCAATTCTATTTTAAATGTATTTCTTCAAGAATTCCTTAAATTAAAATCCCTTTAGTCACCATTCTAACGTTACATGATCTAACAGTATTTTTATGTTATTACGATAAAAACTATTGTCTGTAGTTTACGCCACTAGTACACACTTAAAGATAACATTTGTAACGGTTTAAAACGCGTAATATATTATAATAGTTAAGTAATTTTTAAATTTAACTGCAAAGCTTCTGAAACGTCGGACCGTTGTTAAATTTACGTTAAAATAAAATTGGTACTTAATGCTTAGTTGTTGGTTGGAATTACATTTTTGCTGTGAAAGATCCGTTCCAGCTGTAGGACTAGGATAGGTATGTACATACTTAAGGACACAAATAATCAAAGTGTGCTATACAAATACGATTTTGAAGAATCCTATTACTTAAACGATGTTAGGAATTAAAATTAATTGTAAGAATCATATTGCGCCGTTAATTACTTTGTATAAACGTTTTAAGTGCGAGGCAGCGCAGTTTAAATTAAAATTACATATAATTACAGTTTTTAAAGTCCGTATGCGCTGCAATTTTCTTAACGTAATGAAAATTTATACTTCCGCTATTATGGGAGTAATAGGTTTTAGTGGTGTTTTTGTAGTGTAAGCACTTTTCCGTTCATTTATTATTTCAGATTTTCTAAAACTTTATTTAATAAGGAACATTTGCACACATAATAAATTGAAACACTAGCAGTGCCCGCGACTTTGCTCGCGTGGAATAGTTATTTAGGGCCTCTTATCATTTATTTTAACAAAGTTACACACAATGTCATCCGCATAAATAATCTTAAAAGATAAACATATACAATATTGGCGGTGGTCACGGGGGGACACGGCTGCTGCAAAGCATCCAAAACGTCGGCCCGTAGTTAAAAATAATTTCCAAACAAGTTTAACTAAATATATCGCGTTATAAATGTTAGTGTTTTATTTAAATGTGTACTACTCGTGTAAACTACAGACAATGAATCATCATACATATTTTTTAGTTCCTTGACGCATTGCAGCACATTACTAATACTTTTCTGGTTTTCCACATATCACTCTGTTTCTTCGCTTCTATTGATCGTAGCTTGATATTTGTATCCTAAAGCCTTACTCGATAAATGATGCGACCAACACAAAAATATTGTTTCATTTGGAACCAGTGGTTCCTGAGATTAGTGCCTTCAAACAAACAAACAACCTTTTACATCTTTACAATATTAGTAGGTATACACGGTCATTATGATTATCGTTAATAAGTGTTTTATATGCTTACCAAGGTTTTATAAAGACTATTTACTTTGATATTAATAAAACTTATTAAGAATTGCATTATTTTCTCGGTATTAAAAAGTTCCAGTTCTATGAAAGGAAAATCAGAAACCGCTGATCGAGTTAGCCAAGTCAATTTTCTTGAGTGCGTTCTCTGCAATAAAATATTATCGATAAGAACTCGCTCGTTCACCCAACCCATATAAATTACCAATGACTACTTGAACCCGAATACAGAGTAAGAATCGACAGTTGCGAAATTATTATATGCAAACTCAAGAATGAGTTGTTGTTTTGTCAGGTATTGGTGAAAGACTTTCGTAATAGTTTTTTTAGGTTGTTACTTGTTTACTTTCTTAATAAAGAGAGTATCCTTATTTTGATACATGTGTATATAATTTAAAAATCGAAATAAATTGAAAAAAAAAAATTGATAGAGCAACAGCACGGATGCCGGTTCAAGTCCTGACCGAGTGGAACATTTTTTCAATTTATTTTCGCTTTTTAAATTAGAGAGTGTCATGATGTGCACATGTGAAAAATATTAAAGTTTTCAAACATTTAACCTAATAAGTTATTAAAAAAAAATATATAGTTTTAGTTCCGTTGTTCTGTAGGTATATATTTTTATCAACTGTTTGTAATGCTCTGTGCCTGCACCCGGCAATTTGATATTTTGCTTTAAATTATATTTCGTTATTTAATACTAACTATGTAATATAGAAATAGAGATTTTATTAATTTAAATTTTTAATTAACTATTAGTATCGTTTCATAGTTTAAGTGCACTAACGAAAGATTTTAATGATCATAGCGTGAATAGATTATCCCCAAACTAAGTCCTAACCTAAAATATAATAAAGATAAGTACTCAAAATACTCGATTACAATTTATTAGCAGATGACCTAAAAACTCTAAAACCAAACTTTAAAAGTAATCACTCTGTTTTATTTAACCATTGAACAGTTAGATTTAATTAAACGAAATTTAATTAAAAGCGGTCTAAAGAATTCGGACATTTTTCAGAAATGGGCCGGATCCGTAGATATGGAAGAATTGTGTAAGGTATAAATTCTTCCTATTTCATAATATTAGTCACATTCGAACGAAGAACAATATTATATAACTTTAAAAATTAATAAAGTCATTAATAATAATACATTAATCGTAATAGATGTTTTAAAGCATCCTGTTGGTCATTATGCAGAATTATAAAAGTATATTGTTGGAATTTTTAAGTGAGAACCCTGATATTTTATTCTACCATATTCGTTGCCTGGAAACAGTTTCCGACATATTTCGTGAGATTAATCGATGTGAGAGTGATTAGTCATTTGGGATTATCGTTTGATATTTCTGTGTGCGAGATAGAGGCTATATTTGTTTGACAAATCGATAACAAAAGGAAATGGGGCTATAAGCCGTGCGATGTTTGTTTTAAACTATTTGTCCCACAGCTGGGCGTTAACTTTGCTTGCTTTGTCAAAGAAGTTTAATTTGGATTCTATGATTCTATTGATATCTATTCTATATATCTTTGCTAGATTGGCGTTATTTGAACAATATTTTTACATGTGAGCAATATTTTTACAATATATTTTTGGTTCTACATATAGTGTAAAATCCCGATTCTCTCCGTGGTGCATGGGGTGAACACATATCTGTGTCCGTTTCACGGATGGGTTTTATTTACAGGCAAGTAGTTGATTAGACTTCTATGCTTTGCTCAACCGAAACAATCAATTGTTACCCCGGGATTCGAACCCAGGATCTCTCGCGCTCGACGCAATGCAAGACAACACGTTTTACCATATAAATACAGAGGCGGTCATTAACACGTGAAGGTTAAATATTTCTGTAATTTTGTAAGAATGCGTAATTTTAGAATGGAAAGATCTAATCTAAATTAAAAATCGAAGATAAATTGAAAAAATTTTCGACTCGGGCAGGACTTGAACCGCACCTTCAAGAGCAACAGCACGGAACGCTGACGATGCCGGTTCAAGTCCTGCCCGAGTCGAAAATTTTTCAATTTATTTTCGATTTTTAAATTATATAGTGCCTTCATGTGAAAAAATAATAAAGTTTTTAAATGGAAAAATCTCTCAAGCTAGTCATCAAATTTCATATAAAATACAATTTTTATTAAAAAAATAAAAATCGATTTTAGATTGAAAAATATACACGGGCGGGACTTGAACCGACATGCAAAGCATCCCGTGCTGTAGGTAGCCCTAACCAATTTTGCTACCACGTCCTACACGTTATCGTCGAT
Source organism: Leptosia nina (assembly GCA_963661955.1). Taxonomy (NCBI): domain Eukaryota; kingdom Metazoa; phylum Arthropoda; class Insecta; order Lepidoptera; family Pieridae; genus Leptosia; species Leptosia nina. Next base: position 7,194,216 of record CAVLEF010000009.1, on the reverse strand, counting down.
TTTCACCCTATAGATACTATTGCTATATCGCAAGCGTATTAATAAAAAATATATTACTTAATCTTGTGCACTACCATGTAAAAACTAATAATGACTCAAAAGCAATCTTTCTTCGCCCTTTTCATGGCTTCGAACCGGGGCCGAGAGTCGTTTTCTTAGGCTTAATTTATTTGGAGAGCAAGAAATGTACCCGCCAGCGCCAGATATACAATTGTTTGCGGCTAGTTATATTGAGTGGAAAATATTGATTACTGTTTATTATTTCTGTACGAATGCTCAAATATATAAAGCGGGTTTTTTGCAAAAGAGCAGACAAAGCATTGGATTTATGGAATTTGATATATTTAATTAAGATAGATAGCTTTCAACATGGAGCGAAACAGGCGAGGCTCTTAAAATATTCAAAGATTTTTTGACCTAGAGAGAAATTCGAGAATAATACATCAATATACTGTGAAGGAGAGAGAAGTTTCAGTTAGGCGAAGAGAAGTTGCAATCAATGAAGCAGACACTAAAATGTGTCCCCCACCATTAAAGGAAACGGGAATCTAATAAATGCTTCATTTATTAGATTCTCGTTTCCTTTAATTAGATATTTATTTGATACTTTTACATCATTTCTAGCTTCTTCTGTCTAGCAGTGTTATCCACGGGCATCACTGAATATCGGGCACTGCAGAAGCTCTGTTGTTGCAGCAACAGCTGAGGGCCATCCTTCGACACAAAAGTTAGTTAGTTTCAATATATAATCTTTTAGAACTAAGTTGGACTTGGATTGGTTTTGAGATCTGCATTTTAAGTAAGCGGTAGGAATATAGAAATTCTATCCTGGTCACGAACCACTGTTCAAAGATACGTAAAAATTAATCGCGTTTCGGTTTCTGGATTTTTGGATATCCATAGCCAAAACAGGTCGATTACACATCTCGTTAAAATGTTGTATGGCTGTGGCATTTCGCTTACCAACAAATGTACCCCGTGTTTGAATATCCCCCTCTATCATAAAAAAGTGTATGTGTTGATTTTAAGCTATTTTTTCGTTTTTCTATCCAAACTAATATATAAAGCGGAATAGTTTCTTTGTTTGTTTGAACGCGCTAATCTCAGGAACTACGGGTTTGAATTGAAAAAATCTATTTGTTATCGCCATGTGACTAATACAAGAGAAAATTACTCATCATTATTGGTTTCCGAGGCTGAAAAAACGATTTACGATAGCGAAAAACTATGTATAAAATGGTTCGTCTTTAAATGATTTAAAAAAAGTCCGGGCGGTATCTCTATCTTTTAAGGTTACTTTGCAAGAACGACGCGACCGACGTCGTGGGTGACATATTAAGTTTATAAAGATGAAGGGGTTTGCAAAAACGAATTTGGATGGCCAAAATAACGCATATCGCGGACGAAGTCACTGACACACAGCTAGTCTTATATAATTTTTATGTATATGTGTACTTTGGTGTGGATTCACTAATTTGAATTTGAATTCAACCCACAAAAACTTCAGTCAATATTCAGCTTGGTACTAGCATAATGTATAACACAAGGACGCAGACTCCTAACAAAGAACTCAAAGGAGCATTATGCTATTAGCCTTATGTCATGTAATTAATTAAAGTCTTGTTCTTATAATTTATTTTCTCTTTGTCACTCGTTCATTCTCCTCCGTCGGTCACCAACTCAATTCAATGATGCTTCTCAATTAATTATCCTTTACGCTACAGTTTTCTAAGACTTCCATTTGCTCGCGACAATGTGCTGTTATAATGGAATCTGGAAGTCATATAGATTGCAAACTATCTAATTATTATCTGTAGAACAACGCTTTTGACTATATACCTATTCGATACTGTCTATAGTTTACGCGAGTAGTACACATTTAAATAAAACACTTTAACCGTTTAAAACGCGATATATTCGTTAAACTTATTTGAAAATGATTTTTAACTTCGGCCCGACGTTTCGGATGCTTTGCAGCAGCCGTGGTCATGGGGAGACGTCGGGCCGAAGTTAAAAATCATTTTCAAATAAGTTTAACGAATATATCGCGTTTTAAACGGTTAAAGTGTTTTATTTAAATATATACCTATTTTGAATTGGACTTTGAATTTTAGATGTTTTGTAGATTGAAAACCAAATTAAAGTAACATTGATAAAATTGCGCAGGGTTATCCATTTAAAGGCCTTTAAAGTATTTAAATAAATCATATAGCACAGTTAACTACTCAGAAACCGTTATAAGAACAAAAAAAAAATATTTTTTAAGGCTGTGATGAATAGATATGATATCTATAGGTATTTAGTAGTTAGGTAGACCATCTCGTAAGCAAGATGCTTCTACTGTTGTTCAATGATCAAACGCGAAGGGTCTTGAGTTTGAAACCTCTGGAAATATCATAATTTCGGTCTGTCAAAGCACAGTAGTCTAATTAAGTTAAGAAATCAGTGAAGGGATACAAAAAGATATTTGCAGGATCACAGCTGACAAAGTAACGAAAACTTTATTATTTTTCACATGTGCAATAAGCACATGATGGCACTACATGAACTAAAAATCGATTACAAATTTAAAAAAAAAACGTGAGAGGTGTATGTATGTATAAAAAAATCGTAACTGACGTGTTCGACTCGGTAGATCAATTAATTAGAGCAACAGCACGGAACGGATGCCGGTTCAAATCCTTCTCGTATCGTATTTTTTTTTTTTAATTTATAATCGATTTTTCATTTAAAAGTAACGAGCTGAGGCAAGAGTTCTTATGATATTATTTTTCCTGCCATAACTTGAGGCAGAGTATGAAATAATTCAATTGATACATTTCATAGGTAGCAAGCAAGGAAATCGATGGAGGAAACTGCTTGCTCCCCTCCGACGTAGTTAGTGAACGTGTGAATGAATCCCTGCTACAGTTCACTGAGGAATAATCGCTCATTCGCTTTATCAGACTGCTACGAACGAAGATTTGCTTTGTTAGAAACAATTTGATTAAAGAATGGTTGCTGATCTAATAACAAACACATCAAACACACACACATTCAAATTATGAAATGAAACCCAACTAATTTAAAAATCTAAAACTAATTTATTTTCGATTTTTAAATTATATAGTGAAGTTTTCATGAAACCAAACTGTTAAGTGATGTTTATAATTCTTCCGTTTCACTGATCGATGAACTTCACAAATATTTATGAAATTCTAAGCGAAAAATCTATGACGGTAGTTTTTAAAACGGCTCGAAATTACTTTTTATTCGTATCTCGTAAACAAAAAAAAATTAACCGTACACGAATACGGAGTAAAAAACATAATATTAAAGCAATAATAGAAAAAAGTAAGTTCTCACCTATATTTCCGAGATCTCCCTTGTCTCTAAGTGCCCCTAAGAACATTAAGAATTCTAAACGTCTTTAAAACCGCCTTAGAAATATATAGCGCTTTTTTACATAAATGAATCCGTTAAATTTAGTGCAACTTAAATAAAACACTTTTACAAAGTGACCACGGCTGCTACAAAGCATCCGAAACGTCGGGCCGTAGTTGAAATAATTTTCAAACGAGTTTTAATGTGTACCTACTACTCGCTAAGTGTAGTAAGCTTTAGGTAGTTTTTAGCGCAACTTCGTCTAAATCACCATAAACTTCATTAAGCTCATTCCTCTGAATTTACTCTCAACACTTCTTAAAGTAATATGCACAAGTCATTTCAAACTCCAAGAAAACAACTGCAGTTCATTATAAGTCTAATTCAAAGGGAGGAAAAGAATAAAGAACAAAACAAAAGAATATGAAAGTCTTTTAGGAGCGCATTTCAGTTCGTGCAGTTGACCACTTCTTCATAAAGAACGTATGCATGTCTCACTGAGTACTATTTGTGTATGTGTGGTGTAAGTTTTTATCGAAATATATAATATTTTGATTAATGAAATGAAATGAAAGGAATCGACTTAAATATTTGTATTTTTATATCTATTTAAAACAAAATAATTTAAGCTAAGGCCCGACGTTTCGGATGCTTTGATACTCAATTCATATATATCTGAATTGGAAATAGATTTGTTAAAAAAAAGTACAGAAAAACAGTAACACTTTATTTTACAAACAACAGTGACACGGAAGCAGGGAGCAACATCACGATAAGCCGTTCGTCATATAGTGGGTTCGAGTCCGATTTATTATTAAAATGTTTATAAAAAGATTTTTGATATATACTATAATATAATGCTGAAGAGTTTGTTTGTTTGTTTGTATGTCTGAACGCGCTAATTTCAGAAAATACGGTTTTGAATTAAATATTATTTTTGTGTTGGTTAAACATTGCCCTGTGACAATTACAAGCGAAATTGCAGCGTGAAAAACATAGTTCCTTATATTTATGGGTTTCCGACGCGTACGCAGCAGAAACAGTTCAAGATACCCAAAAAATATGTACAAGAAAATGATTTCTCTTTAAATGATCTAAAAAAAGCCCGCGACGCTCTATGTCTATCTTTTAAGATTAACTTGCAAGATCGACTGGAAGATACGCACCCGACATCGTGGGTAACGGCTTAAGTTAATAAAGACGAAGAGGGTTTGCAATAACGAATTTAGATGCCCAAAATAACGATTCTCGCGGACGAAGTCGCTGACACAGCTAGTATTATGTAATGTTGTAATATAATAATATATAATCTTGCTGTCACGTAATTTAGATCAAAATTATAAATCTTTTAAAAACATTTAAAAGCTTTATGCTACCTACTTATAACTTAGACCACGCGAAGAACATTGCAATTTTGTCCGATCTCTGTCTTAAGTACACGTCATTGTGTGCTCTTAAATCTGGCACTGTAAAATATGCTTTATTTGCATGGAATCAACGTGCATATTCATTTGCTCTAGTATCACTACATGTAATTTCCTGGCATGTGTATTTCCTGAAATTCATAGTGATAAGTGCTGTGTAAGCATTTGTGATGTAATGGAATTAATTATAGTAAGTTGTTGTGCTATCCTTTAGTTGAAATAATTGCATAGAGTATATACTCCTTATATTATGTTTACCTCTATATTAAAGTCGGATTTTCATATGTTAAACATAGATAATTTATTATTGTAAATTGTAATACGAAACTAAAACACAAAATTCAACTCTTACATTCGATATTTAAAAAATATTTTACAGTAGGTACTTAAAATTATTTACATTTATATTCATATAAATGCAACAAATAATTTAATCTTCAAAATAGATAGTCACGCTTTGCAAAGCGCAACTAGATAGAGTGTTTATAATTAATAAATGAATATACTACGAAATAGAAAAACATATTGAGATAATGTTCTTCTCTTTAAACAACGTACTTACCTAACATTACACACTATTTACAATACGCGCTATAACGCTACAATGACGAAGTGAAAATAATTAATAAAAAATACTCAGTCATCATCAATTCTCGCAATAAACTTTTCCATCGAAATGAATTATATACTTTGCGCTCGTGAAAACAACCGTGTCTCACGAAAATGACAGATCGCTCGTAAATTTGAAAATATTAACAACGCTTTTGTTAATGCCTCATAAACTGTTACAACTTTATTGAGGACCGTTCATTTTCAACGGAACTATGTTATTTCATTTGTGATGAGATTGAATGTATATAACTAGTAACTACTAATACTAGTCTTATGTTATAGGAGCGGCACCTGTGACTGCATTTACGTGAACTAAACACTCACATACTGTTTTACTCGAACTAACAAACGTGTAGTTTTAATTACGGCTTAAACTTATAAACACATTCAGCAATATTGTAACAAGTGATAAACAGTGAAGTTAGTATCCACTAAACCCGTCAAGTCAAAAGAGTTCACCTTAACAAAGGAGGTTTTGTTAAAAAGAGAACAAACAAACTTGAGTTTCACTTAATTTAATATACCTGACATGTAAACACGATGTTCTTTTTACTTATTTGGGCTTTGGACATTCGGAAATTCACGAAAAATTTAAAAATTCTTGATTATCAAATAATTAACGGTAATAAAAATTTAAAGACAAAATTTCACTTGCTCCTTTAAATAAAACACTTTAACGGTTTAAAACGTGATATATATTAGTTATAGTTGTATAACTTATTTGAATATTATTTTAACTACGGCTCGACCGTGACCACGACTGCCAAAGCATCCGAAACGTCGGGCCGAAGTTAAAAATCATTTTCAAATAAGTTTAACTAATATATCGCGTTTTAAACCGTTAAAGTGTTTTATTTAAATGTGTACTACTTGCGTAAACTATAGACAGAGTACAGTTATTAATAACATAAAACTAAAGTTAGTCAATAATTAAGAACTATGCACAGATTATAGAAGGTTTTCACATTTACACAATGCCACTGTATATATAGCCAATTGGGCTACCCTGTCAGCAATTAAGTTGAGTTTTATGTTTAAAATTACTTTATATCTGTCATGAATCATGTCGTGTTTGTTTATGAATTAAAATCTTGTAATAATTAAAGCAAATAAACGCAAACCGTATAAAAATTAAACCACTATATTAAAGTTTGACTCAACTTTAAACCAACATCTAATTAACTAGTCGACCAACAGTTTCCGTTGAAAAGATTAAGAGCTAGAAAAAACTTTAAAATTAACTATCGGAGCTTTAGAGTGTTTGAATTATGGACTAACTTTGAGTCGGCGCGGTTGAACAGTTATTACTCAGCATATATAATGCATAGAGTAAAATATTTGGTCCTTTTTTTATGACAGACAAACATGGTCGACCTATTTCGGCTTTGGATATTCGGAAATCCACAGACTGAAAACGAAAAGCGATTAAGCTTAATGGCTTTTTCATTTGTGAACAGTGGTCGTCCAAATTTCCAGACGAAGTTCAATATGTTACAGAAAAATTATCTATTAAAAAATTAGAAACATTTGAAAACATTAATGTTTTTCACATGTTATTGCACATAAAGGCACTATATAATTTAAAAATCGAAAATAAATTGAAAAAATTTTCGACTCGGGCAGGACTTGAACCGACATCGTCAGCTTTCGAAAAAATTCGACGATGAGGTGTAGGACTCGGTAGCTCAATTAATAGAGCAACAGCACGGAAAGCTGACGATGCCGGTTCAAGTCGTGCCCGAGTCGAAAATTTTTTCAATTTATTTTCGATTTTTAAAATGATTAGAAACATGTTGGACCCGGTGGGGATCGGACCCACGACCCGTTATCAGCCATACTTGCTACCATTAAACCAACGATCCCGTCAGCTCATAAAAATTCTTGAGTACATAAATGTCTTACGTATGAAGTTTTATTATTAACCGTCTCAACATTTCAAAGACTTTATTTTTAATTGAAACTAATGAACATATATTTCACGTTTGAAATCGTTAAAACTAATACAGAGCAACAACTTTATACATATCTGTGAAAGTTTGTGTTTATTGTAATTGATTATAAGTTTCTACTCAAATTACTTTGATGCTTCTCAATAAGTAATAATAATCAAGTAAGCTATTGACGAAGTAAAAGTTGTATCTAAAGTTGAGACAGCCCTAGCCATTACTTAAGATGATATTCAGGACTGATCAAAGTACTCCATTAGACAAAACTTAAAGTACTGCCAAGTAAAATTGTTACGTCATTATTAAATTCAAAAGACGCGTGAGATCAGAGATACATTTTTATTTATTATAAGTTACTAGCTGAGTCAGTGACTTCGTCCGCGTGGAAAAGTTGTTTTGGACATGCAAAATCGTCTTTGCAACCTACGTCTTCGGTCGCGTCCAGTCGTTCCGTTCCCGTCGTTCTTGCGAGTTTATCTTAAGATATAGACATATACTGCAGCGGACATTTTGTTAATAATTTAAAGAAGAATTATTTTCTTCTACATATTTTTTGTGTATCTTGAACCGTTTTCGTAGCATACGCATCGGAAACCTACAAAGATGAATAAAATTCCCCGTTCTATCAGTCACACTCACACGTTCCTCGATAAGTGCATTAACCAACACAAAAATATTTTTTCAATACGAACCCGTAGTTCCTGAGATTAGCGCCTTCAAACAAACAAACTATTCAGCTTTGTTGCTTACACAATGAATTATCTACTGACACTAACTGCCAAACACAGCTATATTATAGATTCCATAAACCAAACAAACAGTTCAAAATAAAATTCATATTCAGTCGCCAGCCGCGAGTGGAAACTTTATAAATTTTAAGTTCAGTTGCGCGTGAGTAGTTGAAAAGTTTTGGAAGTAAGGCGTGGACGGAAGAATAACGTGCGCTTAAACTTTTTAGACTTAAATTTCTTTGGGAACAGATGAGTAAATGATGATGTTGGGTCTGGTTCGAATAGCACGTATTATCATGAAATGTTTGAATAATAGTGTAACATGAGAATTGGTTGCTAGTTCGAGAGTATTTGTATAGAAAATATAATTTTATGTTATAGTTTAGAAAAAAATAATATTATCAACACTAGACAAGTGTTGAGTCAAGTACTAAGTATCATGTATAACAATCTTGTCTAACAGTGTTAGTTACTAAACTCCTCTGAAACGGCTCAACTATTTTTTTATGACATTTTATATGCACATTAAATAGGTCTGAGAATCAATTATAATATTATCTCAAAGTTTTCTATCACGAAAATTTTTATACATCTAAGTACCAAAAACGATCCACACTTAACATGTTTTTTAACAATTTCTCTTCGTATCGTTGTTTTTCGAGCTGTTCGGCCAACGTGAGCGAGAAGAGGATCGCGTTGTTTGGCCATTACGAGCGGACGGCAGCATCAAGAGATGATATGCTGAAATTTTGGGTTGGCCGTAATTTTTTTTATTTTTAGTTTTATAAAGTGACATTAAAAATACTTACAACGAAGGATCTATTTAACTAATCAAATATCCTTATACTCCCAGGCCATATAGGAGAAGGGATGAGGATCCGAAGCTGGTCTTACCAGATCCTTACATACTAGAAATTCTCTGGAAATAATATATATGGCAAAACAACTCTTTTCCACTATATCAGACACTTAAAAGAGAGAGCAGGATATATCTTATTTCTAACAAATTTAATATTAACAAGGAAACATAGAACGTTATTTAATATATATCTTACTTAACAAAGACCCGCAGAAACTGTCTATACTCTACGCCATCTTCTCTTATCACAACAATTGAAGCCTTTAATTTCGAAGGCAATAAACCAACAGCTCGCAACACAAACAGCGTCGGTTCGAACTAGCTAATAAAATTCCTTCGTTGTTTTCTTTACAAACATTAGAAAGATTTACTTGAACCGCAATTATTAAATTAATACTCGGAGTTGTTTAAAGCTGTTTCATTGTTCCTAAGTTAAATTAAGTAATAAATAGAGCACCCATAAATATTGAAAATTTTACAAAAGAATAATATTGAAAGGATTGTTACTTTAAACATATAAAAAGAGCTTTAAGTACATATAAATTGTAAATATCTAACAATATTACAACGCCAATAGGGAAGTAATAATATGATGGTAATTTAAAATCGTTTAGACAGTTAAACAAACACAAGCAGGACTCAAACCCACAATCAACGAACAAACAGCGAATCGTGCCGTAGCCTAATTACTTATACAACTTTTAAGGAAAGAGTAATATCTTGATTGTACTATTGTATAAGACTTTCGCAGCCATTTTGCAAAGCTTGAGTTTTCGATTTATTTGATAATTTTTTCTCGACGCTATCCAGAAAGGATGCTCATTTGTCGACTAAACGTGGACTTATATTCTCAATCACGATGGCCGAACAACTCGAAAATTTAAGAAGCTTTACTTTGATTACGTTACACTTTTTGGTATATTAATGTGTATATGTATATAATTATTATTTAAACTTTGATTAATCGAGATATTTCAATTTATTCGTAGATTACGACGTACGACGTAGACTAAGACTGGATTCCATTTAATGGTAAGATAAGTTACGAAAATTCTAGCACTTAAATAAACTGGCCACTTATCTTGAAACCCGTGAAAATCGCGCACTTTAATTTTACAGCTCGGACTAAGTGGGTTCTGACCCCTGAGTGGACCCTTTTAATGAAGCCATCTAACAAATTACAAGCGCTTTTTACACCAGGTAAGGTTTATCGCTTGACTAACAACGAATTGTATTGTGGTTTTAGCTGTTGAAAACCAGAGTCATTATGAGTATCTTAGTACTTGCTTCAATTTATTTTATGGTAGTAGATTTTGGTACTTAAATCCGGACTTTACGAGGTGTTCTTTAGCACATATTTATTGTAGAGATAAAAAATACAATATATAACATTACCGTTTACCATGGTAAATGATAATCAGATTGTTATAAATTATAATTGTAAAAATAATTTTTTGTGGAAGGGAACCCCAAAAACCCCCCGGGGGGGGGGGGGGGGGGGGGGGGGCGCCCCCCCCCGGGGGCGGCGGGGGCCCGGCCCGCGCGGGGGGGCGCCCCCCCCCCCCCCCCCCCCCCCCGGGGGGGGGGGGGGGGGGGGGGGGGGGGGGCCCCCCCCCCGCGGGGGCGGGGGGGGGGGGGCCCCCCCCCCCCCCCCCCCCCGGGGGGGGGGGGGGGGGGCCCCCCCCCCGGGGGGCCCCCCCCCGCGGGGGGGGCCCCCCCCCCCCTGTTTTGGTTTGGGGGGGGGGGGGGGGGGGGGGGGGGGCCCCCCCCCCCCCCCGGGTTTGGGGGGGGGGGGGGGGGGGGGGGGGCCCCCCCCCCCCGGGGGGGGGGGGGGCGCCGCGGTTTTTTTGAAGAAACGAAAATTATAATAATGGACCTTGAATGTTTTAAAACGCGAAGCAAATTATTAAAACTAAGGCCGAATCAACTTTGGGTCACGGGGAGGCCTTATCTATTGCAAAACATCTGAAAACAAATAAATTTAATAATATATGTCACGTTTCAAACCGTTATTTTTGAAAATAAATCTGTACTAATAATACTTAGAACTTCCCACTGTGACCACGGCCTCTGCATAGCATCCAAAACGTCGGATCGTAGTTAAAATAAATGTAAATAATTAAACTACTATACTTCGCTGTTAAACCGCTTCGCCCGCTTTTAATTATAATCCTTTCTGAATTATAATTGGTATGATAGTAAATAATACAGTTAAACTTTCAAACTTCGATTCAAGCCAAAGGCCAAGCCATACACACGATAGATCCATTCATATATGTCAAGCGTGTCTTACAAGTATGTTCCGTGAAGAACGCTTGATGTCTCCTTAAAAGAACACTAGTCTTTGTAAGCTGAAAAAATAGGACACTTGGCTCGACTCCAGGTTTGGACCGTGCTCCGAGCATTTGACTTTGGGCTTAACTGTCTTTGTATTGAAATTGTATACACTATAGGTAGATGCATTCGTGTCATACCTTCTTTTATTTCGCCATGTCTTTTACTGATGTTTTTTTATTTTAGAGGAGGGTAAGGGGTATGGTTCACTTGATGGTTTAAAATATCACGAACGGAATTGGGATATTCCTACCACCTCACCTCATTTCCAGACTAAGTCCAACATCTTCTCAAAGATTTCAACAATTTCTATCAATAAATTATACATTGATTAGAGAAATAGTGGACGCGGTGGGACACGAATCCATTACTCGTTGATTATTTGCCATGCATTGCTATCATAACACCAACGGATCCGTCAAACGACAACCGTGATAGTGCTTAACGTATACTTGACGAATTGAACTCGTTCGTAACACGCAATGCTTAATGTATCGAAATAATCAATAAATAAATATTAGTCGGAAATGACACAGAAATCTTAAAAACTACTGCTCTGTAAATAAAATCAAACTTTGTTATGCTTTTTGTAAGGTAGAGTGTGGTGTAATAGTTGCAGATTTTTGTAAAATGAAACTCGGCAGTAACAGTGTTCTTATTTAATGTTCAGCTTACAAAGTAATTATACGAAAACTAATTTATGTGTGTACACGCTTTTAAATGAAAACATTTGGCTCTCAATAGAACATACATACTCTTTCAGGAGATGAAAAGAAAAGTGAGAAACCCAAAGACAAAAGTGTACGTAGTCACGTCGGAATCACTGTTGCTAATGAGACAGCCGCGGGCAACTGCACGCAACTTTTGTGCTCACTAACAATGCCTTGAAAACGCAAAACCTCCGCTATACAATTATTTACGTTTTCCATTTGAGACTGCTGTCTATTGTATTTGTATAAATAGGTATAACAGATTTGGCTTTAACGACTGGCCCTTTCGTCGCGACCATACTTTCATACATCCTAAGCGAAAAATATGGTAAAATATTTTCCTTTGGAACCGTTAAAAGTGATATAAGATATTTTTCGTGACATGGCTGTGTAAAGATCGAAAGAGGGTAGTTAAGATTAAAGTAACACATTTTCCCTATGAAAACGTTAAAAGTGATATAAGTTGTTCAGTACTTTCCCCGTGACCATGGCAGCTGCATACCATCCGAAACGAGAGGAGATTAAAATAAGGTAACATATTTTCCCTGTGAAACCGACAACCACAGCGTTCCGTGCTACTCTAAGCAATTGAGCTACCGTGTCTCACACGTTATTGTCGCATTTCAATCTATTGAGACATGCACCTCTCGCGTCTCGCCCGTGCTGTAATTCCTTTATTGATTTTAATTTTTATAATGACATCATGCGTATTAACAAGTGAACAACAATAATTGTCTTTAGTTTACGTGATTAGTACACATTTAAGTCACGGTGGGATCACGGCTGCTGCAAAGCATCCGATACGTCGGACCGTAGTTAAAATATTTTGTAAAAAGTTAACTGCACGGAACGCTGACGATGCTGCTTTAAGTCCTGCCCGAGTCGAAATTATTTTAATTTATTTTCGATTTTTGAATTTTTAAAATTAAAAGTTAACTAATACATTTCGCATTTTAAACCGTTAAAATATTTTATTTAAAGAATTATTCTTCTTTCCTTTAATAAGATTCTAAAATTACTTCTATTGGTCCTTCCGTGTTGCTTTAAAGATAAACAGCGAGAAAAGGTTGTTCTGCAGCAAAGTAAAAATAACTGTTTGAGCAAGTATACAACAGAAGTTGCAACTACCGCAGCGCTTTACAATTCGCGACCTAGTTCAGCCAGCTTGCTGACTTAACACCTTAGACAGGCTCTTTGATTCCAAGGATTCATTAGAATTTCTTACTTTGGGTTCCTTTTAGTTTGACTTTCAAAAGGAAAATTAGTAGAAATAACATAATAACTACACGTGGACATTTGGACGGGCTTGAAATGGCAATGCATGGTAATCAACGGGTCGTGGTTCCGAATCCAAAGTCAAAGTAGGTGGAGAGCGTATCTTGTTTAGATTTTATATGGCTAGGATATTTCACCTTTCATCAAGTGGACCCCATAATTATCCGTCCACTTTTCTTATCATATATATAGTGGTCATGGTCTTTTTTACCAGACTGTATCGGAATACTTCTCGACATGAGGTTTGTTCCCTAAATTGGGGAGAGACTTTTAAACTCTTTTTTATTACATACTATAATATATACACATCACAGTGATAACCTTAATGTTACTAACGAAATAGCTACTAGAACACCTCTGGACAAAATTCATCGTTCATAATATTTCTGCGCAGTAATACAAAGTAAACTGCGAATGAAAATTCACACTAAGCCATAATAAACACCGGAATGGAGGCTGCGATAATTATTGTCTGGAAATTCACTATATTTCTTCAAACAATATTATGTCGATGGGAGCTCGGTAACGTTTAATATTTTAACGTCGTTTGGCTACCAAATTACACCGTAACGCCGCCTTAATTCGCACTCATTATAATTTTCTTTCTCAGTCTTTATTTTTTAATGAATACAACAATATTGATAAGTTCAATATTGTTTTTATTTTAGGGTTACGCGATATAATATATTTCTATAATACAGTGATTCGTATCTGATTATATGTAATATAATACTTATCGAATTGTGATTATAGTGTAGAACAGTTTGGAAAGTATACGTGAATGTAGATAGATAGTTATATAAGATAAATGATGAAGAGAAATTATTAAGGTAAAGTTTAGGATTGAGATAAGTTTAAGCGGGAGGCGAAGGTAACCAAACCCAATGAGTGCTGTAGTGCAACTGATTTATTTCCTATTAATATCGCTATAAGATAATGCACAATAAAGTGGGAAAGTAGGATGCTCACTCAGCTAACCTTTCTTTTAATATAAACATTGAAGTGACAATTGACGTGACAATTGACGTTGACAATTGACGTTGACATAGATTTAGGATTGAAATATAATAAATTTGTACGGGCGCTTGTCCGTACAGTGATTAAACATTAATATGTGATGATCTCAATTTTTTTTAATGTATAATCTTTTGTTATTTAATTTAATTCTGGTATATTGTTATAAGTGTGTGTGGTTACTCGCAGAGTGGAAGGAAGAACACTACCGGTGACACACGGCCGGCGTACCATCATCCGAGATCATTGATGGGGTCACGACTCCTAAGATTGAGGAATACAACGCAAGGAGTTTGGCGTCCTCGTGTAGAGGTACATTTTTTTACATTGTCGAAATTAGTATTATAATATTCCCGATCGTTTACAATGTTTTTTCTTAACAAATGGGACGATTAACTTAAATCAATATCTTCTATGCCCGGGTCTCAGGAGGACTTCCGACCTCACAAATAGATGTCAATTTAATTAAAATAAAATTCAATCTTTACACTATTGTTGGAGGCACCTACATATTATTTAGGTATTTTATAAGTCGCTAAGCGAATCATAAAGACATCTCACAAGAAACCTTATGTCATTTTAGCAAGACATTTCATAAATTCACCAACAATATCAGTAAATTCGCGTTGCAAAGTAGGTCGACTTATAATTTGAAAGCTAAGCTACAGTTTTGGAGATGTGCCAACCCTGTCGAATTAAGGCGTGCACTTCGTTAGGTAAATTGATAAGTCGGAAGCGCCTTTTCAATTTTGCACCGTTATTGCAGCTGTTGATTGTGGTTGAACCTTGCTCGGTAATATTGTATTTGAATAACCTACTATTTAGTTACTACATTTTCTATCTAAAAAGTTATGGGTACAAATTCTGGGACACATGATCAGCGTCCAATCAACTAGTGAATTTTTTTTTATTCACTTGTGTTAAAATAGCTATATTACTGCTGTCCACGTTTTATTATATGTTAATATTCCCCTTGGTCAGCGTGATAATATTTATCCAGAACTTTATAGTATAAACTAGCTGTGGCCGCAATTTCACTTTTTTGTTTTTGCAAACCTTTTCCTCACCGTTATAAATTTTTGCTGTTACCCAAGACGTCATCCGAGCCCTGTCGTTCTTGCAAGTTAATCTTAAAACATGGACATATACTGTCGCGGCCTTTTTTAAAATTGTTTCTAGAGAAATCATTGTTTCATACATCTTTTTTGGGTATCTTGAACCATTTTTGCGCCGCACGCAACGAACAAAGAGTATTTTCGCTCCTATGACTTATAGGCAGCGTGAGGTTTTATACCATAAGACCTCCCTCAATAATGATCTAACCAACACAAAAAAAAATCACTTCAACCAAGGAATTCCTGAGATTAGCGTTCAAATAAAGCTTTAGATTTATATATATTAGTAATTCGTACATTAAAAATATAAAGTTTTGAAAATCTTATTACTGTAATAGTAGTTATTTACTCTTCGCTTAATGAGAATGAAATATTAAAAGTTAGTTTTATATTCGTTAAACGCTATGATTCCTAAAACACAGACATCTTTTGTCTCTAAAATATAAGCTCGTTAAGTAAATTAACTTCGATTTATGCTGCCTCTGTCTTAGCAATTTATACAAATTAGACTGTAATATTCCATGTTTACGATTCATTTCTACTAGCCCGTGCTTCGGTCTGTACAGTGGGTAACTTATTGGAGGCTCGCCAAATTAATAATAGAAAATAATGAACGGAATATGATATGAAGGCCCTATTCTGTTCATTTTATTCGTAAAATATTCAGTACGTTGATTCAACAATAAAAACAACTATTTTTTCATGTTTCTAAACGATCGCTCGAAGTTAAAAGCGTAAGAATCAATGTTTTGTGTTTTAAACCGTTAAACGTGTAATTTAAAAATCGAAGAAAAACTGAAACATATTGCGACACATATTGCGGCAGGACTTGAATCGGCATCGTCAGCGATCCGTTTTGTTGCTCTAACCAACTGAGCTACGGAGTCCTCATCGTCGATTTTTTTCAACGCACCTCTTGCGCAGTAAAACGTGATTTAATTAATAAATGATTGTTCTCTATCTAACGATATATATTATATAGATTGTATTGGTCGGTGAATAAAATATGCAATGTGCAAGGGATGTGATTCCTTTCGATGTATTAAAATAAAGAAATGAATTTAGTAACTAATAAAATAATAGATTAGCGTTAAGTTTTCCTCTATATATAACTTAACATTTGCATTTTACTTTGCTTCAAGACAATTTATATAACTCTTTAACGGTTTAAAACGCGATATATATTAGTTAAACTTATTTGGAAATTATTTTAAAAACGGCCCGACGTTTCTGATGCTTTATACTCGGAATACTATATATCGTGTCTTGAACCGTTAAATTGTTCTTTTTTAAATATTTACTACTCACGTAAACTACAGACAGCATTTAACATGGCAATTCTCAAAGCCACAATCTCCAATACAATTTTGCATTACAGCACTTCGTTATGATTTTATCAAAAAAAACCTCGCCTAAAGGGGACGCTTTAAGTGGTAGGGTTGGTCTGTCGTTGTCAAATTACTTTATGCTCCCCTGCAAGCGATTTTCGCCTTTACTTATTGTAGTGATAAAGAAAAGATCGCTGAAGCGAAAGAGATATGTGTATCTTAAGAAATCGTATATTTTAAGCAATATTGTGTCTTTGAAGTCTGATTGACAAAATTGATATTCAAATATATTTAATGTGCTGCCGACTGCGTAGATCAGTGGTTAACTGTATTGTCTAGTTGTGGGTTTGAAATCGTTGCAGCAGTAAATGAATTAATTATGATCGGCTTAAATAATTTGGGCTTTAAGCACTTACAGTAGTCTTATTATAGTCTTAACCACTTGCCCGTCAATAAAAATTGTAGTAAATTTGTATTTACTTACTTATATTGAATATATATTTAAATAAAACACTTTAACGGTTTAAAACGCGATATATTAGTTAAACTTATTTGAAAACGTCAAAACGTCGGGCCGAAGTTAAAAATCATTTTCAAATAAGTTTAACTAATATATAAAATTCTGTTAGGACGTTAGTTAAACCGTTAAAGTGTTTTATAAATTAAATTTCTAGTTTGCTTATCACTACAAACCGGATTTGTAGGCACTTTATCGTACTAAAACAAATTAATATCCCGCGTTAATATTTTTAAACCCGAGTTTTAAACCGTTTAAAAGTGTTTCTAATTCATAGAATTCCGGTTACCAGAACAATACTATTAGTATTGTGTTACTTATGTAAGTGACATAATCACAGATAAACGCGCCTAGATTACGTTTATTTAATTGAAATTAAGTAAGCACAATCTAAGCGCTATTCGTAAAATTAATAGCTGTCATTAGCAGTCACAAGTTCAAACACTAAATAGCAAAAAGATTAATCTGCTACACAACAGTGTATGCATATCGCAAATGGGACAAACAATTTATCACGCCACAATGTGGCGCTTCCGTACAAATGCGCTCTAGAGACAATTTGAAAATTACTTTACGCGTATTTAGCCTTTATTGCCAACCTATTATGACAAAGAATCTGAATTTCACTCAGGTGGTACAAACATATATTGACGGTTTAAAACTCTTAGTATGTCATTAAATTTATTTTAATCAATATAGCGTTATAAAGCGTTACGTATTTGGATTTATGAATATTGGCTTAGTTTGAAAATGTATTTAAACTAAAAAAATACGACTCAACTGGTTGGAGCAACAGCACGGATCGCTGTGGATTCCGGTTCAAGACCTGCTCGAGTCGATTTTTTAAAATCTAAAATCTATTTTTAGCTGTATGTAATGTCTCTTAATGAGTCAATTCTTTTATAATAATAATGACTAAAGTAAGACTCTATTTTATGCCCAGTAATTTTATTGTAACTAAAAGAGAGTAGTGTAGTAAAAGAGTTAGTAATCAATATAAGAATGTGTTCATGACAAACTCTAACAGTTTTCATTAGTATTGTTTTCTTTTGTTCTGTTGTCTGTCTCAATGATAGCTGAAAATGACAAATCATAGAACCTAACCGCTTTTACATAAACTTTAATTTGAAAAATATATATTAATTAGCATTGTTTTGTTATTTCATGTCTAGGCTGATTGGTGTTCTTAATTGGGATTCGAATCGAAGACCTTTTGCGTTTACGCACTGCTTTGCAACTTATTTGACATAAAAACCACAATACTATAAAGCTTCTCGGGTTTTCCAACTTTTTAGCTTTCAATGATTTTTCTCAGTATTATATAACTTGATTTCTTTTTGCGAAACGTTTTTTTAAGGAGTCGGTAATAACTCTCCTCATATCAAGGCAAAGATAAGTCGTAGCCATTATTAATCTCAGATATTCAAGTCACGCATGACTTGGGGCGCGTGAAAAACACAACGTGACGTAAAAAACGAGAAAAGATTTGTTTCAGTTACGAGGTTGTGACAAATAGAGAGCTTTCTGTCGCGATCGCTAAAGTGGAAATCGAGATAGTGTCACATCTACAATTCCACTCTTTGTCATAAGATAAAACATGTGGCATAAAATAAAACCTCATCATTACAAGTTTTGTTTTTATATGTGATTATGTTTCTTACATAAGAACAAAATACTAATATAAAAAAATAGTATCGTCTTTGGTAACCGTATTCTTCAAATAAAATAAAAACACTTTACACGGCTAAAAACTATAGTATCGCGAAATTTTAATTTGTTTTACTGCGATAAAGCATCTAAAAATCCTGTTTGTAGTGAATAAACAAACTAGAAACTTTAAGGTTTTAGATATGAGCGTAAGTAAGTAATTTTTAGTATCATTCTCTGTCTCCTTATTGTACTAAAAAAATAGATATATAATAATATTTTCATATATTTAAAATAATAATATTAAAATGAAATGGAGGTAGTTTATTTTCTTTTGCCAGCATGTTATGTTTAGTGTGTAAAATTTTGCATTAAGTTGGATAAGTTAGATACCATTTTTTATTATAACATGTATTTAACAGATATTAAAGTATTATATTAAATAACAGAGCTTAGGTTTAACAGAGTTATAATTACGTACTTCGCTCTAAAATACCGTAAAGCCTAAATAAATAAAATACTAACAACTAAAGCAAACGAGCAAAAATACAGGACAAATAGTTGTTCCTTTAATGATACTCAAATATTGGAGCACAAAGTGTATATTCTTGTTCAAATACTCACGCTAAGTGTAAGTAAATAATACTCTATTAGCAAGAGAAGCTGATATGGAATATTACAAGAGAAATCATATTATTTTGATTATATTTTTCCGCCATTGATACATTTTCTATTCGTGAATTCACCTACTGAAAATAGGTGCCGAAAGGGTTAATGAAGACTCAACTTCCTGAAATGCGTGTACAACTGGAACATGCGTCTCGAATTGCTATTCTATGAAATTATGAAATACAGAAATTCTTCCATAGAAATCAAAACGCTCTTGATACTCTACTTTTGCCGGTGTTGTGTGATTTGAGATATTCCAACCAATCATTGGAATGAACAAAAACGAAAACAGTTGGAATCGAATCTATGAAATGATTAGCTATATATTCAACCATTGTACTAATAAGTCCGTAGAATAAAAGAAATATTTAGAAATTATAGACATATCATAATAACGACATATTCCTGTTTTAATATTATTCACAATCGGTAATTGAAATTATAAAACAACCGAATTTAACAACTATACTAAAATTAAAATCGTAATTTCGGTTTGATCAAAATTGACTCGCTGTAATCCGATCATTAATAGAAATACCGCATACCACAAATAATAACTGCATTTGACAGTGTATGTAACTGCTTCCAGGAAATTGTGTAAACAAATAAATATTTTTACGTCATATTGTATAAGTGAGATTTCGAAAACTGAATAAAGACAATAACATGCCAGATTGTATTTTCTTAGTTTGCTTCTTACGGTCCTTTGTTCGTAAATGCATTGTTGTACGTACCAATTTTTGCTGGATTCCCAAAAACAGTCCCGCATATTAACGCCAAAATGCACGCACTCAAATTCATTTTTACTTCACTTATAACATTCGTAGCATTTTGTTACTCGTCGTAGCTTGTATCGTAGACGTGCTACGCGCCCGCACTGACCGACGACGCCGAGCCAACTGACTCGCTACGGTACACCGAAATTTATTATTGATTCTTTTAACGTTATTTTTGGTATATAACGTGTTATTTTGATTGATTTCATTGTCACTGTTAATAAATAGTAAAGCGCATATTCAAATTGTTGATATTATGTGTATAAAAGTTCTCTTTTTGACGGTGTCTTACATATTTTTAAATACTACTAAATGCATTTTAAAGTAAATGATCATAATTTCTTAATATGTTTAATTGCTTGGTTATTCATAAAATATTTAGACAATTAAAAAAGACTATGACCTCTGTGGTAGTTGAATTTTCTACTGCAGCATTTCATCTTGTTTGCTGACCAACTAAGCTAATCTACATCTTCCATTTTTTTAATTCAACTTTTCTACTGAAATATACTATTGATACTGATACCACTTTATTCAATTGTTTTTTAAGTTTTTATTATTACGCAACATGTGTGAGTGTGCGCGTTTTAAGCCGTTAAAGTGTTTTATTTAAAGGTGTTGGTGACTATTTATTTATATGTTAATAATTTTATTTCGTTGTTTAACTCAGAAATTTATCATTTTGAAATATTTGTTGCATTCATTTAGTTTAGTTGAATCTAAAAATAATTTTTATGTGAAATGTAATATCCCTAAAATACGAAACGTTTAGCACTGCCCGTTGTAAGTAAACAATGTACATTAATAGTTTTATTGCGGACACAGGTGGTTTGAAGCGCAGATGTAGTTACGAATTAATTGCTAGATTTAACAGCTCCATCAAACGTTTCCGTTATTTATTGTCTTGAAAGCGCAGTTAAATATATAGACATAACTTATATATTTCTAAACATGTTTGAAGGAATCTCTTACAAAGCCATGTTTGTATAATCAATAAAAAAAGTAAAAATCAAAATCTCGTGGGCCATGAAGCGGACATATATTTGTTACAATTTAAAAATCAAATTAAAAAGAAAGCAATATTGCCCTACTAGGCCGCATATTCATTATGTCTATTAAAAAATTGTCTTAACGGTTTAAAACCACGTTTTAATGGTTTAGTTACTAATGGATTAACGTTTGGGATTTTTTATTTAAATGTATAAACTACAGGTAATTACTTACTTTATTATCTATTTTTAGTATTTGATAACGTCCTTAGGTGAATGTATGTTGTGTGCTCTATATTCATTGTGGAACTACCTATGAATCGTTTTGAAGATAATTACTTAATAGGTCGTAGGTATTCATGAAAATCTAAAAAACGTTGAACTGGAACCCAGTTCAACTTTTTGTAAAATACTTTGACGTATTTTTATATTTTTTTCATAAAATCACGAATTTTCTTCACAACGTCTTTACAACATTCTTTGATCACCCCAATAAGTTTTTATTTATAGTCATTTTCATGTTTACCGCCGTTATTACCGATCAAAGTGGAAAAAGTTATAAAATAATTTACTGCCAAACCGACTTAAGCTACGCCTTACTTTGAAGTTCTTTTATCGTAACTTAGGATACGTTCCTTTTAAGATAATATTTCTGAGGCCGAATGAAATTTACGAATATGAATATTTATTTAACTAAAAAAATATAGAGTTTTGCGGACTCTTTTTGATGTGTTATTAAGGCTTAAGCAGGTGTTTTGTATTGATTGTAGGAATATTTTTTATTCATTTACGAAAGCCTTTTTGCTATTTGTATTAATAATGAACGAACTTTTTTACCGAACATATAATGCTTACATCCTTAGTTTGTATACTCGACGACGTGACTGGCAATCTCGAGGATCAGGATTCGAATTCTAGGTGGGATGTCGGTCATCATCACAAACTTAAGGGTGGTTGTCGATAAAGAATGGCATCACGCACCAAAATAGCTTCGACCTACTACGCACTCTTCAGCTTTATAATGTTCGTATAGATTGAATACATGTCAATATCATAATAATAAACTATTCCTAGAAAAACATTCTTCTATACTGATTTCTATCAAAACTTTTATATCCCCAATCCACAAGGGTAGTGTATTCAAACTCGCGAGGATAAAAATCCTTTGAGTAAACACTTTGATGTTGGCCTGTCGGGCTCAACCGAATGCTATTATAATTGGATCCTTGAAAGACCAATTTAAAAATATTTATGGGGAAATATAATGTCGAAACATGAAATGATCTTCGTGGTTAGTTTAGCTACGTGTATTTCTAACGACTATTTTATTTCTCACTCTTGTATAACAGACCGTACTTTAGATAACTTTATTTTGATACAAGCTGTGTCAGCGACTTCGCGTAGAATAGCTATTATGTGCATCAAAATTTGTTTTTGCAAACCTCCTGTTCGATTTTTACGCTGCTACACATGACATCGTACGCATCCCTTCACTCTTGTCTTAAAAGATTATTTAAACAGAACTTTAACCGTGTTCGCAGCACACGCAACGCAAACCTACAAGGATCTCTTCATGTTTATATATTAGTATTGATATAACTTAAATGCTACCCATGTGATTAGAATCACATTCTGAAAGTTGCCCATTTATTGACTGTTCTGTCTGGTATCGTAGTAAACGACTTCCTGGGTTTGACTTTCGTGAATGTAATAGCTTTGGTCAACAGAAAGGTAATGAACTTTGCTAATACATAAATAAAAAGTGTAACAAAACAAGAACATACTTCTTAACTGATATTGTTTTATAAAATTTTAATAATTGAACGGAGTGGACTGAATATTATATTTGTAGACGCAGGAGGGCCTTTATTATATTCGTCCATTATTTTTAATGTGCCATCCATTGGAAAACAAGCACAGTTTTATTATAATGCATGTAACTTTAATGAACAGACTAAATTGCAGAAATGATCGAAAATCAATATGAATATCTTGTTATTATTAGTTGCAGAGCTCTAGTTTCTATAAGTATTTCTAATAAAAGGAAAGATGACAATAATACAAAGTGATTCGTCGCAGACTTGGTGCGCTGGTGCCGTCCCGAATCCGTGTGTCCTCAAGATGGCCGCCCCGCTACCATAGATACGACGCTCCGCTAGAGTGCCTGTCATTAATGTTGACATTGACAGCCACTCTTCTGTGACAGCGACGTTGATACGCCGTCATATTTATAAATGTATAAAATGATATAATTGTAACAATGTGGGGCTAATGATCAACGTGTTGTGGGTTCGATCCCCACTGGGTCCAACATGTTTCTAATCAATTTATAATTTTTCTGAAACATTTTAGACGTTGTCTGGAAATCTGGCTCATAAACCAACGTCCACAGATGAAAAAGCCGTGTAGTTTTACCGCGTTTTGGTTCCAGTACTGTACACTTCCAAATACCCAAAGCAAAAAAGACCCTTTGGCATCATTTTTAATCAAAATTTTAAATGTAATCTTGTCGTAGTATTATTATTTTACTTTTATTATTACTTTTTTTGTCATCACATTTATTTTTACTACGTCTAATTATTGTACAAAATGAATGCTAAATAAAGAGATTTATTATTATTATTACTATTATTATTTAAATTGGTCGATCAAGCTTAAATAAGCTAAAATATTATCTAGCTGTGATATTTCACCTACCATCACGATAACCCCACGCTTGTTTGTCCCCCTTTATCATTAAACATACTTCTGTAAACGTTTTCAGGATATTGTAATTAACCATTTGTTAGGTGGGGAATACAAACAACTATGAAATCGACAAATTTATACTTTAATTATATTTTTCACTACATATCGTCGACTTCTAATACAGTAGCTATAAGTACGTATATACTCTAGCTAACGGTAAGCCTGTTGTATATGCGTACTGTAAATAAGCGGTTTTGAAAAACCTTTGTCCCTGGTACCGATAGATCATCAGTCTGGACGCGCGCCAACTTTCCAAAATGTAAATCCAATAGACAACGTATTCATATATGTTCTATATAAAGGCTTCCACTAGAGTATGTGAAACAAATAATAGTATATAATTCAAATAAAACACTTTAATGGTTAAAAACGCGATATATAAATATCGCGTTTTAAAAATAATTTTAAAGCATTTCGGATGCTTTGCAGCAGCCATGGTCACGGGGAGACTAAAGATGGAGGATGTCTCTGACGTCAAAGTAACAATTGCTACGCTAGCGCCAACTGTTCCGTCGAAGTTGGTGTTGGGCAAAACTGGCCGGGTTCCTGCGAAACGTCGGGCCGAAGTTAAAAATAATTTTTAAATAAGTTAAACTAATATAATATATCGCGTTATAAACCGTTAAAGTGTTTTATTAAAACTTGTATAAACTCCAGACAGTATTTAGTATATAATTCGTTTGTACTCTGTAACTACTCTTGTAAACAAGACTTGGTCTTTCGGAATTGTGTGTTTTGTCACCAAAAATGCCAAGTAAGAAAAAATATACACATACATACTCTTACACAATATATATTAAAACACAGATCCAATTATTTTAATAAGATATCCATTGTTTACATTAGTATTCTTGAAGGATTTGCTGAAAGCGGTCGAGCTGTGCTATTAAAGCGAGTTTCAGAATCACACCAATGAATGGATGAATATAAAGAAGTCTTGAGTGTAAGAGTTGAATACACTTGGATTACTACTAAAATTTAGATGTCATAGACATCCTTTCTTATTTTATCATATTACCATGAGAAAGGCTTGAAATAAAACACATCTACATGTTAAGAAGGTGAAATATATATGTTTACTTTTTTAACGACAACCTATCGTTTTGACTATTTTATAGCAGTGATTGATAGCGGAAGACGAAATGACATGGAGACTCAAACAATATATTTCATGTTTTAAACGGTGCCAGACCACAAAATTCAAGAAATATCAATTTTGTTGTCTACTACACCTACATATTAGAATTGCCTAAAAATATAGAGACAAAATATATTAATGTATATTTCATGCTAAATAGAAATGTTTGGATCGTAAAAAACTAATTAAGGCATAAATTAAAACTGATACTCCAATGCGCATGACCGCCCGCAGATACAATAACAATAAAAAATATAAAGCTTCCCGCAACTGTCCTCCAATTTGATGAGGGTATGAAATTTGACAAGCATCCACCTGTGACCCGTCATAGCACAAATAATCACAAATTACAAAACAGACATTGTGCTTGACATACATTTTTGTTTATTAAATATATATTTGAAAATGATTGCTTATACTTAGTTTTAAAGTCTAGTCTATTTAGTAAGTACAATATTTAGTAACCAATATTAATTACTCACATTATTTTTGTAAGGCGGAAAATAGAAATATGAAATAAGATCTTTTGAAATAGAAATTCTTTTCAGTTTAATTTACGCAGAACTGTGAGACTAAGCTTCAATTTCCTTGAAGTAGTGAATACATAGAATTCTCTTGAAGTTTATCTTTGATGTAATATCTAGGAAATTAACGTTGAATATAGTAAAATTTATTTAGAGACCTAATACTAGTCGATGCTTTCATTCAGATTTGAAATTTCATTGATTTTAGGATTCCGAAGCCAAACTGAAGAGAAAAAGAACCAGTTTCAGCAAATATATGTTGTGTACTTCATTACGTAAAGGGTTCCGTACTTCGTAGCACGTGCTAATACTAAATACCAAGGCTAGTTTTTGAGCAACTCTAGTTTTAAAACCAACATAATTTATATTCAAAACTTGACATAAGATATATTTACTTGAAATAATGAAAATGTATTTAAAATCACTCAACGGAATGATTTGAAATATGAAAAATAAATAAAAATATCAAAGGTGCTATCTTATTGACGAAGACGTGGGTAGATTGAATAAAAATAGTTATCAATTTTAAGGGTAAATAATAATGTAGACAAAAATAATCTAGACCCATCAATAAGAAGATTCGATTCGGAGTCCGTAATCCATGAACTTAGGATCAATAGAATATTAAACTTTACACAAAAAATAAATTGCCGAAATTTTTGATTTCGTCGGCTGATGAAATTTTATTAACTGGAGTTTTCTCATACGACGCGTAATGGTGTGGTCCTGGTACTAACTCTGAAATCAAATAACAATCAATGTGCTGGCGTTTGGGGTACTAAACCTAAAATCAGACAAACACAAAAATGGCTTAAATTAGTTTACATGATATGTACACATTTTACAGAATTACAATGTTCGCATTAAGAATCTTAAACAAAAACTATTACATATTATTAATGCACTTTTGAAAAACCTTCGTTCAGAAATTGTTACAACGACATAATTTTACTTATCGTTCTTTGATGTAAATTTCTATTTCCATGAAATATTTGTTAGGAAGTTAGTTATCTTTTTCGCTAGTCATCTTTTACTTACAGGCAAGTAATCTCAGTCAATTTTTAACCCAGCTTGACCGCAATGCATATTTAAATAAACATTTTAACGGTTTAAAACGCGATTGATGCAGAAGCCGTGGTCACGGGGAGGCCGTTGTTGCAAAGCATCCGAAGTGTCAGGCCGTAGATAAAATAACTTTATCTAATATATCAAGTTTAAAACCGTTAAAATGTTTTATTTCAATATGTACTACTTGACAAAACTACGGACAATATTTACGCAATGAATTTTTTCGAAGGGGCTTGAACCCAAGCTCCGTCTTAACGCAATATGTTTAAATGCCATCATAAATGCATTTCAGTGTATCATTCAATTGGTATAGTTGAAAAAAATAGTTTACTCACTCCGTTTATTTATTTCGTCTGCTATCCCTGTATCTTGGCGTAGCCTTCTCCAGTCCATCATTGTCTTCCATTTCGGTGTGGCCAGGAAGGGTATCACCAGTTTATGTGTCTTTGTCGTGGTCGTCTCACTCTCAGGTACCGTTGAATTTAACGTATTGATATTTAGGATGAAAACTATATCCGTAGTAATCATCATTGCACGGGTTGATTTTGTTTTACCTGGAAATTAGACGAATTACAGGTTAAAAACTTTAATTAGTTGTTTCCTTTTTATTTGTCACTTTATATAAATGCATACTACTCGCGTGTATAACAGACACTACTTAGGAAATATTTTAATAAAAGTAAAAGCTATTTCGTAAAAAAGCTTATATTAAATTATGTATTAGACTTTTATTTAGGTATTAAACAACCGTTTTAAATTAAAGGTAGACAACGCTTAATTAAACATAGATACTCTGTAAACAGACCTTTATCAAAATTATATCTTAAAGAAATATTATTATATTGTCCGGCCATCCTTTTCATAATTATAAATTTAAATGTATCAATTATTATTATTAAGAAATAAATTACAACTATGTATATATGTACTTATATAATTTTTTTACACTTTTAATTTATTAAGTTCACGTACTTTTACAAGCTTAATACATTTTCACATGTGCACACGATGGCGTTATATATAATATGTAAATAGATGTTAAAAATGTAAATCAATCATTTTTTATAGTAGGTACTTACCTGTTCGTCCTAATCTTCTTATTCTTACTGGTCGTTTAATCGCTCTTATGATATTCTTCCAGGCATTATTAATTGAATTCTGTAATTAATATTAAGTAATCATTAATTATTGTAATAAAATAAGTAAGAAAACATTTCATTATCTTATGCAAAAAAGTAAATTACACAACCAACATTTTATAATGGACAGCCTCCGTGGTGCAATTGTTGATTTACAAAATGCATTTGCTTTTTCTGGTGCATATCGAAAGCAGATTAACCCACGTTTAAAAGGTATGTGGCGCGCCTCCGCTCTGATTAGTACGACTAGCGTTCTTCCCCTATGTGGGTTTCCCCAGGTTCAGAAACGTAGTGTAAGGCGGAGTAGCGTGCAGTCGGCGTAACTCGACTCGCCACGGTTTTGTTGCCGAACAGCGTTCTTCGATTGCTCTTGTCGCTGGTTGCCGTTCGGCCCACGCACCCTGCTAGTGCGTATTGGGTTTGAGGGTGTCTGGATCAGGATCGCCAATAAAAACGACTTCTTAAGGTTTCTTGAGAGTTGTCCGATGTTCTTAGGTGTTTCTTCTTCAATGGCTGGTTAGCGTCTGACTTTTGCACTCTCTTTTGCGGATTTTTGAATCCTACGGAGCGAGCGCACTATTCGTGTGGTGTAACGTAGTCACTTCATCGGACCTCTCTCTCATTTATTGTCTATCTCTTTCATACAGTATACCTCTCTGTCTAACAATACATCTCTTTCTAACAGTATGCATCTCTTTCTAACAGTATACTACTCTAACACTTTTTATTATTTACATATTTCAATATAGACTTATTTCTAATCTTATTTTATTACAAATTTCTTAATACTATGGTCGCCTACAATTCTCCCCCTCGTGCCGTCGCACCAATCTCTTGTCCAGGCGACTCCATTGGCACCAGTAAAACGATGCGCGATGCCGGTCGTCGAAGCACGCCAGCTTTGGTTGACACGTCTACCACTCGTACTCGCCCGTCGACTCCTGGATGCGTAGCCTTCACTCTTCCCCGTGGCCATGTACAGCGGGGTAGTGTCGGGTCCACAATGTAGACTATGTCTCCTTCCCTTAGGTTGCGTGCTCGATCCGTGCGGCCGTCGATTCGTCTCGGTAGCAATGTCGGGAGATATTCTTGCAACCATCTCTTCCAGAAGTGATCGGCTAACAGCTGCGTTGTTTTCCAGGTGTCCCGACCGACTAATTCTTCATTCGCGAACGCCCCGATCCGCGCTGCACCACAGGAACGCCCTATCAAAAAATGGTTAGGTGTTAGGGCTTCTTCCTCCGCGTTGTCCGTTAAGTTGGTGAGAGGCCTCGAATTGACGATGTGTTCGGCCTCGAGTAGTAATGTGTGCAGCACTTCTTCCCTCGGACGTCGTTCTCGCAGCGTAGCTTCCAAAGCGACCTTTATTGATCGCACCATTCGTTCCCAGGCGCCGCCCATGTTTGGCGCTCCAGGCGGAATAAATTTCCAATGCACGCCGAGTTTTTCCGCTTCCGTTGCCAGGTTGTCCTTTGCTAGTGCTTCCCACGCCTCCTTCAGTTCTCTGTTCGCGCCGATGAAGTTGGTTCCGTTGTCGCTGTATAAGACCCGCGGCGCGCCTCGTCGTGCAGCAAAGCGTCTCAATGCCATGATCATTGAGTCCGTAGAAAGCGTTGGCACCAGCTCCAGATGAATTGCTCTCGTCGTTAGACATGTGAAGAGAGCACCCCATCGCTTCTCGTTGCGCCTGGCGACGGTGATTGTCATCGGCCCGAAGTAGTCCACTCCGGTGCATGTGAACGGGTGTGTTCCGTGGCGTAGACGCTCCTCCGGTAGATCCCCCATTGGTGGTGTCACTGGCGAAGCACGACGCATGATGCATGTCTGGCAACGACGTTGCATCCCCTTGATAGCTGCACGTAGACCGATTATCCAGTAGCGCTGGCGTATCTCGTTCATCACCGTGGCGTGGTTTGCGTGATTGAAGCGTCGGTGATAATCTTCTAGTATTAGACGCGCAATGTGGTTCTTCGCGTCTAATAAGATTGGTGTCTTGTAGGTACCGGACACTCCGCTTATCGCTCCGACGCGACTCTGTAGTCGAAGTAGTCCATCTTGATACTTCGTTTCAAATAGTCTCAGCTTGCTTGTTCGTCCCAGCGAATGTCCCTTCTTGGCGCTTGATATTTCGTCGGCGAAACTTTCCCCCTGGCTCCGCTTCAACAGTAACTTCTCGGCTTCGACTAATGTCTCGTGATCGATGACAGAGAAGTTCCTCGTCGGCTCGCCTTTGCGTTGTGTCGTTTTCTTCGCGATCTTCGGTTTCTGCGGCTTCCATGTTTCATCCCTTTTTCTGCACGCGTTGACGGCGTGCTTATTTCTGCAGAGCTTGATAAATTGCAGAACACGCGCAGTCGTACGCCATAACCGCAACCATGACGAAAATCGCTCAGGGGATGGTGTCGATTCCGCTTCTACGAACGCATGATACACTTTGTCGCTCTTATCTTCGTCCGTCCCGTGCCGCTCGAACTTCCGTGGTGTTGGCCATTGAGACTCGTCGCGATGTAAGAACTCCGGCCCCTTGAACCACCTGTGCGCCGCGTCAAAGTTGTCTGGAGTTTGGCGCGTCGCGTCATCCGCTGGATTGTCGCTCGTTGAGACCCAGCGCCAATCCTTTGCATTTGTGAGTTCTTCAATCTCCGCCAATCTGTGTGCCACGAAAGTCTTGAATGTTCGTGGGTCGGACTTTATCCAGGATAGTACGACACTTGAATCGCTCCAATAGGTCCTCTTCGTAATCTTTAAATCCAGTTCGCCTTCGATGGATCGGGATAGCCTGGCTCCCAACAAAGCAGCTTGTAACTCCAGTCGCGGTATCGATGTCGGTTTCAATGGTGCGACTCTTGCTTTTGCCGCCACTAGATTCAGCCTGAACCCATCTTGCTCTCGAGCGCGCCAATACACCGCCGCAGCATAGGCCGACTCGCTCGCGTCGACGAAAGTATGTAGCTCCCCCTCGGTGCAAATTGGTGTTATACACCGAGGGATAAGTAGGTCGCTCGCCGTCTTCATTGCTTGCAGGTATTTCTTCCAGACTTCATAATCTTCTTCGTCGATAGCGTCGTCCCACCCGACGCCGCTTCTCCATATACGTTGTATAAGCTTCTTGCCTTGTATCACGATCGGCGACACAAGGCCAAGAGGGTCGAACGTCGCCATGACCGCGCTGGTCACCTGCCTCTTCGTTGGCGTAGATTCTCCGCTCGCTACATCTTCCGGAGTTTTTCTCAGCTCGGTACGGAATCCTAATTCGTCGCTCTTCGTCAACCAGCGTAGCCCGAGCGTCTTCTCTTCTGATTCGCCGATCGCAACCACTTCCGCCGTTGATTTCTTCACGCCTAAGTGCCTCAATAGTCCCTCATGATTGGAAGCCCATCCTCGTAGTTCAAAATGCGCCTTTAGATGAACTTCGTTGACTTGGTGTGCGATCTCTTGTCCCTTTGATACATCGTGGAAGCTTTGAAGATAGTCGTCCATGTAATGATTGCGCACTATCGCTGTCGCCGCTTCCGGGTACATCTGCGACCAGTCTTCTGCGTTCTTATTCTTCGCGTAGATTGCCGAACAAGGTGATGACGCCGCGCCGAATACTACAGACGTCATTCTGTATTCTCTGATCGGGTCGTTGTCGTTCTCTCGCCACAGGAAACGCAGGCTGTCTCGATCTTCTGGTTTGATGCGTACTTGTAAAAACATTTCCTTAATATCAGCCGCCACCGCTATCGGTCCTTGTCGGAAGCGAAGTAGTACTCCAAACAACGATTGCAGAAGGTCGGGTCCCGGTAGGAGCGCGTCGTTCAGGCTTATCCCGTGGGATCTTGAAGCTGCATCGAAAACAATTCTGATTTTCTTCTTCAAAGGATGAGTAACGGCGAAGTGAGGCAGATACCATTTGCGCTTCGATAAGCAATCTTCGGGCGCCTCTTCCGCGTATCCCTCTTCTAACAAATGTTTAATTTGCCGTGTGTATTCCGTTTTCATGTGTTGATCCCTTTGAAGTTTCCTTTCGATGTTCTTCAGTCGACTTAACGCCATGTCGCGACTCTCCGGCATGATCGAATTGTCCTGTTTCCACAACAGACTGACTTCGTAGCGTCCATCTTCTCGACGACGACTGGTGCTCTCTAGTAAGGAGAGAGCTCTTGCCTCGATGTCCGTTGTAGGTCTCTTCGCTTGCACCCCCAGTGACTCCAAGGCGAAATGTTCCTTCATCAGTTCGTATATGGCATCCTCCTTCATGTGTAGGCACGTGTTGACTTGATGGACCGATCGACCGCCGTGCTCTGTTCCATGTAGTACCCATCCGAGCTTTGTACGTGAGGCTACTAGTTGCCCGGGTCGACCTCTTCGGACTTCCAGTGACACGATGCAGTCCCAGTTGTCTTGACCGATTAGTAGCGCCGGTGCTTCTGCTTCATGCCACAATGTTTCCACTAGGTCCTTTAAATGCGAGCACGACTCGATGATCTTCTTGTCGACGAATTGCGGCGATAGTTGCAAGTTATCCATAGTTCGTACGCCGTGTAGTGTCCGTTTGAATTTCTGCCCGCGGCCCTTTATCTGAAGATCCGTTTCTATTGACCTAGTCTTCAGTCGCTTGCCGCCTACAGTCTCGATGGATAATTCTTGCGGTCGCCCATTAATTCCGAGTTCCTCCGCCACCGTTGAATCCAGAAGTGTGAGAGTCGATCCTTCATCTAACAACGCTGTGATTTGACGCGTCCCTTTAGGCCCGAACACCTTGACTCGTGCCATCTTTAATAATGCGCGTGCGTTGCGTGCCGTGTTGACCGCTGCTGTCACATTCATCTCGGATGTAGTGGGTTCCCTCTCCTCGGTGCGCACGTCGACATGTAAAAGCGCGTGATGCCACTTCTTGCATATTCTGCACGGCGGTTTTCGGCACGATTCCTTCCGATGTTTACCGCCGAGACACTTGAAGCATATCCTGTTTTGTTTTACGATGTGCCACCTTTCTCGGACTGGCGCCTTTTGGAAATTGACGCATTCCAATAACGCGTGTGCCTCATCGCAATGTGGACATCTTCTTGCTTCTTCTTGGACATTATGTGCACTGTGTCTCAACGGCCTCCGGCTTGTGGCTCTATTCTCTTCTAAAGTAGCGAAGGCGCCGCATTTGTCCGCTTCCTGGTTGAGAAACTCTCCTATTAAGCGAAGATCTGAGAATGCGTCATCTTCCTTCCGTGCCGTGTAATCATACCACCGGAACTTGAGAATGGTTGGCATCTTTTCTATTATGCTCTTTACCATGTCTGGTGAATGGAGGTACTGTTGCCTCTTCAGCCCTCGTATCGCGGCCACACTGTTGTTAATTTGGCTCGCGAATACGCATATGTCGCGTGGGCTCTCTGTCATTCGCGGCAACGCCTTCACTTTCTCCAATTCCGCTAGTACAAGTGCATCCGGTCTTCCGTACCTTCTTCGGAGAGCGTCCATGACTTCGGATGGCTGTGCTTCAGAATATAGAAGGCTCTTGATACCTTCTCTTGCGGCTCCCTTAATGGCTCTCCTTAGCCGCGCCATGTTTTGCGTAGCTGTGAACATAGTTGCGGTGTCGTCGTATACGACCCGGAAAGCTGTCCATTCACAGCTATCGCCTTCGAACACGGGTAGTTCCTGAATGTATTTCGGTTGCGCCGTGTTCTCCCGTAATGCTTCTTTGAAAGCATGAACTATATCCTTTGCCGTATCTTTCGGCTTCTTCTGTGGCTCAGGTTTCGGTTCTTCTGCCTCTTGGCGGCCTGAGGAGCGGATCCATTCTTCTATATCCTTATTCCGCTCGTCGTCGCTACTACCGTAGACAGAATCTTCCTCTTCCTCTTGCGCTCGTTGCAGCCGTATCCTTGCGAGACGCGCCGCCGCCTCGGCTTGCGCTAATTCAAGGCGAGCCAGTTCCTCTTGGGCTTCTAATGTTCGCCGCATGGTGCTCGCTCTTGTTCTCGCCGTACGCGCTGTCCTTGCTTGTGGGCTGGCTTGCCGGGTAGAACCCGCTGGTACCAGGGTCATCGTCCTCCCTGGCTGGCTCGCCGCCCCTTGAGACGCTACCGTTTCTTCGCTCGTAGTTCTCTCAGTACCCGATGTAGTCGCCGTAGTTGTGTAGTCCGTATCGCTCGTTGCGGTAGCCGAGGTGCTATCTTCTGCGGTACGGGCTGCTCCTCTCTGCGATCTTGTGACTGGCATCTTGATGTATTGCAGGATCCGGCTCGAAGGACCAACGATTGTGGCGCGCCTCCGCTCTGATTAGTACGACTAGCGTTCTTCCCCTATGTGGGTTTCCCCAGGTTCAGAAACGTAGTGTAAGGCGGAGTAGCGTGCAGTCGGCGTAACTCGACTCGCCACGGTTTTGTTGCCGAACAGCGTTCTTCGATTGCTCTTGTCGCTGGTTGCCGTTCGGCCCACGCACCCTGCTAGTGCGTATTGGGTTTGAGGGTGTCTGGATCAGGATCGCCAATAAAAACGACTTCTTAAGGTTTCTTGAGAGTTGTCCGATGTTCTTAGGTGTTTCTTCTTCAATGGCTGGTTAGCGTCTGACTTTTGCACTCTCTTTTGCGGATTTTTGAATCCTACGGAGCGAGCGCACTATTCGTGTGGTGTAACGTAGTCACTTCATCGGACCTCTCTCTCATTTATTGTCTATCTCTTTCATACAGTATACCTCTCTGTCTAACAATACATCTCTTTCTAACAGTATGCATCTCTTTCTAACAGTATACTACTCTAACACTTTTTATTATTTACATATTTCAATATAGACTTATTTCTAATCTTATTTTATTACAAATTTCTTAATACTATGGTCGCCTACAAGGTATAACGTTATTATTTTCACAGCTTTCATTTATACTCATATTATAGATATATTTAGCTGAAGGGGTTTGTTTGAAAGCAGTAATCTCAGGAACTACTAGTTCGAATTGAAAAACTATTTTTGTGTTAGTTGGACCATTTATTGAGGAATGCTAGGCGAAAATAGAAGGACGCGACTTATAGTAGCGAAGAAACAGTGAGAAAGGTGGAAAAAACAGGGAAAAAATTACGTCGTTGATGTTCTCCGTTGCGCGCGTCGCGTAAACGGTTCAAGATACCAAAAAAATAACTTTAAATGAATAATCTAAAAAAGCGACAGTATATGTCTTCTTTATCATTTTAAGACTAACTTACTAACTAACCATTTTTATGGTAATCGAATGTTGTCGAAGTACTTTATTTAATTTATATAATTTATGCCAAAATGATGTTACCAGGTCAGCTAGTTATATCATATGTACTCTATTCTAGTCTTCTTGGCTGTACGTGTAAACATGTACTTACCCCAAAATCTGACGGCAAGTTTGAAAAAAACTCACGTATGTCACTAGTCACTGCATCCAATATTAATAATGTCAATAAAAGCCTAACACACGTTACAACGCGAAGCGGAGCCATTTTGTAATCCCACGCGCCCATTGAACAATGTCCTATTGTCGAACGATTAATAACATTTCAATTTAAATATTTATACAACTTAGTTTCATGACTAATGTATTTTTTAAATTCTAGGAAATAAGGCATGTGCACAGAGTATGAGAATATACAGGTGCAGGAGGCAACTGGCATCATATCGAAAAATTTCACAATTTAAAAAAGAAGAATCCAAGTTTTATTTTATAGTAAAATGTTTATTGACCCATATTCAGATATTAAAAGGCTTTAGTTTATTGAAATACGTCTATACTAAATACTGTCTGTAGTTTACATGCGAGGAGTACACATTTAAATAAAACACTTTAACGGTTTAAAACGCGATATATTTTAATTAAACTTGTTTGAAAATTATTTTTAACTAAGGACCAACGTTTCGGATACTTTGCAGCAGCCGTGGTCACGGGGAGACAGAGTCCCAGCTGTAGGACTGGAATAATATTTTTATAAGAATTTGAATTATCTTAATATATCCGCATTACAACAATATAAACATTATTAGTAATGAGAAACACCCTTATTGCTTTACACAAACACTTAATTCTAGATATTAATGTGACATGATAAATATCTCACACATAGTATTCGCGACGGTTGTTCCAATTATAGTGTAATAAATTATAGATAACTCCTGTTTTACATTAGTTTAATGATTAAAGATGATAAGTGCAACGACACTACATCTTGTTTCCATTTAAAATTACCATATGTATATATATTTTAAAAACAGTAATGTATTTTTGATAACCGTTATTATGTTTTTGTTATATAAAATTGTATTTGAACGGATTTGTAAGTTCATTAATAAGTATGTAATTTTAATACTTAATTAAAACAACAAGTATCTCTTCGCACATTACTCTTTACAAACTAGCTAGGAACATTTTGACTAATGGGATCTATAGGTGTTTGTGTGTGAAGAAGCACTTTACAGATATGAAAATAATCCACAACAAATTATGTACATTTTTTTTATTTAGGTATCTACGTATGTCCTTTATTTTATTTTTTACATAATTCCTATATATAGATTCGTAAAGTATACGTAAAATATGCGTATTTTTACGACGTCTAAGTGTAATGTCATAGATGACTTGCAAAGGATTGAGTTTCTGCTACATTACATTGGTGTAAAAACACAAACTTTCCCTTCAACGAATAAAAGCTTTTTCGCTGAAGAGTATCCTTCAAAAGTGAGAGTCACCTCCCCACTAGTTAGGGAAAACTTGACATTAGGCTGAGGTGATACTGGGCGCCGTGCTTGAATATAAAGTAACATTTCTGCATTTAAGTTATACCTGTACCTTATGCGATTCGATACAGCAAATAGGTAAATACATTTACTAAATCAATTCGAGTTTTATTAAAACTGCATTTCTTTAAACGAATGTGAATGTTCTTTTCTTTATTGCATTATGCTTTATTCCATGACGAACTAGTTAGTCAACAAGTTGCCTGAAGTCTGAATATCGTTTATACGCAGCCATTAAATTAAATAAACATTTGTGGACGTCAAACTATTGTACGAAATACGTCTATTTTAAGATTATGTTACAAGTGCTATTCGTACTACCGTTGAAAAGCCAAAGAGAGGCTGTTCATAGCAGTCAGTAGGTGTATTAAATATTATAATTTAATTTGTCATTGTTTTTAGGCCTTCTGTCTGTAAAAAAAAAATAGGTTTACCTCAGTATACCTTCATCCTGTGACTCGGCATTGCAGTAACTTCAGAGAGTGTTGGCGACTTCTGAACTCACAAGCGTCACCGCGTTGAGTGCTTGTATAGTGGGTGTACTCAGACTGGAGAATACGTGAATTTTTGATTGAAATCCACTTTTCGGCTTTAAAACTTGAAGTGGAGTGATAAACTCATGAAAATACTTAATCTGTAGCCTATGTAGATAGACTAGAAATGAGAATATATATAGTTTAGTTATTAAAATATTCATTGCCATCTACTAAACATATAAAACCTTTCTCTTCTATAAGAATATAAGCTAAACTTAATAAATATTATCTAAATTTAATCAAAAGTAAAACTATACCCTGTAATTTATAGGCATAATATATATATGGCCCAAACTTATTGAATCCAACGTTTCTATCACAATTGAGAACATTAGTAACAAATGTGACATGTAACATGAATACTCGCTATATTTAATATCTGTGGTACCTATAATTAGAGAACAGACTGAGAATCTTTCTTTGAAGGAAGGGAGAAAACCTTACAACAATTTTTCTAGCTAAAAGTTACTGGGGCGGCGAAACCATCTGGTTGTGGCAAGACTCTAAAACAACTAACTTCAAAGATGTGGTCCCGTTTCGAAAGTCTTATTAGATGTTAACTAGAAAATCAATTAACTCGCAAGTGAACCAATTACCGCCAAACGTCTAACTTTAAACTTTAACCAACCTTTTAGGTTATGCCTTGTAGGTTTTCCTTTTAGTTTGCGCATAATTTTGCTCGGGAACTCCCTTATTTTACCTCTCACTATGAACGCTAATATCATTTATACGAGTTGCACTATTTTACACTTCCAAAATTTAAAGTTTAAATTCATTACACATTAATAAATTAATACAACTTGCTACTTACGATTCGACAGATTACAAAATGTAATAAAAATAATTTCATTATTAGCAGGTGTGTTATCAAATAACATGTTTACAATATTTGGTTATTATCACTAATTGAAAGAAGTATTTGCAAGAATTATATTTGTCGTGGATTCAAATCCTGCTCAGGTTAAATTTTGTAAACTTTTCAAGCTGTAATAAATAAATATACTAAATACTACAACCTACAGTGTCCCTTCACACTTCAATAAATAAGAGTATAATTCATGATGTACGGATAATTTTAGTATTATTTTGTCCACGTTCTTCAAATAAGTAAAAAAGACACTATTGCTACGGATCTTTTAGGACTCATAAATTTATTTATTTTGACTTAACCTTACAAACAGACTGTAGACTATTAATAGTCGTCATCGTATGGCCTTCTGAGCCTCGGTGGAGCAGTTCTGTCTTCTACATCTGAA
This sequence comes from Leptosia nina, assembly GCA_963661955.1. NCBI lineage: Eukaryota > Metazoa > Arthropoda > Insecta > Lepidoptera > Pieridae > Leptosia > Leptosia nina. The sequence continues at coordinate 7,155,761 of CAVLEF010000009.1, read as the reverse complement.
ACACAATTTACACTGATTACATATGATAGAAAAGTAAAAGATGAAACTTTGTTGTGTAGTAATAGGAGATATGTATTTTAGAGTCTACTTTATTATGATAACTATAAAGAGTATAAAAAGTCATAATGAAGGCGTGTAAATATAAAATACCGTAATATTGACTTCGTAGCGGTGAACGCTGTAGCTTTCCGAATGCGGTCGCATCCTGCGGTTGCCTTTAATATCAAAGCAAATAACGTTTTTTAATTAAGCACAGATAAAATATCCTCTAAAATAAAGAAATTCCTTGTGCGTAACAGAACATTCATCATTTATTTTACTCGCAAACTGAGGAAAGATTTTGTTATATTTTTTAAATATGAAACAACGTAATTAATATGCTAAATACTGTCTAAGTTTAGATAGTAAATTTAAATAAAACACTTTAACGGTTTAAAACGCGATATATTAGTTAACTTATTTGAAAAGATTTTTAACTTCGGTTTCGGGCTTTGCAGCGGACGGGGGCTGTCTCCCGTGACCCGGCTGGGGGGGGGAAGGAACGGGAAGGGGGGGGGGGGAGTTTTAAATCATTTTCAAATAAGTTTAACTAATATCGGGTTTTAAAACCGTTAAAGTGTTTTATTTTAATATTAAATATTTGCGGCACTTACTCGTCACTTCCTAGAGATAGTAATACAATTGGATTACTTCTAGTGTAATCTTCAAAATCGCTGCCATCATCATCTCGAAGAGTGTGCCCATCATCACCGCTTTTGATGAAACTCAACAGTTCATTTAGATCCATTTTATACTTTTTAGTTTTAGAATGAGACACATCGCTTATTCTTTGCCCGTCTGATAGTAATTGTGTTAGTTGTTTTATTAACTTTGAATTTGTTTTCTTGTTAGTGAATGTTTGAATGTAATCATCTTGTCTTAGTTCGTCTGGGTCAAAATAATGGGTATCGACATCTCTGTTGTCTTTTGTTTTTCGTATTTCGTAAACCTCAATTCTCGGTTCTGCGTTTACTTCCACTGACATAGCCGCTATAACTACGAAATAAACATACTTTACAGATGATTTCGAGATTTTGAACTATTAGAAATAAAATAAAAAATTAAAACTTTGTTGCCGAGAAAAATTAAATAACGAATAATCAAAAAATACTTACACAGAACGAAAACAATTAACCTTTTCATATTTGCTGTCGCGTTCAAAGGCTCGTATTAACTAGGTAGCCGAACGAATTTAATTTTCTTTATGGCCTTTTTACGACTAGAGCCGGCATTTATCTCTTTTCGAAAATTGCTTAGCCATAAATCGGATATTCTATTCGTTTTATGAATCCTGCGCCGGTCTTGTAATTGTTTAACGAGAATAACCTTCTGGAAGTTAAAAGATAACTTACAAAATAATTCAATAAGTTTATATGAATTTTCATACGAGTTTATTTTGAGAATTAATCTATCCGCAGTAAATAATCCCTTAAATTAAACAAACATACCCAACGGACAATTTGTGTATTGTTGGGAATAGAATGAACAGTGAACATACACGGGAGTTTGTTTAGGACCCCAACGCGAGTCTGCTAATAAAACATGATCCGATTTACTTGAAATTTTCACATTTTTATCGGAAAAAGGCAATTTCTGAACACAAATATTTACGCAGTCCCAAATTAAATTATGTGTCCAATGATTAAAGCTTACGTAATTAAATTTCGGAACGTATTTTTTTAAGTTCTTCTTTGTTTTTGCTCAATAATGTTGTTAATTAAAAGTCTACTCAGATGGGGAAAAGTTGATTTGAATCGCCGTTCCGTGCTGCTTTAATTCCAATCTACTTGACTACCGAGTCCTACACGTCACCATCGAATTTCTACACCCATTAATATTTTCAACCATAATACTTAGGCATCGAGGTTCAATGCCCTGCTTTGCAGCTTAAGAAATAGTTATCTAAATATATTTTTAATATATAATTTACATGACATGTGAAAAATATTAGTTTTCAAATAATATTTTTCTACGTAAAACTAACCTATGTAATTAGTCTTCAGTCACTCACAGAGATAAGATTAGTGTCGAACCTATGTGTGACTACGTTACAAGCGTGTGCTTGACATGCTAATGCCTAATCAAGCTGATATATCTAGATGCGTGGGCTCCGAAACTAGCTAGATAACATTTTTTATACTAATTCTGGCGCATCGCGCTTAGTTCTAGAACTTAGCAGATAGACCAACCATTTCTATCATGTCTTATTACATTACTATAAATATAATAGTTATATAAATAAACACACAATTTTAATACTACAAAAAAATCTATTAAACACACATATATTAAAATAGAAGTATACTAAATAAACAAAAATGTGAAAAACACAGACACATATTGTATCCAAACTGCAATAGAATGGAATGGAATTTGGTCATTAAAAAAAAAATACAGGTAAGATAAAAAAAATTGATGTATCAAACATTATGTCAATGTCAATCTTTGATGACAATTGACAACTACTACAATTTATTTTGACTAATTTTCATATGGATTACGCGATGTACCCAGCCCGGTCAATTTTAGTTTAGCGCTACTGGTTAACTGACAGCTTTAAATAGGTATATATCGTGATTATAATGCCTAAATATTTAGACTAGCCCACTGCTTAAATCCAGTTTTACCTACGAAGTTAACATAAATTAGGAACTAAGGTCTTGAAGGAGCGTTCTGGTTATATTCAGTGCTGATGTTGCCACTTTAATACCCACACCTGAGTTGGAGTCAGTCGAGTATGTAGCTAATATCCTAAATGCTATCTTCAGAGCTAAATGCGGCTTGACGTCATGCCTCGAGGTATTAAGTAAAATTTAATTTATTTCAAGATTCCACAACGCACTTAAGTGTTAAATGATTTATGAGGTTTTACAACAGTTTAATAAGATATTCTTATAGGTTATATTACTATATATTTATTGATTAAAAAAATAAAACTTATATAAGATTTAAACCTAAGACTAACAGCGTACCGTGTTACCGCTCTACAAATAGAACAACCGTGTCCCATCTGTGATAATCAAAATTTTCTGTCCATTTATAAATACACCTTTCGCGCATTTTATGTTAACCTTTGCACTATATTTTAAGTTTCCATATTCCAATGTATGCATATAAACGTTCGATTTTCATTTTGGGTTTCCGTTAAGTGTTTAAAAATTATTTTTCTCAATTTTCTTTTTTAACTTTGTAGAGGCTTGTTCCTTACGAATACTGTTAAATATTAACTTAAACTATTAATGGACGAGACTGAACAAAAGGTTTTATATCTCTAAGATTTTCGAATAAGCTTTTGATTAAAGTACAAAAAAAATATGAAACAGATATGCTCACTTCACATATCGGAGCTATTCCAAGAATAGATTTCACAATCAATAAAATAATAAACTGATTCGAACAGTAAGGATTTATTATTATTTACATATCATTATTATATCTATGTTATTCTAGAGAATATAAATATTATTCTTTTCATAAATTCGTTGACGAAAATGTTTATAAGGTTTTAAATTGACTTCAAAAAACGAAAATTATCAATTCGATTTGTATTTGACTTTTAAATTATATTAAAAATATTCCTTAAATCAATTAACTACAGGAAAATATATACCTTGTATGAAGTAAATTTATTTTAATCCTTTGAGTTTGCTGTTTACATTTTTTATGCTTTTTTCCGAGCAGTTTCTTTTTCTATTCAAGACGAACGTTTCCCATCCCTCCATCTGATAACAATTGATGCGATCTCAAGGAAGAAATTCCGTTTAATTTTCTATGTAATACTGTGCATTTTAGTTATTCTGTGGTGGAGTTGAGAACCGTGTAACCCGTTGGACGCGACCAAACAAGGACATCTCGAATCAAATATTCACGCGGGCGAGTAAGGTTCTATGTCGCTGTCTCTCAGTTCTAATTGGCTGAGAGACAGTTTAAATCCATGCACACAATTTAAAAAGTGAAGGTATCAGCTATGATAGTGGAGAACATATTTCAGAGGTTTGTGAAATAGGCCTTTCAAAATTAAGGATGGTTTTCGTACAGAATTTTCACAGAACAAGGACATAAATAGGCAATAATCGTTGTTTATTCGAGCCCTAACGGGTTCAACATCTCCCCCGTCTCCCCGTGACCACGGCTGCTGCAAAGCATCCGAAACGTTGGGCCGAAGTTAAAAAATAAAATAATAATAATTTTCAAATAAGTTTAACTAATATATCGCGTTTTAAACCGTTAAAGTGTTTTATTTAAATGGGTTCAATATATTTCTAGTGAATTTATAACTATAGATATCTGGTAAGTCTGGATGTTAAGTGGGTGTTAGGTAGGTATATCAACATTCCGGCCTGGTCACGAACCTCACAGCTAAAAAAGGTCGACAACGCATTTTGTTCTTTTTATATCACCCTGAGGTTTCAAACCTTCCAGGGTTCGGAAAAGAATGTATATTTACTTTCACAAGTCTAACCAAATAGCATTAGGCTTGTCAAACTTGAGCCCGAACATATCCCGGGCAAATTCAATATGAAAGCGATAGCCGAAGCGAGGCTTGCGCAAATCCTGGTAACAAATAGACGTAGCCGGGATCACGGGCCTGCTTATTCAATTAGTTTGCAACGGGTGCTGTAACTTCTCACTAGCTCCACTCAGTTGGCCCAAACCAAGGCGCGAAAAAAAATCGTGTTTACCTTTTTATCATTAGGCGCTGTAGACTAGCAAGGTAGAAGTTTAAATAAAAAACAATAGTAGTAATGTTGACTATTATTGACAGTTTTCTTTTATACCTATATATAAGGAAAGAAAATATTATTATTTAACCCTCTTTAAATATTAAAAACATATTTTTTTTAAACCTTCAAAAAGCCCTAAAACTATGCTTTTAAATTTAAAACATCGTATTACCGTTATGGCTTTTTGAGATTGAGTAAACTGTTAGTTGAATAAACAAAGACATTAAAATAAGCTCGAAGTTTTATAAGGGCAATGTGAAAGCAATACGAATAATAAACTGAAAATTTATTTATTTTCCTCGTTCGGTAAAATTCTTTCTTAAATATCCATAAACTATATAAACATTTAAACAACAAGGGGAACTTAATTCCGGCGTTTGTTATTTATAGTTTTAATGATAAACTGGTGAATTTAGTCTGCTAAATTCCTTTGGCCACGAACCCATGTTTACATACAATTTAATTGTGTTAACAGTAACGTGCTTTACAACATGTAACATATAGTAAGGAAATGTGTGATTGTTCTTTAAATCTGAATTTAATAAGAACACTTACTTATAACAACAATAAATTAGAATCCTTATGTTCATATGATTTTTTTTGTATTAGGAAAATATAGTTTATTACTACCCAAATATAATAAAGCACATTTTGTATAATTTCATACTGCACCACTTTTCTTTCATCTTTATGATGTAAAATATTATCAGTTAATGGTTGAGTAATCCACCACAAATAGAACACAGGCACATATCTACAGCTCACTGGCTTAGATCAAATCTGCTTACAATGAACGGGTTGAATTGCGGCGTAATGACGTGAAAAACTAAATATTTTTTTATCCTAATATAATAAATCTTCAATTGTTTTACAGAATGTGACTTTCACATTCTTAATAATAGTCAATCCGTTTCTAATATAGCTATATTTTTTTACACTAGTTTGTGCATAGAATATTGAAAAAGATGTTTTTAAATCATTCTTCTATATCTTAAGGTTTTTTTTTAATTTAAACTAAATTTTTATTTTTATTTTCTTTGTGTGGTACGTGACTAAAAACAGTTCAAGTTTTTTTTTTTTCAATATGTATACATACATTTTAATAAAAATTTAATATTTTAATAGGCTCCCAACTAATTTATACGTACAATCTCCCTTTGCCCTTAAAAAATCTATTAAAATATTATGGTCACTGAAAAAACACAACGCTCGGCACAAGGGGAACAAACTTTCGTTGGTATTGTTAGTTTATTTGTTAACAGTTTAGATACAGAGTAGAATACGGACGGCATTGTTTTGAAACACATGTTAACACTGGTTACAATGAATTCATCTTGGCTTAGGTATTGTAATATCTCGAACCGCCGAGCTTATACAAGCAAATTGATAAAGTCAATTATAAAACAAAGAAGTAATTCATAGTCATACGAGCTTCTTCACAGTTCTTCTCGGTCTTTCCACGCTTTCTTCATATTTATGAAGTTGCTTTTCCATTCGTTATTCCAATATGTGGTTTAGGTGTATTCAACAAATTAATTTGTGTAGATTAAACACGTTGGATGTCGTCTGGAAATCTGGATATCAAATGGGTGGTAAGAATATAGAAATTCCGCCCTGGTCACAGTTTCAGTCTGTGGATTTCCGAGTATCCAAAGCCAAAAAAGGTCGACAGCGCATTTTGTTTAGATGATAAAGGCTGAGGTATATCACCTACCATGAAGTGGACCTCATGCTTGTCTATTCTCCTCTATGATAAAAAAAAAAGATTGTAGCTAAACTAATTATAAAATAATACTATAAGCTTGTTGTCTTTTATTACAGCATAAAATTATTTCATACATATAAATTTTAACTTTTTCCGTGTTAAAATGATTTCTGTATCCGGTATCCAGTATCATACAATAGGGTATTCGGACATTGTAAAATCAATCAGGATTCTAGGATTTCAGTTCGTTAGTCGTAATGAAATCAGAACCCGTGACTGGCGTACGGACCTTTTGTATATATAAAATAACAGTTAATTAATCTAACCAATTTAGTGTTAAGTCCTTTATTCGTTTGAATTTTACCAATGAAACTTTTGTTAGGATTTCGCCAATCCAGTACGTATTATTGGCACTATACCCAACCTTGTTGACACAAATGTCTACTGTCAACACTCTCAGACACAAATCACAATGCTGACATCTCACGTGTCTGATATGATACGAACTAACGAACTGAAAATTTGTGTGGGGCCACTAAAACCCTTTATTGTAATATAATATATATATGGATTTAAAAAATTATATTGTTATTACTTAAACTTAGTGAATATTGGCAACAGACTGACTTTTAATAATTAAACTGTCAATACATTATTTGCTAAGATTTATTATAAGTGTCGCTAGATGGCGTTAGTATTTTTAGTGTTTTTACTTTGATACAGATTATACTAAAATTTTTGAAATACAGATTAGATATATCATTTTAATTCACAGTAAAACGTAAGGTAAAAGAAGGTTGTATTCGAATAAAATTATTCGTTTCTTACAAAATGAATTACGATCGTTATAAAAACCATTTTTCCGAAAGTGAAATGTGCTTGATAAATTGACATCGTTCTTCTCTTCTTGAGGCAGTACAAAACCATTATAATATGAGTAAGTGGAAGTGATATATCCGTGAGAAATGGAAGAAATGTTTCCTTATTACGCTTTTAAAGTGTAGGGAAGCGATTTTGAGCACCATTCCTTCTTAGTGTCCAAAAAATTACAAATAATTTTACTTTATGAAGAAGTTTTATAGCCATAGTGGCAATGGATTGACCATTGTCAAGTGAAAATGGTATTTAGCTGTATATAAATAAAAGTTTCACGACACTAGCAGGAAACGAACCTACGACCTACGGTGTACCGTGCTGCCAAAATATTCTAAGCTCTGATATGCGCGAACATTTGAAATTATTTTAATGAATTAATTTTACTGAGATCTTACCACCAAATATCTTTTTGGAGCTGAGAATTGAAGTATTAAGGACAATTCATATAAAAAAAAATGTCATTCGAGATTTGAATCAAGGACTCCGCGTACTTAACACTTACTGTACTAAGTAACAATGTTCCTACATTAAACACTATGGCATTAGATGTCATTTTCTAAAAAATAATTCTTGTATAGGGAATAGAAAATGTACACTCTTAATTAATTCAGCTGCAGCCCACCACTTCTATATTCAGCATTGAGTTGAACGGAAACCTGTACAAAATAAGATGAAGCCAGTGTCTCGAGCGTTCTGTTATCAGAACTACGAAGCATTTACTTCGGATAGTTAATTTAGTGGCACAAGATACAGGCTTAAAGCGTATTTATTAAAATTTAAAAGGCTTATTTTCATAATAATAATATTAAGTGTAATTAAGATACATTTCTAACAATTAAAAATATTAATTGTTTACTGCGTTTTAATAATAAGTTTATATAAACAGTTATAGTTTCAACACTGACGAAATAAATATTAAATTCAAAACGTCGCAGGCTACATAGACGCCGGGTCAAGATAAAAAACTAGTAGAAATTAACGTTATTATTGATGCTGATTCTTACAACGAGTGTCCATTCTAATACTCAATACTATATATTTTAAATGACAAGAGCAAGACTCGACCATTACCAGAACTGTTCAACTGTGCAATGTAGTTATTATAGTACAATATTATAATATAGTTCCAACGTAATTCTATAATTAAGAAAAAGAAGATGTAATCTCTTTTAACGGTTTGAAACGCGAAATTTATTAGTTTTATTTGCAATGTATTTTGACGACAGCCCAAGATTTTAAATGCTTTGCAGCAGCCGTGGTGACGGGATTCTCCCCCGCGTTTTAAAACTTTACAAGCGTTATTTTTATGTATTTCTGTAAACTGCGGACAAAGTATAATATACGATTAAATGAATTATTATGTACTATTAAAATGGAAGAATCTTAAATATAAAACTATGGACAAATACTTATGACTTCTAACACAGTGTAAAAGTAGATAACTAAGCTAGAACACCTACATTGCTCACGCCACTGGTGCGCTGTAATGTACAACACTACACCAATTAACATGGAAATGGTTTTCTTATCTAGAAGATAACTTGTGATATTCACTGGATGATGCGGTCCATAGAAATAGAACAAACTATTCTGCATTAATAATTTTCTATTGTTTCCTAAATTAATTTAAAATATATATGCCCCGCACAGGAGTCGAATCCAACATCTTAGGTACTTTATTAACCAATGATGATCACGGGGGGACTCAGTAGCATAATTGGTAAAAAAAAACCACCCATACGGTTTTCATGCCCGGCGTATATTTGTAAAAATAAGAAAATAAAAAATAAATGAAAAAGTTCGTAGGTTCGACGCTTTGTCAGTCAAAAATTCAGTAGCTAGAAACACTTTGTTTCATTAAAGAAAACATAATATAATTGTGTCTGTCTTAAGTAAATTCGTACTTTTTTGGGACAGGCAGTTCTTCGTCCCCATTGTGATCGGGTTTTTCGTAGAAATATTTATATTAAGATTATTAAACTAATGTTACACGGAATAATATTATAATAAAACATTCACTATGAACTAAACATTGTCATAACTAAGTCACGTGGATATTGTCTTATACCTTCATATAAGTTTTAATATGAAAATTCTAAACATTTCCAAATTTAACGCTAAACTAGTAAAAACATCAACAACTCAACGCCGTAACCCTGAATAATACAGAACAATTTCTTCCAAAATGTCCCATCAGTCTTCGAAAATGGCCCCAATTTCCCCGATACTACCTTCAAGCACGCATGACCACTCCCCTAAAAAGACAATTTGAACCTTACGCACTGCGCACAATGCTGATAGTTTAATGTGCGGTCGTGGAAAGAATTACAACATTTCCAAATAACACCCAGTAGGTGTCACGGTCGGTGATCAATCTTACACAGGATGAAACCCATTTCAGCATTTATTTATGTATGTATGGTCTTCGGAATGAAAACGATAGGATCGGCCATTGTGAATTGACAATTCGAACGGAAGTTATCGGTGTTAATTCGATTTTCAATTTATGAATGAATGAATTATTGAATTTTATGAATGATTTTCTCTTCAGCGATAGTGAATTTAATTTATCAATTCACGAGAACGTTTTCTAGTGCTGTAAACTGTTATCAAACGTTAAAAATGTTGTATAATATTTTTACTATTTTATTTCAAACAAATTTATATTTATATCTTGCGTTCGGTGCAATATACTTGTTAAGTCGTTTAAAGCCACTCAAAAAATATAACCTTCATCATTACAATGAAAGAAAATACATGTTATGCAAGTACTAACGTTTAAACTAACCTATTTATTCTAAAATAACCAACCAAGGCCTCTCAAGGCCTCAGCCGTTTAGTGTCCAGCAGTGGACACTAAACGGCTGAATCGAATCGAAACCAACCAATGAATACAATCTTTTAAATAAGTCATCTTATAATTTGCTAACAAACATTTGTTTATAGTTTACGCGACAGTATAAAATTAAATAAAACCTATTAAAAAGTTTTACGTAATAACTACGAGCATTGGACTCATCGTAGCTAAGATCCGAGTTTTAAGACGTTAAAGTATTTCATTGAATCTCCTCAATTTTTTTAGGGTGTACAGACAGGTTTCATCCAATCACTGCTAATACTTGAAATAAAAGGCTAGTATTCACGTAAAATTACTTGCAACCCTGTAAACAAATCCCAATCGTAAAGGCCATGTAAATCGTGCACACAGAATGAGGGTGTGGAGTGAAATGGGCCGTGGCTGGGTCAGATCCTGTACAAATCACTACAGTTTCACTGTTAATGCCCTTTGAGCCTCTACATCAGAGCTTTATATCTATATTCCTTAGTACTGCATGGTTCTATGCTGCAATTAGATCTCTATCAGTGGCTGCTGAAGCACAGATAAACCTCGATTGGTAGATTCAGTTTACAAGCAATAAAACAATTGCCGATCTAGAAATGTACCTTACTGAAATACCTGTAAAAAATTATAACTGTAAGTCAAATTGTATTCAATTTTATATAAGTGTATTAATCTAAACAATAATTTTAGTTAAATTATATGTAAAAACATAAATGGTTAACTATTTAACTGTTAAATGTTTTCTTTTATAATAGAGGTAGACAGGGAAACTAAGGAGTTTACTTGATGGTTACTCGTCGAAACGTCTCTTATTTGATCTCTTACTGGCTTAAAAATTTCATTTTATTTTTAAACGGTATAACCAGAGCTACAAATCTAATTAATGTCTAAATCTCTAATTAGGGGCGAGAAGTGCGCTGATGACACTTAACCTAAATCGATCAAGCCTTATCGAGAATCTTGAGACTTCTCATCCAATAAGACTCAGTTTGCAATGCTCACATTCATCTCAGGAATGGAACCAATTCTGAGCCGATAGCATTTTTTACGCCGCCTCGCTCTTTGATGGAACTGAGATTAGGTATCGTGATCTACAATTTTCTGTTTTGACGAGTTGGTTGGTGTAATAGTAGCAATGTATGACTAATAACCAATGGGTCGTGAGTTCGATTCCTACCGGGTCCAACATGATTATAATCATTTAACTAAAACACTTTAACGGTTTAAAACGCGATATATTAGTTAAACGTAGTCACGGCTGCTGCAAAGCATCCGAAACGTCGGGCCGAAGTTAAAAATCAGTTTCAAATAAGTTTAACTAATATATCGCGTTTTAAACCGTTAAAGTGTTTTATTTAAATGTGTACTACTCGCGTAAACTATAGACAGTATATGATTATAATCAATTTATAACTTTCTAAAATATGTCGAACTTAATCTGGATATTAAACTAGTGGTGGGAATAACGAAATATCGTCCGGGTCTCAAACCACCGTCCAAATTAAAAGCCGCTGACTTCGCGTTTCGGTTCAGTCTGCGGATTTCCGAATATTCAAAGCCAAAATAAGTCAAAAGCTGTCTTGTTTAAATGTCATATGGCTGGGCTGTTAAATCTTTCATCAAATGAATCCTGCTTGTCTCTCTATCTTAAAGTACACAATTTTATATTTCTTCTAGCGAGTCCCACCTCGCTCTCGGTTGAAGAAAGAATAATAATTTTGTTCTTGTATAAAACCTGTACATTTACAGTTCATTAAAGTCAAGCGCAGACGTAACCACGCGAACACGTTCGACGCTCCACTCAAATCGTTTGGAAGTGAGCTTACAATTTAAGCTTATATACACGAAGAGCAGAGTAGGAATGTTAAATATATGCACGAGAGGTGCATGTATCGATAGGGTGAAAAAAATCGATGACAACGTGTAGAACACGTTAGTTAAATTGATTAGGAACTTTGTGGATGCCGGTTCAAGTCCTGCCCGAATAGTAATTTTTTTCATAATCAATTTATAATATAATAAAATTTATAGTTATGATAATTACGAAGGAGGATCTTTACTTTGGATAAGCATTTATTAATCAAATTAACGATAACCTGATTAAAATTCACGGCTACTGGAGATACATAAAATAAACTCCTACCGGATAATTAAATACGACAGGGATATCGGTGGTTAAAACGATGACTAAAATTGCGTTAAGTGTTTAAGACCTGGGTTTGAATTCCATGGAATATAATGAGTTCGGTCAACAAAGTTTAGAATAGTGAAAACATAAACACAATGTCGCTTACAAGTATTGCATCCCGTATGGAGGTACTTCAGTATACATTTTAATAATTGAAATTACAACATAATACGTTAAAATTTACGACATAATTCTAAAACTAGATTAAACGCGACGCTTCGACCGCTCGTGTATAAGTACCATAATATCCTGTAAGTTAGGTTGAATTTTATAGGCAACGCGGTGAACTAAATCAGTTGGAAAACGCTACTAGTGCATGTGGGAGCATAAATATGTTTGTAGAGCCTCCGTAGGCTTGTTCCAGGTTATTTCTATGCAAATGTGTTAGGGATTTAAAGCAGTTTTCTTATTACGATACTTACGTGACAAATGAAGTGTTTTATATAAGGCGGGATTTGAAAATTTCTACGAACACTTTATACGTTTGAATCTATAACTATACTAATATATAAAGCTGAAGAGTTTTTTTGTCAGGAACGGCTGGTTCGAATTGAATAGTTATTTTTTGTGTTGGTTAGAGCATTGATCAAGGAAGGCTATAGGCTATAAAGCATTGCGCTGTTATTAATAGGAGCGAAGAAACAGCGGGAAATGCGGAAAGTTATTATTCATTATTATGGGTTACCAACACGTTCACTTCAAAAACGGTCCAAGATACCAAAAAATATGTATGAAAAAATGATTCTATTCTTCGCGGAGTCGCTGACACAACTAGTGTATGTAAATTAAATGAGACTTGAGTTGTATTTGTATTCATACAACATATTATCTAAACGTAATCATCAAAATATCATTGAAGATGAAATTACGAAGTTTTAACACTTGAAGTAGAAACGTGTACGTAACTTAACTTAAAGATCTTAGAACTTAAGTACGTAAACAATAGAACCATAAAACAATGTTTTAAAGAAACAATAGCACTATTTCACTTCAACACAGTCCGAACTAAGCGTGATTTATTGGGAAAACAATTAACATTTTACAACATGGTGAATTATGTATTGAAAATGGTGCACTCTGAAATAAGCTCTATTGCTAAGAGGGAAAAGTTCAAAACTAATCCATCGACTATTTGCTAAATTCTAAAATGGCAAACAAGGGGACAACCCCTTAGGAGTTATTCAGGTTGAAACCAATGCGAAATCTAAAATGTACTGAAAATATCGAAGAAATTTGTGAAGATATCTGTTATTTGTTTGGCCCTATAGCTTAATAATAGTTAAGTAAATACAAAAAGCCCCGAGTTCAATTCCCGGGCAAGCATAATTGGGACTTGATGGGTACACAAATCTGATTAATTGCTTGAATGTAATTAGTAGATCAGTGAACAATAAAATGTGTCTACCCCCACTCCACTTAAAATAATATTATTATATTTACGCTATGTTATAATTCTCTTAATAAAACGCTCACATTTTATTTCTAACGAATTTAGAACTTCATCCTAAAATTATTATGACACAGAACCGTTGTTTTCAGTTCAGATTAACGAAAACTTCAAAACAAAGCTGGATGATGTAAATAAACGGCAGGTTTTCCAAATATTTCTGCGCAAACATTAAATTTTTGCCGGAAAACTCTCGGGCTAAATAAACGCGTGTTTTGTTTGGGGAGTCAAATTTTTAATGATCTTGCTTCGTGTTGAGAGATTGCAGTTTCAATTTCGGTGGGAAAATATTTTTCGAAACAGACGTGAAGCTTCCGTATACTAAAAACTCGTTGATAATTGAGCGAAGTTTAGTTTCAGACTATAAATTTATATTCAGGGAGTTGTAAGCCTTATCTTATACATTTGCCACAAAAAAATGTTATACGCAAGGGACTAAAGTAGAAATAGGAAAGGTAGAAAATATAGTCCGTTTACGTCAGTCTAGTGGTTAGTAGATCTACAGTCGAGTGTCAAAATATCCTTTAAAGCACCGTAGAGGGCCGGTGGTGTGTTTAGTGGTTCTGGTCGGCTATACGATTTACCATCCTTCGCACGTCATATTCGCCCGACGTGGGCGTCCACCATCAGTTATAAAAAAAAAGGTGGATCAAAACATTAAATAACATGTTTGAAACGTTTCTAACAAAATCTATAGTGCCAGATCGGAGTTTTAAATAAAATAGCATTAGTGCTTCAGAAAATGTCGTTATCAACACTAAATAGGCATATTTAGACCAATCTTTTGCCCCAGTGCAAGTAAATGAACTAGAGCACTGAAGCAGTGACTGGTTTAAACTTTTAAATTTTCTCATATGAGACACAATACCTATGTCCAGCTTTGGGATATATAAGATGAGAGGTTCTATAAGATGATAGTCAAGCATGTGGTTCATTTAGTAGAAGGTGAGATCTCCCAACATCTAAAAAAAACACTGTCGACTTATATATATTTGGACATTCACAGAATGAAACAGAAACGCGATCAAGCTTCACGATTTATATTCTGTAAATTCTGTAACTTCCAGAGGAAGTCCAACATGTTTCGGAAGAATTATAAATGGATTGGAATTATGTTGGATCCGGTGGGATCGAACCCACTGCCTGTTGATTATTAGTGATACAATACCATTAGACCAACGGACCCGAAACGACTTTACTATATAGATATAGTAAAGTCGTTCTGTTTTCAAATGATTTCTCGAAAACCGTTGTTTCCAGCAGATTGTATGTAATTGTAATCAATATTACACAACCGAGGACACTATAAATGTATATCCTAATCGTTTTCAATGCTTTTGGACGTTCGCCAAGAGCCATAGAAATCTTTTTTCCTATTACCATTTTCCTATAATCATAACTCTCCCGATTAATAGAGCAAACACTTTTTGTGATCTAACTTGAAGAACGTTATAAGTTACAAAAAGGAAAAATTGTGATTCATCATTATACATATAATCTAATAGTAACTTGGCAATAGATTATTTTATATCAAACCATGTTAAATACTGTCTGTAGTTCACGCGAGCGCGCGCGTGCATATTTAAATAAAACACTTTAACGGTTTAAAACGCGATATATTTTAGTTAAACTTGTTTGATTATTTTTAACTACGGCCCGACATTTTGGATGCTTTGCAGCAGCCGTGGTCACGGTGAGACCAACAAGTTTTTAAACAAGTTTAACTAAAATATATCGCGTTTTATACCGTTGAGGTGTTTTATTTAAAGCAATGTTTTTTTTCATTCCATTAGTTTTTTTAATAAAGACTTATATGCATTGCAGTAAATTCAGATAGAATTATATAAAATAACTCCATGTGATATATGTATGTACTTCTATTTCTTATTTGACAGGCTCGTTTGTATAACAGCAAAGTTTGGCCAATAATCAACAGATCACGGGTTCGATCTCCACCGGGGATCTCCTCCAACATGTTTCTAAGCATTCAATTTATAATTTTTCTGAAACATGTTGGACTTCGCCTGGAAATGGCGCCCGGGTCACGAACCACAGTCCACAGATGAAACAGTCGTGAAGTTTATCCTTGTTTCGGTTTTAGTCTGTGGATTTCCGAATATCCAAAGCCAAAATAGGTCGACAGCGCATCTTGTTTGGATGCTATAGGCTGGGTTATTTCATCTACCATCAAATGAACCCCACGCTGTCTCCTCTATCATAAAAAATATTACATTTTCAGCGGACTTTCTTTAAGTGTTTATTCCCGAGTATTTACTTTCCAACGAATCCTTTGAAGTGCTCTTCTGTCTATCTTCGAATTAATCCTGACAACATAATTTATTTCATAATATCGAAGAACCGGCATTCGGGTCAAATATTTTTTCATAAAAAAGAAACATGAACCGAAAAATAGGTTTTGCAATTTAAATTTCAAGTCTGGCTGGCACTTAGTAATAAAATATGCCACGAATTACGTTACTGTATAAATTTTCCCTTTTGTTTTACGATTCTCTCGGGTCCTTTACACAATTTTTTTCTTTATAGAAATATATTTTTGACGGAGGATCGTTCATATTTGTTATAACTGTAAGTCTTGATTTGTTAATAAACAGATACTGACGATGCTAAGTTGGGATTATCAACATTTTTAATTTCTTTGATTTTCCCTCATACTGATCGTAATGAATTTTTATGTAGAGATAATATTCACACTATGTTAATACCATGACAGTAAACCTGCTTCCCTTAACGATATTTTAGGAGGTTTTCTATAAAAAAAAAACAAAAAGAAAATAATGAAATAACAAAAAGAGGACTAACTTATTTCTATAATTTCTACCTACTTAAAAAATTGAGAAAAAAATACAGTCATATCTGTAACTTCGAAAAAGATGAAGTCTTTTTACAAGAGTCCCTAAATATGTCAAATAGATTCCGTACGAAGATAACATACAAAGCAAAATAAATCTACGCTTTGACCGGCCAGTATTGGAATAAAACCTTAAAAACAAACAATCTATATCTCATGGGAGATATCGCATTCGATGATCGTACATAGTCGTATTTGCTGGAGGGTTCCTATCTCTAAAGCATATCCTTTTTAGGGTTGGTCCAAATGGAAGATAAGATACGCAAATGGTAATCACGTTACAGAAAGCTTCTGTATGTGTATTTTCTAAATCAATACCATACTACTGTCTACTGACTATAGTCTGTAGTTTACTTTTACTTAGAGTAGTAAACATTAAAGTGTAACACACTTGTAACTATTTGAAGCGCAAAATATATTAGTTAACTCCTTTTAAATTTAATTTAACTATGGCCATACTTATCGTAGATATTGTCACGGGGAGATTGAAGATGGAGGGCGTCTCTAATGTCAATGTCAAAACTGCTATGCTATCGCGGACTGCTAGACATCGTACTACGCACTCGGGCCTACTTACCACAAACAAGTCTCCGTTCGGTTTTGGTGACCAAAACCGACGGAGTAACCAACGAGAAGCCGCCCAGCACAACGATCGCCAGCCTGTCGCGCTGAACCTTGCCTGTGGCTAGCTCCGGCCTCCCACCAGCGGGTCTCACCGGTAGCGACGCCTCTGGGGCGAGGGAACGCGTTGCAGGCTTCAGGCCGTGCACGACGTCTCCTAACATCAACATCGAATACGATGAGCCAGAACCACTCCACCGGCTCGACGCCGGGCGTCCCCCGCTCCCGCTCCGCAAGCGGTCGAGCGGGCTCGCGACGCGATCCGGCCCGGGCCGTTGAACCCGCTACTCCCGCACCGCGCCCCCCCGCCCTCGGAGCGGGGGAGGCATTATACGACGCCGGGATACACAGAACCCTGTCGGATCCGGGGTTGAGTCGCCCACGCCCTAGCGTGCGAGCGCCCCCCGCGACTCCTGCCATCCGCGCCGCCGCCGCCGCGAAAGCCGCCGCCGCCGCCACGATCACCGCTGCCGCCGTCGCCACTGAGGTTACCGCGACACCACACCCATCCGTCCTCCAGGACTCCATTGAGTCCCATTTCCTAGCGCTTTCGCAAGGCTCGCCGGAGACCCTGGACGCGATGTTTCGGTCCCTGGCTGGGGACGTCCCACCAGCGCCGCGGGGTTCCCCGAGAGCGTTACTTTATTCGGACGCAATTGCTTACGCAATTGTCAGGAAGCAAGTGGCGTTCTCGGACGGCCTACACGCGGCGGTCCGGGCGTACCTGGACAGGGTCGAGGCAGAGTTAAGGGCCGAAGGCTTGCTAAGCACTCCCTTGACGCAGGACGAGTCGGCTGTTGCTCATAGCAACATTGCACGCTCGACCCCCCTACGTCGCCCCCGACCCGAATCCCCTTCTTCACCCGACCGCGAGTCCAAAAGGCCCTGCCAGGACTCGGCCTTCCCGTCCCTCCCGGATCCCCTCTCTCAGCGGGACCCTCGGTTGCGGCGTAGGCTCGCGCTCCCCGTCACGGAGCCCGCCGCTACTGCCGCGCCCGTCGCGCCACCCGCGCCAGCCTCGCGCGCCGTGCCTCCGGCGCCTGCCTCGCGCGCCGCACCGTCCGCGCCCGCCGCCGCACCTACCGCCGCGCTCGCCGCGCCTGTTGCGCCCGCCGCCGCGCGTATCGCGCCCGCCGCGCCTGTCGCGCCCGCCGCCGCACCTGTCGCGCCCGTCGCCGCGCCTGCCTCGAGCGCCGAGCCCGCTACACCAAACGACGCACCCCTGTCGTACGCGCAACTCGCGGCCGCACCTGCCGCGGACCGCCGCCCTGCATCGCCACGGCCACAGCCAGCCGCCACCACTACCGCCGCCGCCCCCCGCTACCCGCCGCTGGTAGTAGAGGTCCTGCCCGACTGGACGACCCACTTTCGTGCCCTGAGGGACCGTCTCGGGCACGCGCCGAATGCGCGCCCCTTTGGCAGAGGGGTGCGCTTCTCACCCAAGGACGGGGAAGAGTACCGCATCGTCCAGCGGTACCTGACGGAGCTGGAAAAGAACCAGAAGGTGTCATGGTTCTCATACTCGCTCCCCACCGAACGAGACCTTAAGGTGGCGATCCGGGGCCTCCCGGCAGACACCGACCCGCAGTTCATCGTGCAGGAGCTCAAGAGCCTGGGGTTCCAGCCCGAGCACGCGCAACGCATCCAAGCGTCCCAGGGGCGCCCCGGGTGCCTCTTTTTGGTCATCCTGAAGAGGACTCCGGACCTCACTCCCGCCATCTACAACATAGAAGAGCTCCTGTGCATGCCGGGCGTAACTGTGGAGGCGTGGCGCGGCAAACGCGGGCCCGCACAGTGCCACAGATGCCAGAAATTCCGCCACTCCTCCCACCATTGCCACCGTCCCCAAGCCTGCGTACGATGCGGCGGTGAGCACCGTGCGACAGACTGCCCACGTCCGAGAGAGGAACCGGCGACCTGCGCGAACTGTAAGGGCGCGCATCCCGCCAACCACACGTCGTGCCCCGTATTCCGCGCGGAGGCCAAAAACAAGAAAGCGGGCACGGCAGCCTCTACAATCGCGGGAAACAAGAACGCCCCGGGCACCGAACCCCGACCCCAGCGACGGAGAGCGAGAGGCAACACAAGAGGGGGACAGAGAACAGAGAGAGCGAGACAGAGCAACATCGCCGCTCGCTCCGACCCCCCGCTCCCCCCTCCAACGCACGCTCAAACTTCGTCGGCCCGCGCAGCGCGGCCTGCCTTGCAGGGAGCAAGGAGAGCGGTCCAGCCCGCTGCCGATCGACCGCTAACTATTACTCAAGCCGCACTAACGAACATTGTGGAAGCAGCCGTCCACACGGCTATTGCAGCGCTGCAGCCCGCAGGCGCGCCTTCCGCTCCGAAAGCGGCTCCCAGCCGAGGCAAAACGCGTCAGAATGTCCCTTAGAATCCTGTTCTGGAACGCAAACGGCCTAAAGCGGAAGGCCGCCTTTGTAAAAATGCAACTAAGGCTGCACAACATTGATATCGCCTTACTAAACGAGACACACCTGCGCACGGAAGACAAATTCCAAGTACCGGGATACATTACCTATAGGCAGGACCACATCTCGCCGACGGGCACGGCCTATCGCGGCCTCGCCGTGCTCATAAGGAGAAACCGGATCCACCAACGTCTCCCGGACCTGGACCTCTCGTTCGTGCATGCGCTAGGAGTCGAACTGGAGTTTGACGGCCAACCGGTCGCAATGCACGCCGTCTACGCACCGCCGGACGGAACTTTCAACACACAGGACCTCCGCAAACTGTTGCCCCCGCACACGGCGTGCATCGCAGCAGGCGACTGGAACGCCAAACACGAAGAATGGAATCCCGCATGCACGAACACCCGAGGCCGAGCACTACACGCCGACGCAGAGCAGCGCGGCTACATTATTGCGGCTCCGGACGTTCCCACTCATTATCCCGCAAATGACTCCCACAACCCCTCAACTATCGACCTTCTCCTCCATCGTGGCATCTCCTGTATCCTATCCCTCGATGTCATCATGGACGAACACATGTCCGATCATCTCCCTGTCATCAGTACGTTGACTCCCTCTAACCCCCCGCCTCCCCGCTCCCCGCGAGAGACGTAGCATAGATTGGCATCTCTTTCGCACGATCCTCGCCTCCCTCCCCCCGTTCGTGCCGCCGTCCTCCGCGCTGCAAGTCGATCAGCTGGCCGCCGACTTAACGGAGCACATACAACGAGCCATGGGGGAAGCCACCACCGTTCGCACGGTACCACCGACGGAGCCAGACATCCCGCCGCACTTGTTGAGGCTAATTAGAAGGAAGCGCGCACTTCGCCGAACCTGGCAGCGCAATCGTTGCCCACGACTTAAGATAGCGATACGTCTGTTAGCGGAAAAGATAGGCACGGAGCTACAGACGTATCAAGCGCAATCGTGGGAGCGACGTATCGGCGAGGCCACGACAGACTGGAGTAGCCTCAACAAGTTATGCCGAAGCCTGACGAAGACCGCCGTCCCGCCGCGGCCGCTTTTGCACCCCGATGGCTCAATGAAGTACGCCGCCCTGGATAGGGCCGAAATCTTCGCGGAGCATCTCGAACGCCAATTCTCACCGAACCCCGCCGCTACACATCTGGAGGATAGCGTGAAGGCGACCGAGGACGCCGCCTTGAGATTCGCGTCGCCCAGCATCCCTCCAGACGAGGACCCAATCGCTTTCTCGCCGGGTCAGGTGAGAAGAGCTCTCCTCCGCGTCAAACTCAAGAAGGCCCCAGGACCCGATAACATCCCGAACATCGCGCTGCGCCACCTTCCACCGAACTTCGTCGTTGCCGTCGCACGGCTGTTTACGGCGATCGCGCGGCACACACAGTTTCCGGCGTGTTGGAAGGAAGGACGAGTCCGGATGTTATTGAAGCCAGGAAAGAGCGTACTGCAGGCGGCCAGCTATCGACCAATCACACTGTTGCCGTCCTTGTCGAAAGTGTTCGAAGCGCTATTGCTGTCTCGCTTTAACACTTTCTACACCCCGCGCCCCGAGCAATTCGGCTTCCGACCTGCGCACTCCACAACGCTACAACTAGCCCGAGTGCTGCACGAAGCCGCTTCCGCATTGAACAAGAAGGGCGCTGCTGCTGCTGCATTCCTCGACATGGAGAAGGCGTTCGATCGTGTCTGGCACGCCGGCCTGATCGCGAAGCTCGACGCCATCCCCGTCCCCCGCCGCATCACCTCAATCCTATTCTCCTTCCTTCACGGTCGCACCTTCCGCGTTGCAGTCGACGTCGGCACAAGTTCGAGTCCCCGCCGAGTCACAGCGGGCGTTCCGCAAGGCAGCTGCATCTCGCCAACGCTGTACTCGGTCTTCACAGACGACGTCCCTGCCCCACAAGACATCAAGGTGGCCCTCTACGCGGACGACACAGCATTCATCGCAACCTCACTGTCGTCCCGGCACGCGGCCATCAAACTTCAGCGCGCCTTAGACCTCCTTCCCGATTGGCTTCAGAAATGGCGCTTAACTGCCAATCCCGCCAAAACCCAAGCCATTTGTTTCGGTCGCGGCAACTTACCGCCGTCCCTTTCCTTTAATGGCACCGAAGTCCCTTGGCTAAGCCGCGTCACGTACCTCGGCCTTACGATCGACCGGAGCCTAACAATGAGACATCACATCACTAGAGTGGTCGGTCGAGCCAAAGCGGTCTTAGCCAAACTCGGCCCCATCCTATCCTCCAACATTCCTGTACACACAAAGAAGTCCCTGTACAATGTTTATGTCCGTCCCCACCTCACGTACGCCTCACCAGCCTGGTATGCGCTGGCGTCGAAAACTCAGAAGAAACGCCTCGACGCAGTGCAAAACAAGGCACTCCGGCGTATTATCAAGGCACCGCGCTACGTGAGAAACTCCACTATCCATCGAGATCTCCGGCAAGCCTCACTCAAAGAGTCCATCGTCCGGATGGCCGAGAAAATGTTCGCGAGGGCCGACTCATCGCGCGAGCAACATCTCCGGCGCCTCGCCCCTTGGCACACTAGGCCACCGGACAGAAGATTCCCACTTCCGCGAGACCTCCTCTCCCCTCCCGACTCCCCGCCTCTCCCTGCAGCAGCAGCAGACGGCAACAGTTGAAACAAACACACCGGATTTGACTCGAACGCCGATCCCGCGTCTTCGTCCGCTGGTCGCCTCGCTGGGCCTCCCCCGGGGTTACCGGGGGTCTCACCCGGCGGTGCTTGACCGCGAGATGCGGGGGCGTTCACCACCACCTACATGGACCTAACGACCGCCTTGTTGTTACAAGGCGCGCAAGAACACCCCTTGCAGAGCCCGACAGGGCTGAACAAGGAACCCGCGCCCCGCAGGGCGCGGCAAGGAAAACGCACGTCTATGCTATCGCCATCTGTTTCGTCGCTCGCACAGAACAGACACACGGTGTCGTCTCGTGTGTGTTTGTTGTTGTGTGTCTTGTTTTTCTTGATATGGGATCCCAGGTAATTATTATATTAAGTTTTTACTTTATAATAAGTCGTTGTGCTCAAGCATTATAACCAGTAGAAGTAGGGGTGGTTATATTGAAGAAAATAAAAATATATTAAGTCATTATGTTTCAAGGAACTAAATCCTTGAAACACTTGGACCACAATACTGAAGGGTTTCATATCATTAACTCGAGAACCTTACTGATTTGGGGTCGTCTCCGCCTGGGTATTTTAATATTCATCAGTCAGTATCAGGGGACTGACCGTCAATATAAAAATAGAGGGCACTTCGGAAAGTTCTATTAAAATAATCCACTTTACGAGGCATAATGTTTTAAATAAAATTAGTTCAAAGTAGTTTAAAAGCGTTTAATGTGATATATTTTAAGTACAATAAGTGTTCTTGGG
This sequence comes from Leptosia nina, assembly GCA_963661955.1. Taxonomy (NCBI): domain Eukaryota; kingdom Metazoa; phylum Arthropoda; class Insecta; order Lepidoptera; family Pieridae; genus Leptosia; species Leptosia nina. The sequence continues at coordinate 7,132,601 of CAVLEF010000009.1, read as the reverse complement.
CCATGAAAGCTTATCTTATAGGAATTAAATCAGCTTTCATAACATAATATATTTCAATACTCTAGTTAGGGAAAGAAATCATTTATACCTTCTCTTATTTTAGCTGAGTAATTGTTGGTCGTTATTCATATTATTTTGTAAATTTCTCTACCAGAACTTTACTGTTTAATTCATGTTAAGTATCTGTAATTTACGAGTATTACATATTTACAAGTTTATACGTATTAGTTAAACACGGTCCTGTGATCATTGTGCAAAGCATTCGTATTTTAAACCGTTAAAAAGATTTATTTATGTACATACACGTGATGAATTAAAAATCGATTATATATAAATTGAATTGATCTACATACACAAGGGCACAGAAGTCTGATCAACTACTTGCATGTTAAAGAACGAATCAGTGAAACGGACTCAAAAATGTGTTCGCCCCATAGCCCACGAGGGGGAAACGGGATACCACATACACGTTAACACAACTATGTTGAGTGAAAAGTTTCAGATGTCATTCAATTCATATCCATAAAACTAGATCAAAGTGGAAATTGCTAAATCAATAACGTATTCAAGTAGATGGACGTGAAGCATTAATGACATCATTTGGACGCGAAGGCACTTCTGATAGCCCATACAAGGATAGTAGGGGCGCTCCTAATGCGAAAATTATACACTTTCTACTTTTCATAAACCCTCGCTCGGTTTTTTTGGCAGAAATATTGTGCCAAGATGTAAATCAGGAGGTATTTTGCCACATGACTCTTGTTTTTCGTTTGAGAGTATGAGAATATTAAGTGTTTTAGCTAGCAAGTGTTACCTAAACTTCAACTACTGCAAGAGTTTTGGGCCGCGTGTAAATATTTAAAAAATATGTTTATAGTCTGTAAGTTTATTATAAAAAGAAATTTGATGGCTTATTTATTTTATAGAAGTTACGCCACGTCAAACAATGAAATTGTAACAATGGACAGATTTTTTAAATGAAGGCATTATTCTGAAAATTTTCAGTAAATAGTAGATGTGTTATATCATCTTAACATTGAAAACTGGACCCCATTTCCCCATGGGTCATGGGGGAACACATTTATATGCCTTACTTAATAACCAATTTTACAGACAAATAATTGATAATAATAATGTGCTCTACCTGACTGAAACAACTTATTGTATCCTCGGAATTTGAAAACCAGGACTCGGTTAAGTTAAGCAGTTATTCATTCAATAGCATTTTAAATGGATATTTAAAATTAATTAATTTTTGGTACATAAAGGTATGTTTATTTCAGGCTACAACTTAGAAGTAACATTATAAACGCCCTCTACCCCATACACGTTATATAGGTATAAATTAAATTAATTGTTTAATTACTAAAATCAATTTCACTCCACAACCGTTATCTATTAACCTCCATCAAATATTCACCTTGCTTGTTCTCTAAAATTATTCTGCTGTGTACCAAAGGCAATTATAGGTCGGCCAACATTTATTATATATTCGGTACTTAGGAAGCTTAAAGCACGAAACAGCACTACAGGTTTTGGAATATAATTAATGCATTCTACAGCAGTTTATAACATATTATAAAAGGAAAGAAAAGAAAGAAAACTGTAGAAATACTTTTTAAAATTTCTTAAATCAAGGCAAAAATGCACTTCCATGCTCATTGACTAGCATTGGAGACAGTGTGAGAGATCGTGGGTTCGGATCCCGGGAAAACATAATATCTTGATCTTGGTCAGAGCACTGATATGTTCATAATAATGTCAATGATACTTACAAAAATGTTATATATCTTAACGCTTATTTTAATACTAAGCTAATCCAGAAATTGACCTACAATCTGAAATAAAAATAAAAACACCAAAGTTATGACGCATATTAAAATCTCGTCTTAGCCAAAGCTGGGCGCTGAGATAATTTTTCAATTAAGAAAGTAAACGTTTATGCAAAATCCATTTGGAATGGGCTAATTTGAATAAAATTAATTTATTTTGTTAAAAGCTACCGAAGCTCCGAATGGCTTGCAAATGATACCTCCTTTATTTCTATATTCTATTCATCTAAATTAATAGTCGTAAAGCGAATAATTATTGCTATTAAAAATATTAGAGTAGATAAGGTCAGAATTTAAAAAGGTTTTGTTAACGAGGAAAAAAGTCGCAAACCTACACTATAAAGAGTCGAATATGAGATATAAAATTCACAAAACTTGTTTTACTTCAGAGAGTGGTAGCATTTAAATAAAATACATTTAACGGATTAAAACGATAAATAAATCCCACGTTTTCTCTGCGATACGGTATCTCTCCGACAAATAAAATAACTAATACATTTCGCGTTTAACACCGTTAAGAATATTTTATTTAAAAAAATTGTAAATTTATTAAATATGAGTCACCAGTCTAATTATTTAATTTACTACTAAAGCCATTTGAAAAGTTAGCTCGAGTCATTAAGTATAAATACTTATAAAGAGGTTAAACGACCTGATTGATAATATTGCTAAAAGTTACGAATACATATTCGCCAGTATACACAGGGATTATTTGATCAAATTTTCCCTAAAAGCAACACTCCATAGTGTTTCATAGGAAACACCACACGTTTTCCTTTGATAAACATATTTTACAATACACAAGTTCAATTTGAGCAAACTTTCCCCAAATGTAATCTACATCTTCACAAAGGCCTATCTATGCGGATTTCTGTTAGGGCTGCCTCCATCCTTCAGCCAACTTTGGGTTTATAAGGAATAGCAGACTAATGTTAAAGAGTTAAACTCATAAGTATGAATTTTGAAGAGAGGCCTATAATAATGACGACATCTGTGTGTGTCACAACTATGTATATGTGTAAATTAACATTTATCTGTAAATTAATACTACAAATTTACAAGATCGACTACGCGATAAACACATTAAATAATACACTTTTAACTGTTTAAAACGCGAACTATATCAATTACATTTCTAATTTATTTTAAATTCTGGCAGCGACTACGGCCGTTGGAAAGCATTCGAAACGTCGAATATACTTCGCGTTTTTAACCGTTTGAAGTGTTTTATTTAAACAAAAAACTCGTTTAGTTCGAGAGCTTTTAAGCGAATATTATATCTCATGACCGACCTGAATTATTTTATTTTACATTTAATTATTTTAAAAAGCATCAAGAAAAAAATTGCGTAGCTTTTATGGCAACCCTAGTTAGCGTTCATATTTCAGCACATACGCCAAAATGTATATGTATTTATTTGTATAGACGGTTAAATCGAGCGTAGTTTCCCGTATAACATAACAGTAAAAGTTTTAAACTATTTTAGCTTTTGCGACACGACTGTGCACTAATTCATGGTTTATTTAAAGACATTAAACTGTTTAGACATTATATTTTATTAGTTATGAATTAGTAAATATATTACTAGTTTTTAGCCGTAAAAAGTGTTAATTCAATTTGTACTCACAATAAGTACTTAAAATAACAAAATCGTAAAAAAGCGTGCGATTTCAAATTACGTTAAACCTATTCTTATTATATGCCTTTAATTGCGATTCGATTGTACAAAAATCGCAACACACTGTCTGTAGTTCACGCCTACTGGTACACATTTAAATACAACACTTTAACGGGCTAAAACGCGATATATATTAGTTGAACTTATTTGAAAAGTACTGCGGCCTGACATATTGGGCACTTTGCAGCAGCCGTGGTCACGGGGAGAGTGTCCCCGCAAAATAGTCGTGTCGGATAGTTTAAAAAACTCGATAGTACTATGAAGTCTGCGTAATGAGGTGTAAAACCCTTTGTTTAGTGAACTAGTTAGTGGGTTCATATCCGGACTGCTCAAACCCGGTTTATTATGTCGTCGTTTGCCAAGATTTATTATTAGGACGTGACATATGACTGTGGTACTTATGTGTTACCTGCTACAGAAGCTTATGGTCTTCGCAAATTGCAAGGTTAGGTATTTTTTTAAACAAAAGAAATAAAAAACATATAAAGCTGAAGAGTTGTTTGTTTGAATACAAATTTAGACGACCGACGTCGTGGGTAACAGCTAACTTATAACGATGAAGAGGTTTTGTAAAAACAAATTTAGATGCCCAAAATTACTATTATACGCGGACGAAGTCGCTGACACAACTAGTACTATAAATGGTTGTAACACTTGTAACATAATTTCTACTTATTTTATATAATTACATAACAACCTATAGTATACATTATTTTTGATAACACTACGATTTAGTTTCTCCGTGTACGCATATAATTGAGATACAAACTCAATTTATCACATAGTGTTTTAAGACTTATTGTTTATAATAGTTTGTTTTGTTTGTGTACCTTATGAATAAATAAATAAACTGAGAAAGCTCAATTCCCCCACACATTACCGAATTTTCTCCCGTGAGTGTGCAAACCCATCGGTAGACCAAATGATAAGTAAAATTGGAAACTTCATCCTTTAATGTTTGATGGCAAAACTTTTAATCCCGGTATAAAGCAAACGTACCCTACAAACATTTTTGTCAAACAAAATTCGATCTCAAACGTCTTGAACTATAAACAAACACCTAAACAACAGGACAACCCAACCGACGATAGTTTAGCAAAGCTTATAATCAGTTGTCACGCGAAATGTAACTCTAATACAATAACAATAAAAGTCTATTGTTCTGCAATCACTTTTGGTTAGTCGCGTTCAATATTTCATAGAGATGTCTTTCACAAAAGTTAGTAGTTCCATCCGATAGTTTCGAGACACAGGCGACACTTTGCAAGACCATTAAAAAGAGAAGTTTTTACGCGTTCGCAAGACTTATTGTCCGATGTTTCGTTGCTATGTTAAACAAATTTATATATACCTACTTTATTTACAAGTTAAGGTTATGGCTTTTGACTATAAGGATATTTGAAACATATTCTATTTCACATGTTACGCGTTCGTAACACGTGTACGTACTCTTAGTACCACGAAGCATCATTTAAAATCGATACTGCAGCAAACTCTGTTGTTGAAGTAACAGCTGAGTGATGTTCTTCGTCAGCATAGTTAGTGTATATGATAATTGTAACCCACTTATGTATTCTCTTATATCACAATATTTTTTTGTATGTTCTTTAGAGTGAATTAAATTATTTGAGTTGAATTGAATTTTTTGATGGGCTCGTCGGTCTTATGGTCGTGCGTTCGATCCCTACCGGTTCCAAAATCTCCAATACTCCAATCTCATTTTTCAATTTAAAATGTTTGTAAAACATGTTAGAAATCTGGATATCAAATGGGTGGTAAGAATATTAAAATTTCGTCCGTCCACAGAAGAAAAAGCCGTGGAGTTTAATCGCGTTTCGGTATCAGACTGTGGATTTCCGAATATCCAACGCCAAAATATATCGTTAGCGTATCATGTTTACATATATCAACTACCATCAAGTAAACCCCGTGCTTGTCTGTCCTCCTCTATCGTCCAAATTTTTTTCATAGTAGAACCTCTATAAGTCGAATATCAAGGGAGACGCAAAAAAATTCAAGTTATAGAGTTTTTGACTTAGAGAGAATTTCGACTTAAACGGATTTCGATTCGCCATAAAGAGATTGAAATTCATTCTTATAAATTTTGAGTAAGGGAGGTAAAATACGTTTCACAGCACTCATGTTTACAACAATATTTGTAAATTTATGTACAAATTGATATATATTGCAGTAGAACCAAACTACTTCTGACAGCATTTCACTCGAAAACAAATAACTTGCATTCAAATGAAATCAAAACTAATAAAATGAAACACCTGACATCAAGCAAGCAAACGCGTGTTAATGTGAGTCATAAATTCGTAGTAATTCTATTAATTCCTTGCAAATTCTTAAAGTCGGTAACTTATTTGTATTCGATAGATGTAATGAGTCTAAAATAATAGAGTTGTAAAGGTTGCAAAATAAGACGTTGCTATTGTCGAGATACAGAGGTAAAATTAATTTTTCGAGTTATGGAGGGAATATATTATGTACCGAATTGGCTTGGAGGGACTCACTGATTATTTCGACTAATAGAGGGTTGAGATTTCGAATAATGGAGGTTTTGGTGTTTGAAAGGAAAGGAACGCAAATTTTTTTCGAGATGTGGAGGTTTTTCATTTATCGAGGTTGGACTTAACGAGGTTCGTCTGTATATAAAAAAATTAAAATGTCTTTTTCATCACGTCTATCACGATGTACTTGATAAGATAACATAGAATAAATCTTCTTTTTTTACTAAATATTCAAAACGCAGCATTTGCTTTAAGAAACAAAAGAATTCCTGCATTTATTGAAACATAGCCGCGGGAATGCACCGCGCAATGGAGAATAACATTCGCACTCAAGTGACATCAAAGGAGACAATATTTTGCGGCCGCCACTGCATTAGTTTGCTTTGAAAATACAAGAGAAAATTTACATTTTTCTGCTCTAGAAAATTCTTAGACCGTGTTTTACGGCGTGGAAATGCTTTGTATTTCGTTGCCTTGAACTTACAAATGTTACAGTAAAGTATACGTTTCACCTATTTTTTATAACGCATTGTACAGCGATGTAAAATGTGAAATTGAAATATATAATGTGAAAGCTAGCTTTATTGGTAGGCCCGACTACTGTTCTTGAGGTCAGGTCAGTTGAGTTTCACTTTTTAATTGTCCACGCAAAAATATAAATTTTTGTGTACAGTTTTGATTTTCAGTGAATCAAAACTTAATTATATCTATCACCTACAGAACGATACTAATTTCCAAGAGTGGTTAAGTAAACTTTTATAATGTGAATTATGTCTAACATTATATACGCGTTATATAAGATACTTCTTCAATGTCATACTAGTATTCATGTGAAACAAAAAGGAAGCACGAGTTGTCTAGCAGAGCAGCTCCGAAATCAGAAATACAATATTCCGACCGGAGTTGGAAGTTCAGAGTTATAATTCGGCCGTAAATCCTGGGGACATTAAATTTATAAGTTGGGGCGAGTCGGAAAGATAAGCGCTGCATTTTTGATGAACAATCCAACGTCGAATATCGTACAAGCACAGGAAAGTTCTGTACAATAATTATTAGAGGAATTATTTAACATGGACTTTTTACAATAAACGAAGAAGAGATTATTATAAAAAAGTGATAATATTACTTTATTAATTGCCAGTGTGTAAGATTCTGGTATATGTTTGAAAGAGGCTTAACGATACGAACGATGAAAACATACAAAAACTCAAAATGAATTAATTATAATTTTATTGACACCTGGAAATAAGGTATAATGATGGATACGTTACTAAGTGACAATTCATAAGTTATCGACCGGGAAAAAAATTAATAGTTCACTAAAATGATTATTCATATATAAATATTACTGATGAAAGGGTTATATGTATTTTTAATGCCACATTATAGAAAAGTAAAACAAAAAAAAGTAGCCGATTCTCAAACCTATTGAATATGTATATTAATTTAGTAACTGCACTGTGATACGATTTTTTACATATATGATACTAATAAATAAAAATAACAAATTTTAAATGGTTACATTTCCTCACAGTACATGTATTTATGTAATAAAATTAATTATTTAACCTTATAATTTAAAAATCTAAAATAAATTGAAAATATCTTCGCCTCGGGCAGGACTTGAACCGGCATCGTCAGCGTTCCGTACTGTTGCTCTACCAATTGAGCTACCGAGTCCTACCCCTCATTGTCGAGTCGTCGTCGTAATTTTCGATTTTTAAATTATATAGTGCCTTCATGTGAAAAATATTTAAGTTTTCAAATGTTGTGTAATCTTGTTTGTACGTAACCTTACTTTTTTATTTAGGTAACCTCCTAACACTCTCATATACAAGCAACACACTCTTCATTAAAACACATAGTACAAACGGAGTATTAATTTATAATGTACATTGAAGGTAAATTAATAAATGACCTTACTTTTGGCTAAAACTACCTTGCGTGCTTGTTAAATTTTTACGGTTTTACTATTTACCTTTTACCGTCAATTGATGTAGATATATTTATTGTATATAATTGCTTAATTAACGTAATGAAGTGTGCTGAGGTATCATATACTTACTCACAGGTATATTTTGCAATTATTATCGTTCACGTCTTAGCGGCTTCATTCAGTATTTTTGTAGACTTATTGTCCATAAAAATTTGAAAACATTAATAAATACGTAACTGTATTCCAAAACAGTACTTACGTTTAATCACTTAAATAGTATAATTTTTAATCAATCAAACTGATAGTTTAGTTATAAGTATAATAAAATATTAAAAGGAATGGGAGAACAATTGACTTCTCTCTCACTCTATCTATGCTTACTAAGAATTCATTCGGGTTTGAGGGATCAAAATAATCTAAACCCAAAAGGTTTCTTTCTGCGGTCAAATAATTTATTTGGTACGATACCATTTTTTTTAAATAATCACAGCGAATGAGTAATTGAGGAGCTACGAAAATTGACTACCCAATAAATTAACATCGTTTATTCAGTCGATTAAATGGATCGAATGAAACAGTCTTTTTAATGAAGTTAGTTTTTTGAAATCAAACGAACAACATATTAACAAATAAACTGACACTAACTGTATTTAGTAAAGTGAAACTCAAGGCAAGGCCCTTTCAAATAGTTCAGCATTCTGATTATTTGATCCACACACTCATCTTCTCATCTCAGTAACCTCAAGTAAGTTCAGAACTTTCCTGTTTTCAACTTGAAGTGCGAAGTTGCTCGAATATACGATTCGTGAACAACTCGCTAACTTCGGAAAATTCTTCAAAATCGAAGCTCTGCGATGTTGAAGTAATTCTTCGGTCTGTGGCAATATTTGTAGCAGAAAATTGATGTAGGACCTTTTTTGTTTTTTGCTGTTAGAGTTTAATTATATTACATACTACCTGTCAACGATGTCGTGCTCGTAGAATATGTATTTTGAACATAGACATATTCATATTTATAAATTTAAGATACCCATGACGTTGGTTGCGTCCCGTCGTTCTTGTAAGTTAACCTTAAAAGATAAATATGTAATGTTGCGGACAATTTTCATCATTTAAAGAGAAATCATTCTTTCATATATATTTTTGGTAACTGGAACAGTTTTCGCAGCATAAGCAACGGAAACCCACGATGATGGATTATTTTCCCAATTTGTTCAATGTCCCGCTGTTTCTTCGCTCCTATTAGAGACAGTGCGTCTGATAGCCTATATTTATGACTAAAATATAGTAGACTTACAGCCTCTCGATAAACGCTCTAGCTAACACAAAAAGATTTTTTTCCATTCGAACCAGTAGTTCCCGAGATTAGCGTGTCCAAACAAAGACACTCTTCAGATTTATATGTTAATATAGATTCACATCATATTAAGTTAATATGCCTGCAATTACGTGAATTTATAACGATCTCATTTTGTTTAGTTATTATGGCATAATAACTCCACAAAACAAGGGATTTCTAATATAACTTGAACAATGCTTACAATTCCATTTTTTTAATAATTGAATTGAGTCAATAGTTAGCCATTAATGCCTTTAAAATTAATAAGAATTGGTGTTTGAAAATTTAAAATGGTTCTCTTTGAAGCCAAGGTGAAAGCATCGCGATTTATCTTCAAAAAGCTAGCTCAAAAAGAAACTAGATCCACGTTCTATCGAATGAATCTTTCTTTATGAAAGTGAACTCATTCACTATTCAAAAAGGCTTTGATGACATTTTCAATAAAAATTCACCGAGAATTTTTTCGAAAATGAAGTTGAAATTATGAAAATATTGCGAAAATACGACGCGGAGTTAATGAAAGGCGGTTTTAAGGAGGTTTTATTTCGTTTCAAATAGGATAATGAAAATGTTTGCTTGCAAGTACAATAAAAAAATTTGATGACCATTAGGAAGTGACGCCACCGGCGTCTGCTTCGAAAGTTGAAATGGCTGTGGTTAGTCGTGGAATGGTTTAATGTTCCTATGGTTAGTCAGTTCTGCAAAGACCCAACCAGTTTCGCCAAATATCAACTAAGGCGGAACAGATGGCGTTAGGAGTTTTTACTTTGATTTTAGGGATACCCTCTTTAGCCTCCCGTGAACACAGCTGCTGCGAAGCATCCGAAACGTCGCGCCGTAGTTAAAATACTTCGTTAATAATTTCAACCAATACATTTCGTGTTTTAAATTGTTAAAAGTGTTTTATTTAAGTACGTACTACTTGTGTAAGCTACAGACAGTTAATGGTTTAATGTGTTAAGTTCTTTTCGACTCGTGTAGCGCACACGAGATTTTTGCACACAAGCCCAACTTGAGGACTTGGCTTCTTTACCTAAGAAGGAACTAGATTATCAAAAAATAAAAAACTCTTTGCAAACTTCAATTCCAAAAGTAATCACAAATAAGTAGTCACAATTAGTGGCCCGTTAAAAACCCTCACCAGGGCGGTCCTAAGTACAGAGATTATGGCCTACCATTTATAAATCCCGTAATTCATGATTCTCGTGCCTGTGAGGTCTGACCACGGCATGATAAATGAAGGTCTATTTAGACCCCTATTTCATTATCATTAATTATTCCTAATACATCTGTTACTAAGTTATTTACATAAGAAATTCTGTTTGTATAAATAGAACGGTTGATGATTAAAAAGGAAACGACGACTTGCAATAACTTCACATGACCTAAATACTGTCTGTAGTTTACGCGAGTAGTCCACATTAAAATAAAAACACTTTAACGGTTTAAAACGCGATATATATGAGTAAAACGTAATTTAAGTACAGCCCGACGTTTTGGGTGCTCAGCTCTCTGAGGTCCAAGTAAAAAACAGCTAGCTAGAGCCATCGAGGTTGGTATTCCTGGCCAGTTTCGCCCTATTTAACATTACCTAAATTAACATTGCGTTAGTACTTTTCGTATGATCGAGGAGGAGGAGGACAAACAAGCCTGGTGTTCATTTGATGGTAGGTGATATACTCCAGCCGTAAAACATGTTAACAAGACGGCTGTTGACTTATTTTGGCTTTAGATATTTGGAAATCCACAATGAGCAAAACGCGATTAAACTTGACAGCTTTTTATCTGTGGACGATGGTTCGTGACCTGGACGGAATTACGATAAAGTAAAGGATTGGATTATATAAGATACTTACATCGAAGTTATAAATTATTTAGAGCAACAGCATGGAACGTGTGGATGTCAGTTCAAATCCCGCTATGTACATTTTCCAATCTAAAATCTTAAGTTTAAGTAATTTTATTAAAAAATGCATATTTGAAACTTATTTATGACGAATCTATGACCGCAGTTTTACGTGGTGAGTCTGAGTTTTAAATACATTTCTGGTTTAAAGTCATGTGTACAACGTTAAATTAGTTTATGTTCCTATGAAATACTTATCGCAATAAATAATTTAATACCTGTATTCTATCATTAGGTTTATTGAATTTCTCATTTCATTCAGTAAACCGTGAAATAATGTCGTCGGCAGGCCTCAGTCGTCCTCATCTGAGTCGATTGCTCAATTTATCAATAGAACTTGCGGCAAAGAGTAAAACATTAAAATATATCAGATCTGACTTAGAACATTGCATAATTTACTTTTATTACAACGAATATATACTGGCTGTACCAGCGACTTCATCCGCATAGAATAATGAAGCTTGAGAGATATGTCTACATATCCTTATGTAACACTTTTTAGATCATTTAAAGGGTAATTTTTGGGTAGCTTTAACAGTTTTTGTAGCGTCCATAACGGAAACCCACAAGGAAGAATAATTTTCCCCTGTTTATTTTTCACTGTTTCCACTATTTCTTCGCTCTAATTGGTTGCAGCGTGATGTTTTTTAGCCTAAAACCTTCCTCGTTAAATACTCTAACAAACACAAACAATTTTTAAATAAAACACTTTAACGGTTTAAAACGCGATATATTAGTTAAACTTATTTGAAAATGATTTTTAACTTCGGCCCGACGTTTCGGATGCTTTGCAGCAGCCGTGGTCACGGGGAGATAAGTTTAACTAATATATCGCGTTTTAAACCGTTAAAGTGTTTTATTAAAATGTGTAATACAAGGTAAACTGAACAGTTTTCGAACAGTACAAACAATTCAATTCCAACCAATAGTTTCTAAGATTGGCGCGTTCTAACAAACAAACTATGCAGGTATATAAATAAAACTTTAATTTATATTTCACCTTTTTGATCGGTTATAAGTGTTTTATTTGGAGTACACGATTAGCTTATAATACGAGTATTGACAATACAATTTTTTTTTTGATCTTAATAAAAGTTTAGGAACTACTTTTTTTATTATTTACATAAATTCATCTTTTAACAAGATTATTAAAGACCACAAGAGGTACAGTGTAGTATATAACTTATTAATAATAACGTATGCAAGTACTTTTGTCACTATATTAGTATTAGAATATTCATATTAACATTGTATTACAAGTTTATACATTGTACGTATATAGAAAATATTTACGATAATTACGGGACTCGAACGACATCCAACAATTAAGGTGTCGTTAACTACCAATCGAAGTGGGTTATAATTTCTCAAACCCTGTAGAAATGATTCTCATGCATACATCTTTAAAGTATTTTTAAATAAATCATGCTATTTAGTACTTGCTATACCTTAATTTTAATCTGTGATATAACGCCGACCGTCAATTTATTTGAAGCGGAAAGCAAGTGGCCGTATCACTTACGTAAGATTCAACCCTCGCGTGAAGTTACAGCCTGAGGTCATGTCGTTAAGCTATCCTATACTGATTCTAGCAAACACCATTTTGCAGCAACTGTATATGTAGGTCAAGACGATAGGATGTATGCTCATATGTCAATAGAAACTTACTCTATATTGGTATGTACATTGCCCTGTGTATGATTCTGTCATTGTTGAGACAAACAACCTTACAACATCATGTGTTTGTTTGTGTCTGCTTCACTTTCTACAAGGGAAAAGGAGTAAAATATGTTTTTATTTTATTGTGTTATAATAATGCAACTTCAAATTGTTGCAATAATTGTATACAAATACATTTCTTCACTCCTCTCTGTGTTACAAACTTTTCTTTTAACTGTGGACCCAATCTCTAATCTACAGTTCAGTTCCCGGACATTAATACGAGCAATTTGATAAGTTCGAGTACTATATATAATGGCGGTGTGTATTATAATATGAATAATGCTCAATTCAATTGGACAATGTGAAAACTGATAATCAAGCAAAGTAAAAATAGGCGAACTGTAGTGTTTTTTATAAATTGAATTAAATTACAAAATTTTTATGCAAAGTTAACAGAAAATCAAACTATTGAACATTTTATAAAAAGAAACAGTTAAAAATGTTATAACATGGATAGTCATCTATTTTAATTTAGAATTTAAAAAAAAATAACAGAATTATCTAATAATTAAGGACTGTGCAAGAAAGTTATCAAGTCTAAAATACTGCCCAATTGCCCCTAATAAATAAATATACCATGGTAACCAGTGAATAAGGCCTTACAGCTTTCCGGAAAGGTAATTATTAAGGCCTCTAGGCAGCTAAGTGCAGACGAGTGAAATAAATAGTGGAATATATTTATTTGAAACGGATGTAGAAGGCGATAGCACGTAAGGCCTCGTTCGAAGATATCGCCTCAGGTCAAGATAGGGTTGTGTTCAGTAACTCATTAAATATATAAAACTAGCCATGTCAGCGACTTCGTCCTTGTAGAATAGTTATTTTAGGCATCAAATTTGTTTTTGCAAACATCCACTTCATCTATAGATTCAAGCCCACGGCGTCGGTCGCGTCCCGTCGTTCTTGCAAGTCATCGTAAAAGATAGCTAAGTATATGGAGTCACGTTTTTTTTTAATAATTTAAAGAGGAATCATTCATTTATACATATTTTTTCCGTTTCTTGAATCGCTTTCGCATTGTACGCAACGGAAACCCACAAAGAGGTCAATTTTCCCTGTTTTTTCACATTTCCCACTTTCTAGTCACAGCACGATGTTTTAACGTATATAATTGGTTAAAATCAATACAAAAAGATTTTTTAAATTCCAACTTGTACTTCCTAAGATTACCGAGTTCAAACAAAAAAACAAACTCATCAGCTATAATATATTAGTATAGATGTATTTTTTCCAGATTATTAAATATTTTCCCCATCGTTTCATTTAAACAGTCTTATTTACAGTAGTAAAGTATTAGTTTAGTATTTTAATTGTCTTAAATTAAGTATTTACAAATTTTCCGTGGCAAGAGAAGTTTGTAGAAAATATTTTTCCAAACATAGCTTTGCACAGCCCTGGGGCGCGTTCGTTTCGACCGCTATCCGGTTCTATTACACCGTTTTTTGTACAGAGGTATTGCAGTTTAAAATTGCACTTCACGCTATTTGTTTTAGAAGGCCTACATGTTTTATGCGTTGTTTGAGCGTTATGTGCTACGCTTTACAACTTTAATCTTCTGATACTAAATTTCTGGATTAATTTCTAAACAACCAAATTTTAGTGAGTATCATATATTTGCGTAATATCTGAGTATTGTGTAGCTATCTTGATTACAGCTGCAAGAACTAAGAACAAAGAGAAGAACACAATAAAAAGTTACTAATTTCAAAAACCTATATTCCAGAAAAAGACTGTAAGCCGGTGCACATACGGTCAGAGTAGTATGTAAAGTTATCACGCGAGGACACTTTTTATATATGCCATAATTATATAGGTAATAAAAGCAATAAAAAACACTTTTCATTTAAATAAAACACTTTCAAGGATTTAAAACTCGATATATATCTATATATATATAATCCTCGTTCCCGAAACGGCGCCAATATATATTATACAATAGGTCTGAGAATAGGACAACATCTATTTTTCTTCCTGTGGTAAAAAAAAAATATAAAATTAAATTTTTAAAAAAAAACCAAAAAAAAAAAACCCAAAACCCCAATTTAAAAAAAAAAAAAAAAAAAAAAAAAAAAAAAAACAAAAAAAACTTAAGCCGGCCCACAAAAAATATATAAAACTTCCTTACAATTTACTAACTACGGCCTTATGTTTTGATGATTGTAACCTCGATATTGAACGAAATAGATTATTTATTAGTAATATTAATTATCTATAGCAAATTTTGTGTATACATAATATATATCTTGTATGTAGACTTAGAAACTTAGGTGATGTCCGTCGGACTAACACTTTCAACCCATCGCAATAAAACTTTATTACTCAATATATTGCAATTTAGCTGCACTCGATTCCTCTGTTTTACTATTTATTTTGTGCACATCCACTGAAGCTGTAAAAAGCTGTAAAATTCTAGATGTAGATTTACGTCTAGTTTAATCTTGAGTTTTTTCTTGGTGTTAAACATGCGCCATTTATTTATTTGTTAATTAAAATAATTATTCTACGCGGACGAAGCCGTTGACACATCTAGTATAGTATATATAGTACATATCAGTGTGTTTTTATTTACGAGAATAACTTAAAAAATTGTAAATCCCTTTCCCAATATATGATGCAGTAAAGAAGACGATTACTGTGCGTTACTCGATGTTTCATAAAAGTTGGTAAGTAAAAACGATGCCGAAACTTCCCTCATTTCTGTGCCGTGTCGCCAGAAAAGCCTCACAACTTTTTATGAATCAACTGATGGTCTAAATGATAGACTATAAATAGGATTCTATTAATAAACATTGGATTATTATGGAAGTCTGATTACTGAAACAATATCTGAAACTTATTGAATACATTAAATTAAATGTATTAGTACCTAATTTATTATAAAAGTTATTAAATATTTATCATTTTCTTATATCTTTGATGGCAAATGAAAATCGAGTTCTTTATCCCTTACGTGCATATATATTTTCGATAGGTACAATTTAACATTTAAGATAACATATTGGTGTAACACTGGATAGCAAAGCATCAGTTTCAGCACTCATATCAGAAGCAGTTGCGCAAAGGCAAAGGCCGCAATGTTACAATGCAAAAGTGAAATGCGAACATGGGGGCTGAATCCAAATATTGTCGCCTGGATATACAGGGCTGGATATTACCCAGAATCACCTATGGTGCAATAATGTGGTGGCATAAGGCCTCGCTAAAATCAAAATAAATAGAACTAGACAAAGTGCAGAGGTTAGCCACATTGATGATTACGGGTGCAACGAGGACGACTCCAACAGCGGCGCTTGAGATCATCCTTAGACTAATGCCACTAGATCTAGAACTAAAAAGGAAAGCAACGAAAACGTGGTTCAGGTTAAAAAGCGCACTCCCACGTTCACTAACAGGCAACACAAAATGATTTAGGCCATTTATTTACTTCCTAACATTTTGCTATAGAGAGAGCTAAGTGAAATATTGTTCACTGATTAAACATTATATAGTACAGTAGCATACAAGTATCACCAAATCAAACTTGTATGCCCCACCCAAAATATCGCGTTTTCCCACAATTCAAACCTAGTGTCACGCGCTTAGCAGCTTGAAACCTTTTAGCCCCGGCGGTCAAATGTTTAATAAGCTGTTAAGCATGATTCTAATAGAGATCCGCTTATTGTTTACGTCTTACGCCTCTGCAGTAACAAATATTTGCACGCGACTGATGGAACGAAGCTCAACTTGCTTTTGTTTGGTTTTCCATTATATTTAGATTTAGCGGGTGTATACGAAAACTTTAACTCTTTATTTCATACGCTATTCACGTCTAGTACACAACAACACTGATGGGAATTTACTCGCCTAAACTTGTCGTATATATTTATATAAAGCACAGAATTATGAATCCTAAAAATACTCTCATTCAGCTACTGAATAGATATTTAAAAATCAACAAACACACAAGTCTCTATCTTTCTTGTATGATAGAAAAGAACAGCCGAGCATGTATCATAACAACAATATGTGCTGTGGACCTTCTTTGGCTGGTTATTCGCAAATCTTCAAATTGAAACCAACCCTCGATTAGACTAACCGGCTAATCTTATTTTTAAAACTAATAATCTTAGTTAAGCAACGTTCAACAATCAGGTTTTCTTTAAGAAAATATATTCTATGCTAGAAAAATAGATTTGTTACTACAATGTGGAAAAACTCAAAGTATTTGAAAAAGGAACGGGTCTCGTCTAAGACGAAGACGATTCTTTTTTAAAATACTTATTGAATGCATTCTCAGTAAATTTAATAAGATCAAGTGCCATGACTGCGCCGGATGCCTGCGAATCTATTCATTTTTCTCTTTGTAAGTTCCTTATCCGTGCTATTGGAATTTTTAATCTGGACTGCGACCTACATTGATCAAGTATCCTTATATTTTTAAACATTGATATAGAGTATAAAGAATTTTATAGAGTTTTAAGTGCAGACTATACGACGGCGAGTGTTTCACATCAAACTGATTAACTTTCGAATTCAGAATGTTGTGTATTTCAGTTCAGTTATTTATTATTTTCTGCATATAAACCTGTCTTATATATTTTGGCTTTCTTTCCTTTTTTGACCGCCTCTGTAGCCAAAAGGTTAAACTTATTGCCTAGCATTGCGTTAAGCGCGAGAGGTCCTGGGTGCGAATCCCAAGGAAACAAAAAATTGTTTCGGTCGGGCAGGGCACAGAAGTGTGATCAGCTACTTGCCTGTTAAAGAACGGATCGGTAAAAGGAACACAAAAATGTCGCCCCGTGCCCCACGAGGGCGAAACAGGATTTCACACTTACTTAAATATATTTTGCCTATTAAACAGTTTTTTTTTTTCAATAATCAAGAAAATTACTATATATAAATAAAATAAATTCAGCACAAAGACATATAATTGAAATTAAATTTGCTTTATTCACATTAAATTGAATTTCTTTACACTTTAGCCACTCTACTGTCTTGTTAACAGATAATGAGGGAGAAGGAATCAAGAGGGGGGAGGTGTAGGGTGAATGGAAATGCCGATGAATACTAACACGTATTGTAAACGCGTTTCTAAATTAGATCTCATTTTTCTCAACATTCAAACGTCGCTTCGTACACAATCAATCGAGATTTCAATTTCACAGAACATTTGCTGATGTCATTTAAACTTGAGAAGCGCTATTCTTTTGTTTCGATAAATATTTACCTTTCCTTGAAGTAGATAACCTGTTAACCTCACCTATCAAACAGAAGAAGGTGCTTAGCTTTGTATATACATTTTTGGCCGTAAGTAAATCTTTGTTTTTAAATATTTGTAAACAGCACGCGTGATCATTTTAAAATAGGCAAAACTATAAATATACCCATTTTGATTTATATCTATATTTAATTACTTAAATGTTAACGAAAACCCAAATAAGTCAATAGAAAAAAAACATATTTTCCGTGCTAAAGCCACACAGAAAGAATAATTCCATGAAAATATTTTATATAAAGGAATAAAAGTGGAATTTTAAAGCAAATGTAATCCATTTGTGGCGCGTATTTGTGTTAGTTATAACTGTGGTTATAAGCCGAGTGCGAGCGAGTTGTAGATAATACGCAAATGGGGTACGGTTCCACTGCTAGCGGCAAAACTCCATGAAATAGTCCTTCTGTTAGTATTACGATGTCTTGTAATTTTCCTTTACTGTTTTTTACCATATATCCAAAGGACTTAAGTGATTTTTTATATTGTTGTTTATGATTTATTGCTTAGCTAGTTTGTCGATCAAAATCAAATCGCTGAGCTCGCAAGAAAATACCTTTAAAATTGTAGTTTGTTTATTGAAATTTAGTAATTGTAAATGTTCAAATATATAATAGCTTTAAATTAAACACTTTAATTGTTTAAAACGCGATATATATTAGTCAAACTTGTTTGAGAATGCTTTGCAGCAGCCGTGGTCACTGGGGGACGCCGTCTCTCCCCGTAGTTAAAATAATTTTTAAACAAGTTTAACTAATATATATTTATCGCATTTTAAACCATCAAAGGGTTTTATTTAAATGTGTACTACTCGCGTGAACTACAGACAGTATAAAAAAATAGTTATGACGCTTGGAGTGGCACCACACAGAACGCTAAGCCCAGGCGTACTTTGTGGCTTCAAACTGGTCAATATCATAACGTCTTTCACTAAAACCGGAGAGGACGCATATTATTATAATTTCCACATCCCTGCCCGGATGTGTGTCCGGGATTATCCGGCTTTTGTCCCGACTTGCTTCACTTCGCGATACTTTGTTACTTTCAAAAGAGTTTTTATATGAGGTAAGGATCCATTCATTGAATACGACCGTCAGCAATACTTTTTCAATAGAGTCTATTCGAGCGAATATATTCATTATGAAGATAGGATTAGACATTCATACCTCACTCGTATATAAGATGAAAAATAAAAATCACTACATAATATGTATAGGAGTTATTAAATAATCGCTTGCGCAATTCGTGCCAAAACGTGGTAAACTCGAAGCATTAATAAGGCAGAGCATGTACCACTTAAAAAATTCTTAGCCCCGTACTTCAGGCAGTTATAAAGATACTGTTTATAGTTTACGCGAGTAGTGCACATTTAAATGAAACACTTTAACGGTTTAAAACGCGATATATTAGTTAAACTTATTTAAAAATGTTTTTTGTCTCCCCGCGACCACGGCTGCTGCAAAGCATCCGAAACGTCGGGCCGAAGTTAAAAATCATTTTCAAATAAGTTTAACTGATATATCGCGTTTCAAACCGTTAAAGTGATAAAGATATTTTTTATGCACCACTAGTTGTGCAATATTTTTAACTAATAACAAGACAAAATTATGTAATTTTCGACTTTCCTTTGTAGGTAGGTAGGTAGGTGGGGCAAAATGTCAACAGTGATCCGCGGTGTGTTTTGGTGGACGAGCTTTTTTTTAAGAAAGAAGGGGTTAAATACCGCAAACGTATATTATCTACGAAATGTCGGTGTCGACGGAAGACAATAGTCGAAAGGTTTGCAAAATATTCGGAAATCTACTGACTGATATTAAAACGCGATTAAACTTCACGGCTTTTTCATCTGCGCGTGACCCAGATGGAATTTCGATATTGCAACAACTCATTTAATGCTCAGTTGCATCCAATTTGGATCGAACCCACGACCCACTCAGTTACCCATTATTTTTACACTGCTACCGGACTAACAAACCCTTAATGGACTGGTAAGACATTTTTACCAGTAAGAACATATAAATAACATTTGAAAACATCACAAATCAATTATTCATTCAACATATTGGAAACCTTTCAAGTGACGTACAGTAAAAAACAAATATTTGTATTTTTTATTGATACATCAACAAAATTACTGTTTATTTGACACCGATAGAAATATCAGAATTATTTTGCGTAGCATAATAAATTGTTTTTGTTATCTGTGGTATAAGTTAAGAGCGACGACTCACCTAGATTCTTTTTTAATGATAATTATACTTTTTATACTTCGGGCTTTATTACAAGAGTATACATTTTATCTGACATAACCAAAGGCGAAATCAGTGTAATAATAAAATGTTCATATTTATATCCCACAGACATCACAATTTAGTGCGATATTACTTTACAGGGTGGCCATTTTTTCAATGAAGATTTTTTACTGACATATGCCATTTACATGAGAAAAGTAATAAAGTTTTAAAGTACAGCAGTACTACATTATACCCTTCTTCTCTACGAATTTTCGATCAGTTATTATGCCATGAAGCGATCTGAACATAGAACAATCGAAAAAAAAGTTTGTTATGTTTCTCTTTGTTGTAATCTAACTAATAATAATTAAATATAGATAAGTCGCTTCCGTATCTAACTTGTAGATACTCATTAAATTTGAAGCAGAGCCGACCCTCAGATGTTCCGAACGGTGATCATTTATCACTCGGTCACTCGTTTGTTGGTGTATTTTTTCGTTAAATACACAGCTGTGGGGAAACTAGGCTCTTTCATGAATATGGTCTGCTCAACATTCATTACTTAGTGAGATTGATAGGGAGATTGCGGTCCCATGTAACATTATCACTCACCTATAAGATTATATGTATATTATTAATCAAAGGTTCTCCACATAATAGAGACACTAACTTCAGCCAAATTATATTGTGCTGCCGACCTTATCTTATGAAAAAAAAAACTTTATTCTCTTTAAAATTTTACAAATTGTTTAGATTCGTCATTTTTTTTTTGTTTGTCTGTCTGTTTGTCGTGGTTCTACAGAGCAACATAACTGAGAAGAATACCCAAGTAACTCAGTCCGACTTTGGAACAGCTAGGTTATTCTTATTTCGTGAGTTCAAATTATGGCTTGTACATTCGCAAATCTATAGACTAAAACTGACCAATGAGATCCACTTATCACAGATACTACATTCCACACTAAATAGTAAGTGCTGTGCTTAATTTATGGATTGAACATTTGCAAATGTATGGACTAAAACTGGATCGATAAAAAAATCAAAAATCATTTATTCATGTAGGTAGTTACACTTGTCAACGGTACACTTTGCAGCAATTATGAGCCCAAATTACAAACACAATCACCAATAGATCTCTCTCGTTTTTACCCGTTGAAAAGTGTTTTATTAAACACGTATGGGTTCTCTATGCATTATGTAATATTTTAGCAACATATAAGCCGTGAGAAAACTGAATTAAGCACACGTGAAAGAGCATTCTCACAACACAATCAAAGCGCTAGTAACTCAACTCACAGTAACAAAGTTCATATTAAATTCAAGGGGCCAGAATTACAATATTGAATGTGCGAAAACGTATTTCGGCGGAAAAACTCGAGGGCAAGTGAATAATTCACTAGCAATCACTGGTAGCTTCATTTATTCATAAAACAGTCCGTCCGCGCAGCGACGCGCTATTATTTACATTTATTCTTCGCTTTTCATATGTTTTTTCGAATGATGAAGCAAAAGGAATTATCTTTTACTCTATATTGAAGCAAATGATCAAAAGACTTTCATAGTATTTCGTCGTCGTTGTCTATCATGGTATTTTATAATAATTACGCTTGTCAAGCGTTGTCTATTACAAAAAAATAATTATTATTTCTATAGGACATTCGACGGTATCGTTCGTGTAATGGTTTATAATCTTTTTTTTATTATTAAGTTAAGTAGTTTGTTTAAGATAGAGGAGAACAGACAAGCGCGGGTTTGACTTGACGTAAGGTGAAATACCACAGCCACACATCTTTTGGAAATTCACAGATTAAAACCGAAACGCGCTCAAATTTTCAAGTTGTATGGACAGTGGTTTGTGACTGGAACGGAATCTCGATTCTTATACCTATTCAATATGCAGATTTACAGGAAGTCCAAGATATTAAAAAAAATATATAAATTGATTAGTCAATGTTGATCCTGGTGGGGATCGAACCCACGACCTTTTGATTATTAGCCATATATTGCTACCATTCGAAGCATCAAGCTTTAATAAAACAACTATCAGGCTTTAGTAAAATAATAAAATCTTTTAAGAAAAGTTGTATGAAGGAATTTCAAATGGTGTCAGTATGCACGAGAGGCAGAGGCAAAGGGTTATCAGGTATAAGCCATTAAATAAACGTGTGTCGTCTTCATTCTGCACCAGTGGGTGGGTCAGTGGGTTAAGTGCGTAGGGGAGCCAGTTCAGTTTCCAGGTCAACACCTTCTCTCGCTACGTAGATCATTCGAACATTGCTATACTCATTTGTCATACAATTTTAACACTTACTATTACAGGAATACCTTACATAAGCGAAACATTTTTTAATGATGGCAGATGGGTCTCACGTAATGGAAAGAAATATTCCAGTCTTATAACATCGTAACAAGATGTGCTGTCATTCTATTTTGGCTTTGCATATTTGGAAACCCACAAAAAGAACCCGCAAAAAGAAATCTATTAAACTTCACTACATTTTCCTTATTTTCATTTTTCAATAATTAATATTATTAAAAATTATTTTATTAATAATTATTTCCTAAAATATTATTAATTGTGTCTCTAGTCCCAATTAAACTATAATACTTCTTAAGTTTCTAATGCAAATCGTAGCGCTACGGTGCTACGTACGAAGTACTCAACAATCTTAGATGTCTTCAATAAAATATGTACATAAGATGTGATAATGGTTATGGATTTAAAAAAAATAAACAAAATTTTTTTCTCTGAAAAATATGTTCTTAAAATTTACAACAACTATCATTTACAGTAATAAAGCTGAAGATGTTTTTTGGTTGTAATGTTTGAACGCGCTAATCTCATGAACTACGACTTAATGCAAAAAAATTAGAAATATATATCCCAACAAACTCCGTCGATTACTTATTAATAAATTTTATTTCAATGTATAGGCACTTATAAAACAAAAATACTTTGTTTTGTATATTATTTTTCTTTTTATTCATATTTTAATGTATAGTTAATCCCACTTAAATTTTAATGTGTGCTTCTTTATAATATTTGTTTTTACTTGTGTTTTGCCTATATGTTCTTCACAACCAGTTCCCCTCAAACATGTTCTTAGGATAAGTATTTAGTGTAAGAACGTTGGTGAATCTAATAAATATTTAGGGTTACGACGTACAATAAGCACGTTTTTTGACATTATAAACGGTCTAGTGTGTCTTGTACACACGCTTAAGTACTATTATGCAAGCAAAGTATTTTTGGTTTTAAATTATTGAGTTGGAAATAGAAAAATAATCTAAAATTTCAGTATAGTGAAAGAATGTGGAGAAGGATGAAGTCTTGAATTTTCAAGAATGCATATTGAAAACTTTAAAAACGATGGACTCTATAGTTAAAATTCGATTGTAAATTCATTTTTTCTTTAATTTATAATCGATTTTCAATTTATGAAGCATATTTCCCATTTCTTCACTTTTATTTATTTCAAACTTTTAAAACAAACCATACATGCAATATATATAGTCACGGAAAAAATAAACTAAATTAAAAGATTTTCCTTGGACAGAAGGAGAATTGTTATAATGCTACGTTTTACAATAAGTAACAAAGGACATGTTACTTATTGTAATCATATTTTTCATTTTGTATAACAGACGTATGATTATACAGTTGTTGTAATGCAATTGAAAACCATCAACGCTCATCTACAAGATCAAAGTGTTAAACAAGATAAGCGAGTAACTGAAAATGTTTAATATCGCGGGAGATTACTTCACGAGTGTTTTACTGAAGAATTTAATTAGATTCATTTCGGAGTCACTTTGATGTATTTTTAACTGCGAACTGTTTTAACTTCTATTGCTTTTTCTCTGCAAGGGATAAAATTACTTAAGTTATTAAAGTATTTACTTCGTTTTTATAAGAGGTTCATTATCTATATAAAAAAGGAATACTGTTAAAGTTCGTAATAATTAGATATTTAAATAAAACACGTTTAACGGTCTAAAGCCCGAAATATGTTAATTATATAATTTATATACGGGGGAGTAATAAAAATTTCTTCAGAATGAAGAACAATTTTCATGATAGGTCATTTTAATGAGTTCAAGAATTATCTTTAGTTTACCAGAGTAGTACACATTTAAATAAAACACTTTAACGTTTAAAATGCGAATTATATTAACGTAGGTGCTCATGGGTTGTAGGCAGAATAAATAAATAATAAACATAAATGATACATGTTGCGTTTTATACCGCTAAAACTGTTTTATTTAAGTTCTAATACACCACACAAATAAATACTACAGCTTTTCCAACCATTCCTAAATATTTTTTCTTTTAATGTTTTTATTCTCAATATTATTACAGCCTGCATTTCAATGAACATATTTACCGCAATAAAAGCCTGAATAACTTGCATTAATTCTTCATAAACCCTCATCGTCTAGAGGTCTATTTACATAGCCATGCATACCGAATCGGGTATTACCCAAGCCAGTCGCCAGCACAAGAAAAATTATAGCCCCAATATGTTAATGTTGCCATTTATTGGCCATACTTTGCCAACGTCAGCGATCTTTTAGCCAGAACATTTGGTGTAATAACACTGCGGTAACGTAGCGTCGCTATGTTCTAGTTTACAGTATGGATAAATCACTTGAATTGTTGAATGTGCGTGAAAACAGTCGGTTTAAATTTTTTAAGCCATAAGCGAAAGCGATGTCACTTAATTTAGTTTTAAATCATTGATATGATTGTCGTTACTTAATGATGATTGGGTTAAGCAGTGTATTAAAACCTTTTAATAGTAAATTTAAGTTTATAAATTAAAGAAATAGATTATCTGTGGATCATGGAAACGAACTCCATCATGTACATCTTATTTTAATTCTTTCAACTTAATTTAATATTGTAATTCCAATTTCAATTCTAAATTATGTTGTTGTAAAGTCGTCGTAATTCAGACTTCGTTTTCGATGTTTTGCCACTACGAGTGGATGTCATCATTTGGAAAACTTGTATATTTTGTACATTATGGCATTATTAAAAAAATAAAATCGATTAAGATTGAAAAACCAACATTTAACTTGTAATTTCACCTTCCATGATTTCTTAAGCTGGGAATCATAGGACATTGAACATCAATACTTAAGCGTTAAATTTAATTGTGCTCGTATCAATAGGTTGAAGAAATTCGACGATGACGTGTAGAACACCGTAGCTCAATTGTTTGGAACAACAGCACGGAAGACTATACTAGTTTAACCCCGCCTGTATTTTTTTAATTAATCTAGATAGTTGTTAGTTTTATATATAATTGTAATTAATAGTCTAGTATCCTATGTTTGGACCATCCACCAGCCTCGACGCGGCCCTCGTCCAATCCCATTTGTTAACTTAACGCTCAACTATTCGAAGCTTGTTTTCTCGTATCCGGTGTGATCCTTGTGTCCTCTTGTACCCTATCTGCAGTAATATAGTATACTTAATAGTATGTCACAACAATGCAGTAAAATATTTATTTTTATTTATATATCAAATTAACTCAAGTGGAGGTTATTTAATACGCGTAATAGGTGTTACACAAAAGAAATTAAAATAATTAGACAAGCGGGATTTTATAATTTATTTATAAACAGACAATTTATATCTGTCATTTTATGTCATTTATTACTACAGCGGCTGGCAAGAAGGCATTGATGGACGAACGTGTGAACACATACGTAAGTAAGTACTTTTCTCAAATAATGCGGAGAAATTAAAACAAAGTATTACAATTCAGAATATAAAACCAGTGACAAAGTTGACGAACAAGTAATCAGAATATGTATTTTACGCGCCAAAGTTTTTTTCCACTAAACAGCTATGTACCAACCAGTTCGAAATTTAAATTAAACCTTTGATAAGTTACCTCTTTGGTCGCCATGTTTTTCATACAACTACTGCCAGCCGCTGCTCGACCAGCACAGCAAGTTCAATTTTTCTAAAAGAAGCTTCGCGTTAAAATTTTAATCATAATTGAGAAAACACATCGAATACTTTGCCGTTAAATAATTTTCACTTTTAAATTCCCGAATTTCAATTTATAAGCATAAATTGAATTTTAGGCATTGTTTGAGCCCTGAGTCAAACTCTTTAATTAAACACGATATTGGTAATGCAGGCGCATACAAGTTGATACAGATGTAATCCCGGATAACCGGTTAATAGCGGCAAACTGTGTTTAATGCCTCCCGGCTTTACGTTTATGTTTTGGGGTCAGCTCTCATCGAAGCCCCAACAAACATATATCTGGACTTAAGCGAGACATATCTTAGATTCTTAAAGTCGGATATCATTGGTGGTCCGGGTCATGAGCCACCGTAAACAAATGAAGTGAAGTATAATCGCGTTTCGGTTTTAGTCTTATAAATTTGGAATATCTTGCTTACATATTATATGGATAAGGTATTTCACGCGTGCTGAAGTTATTAGCCATAAGTTAAAGGGCGTTTGCATTTTAAATCGTTAAAAATGTTTTATTAAAATGCTGTCCATAAATTAATCCATTGTATCGTTTTTTAATATACCTTTAAAATTTCTACCAGTGACCGCTAGCCCTAACCTGTGGAGGTTTAATCAACGGCTGGCCTTATTAAACAGTCAGTTTAATGCTTACATAAATGTCGAGGTATATAATAAACAAACGCGAATATTATTAAATCCCCCGGCGCCCGCCCAGACCATTTCCTGGATTTTATCCAACACCTTTGTAATATCGTAATTTTCTATAAATAACTAGCTATTTCTCGTGTCTTCTTTAATAAAATGTTTTATGTTTTATTTTACAAAAAATATCATAATGTTAGCAGATTCTAATGTTCATATTTTATTTTATAATTGTTTCACGACGAGTTTTAAGTAAAATTTACGATGACATTGCGCACGTGATCACTAAGAAAGCGATAAAAATATAATTTTTAAATAAAACACTTTAACGGTTTAAAACGCGAAAGTTAAACTTATTTGAAAATGATTTTTAACTTCGGCCCGACGTTTCGGATGCTTTGCAGCAGCCGTGGTCACGGGGAGACCCCCCGTCTCCCGTAGCAGTTTTTACTTTGACATTAGAGACACCCTACATCTTCAGTCTCCCCGTGACCATGGCTGCTGCAAAGCAGCTGAAACGTGGGGCCGTAGTTAAAATAATTTTCAAATATGTAAACTCATATATTTCACGTTTTAAACCGTTAAAGTTTTTATTTAAATGTGTACTACTCGCGTAAACTATAGACAGATTTAAAAATATAATGTTGTATATATAGTGTACTCCTCATTCGAATGAGCTTCCGATCAGCACCTCAAGCTCTCACCCATATTCCGGTGGTTCAAGACAAGACTGGCCTCTTTAGGGCTGCGTAGTCTAGCGGCGAAGATGTCCGGTATTGGGGCCCGGTTGGTCTTATGCAACATACGCAAGTCTATAAAAAATGCGATAGAAAGGAATTTCAGTCTAATGATAATTTCTCTCCTTCTTTCATAACATTAAGAAAATGGACATAATAAACAAATATTATCTGTAGTTCACGCGAGTAGTACACATTTAAATAAAACACTTTAACAGTTTGAAACGTGAAATATATGAGTTTACATATTTGAAAATTATTTTAACTACGGCCCCACGTTTCGGCTGCTTTGCAGCAGCCATGGTCACGGGGAGACTGAAGATGTAGGGTGTCTCTAATGTCAAAGATAAAAACTGCTACGCTAGCGCCACCTGTTTCGTAGTACATAATTGGTATTTGGCAAAACTGCCGGGTCCTAATAATTGTCTATAATCCTTATTAAATTTTTAACCATACATTATATAAAACTGAGCAATTATTCATAGAGCTAAGATTTATTTTAAACGTAAATATAAATCACGCCACTTTACCTGTAGACCATACAGATTGTGCCGGATTGAAATATGGCTGTGCGTTCTATTCAACCTTTTCATTTTGCCCATTGAGCAAAGCCACAATAGAATAAATTCTATTGCGAGCAAATATACAAACGCAGATATACCATATTTAGCGGCGATTAATCTGGATTTTAACGGATTTATAATTTCCTTTGATAAAAAAAGACGCCCAAGTAGCCATAGGTATACGAAAATTATTAAAATTTTTTTTCGATTTTTTAATTAAACACATTATTTTACATTAGTTTTATTTTTGTTGTTTGTGAACCCTTTATCTGACGTTTGAGGTGCTACACAGCACTCCTGGGTTATGGAATCAAAGACATCACTGAGATCGTGTTTTAAACTGCTAAAAATTTTATTATTTTATGTGTAAATTGTAACAAATTGTACTTGAATGTTATAAATAGCCTGTTTTACTTTCAAGGTCTAGACGATCTTCGCCCAAAACTTGATTAACTCTGAAACGTATTTGCGGTATAGCTTACTTTTACATTTTGAGGAAAAGCTCTATCGTATTTTGAATGCAAACTTTTTTACAATAAACGCATGATCCACGCCTGAATAGAGACGAAATGTAACCGTCGAAGGCATAACTAGAAAATTCTGAAACTCGTTGACCCGAAAATGGAGTAACATGAAAGTAAATAATAAAAAAGAAAATAAAACTGACGCGGTCGGCCTGATTCCAGTCCAGCTTAATGTTTTACTACAATAACTGAAGCTGGCTATTCATGGCTCGGCGAGGTCATGGCTCAGCAGCGGGAGAAATTGATGTTATTTCGAATGGAGCTGCATAAAGCGTTAGTTTCGGACGGACTTTTTCATATTGCTCATGAACCAAATAATTTCTTTGACCTTGACTTGAATTATTATTTCCACTGAACAAGGAAATAGTTTTTTCTTTTGTCTTTTATAACGAATAAGTATTTAAACATTGACTTTTTATATATTCTATTTTTGAGACATATATTGCAGAAATAAAACTCACTCTGAAGTAAGTAAATACCTAGTATTCACTGCCTTATATTAACGGTTAGTGGAAGCAGGAACCAGAAGTCTTTGGTTCGGATTCTGGGAACTCAAAAAAATTATTTTGGTTGGGGTGGGCAGTGAAGTCTAATATACTATTTGTCCAACAGATGGCGCTAGCGTAGTCAATTTAACTTTGACATTAGGGCTTTGACACTACCCTCGGGAACTACAGACAATACTAAACTACTTGTCTGTGAATAAAACAGGTTAATAAAACGGTCATCAGATGTGTCGTCAACGGTTTTATGGACATAAGACAAAAATATGTCTTGTCTATTCAATAAATCCCTTTATACTTTTCTGTTTAAGTTAAAAAATTCAAAAGTTTCTTATATTTATAGCCTACATAAGAATATCGTGCCCTATAAAGCAGTACCTACAAGGTAGTCTGTGAAAGAGAAGCTCATACAATAAATTAATAGAATCATAGCCTCAAGAGAGTTTCTTTGACGAGCGAGAAGCGAACTTAAGTAGTTACAGTGAAAAATTGTTTATTCTGACCCAGTACAACTAGCATCAAATAAAATCTGACCAGCGAAACATGAACCGTCTAGTGCTGCGTGTTTATGCTGACCTTACTTATTTATTACAAAGCAAGCATTTGTCGTAGAGACCAGTGTATGCTGGCGCTACAAGCTTTGGGTCAGTGATGTAAAACAGAGATTTTTCATTTCAAATTGATTGTAGGCTTTAAGGGCCGGATAACAGAAACACAATGAATTTATTCATGTAAATTTTTCTTCTATTATGTATTTTAACTATTCTTTAATCCAAAGCAAAAATAAGCCAACAGTGCATCTTTTTTTAGATTTTTTTCGGCTGGGGAGTAGTACCATCAATCGACTGACAGCCTCTGTAGCTAAATGGTTAAACGTGTTACTTAGCATTGCGTTAAGCGCGAGAGGTACTGGGTTCGAATCCCGGTAACAGTAAATTGTTTCTTTCGGGCAGGGCACAGAAGTCTAATCAAGTACTTGCCTGTAAATTAAACTGATCAGTGAAACGGACAAAGAATTCGCACCATGCCCCACGGGGGGAAACCGGATTTTAATAATAAACTAAACCCTTATCTCTCCTTCTCTAACGTAAAAAATACGATTCATAAAAAACTAGCGTATTTTTTTTTACAGATTCCCGAAATATATATCATTTATTGGGCCAAGTGTCGTGTGCTTTATAATAACCGTAATTAAGTGGAGACTAAAGATGGCAGTCAATAAAATAGCTAACGTCATTAATGCCGAGTCAAAAATGCTGCGCTATCGACGCGTGCGTTTCCATAGAACTAAGGTAATTCGTATTTAAAACCGCTTACAACTATTTTATTAAATGTGTGTTATTTGCGTAAACAGACATAACTGAATACTAGCCTATTTATTTATATACCTATATAATACGCACAATAATTGAATAGTTTTATCTTTATCGAGTTTAAACTTTGAATAACAATTAAAACGATTTCATCAAAACAACACAAGTTCAACCACAATTTGAAAGTTCAAGATACACTTTGTAAAGTACAATCAGCAAAAGAGTGATGTACTACTAAAAAAATAATTTATTATCGCGGTCACTGTATTCAAAAATTAATTGACATAGTGTATTTTTCTGATACAGTTTACGGCTAGTCTATAATATTTTCGTTTCTGGCCTCTAAGACAAATGCGGTGAAAAAATAAGGTAAATAATATTTTTATATGACGTCCCCGACGTATTTTTAATGTATGGTTTACAAAAAAAATAGTTCCCTCATCTTCTTCTTTTAGTAATTTTCATTATTTTTGGTAATAACATTAAGTATTGTAATAATAAAAGTTGTTTAGAAACAAAAAAAAACGAAGAGTAAAAGTATTTTTTTGTTGTCGCTACACTATACATGTGTAATATTTTCAATTAAGAGCGTCTAATTAAATCGCGCGAGGAGTTGTTTTTGCGTTCTAGAACTTTCTCGGTATTCTGTAACATGTGCGTCACCAATTTACTTGGATCTCAGTTCGGGAATCAGTTAATAGTATTACTTAATCATATATATTAGGTTCTTTTTAACAAGGTCACTATTATCGTGGTCCGCATAAAATTCTTCGAAAGATTAGATTCGGTGATTTGAGTTTAAATTGAAATCATTATTAAGAAATAATATTTTTAAATAAAATTAAACAAACACAACTTGAGAAAATGCTTGGATTTTCGAGCTCTTCGTCATCAGGTACCTAATGTTGCTCGTTACTCGCGTCAAACTTCGCTTAGTCGAAAGAACTTTTAAAAAGAAGAAGAATTGAGGCGAAAGTCTTATACAATTTATAAAACATAGCTCCTACTAGAATATTAATTATATTGCATGACAACAACATTGTAGTTTAGTATCGAGTTATCTCATGGATTGACAGTGTAAGCGGCTGGTGCAGAGCATTCGAGAATACAAACGATCTCACTTAGAAGTTTGATGTGTTCAGAATAAATTTCATTAGAGTTCTATGGTTTTACATTTTAAGCAGATGTTAGGGAGAGCGAGTCAAATCGAGTTAGCAGGATGGATGGTCTCACGATTTAACTATACTAACTGTAAAATTATTAGCACGTGATATTTTAACTTAGGTAAAGGTTAAAATAATCGGCTAAGTCCGAATCAACCTCAAGCACAAATAGCTTTGCGTTAATCTATAGTCAAAACAAATGGCATAAATTTTGTATATGATTCCACAGATTAGCAGAATATATTTACTTTGTTACTATTCGTTTTAGCAACAATAGGGAATATATTGTCTGTGGAAATTTAAATTGGTACACACTGACAGTGGAATATTAGTGATGGAAGCCCGTTTTAGGTACGATGATACGGAACTCAACAACGCATATCCTTCTTTCTAAGTAAATTGTAATTTAAGCTACTACACTCAGGATTAATTTAATACAAATACGATCTTTACGCTTCTGCAAAACCCTCTCAAGTTTGTCCCAGAAAGCGTTCCCGTGTCAAAAGTTTTATCTTTGCAGAAAGTAAATAAAACCAAATGTTCGGTTCGCACGCTATAATTGTGCAAAAGGTAGCAACTTCTTTCTTCTGAAAAAGAAGTGATAATTCGTTTTCGACTAAATCATTTATTCATGTTAACGCAGCTTAAAATGGCTTGGTTTTTCGGATCGCGCGTCACATGTTTATTGTTAGAACAAAATGGAATTTTATCGGTGAAAAAAATGTTTAGTAACAAAACATCGTGTATTTTCGTTGTATACAGATCACTTTTTCATTGAAAATTTAAATTTAAGTTTTAGAATCAACAATCTTAGATAAACGAAAAAATATAACCAGCGACACAAAACAGGACTATAGAAAGTTATTTCTCAAATCAGTGTCTCTATAAATACATTGTTTTTTCTCGCTAGTGTCATACAGATTGGACATAATTAGTGACATAATATGTGGGCTTCATTGAAGCGGACAGAATTTAATGCCACTTAGTACAGAACTGCCCCCCAAGGTAATCGTATCTTGATACCATTATAATATTGATGGAAGGAACTATTTTTATCAATCTCGAAGTCTAGAAATAAACTAACACGCAATTTAAGCATATGTAGGATTAATATAATAAGTAATTATGTAGGTTTAAGATTCTATTTTGTATTTCCGTAAGGTTAGGTTGTATAAAATATATAAATTTATAACGCATGTGTATACTCAATAAAGACATTCCTATTCCTTCAAATGTACCAAGTTTAAAAGTTTTTCATGACTATTTTGTGTTTTATAGACATCACTAACATCTCCTCTTTTTTGTTGTTCATTGTTTCGCGTTTGTTTAATAAACAAACAATTGTTTATATCTCTTTGAGATAACATCACTTGGTAATTACAAGTCATACGCAATGAACGTCCAGTCAATTGTGTTTCTACTGTTTTCAGTAATGCTAATCGTAAGTGTTTTATAAACTATAGGTATAAATAAATTTGAAAAATATTTCAATTTTATATACAGCGTCCTCGTATCAATGCTCAAAAGATAATATCACACAGGTTCCGTTGCACATAGCCCCCCACAGAGCTAAAGCATACGAAACGTCACGTTAGTTAACTTAGATAATTACAAACTTATATAAGATTTTTTATTCAAATAAAAGAGACGATGTTTGACGAATGTCATTTGTTTCGAGGATGCCTGGCAAACCCTTGAAGAAAGACCTTACAGACCAATGAGAGGTGATCTGCATTATCACGCCAAGAGACACATGTTGCCTCGTGAGGTTGAAGCTAAGAGGCGGTCAACCTCACAAAGGCCGAAAGAATTACGAAAAAAGGTAAATAAAACTTTTTAACATAACATAATTTGAATAAATAAAATGGTTACATTAACGTGGTCAAATACAAACATGTATATTCGAACTTACAATAAACGTTTCAGCCATCAGGTCATCTGAAACCGTTAAATGAAGATGATATGGAAAACGATGAAGTCGTTTCTGTAGCGGTAGGTCCACCAGCGATTAGACCTAAATATGATAAGATGCAGAAATACTTACTGAAAACAGCCCCATCTGCAAATAATGTTGTAGAAAATACAGCCGGTACCAACCTGGTAAAAAATGTCTTAACACAGTTAGGAAGAGAATTTCTTACTCATCAAGTGAGTGAAGACTTTGTTTTTGGACAATATGTTGGAAATAGCATGCGAAATCTCACGAGTGAGCTAAAATTAAAAATGCAACATGAAATTTTGGAGCTCATAGTGAAATACCAGAATGGCAAGAAAGCTGAAAAGACACCTTCAACTACATCAACGCCACAGCCCGAAGACAAGCTAAGCAACACGATTTTCAAAGACGTAAAAGAAATGAAGGATATTAAGGAAAATGATAAGAAAAGTGAAACAGACGAAGGATGGCCGGATTTCAGTAATTTAGCTAAAATTGTTGGGAAATAAATGCAAAGTCTTATTGATAACTTACCTATTGTTAATAATTTCGAAAATTTAACTTTAAGAAAAGAAAATATGAAGAAAATACAAGTCATTAGGTGGTTAGTTTTCCAAACACATTACATTACACACTTACACACTCAAAATAATTAACGAACACGACAAGGTACTAGACAATTAGTGAAAAGTATTTTACATATAAAGAAAACGTAGTTGCTATAACTTAAATGAATTTTGTACTTTGACGTCAGATAACAAGACTGTCATATTTTCACATAGATTAAACAACGTAGAAAATGATTTTATGTACTTCTTAAACAATTTATACTTTTGTACCTAGATTTTACTGGAATTTATTGGAAGGACAAATGAAAACTGGTGTTAGATGCAAGGTTTCATGAACAGGTTTGTCTTTAGCACTCAACTAGCTAAATGAAATAGGTTGTGGCCCAGTGGATGACTCATTATTACGTACCCGACAAGAGGAGTAGATTTAAAAATTGCTGATAAAAAAGTTTCCTTTTTATTTACTTACTTCCTGCAATACAGCTATTCAGTAAATGTTTAGTTCTCTAAAAACCCTCGTAAATTGTGCTTTTTGGTATTCCATTAAAGTATTAAATTATGACTATATAACGTAATATTATAACGCTTTCAAAAGTTATAATTCTATAACAGCCTACTAGGCTAACTCGTCCCTTAGCGTAGAAGGGCCAAACGGAGCAAAGTTTTTCTACATATTTCCACTAGTATTTCTACATGTTTATAATTTGATTATACAATAATAAATAAATGAATGTAGAAGACAACATATATAAGCGCCGTTCAAAAGATTCCCAGCAATATCCCCCACACTCGCTTTCCTGACATATCCGCCGGAACCGTGAAAGATTTTCAGTCACGATTTAATCAAAAATTCGTTGAAAGCAACAAATAATATCCGCTCTTAGCTGTAGCATCGTTAGTGAACGTCAAAACTGCAAGATGTGCACTTTAGCGTTTGTCTCCCGCTTCATTAGTGCCACTCGCTCTAATAAAACGTTTATTTTGCAATTCCTCGAATAGGATCGTGGAGCGAGTGTAAGATATAATTGAGCTTTTCAGATTATACAAGAATTCAAATTCACCTTATTGCATTTCCTTAGAAACATTTCCATCTGATTCTATTCACTGTAATATGTTTGTTATAAGTCTATAATTCTGTGCCATATTCGACATCAATTTTAATGATATATACATTTTTTTGGGATTCGAGCCGTTTTGCCGGCGCTAAAAACAATGCTAGACAATAAGTTTAACTGAACCACAGAGCAAGCGGATTCTATCCTATTCGACTGCGTGTTTGCTATATTTTATCTACTAGCTGATCAAGCAAACTTTGTTTTGTTGTTTGCAAGATTAATATTATTATGTCTATAGAACGCTTAGAAATAATTCTTAATTACCATATCCGTGGACATTATTTAAATTTTTTAAAGAGAAACTTACATATTTTTTGACTTCTTGAACCGGTTTCGCAACGCACGTTGTATTATTTACCCCATTTTTATCACATTTCCTACCGTTTTTTATCGTCATCAATATAATAATTTTTCAAATTAGCAGTTCCTGAGATTAGCACGTTCAAACAAATAAACAAACGAACTCTCCTAATTTATATTAGTATAAATTAGGATTAACTAAATATTATTATTCCATATACTAATTAACTATGTTAATATTTGAATATTTCAGAAAATACATATCAATAACGAAGCTGGTATCAGTCAGCGTACTGCACTGTACACTAACGGAAGTAAGGACTCATTTAATTAAAACTTGTACAGGCAACGACATAATCAGTCCTTTATATACGGCCGCCATCTTTTTTCCGTTTCACTAATTTGAAAGCAATTACAGTAGAGTACCAACGTCTGAATATCAAGCACTTCTAATTAGGAGCAGCTCACAAAGTTTTTTAATTGCACTCCAGGTTTGACCCTACCCTTGGAAAAGCTGAGGGTGCACAGAGGTTATTTTAAATTGCTCTACACTAAGACCATGTTTAATGTTTTCAAGACTTCTCTTATGAGCCGTGCTTGCGATTTTCTTTGCTTTATGTAGAATGTATTTTTTGCTGTACGCTAGTTTAAGGTTCGTATGTATAATAGTATGTATGCTTGTAACTTTTTTATTTGTTGATTTTTTATGCTTTACACAATAGCTGCGTTTAGTTATAGATATATATAGGTTTTGTTTGTCAATACATCTTTTTGTACTAGACACTAGCTGAAAATATTTAATTATAAAAAATTTAAGAGAAATGAGCTACACTAAAAAAAACAAGAGGAAATGAAAAATCTGCTTTTATTTTACTTTCTCTTGTATATAAAAAATAATCCTTGTGCTTCTAACATTTCTCAGTGTAGCCTTAACTTAGCAGAAAAATCAAGAGGAAATTTGATTTATTAAAATTAATTTCTCTCCTAATTGAAGTTTGACACTGCTTTTGTTCTTTTCTTTGGTGAATTTTTACCAATATCTGCTGATTTTCAGTCCGCTTCCATCGTAATTATTGCTAAATTGCTTTTCTGGCAAATAATTTTCTAAAAAGAAGTAAGTATAACATACATATATATAAAATGAAGTGCTATATTAGGTATGTTTTTATTCATTAGAAATTGGAAAGAAAAATGGCCTTCGCTAGACGTACCTAAACTTATGGAAAAGAACATTACATTATTATTATGAAACTATTAAAAATCAAAATTATCTTAAAAGTAAATGAATTTACGTCTATAGAATGCAAACTAGGGGTTTGTGTCTGTAGGGTGGCCTTTATTACGCAGCTATCAAACGTTGCGCCAAATAAAAGATTTTCGGTCGGGCAGAAGATAATTAATTAATTATTTTTTGAGTAAATCGTTTTGTTAAAGAGACGTTAACGACAACATTTACATACTACACTTTTAACGGTTTGAAACGCGAAATGTAGTATTTAACTATTTAAATAAAACACTTTAACGGTTTAAAACGCGATATATTATTAAACTTATTTGAAAATGATTTTTAACTTCGCCCGACGTTTGGATGCTTTGCAGCAGCCGTGGTCAGGGGAGACTAAAGATGGAGGATTCTCAGACTCAAAGTAAAGAATTGTATACCCATCTTTCTGATTGGTATTTGGCGAAACTGCCGTCCTTACAGAATGACTAACGGTGTCTTCGCGTTTGCTGGTATGTGTTTATTGGATAATTTTTAATATGGATAGGTTTGATATTGAGGCGTCCTCCCTATTGAAATTTCGTTTTTTGATTTCAATTGTTGGTACCAATCTTGGAAAAAATCGACTCTCCTTTGGAGGATTTTTGTTGGTCAAAGCGAATTAGTATTGGCCCTTCTATGAGTTTGGATACCGAGATTTGGAGAGAGTTATGTTTTATATCCGCGACGTTCTTTAATTCTTTTGAGATGCTACGCTTTGTTTGGGATGTAGGATAGGCCACAATCAAATCCATCTGTAAACGCCTGCATCTTGTAAAGGATAGTAACTTTTGTTTCAGAATTGTAATCTTCTTTGGCTTGAAAATTTTCAAAGAAGCTGATTTAGGACTCTGCTAATTCTATCTGTAACTCCCTAAATGAGGTAGGGGGTGACTTTGATGTGGGGGTTTCCTGCCTGATGCTGAGGGACTCTAGCTTGTTTTGATAGGACCTGCTTGACATGCTGTAACTCCTCATTTAAGTGGGCAGCATAAGAACGGCGGGCTCTCTGAAACAAAGATACTCCGACAGAACTAAGTTGGTGGGGTTATGTAGTACTTCAAATACCTATTGTAGGGTTGTTTTTTAAAGAGATCCCAATATTACCGTTTCATCACAATTACTAATCTAAGAAAGGAGTTATTCTTTCATTGTAAACTTAATTATTTAATTAAAGGTTTAAAAATGAATACTTGTTTTGAAGATGGTGAAGGTATCATCTACGTATTTGTAAAGTTAGGTTTAACCGGGAAGAAGAAGGGCTCTCTCCTCAAACAAGCGTAGCATCTCAAAAAATTAAAGAACATGCGATATAAAACATAAACTCTCTCCAAATCTCGGTATGCCAACACTATAGAAGGCCCAATCACTACATTCGCTTTACCAACCAAAAATCCTCAAGAATATTTTTTCAAATTGGTAGCGAAGCAATTGAAATCAAAAACACCAAATTTAATAGGAGGACGGCCTCAACTATCAAACACCTGGATCCCATATAAAAACTCTGATCCCAATAAAACATACCAGCAACGAAACACTTATCAATTTACGTTTGCAAATACCAACTTCGAGGAAAGATGGGTAGCGTAGCAATTCTTTACTTTGACGTCTGAGACATCCTCCATCTTTATCTCCCGTGACCACGTGCTGAAAGCATCCAAACTCGGGCGAAGTTAAAAATCATTTTCAAATAAGTTTAACTAATATATCGCTTTTAAACTTAAATTTTTATTTAAATTTATATCTAAATATAAAATTTTTAACTAATTTAACTACGGCGCGACCGATATTTTGAATGGTTTACAGCAGTTGTAGTGACAAGAGACCCATCCTCAAACCGTCAAATGTTTTAATTTAAATGTGCACTACTCTCGTTAACTACAGACAATTAACTAATGTTTACTTTAATTTAAGCATTGAAAAAACATGAATAGATAACATAAACGTAATAAAGAGAGAAAAGCACTTCGATTCCTTAACCCGTGAAGCCTTCTAAGCCGGTATGGTAATTGCAAAGGCTGTAAAAGTACCGCTAAAAGCAAACAACGATAAAACGAGAAAAAGTTCGTGAAAATTGTGAATTTGCAGGTGGGCGCCATAGTGTAAACGATACAGATATCGATCGAGATCCGAGTTTGTTTTAAGAATTGTAACCGGTGGTTATAGTCAACCCAAGAATTACTAAGCTGTAACCACATGATTTAGATATAGGATACGTCATACATTTTAGTTTTCGACCTTTGATATCATTTTGTAATTAACTTGCTTATCCACCATAATGTATGAACATCGTAATATTAACTCTTCTTTAAAATAAGTAGATTATGCTTTTTAAAAACAAGTTCTGCAACGCAATATCATTAAATTAGTTTAAATTAAAGTATTATGGTTTAGTTTCCTTTAAATTTGTAAATGTTATTAATTTTAACTCCTTATTATTTTAATATTAAACTCTGTTGTTACAACAATAGTCGGTCCTTCCACAGCCATGTTGTCTGTGTGTGTGTTTTTTTTATATCATTTTTATATTATGTTAAAAGAAAGAAGAAATTATTTTTTACGTCAGCTATCCCAATTATTATTAGACACTAAATCTGTTCCACAGCATGATCTACGCTCCTAAACCAGCTCTACGGTGCGGATATGCGCCCAGTTGAACTATAAGAGCTGAAACGAGAAAAGAAACGGAAGTACGTAATAATGTAAAAGATACTTGAAATGGTTCTAACATTTTAGGGTAATGTAGTAAGTACAGTAAATTAATTTCTTTCGCTTGGTAAACCTCTAATTACAGTTACTCTGCTATCACTTACTAATGACTTTGCACTGCGTAGTGTTGCACTTAGTTGTATTCAAGATTAAAATGATAAATTTCTACTAATCACTTTGTTTGAATGAATGAAACCTATTTCTCTTTCCCTTCCTTCCTTATTTTCTTTATTAACTTACTCACGTGCCAAAATAATGATTCGTAGCAAACTTACTTTTGAATATTAATTAAAGATATTACTTAAGCATGAAATAAATTATACTCTTTATTTGTTCATAAGACTTTTTTGTGTTTAAAGTGCGAGCTAAAAATAAAATAAATAGCTCTGAGTTCTTCGATTAACAATTTTTTTCGGACTTGGACTTTCATTTCACACCTTAGAAAATATTCTTGACCTTGTCCTATAACTCCCTAGTATTTGGTAACTTTTAGTTAACAATTTAAATAAATATTTACTATTTATTCCGAAAATTCATTATGAAGATTTTGAATTAATCACAAAATAACCGCTGTGTAAGTAATCTTGCTAGTTTCATGCGAGACCGTAGCTACGAGTTAGTAGTTACGAGTGTACAGTGTAATTGAGTTATAGAGGTATATTATGAAAATAATAATATTACGTGTAAAGAAAACGCCTTATGTACGTTCTTCTCAAAAGAATAACAATGAAGAAGATAAAGATTAAACACTGTCTGTAATTTACCCGAGTAATACACATTTAAATAAAACACTGTAACCGCTTAAAACGCGATATATATGCTTTGCAGTAGCCGTGGTCTGGAAGTGTCTCCCCGTGAACACGGCTACGGTTACTGTTACTACTACGGCTCCTGCAAATGGTTTGAAAATAATTTGAAAATAATTTTCAAATAAGTCTAACTAATAGATATCGCGTTTTAAACCTTTAAAGTGTTTTATTTAAATATTAAGATTATCGATAATCTCGTTTAGTTATTTCTGTTCAAACTGTATCTCGTCACGTGATATAAGCACCGCGCCATTTTGAAAAGAGGAAGCCGGGGAAACAGCCAATATTGATGGCATATTGTACCCCAGCCTCCCTAACTAGATGCACTTTACAGCTACGACTGCTGGCGCGATGTTTCTATTCAACACCATTTAACTTTGAACCCTCACATTCACTCACGCCGCTGTTTTCAGGAAACCCATAACAAATGTTACGGTTCTATTTAAACTGGCCGTAATGAACTTTTGCGATTTTACAATTTATTCTATTATACGCTCTCTCTCATAGGGTACAAGGTTGATTTTTGTTTGTAGTAGACGATAAGGGTTGAAACGTATGCTATTATTGTCGAGAATGAGCTGTCGTAGGTGACGAATTGTAGGCTTTTCACTGTGCAGTACAAATTGCATGTCCTGAATGCGGATTCGGTGATTTTAGCTTCTTGTATAAGCAGTATTGGAGATGTGACAGGGTTGATCGTCATTTTGTGCACGGCTATTGATTCTAGATCGACAAAAGGTATCGTCTAGATTTGGGATCGATCCCTTTGGGCTTATCCATAGCAGCTTAATTACGAACATTTTGAATGACCTCTATCGCGTTCTGGTTTAGAATCGCTTAAAAACGATACATTGTTCGGTCAAGCAATATTCTGGTCATTGTAAGTAAAAATCTATCAGTGAAACGGCTACAGAAATTTGTTCGCCCCATGTCCCACAGGGGTAAGCAGGTTTCCCTTTGGCAACGGCGTGGGCGCGTAGTTGAAATCCCATAGGGTTGCGGCATAAAAGTCCATCAATATCCAACAAATATACTAAGTACTTTTAACTGTGTGAAGCAAAAAATTTATTAGTGTGGTCATGGGATTTTTTTTTGTCGTTTTTTATTCAAATTAACGGGTACTTGCAACTCACATTGTTTGTAATTGGACTCGATCAGTAAAACAGACACAGAAGTATGTCTGCTCCATACGGAAGGAAAATGGGACACCCTTCGCTCGAATAATATTTATTATATGTTATTAGCAAAACTTCTTATTGTAAGGGTTACCTTCAGCCAGACATTTAGTTACAGCAGCAGCAGATACTGATTCTAGTCCCGTCCATGTCATTGTTTTTTCAATCTATATACATTTTCTTAATTCTTTAAATACGTTATCTTTTTCAGAATCATTTAGGGTTCTCTGCCTAAGGAATAAGACGTATTTTTGAAAATTCTCTTGTGTAGAGGCGGGATATCCAATGTCTCAATGATAAACTGTGTGTAAGTTTTAAGTAAGTATAAGATTACAATACAAAGCACCCCTGATAGCTATCAAGTAATGAAATACGATATTAATTAAAAGTTTTGCGAGCACTCGAGCCGAGAGTTGAGGTCCTCTTGCGAACTTGTCAATACTTCATACATTATTATATGTCTGGTTGTGTCTCCGAAGATAATGTAGCCAAGTATATTTGCTGATAATGATGTCAATTTTATCGATAGTCAACGTGTGTGAATAAATAAATCTTTCGACATTACAATTATGAATTACTCTTCTAGCTCTCTCAGCGACTTCGTCCGCGTTGAAAAATTATTTTTGGAATTATAATTTGTTTGTTCAAATCGATAAATTTAAGCTGTTATGCACGACGTCGTCCGCTTCACGTCGTTTTGGCAAGTTAACTTGTAAAGGTAGACATATTATAGAGAAGCGGAAATTTTAATATCATCCTTCCATACATATTTTTTGGGTATATTGAATTTTTCAAGCATCAGAAACTCACTAAGATAAATATTTTCCCCGTTTATCCACATATCCCGTGTTTCTCTCGCTCCTATTAGTTACCGCGCGATGTTTTATAGCCTTCCTCAATAAAACTAAACGAAAATCAATTCAATTATCAATTCCAACCATTTGTTCCTGAGATTAGCGCGTTCAAACAAACAAACTCATCAGATTTATATATTATTACAAACTTAGTAGCTCTGCGAAAGAAATTAATGTTTACTGGTATGTACAAATTACAGTAACAAGACAAATATTTACTGAAGTTAGTCAATGTTTCAAGTCTTTATTAAATAAATCACTGTCGTTAAGTCCTTTCATGTGATAAATTAACATAACATTTTTGTTCAAATTGCCGCTAAAACGGACTGGACTTGAACCAGCGTCAATAACCAACGTGTGAGTGTCTCTGTGACCATGCTGCAAAAAATCCGACGCGGTGTTGTAAAAGAAACACAAAATACTTCAGTATTTACGAGTAGCAACATTAAGATAAAACACTTGAACGGTTTAAAACACGACATATATGAGTTAAACCACAGACTCCATCATATCTTTTCTGTAATGTTGTCTGAAATACTATCAACTATCGAGTCAGAAAACCTTAGTACGTCAATTGTATGATGTGTATATTGTAAAGTCGGTATATAATATCAGTTTTACTGCGTTTCTGTGATTATGGTATTGCATTTCAATTCCATCGATATTCTGGGAAACGTCACTAATAACGCCTGTCTAGAAACTTGATAGACCATAACATACATACTATTAATATATATTCTAGATACATATTTAGTTTTACAACATCAATTTAATATTCATAGACTATATTATAATTTTCTAGAATAAATAATTGTGTTTATAGCTACGTATTCTTGTTGTAAGCACGCGAGTCATTGACCTGATTTGCAAACATTTACAAAATCAGTTAAACACAGTTATTGTTTTAAATGAGGAAGTTTTTAAAATATTTATCTAAAAAACTTCCTTATGTTTTGTAGTTATCTTATCTTTTTAATTTTCTAGTTCATCTCGCTTTACCTAAAAGATAAGGTTTACCTAAATTACGACATTTAAACTAATATATAAAGCTGAAGAGTTTGTTTGTTTGTTGAATCTCAGGAAGTACCTGATCCTGATAGATTTTTTTTTTGTGTTGGTTAGAACATTTATTAAGGAAGGCTAGACTATAAAACATCACGCTGTGACTAATATTAATAATGTGGAAAAAACGCTACGAAAACGGTACCCAAAAAATATATACGAAAGAAATGTGAAAAATTGAGAAAATACTTTTTAAATTATCTAAAAAAAAATCCGCGACATATATGTTTATCTTTTAAATTACTTTGCAAGAATGACGTGACGTGACCGATACATGTGTAACAGCTTAAATTTATAAAGATGAAGAGGAGGCTTGCAAGAACAAATTTGGATGGCCAAATTCTACACGGACGAAGCCGCAGACTCAGCTAGTACAAACATAAACTCCAGACTACCAATAACATTATCATTACATCAATCAATCAGTATGTCAAATTAAACATTTGCTTTGTACATTGATTTAATGCGTAATATATAAGTAGTAAATTTGTATAGGGAAAACATAATGATAACCGAATCTTTTGCTGTGATCTTTGCATGGACGATACGTCTTAAGTATAATTATGTCCATAAATTATTGTTTTGTTTGTTAAGAGAACTTTGTATCTTGTCACGGATAGAATGACAATGGACAAATATTTTATACTAGCTGTGTCAGCGACTTCGTCCAAATTCGTTTTTGCAAACCACTTCATCTTTATAATTTGAAGCTGTTACCCACGGCGTTGGTCGCGTCTCTTCCCGTCAAGTTAATCTTTTACTACGACTAGTTTTTTAGAAAGGGGAACCATTTTTTCATACATATTTTTTGGGTATCTTGAACCGTTAACCGTATGCTTCCGCACCCAAAATGATGAATAATTTTGCCAATTTTTTTCACATTTCTCGCTGTATATTTAATTGTATTAGTCACAGGGATGTTTTATAGTCTACAGCCTTCCTCGATAAATGGTCTAACGAACACAAAAATAATTTTTCAATTCCTGAAATTAGCGCGTTCTAACAACAAACAAACAAACAAACCCTACATATTTATATATTAGTATAGATATTCTTCTTCTTAAGTTAATTTGAAGGTAAACTACTCTATCTTTCTTCTACTTTTTGAGTTTTTTAAATAGTTTCGCAGTGTACGCAATGGAAGCCCTCGAAGATGAATATTGTTCCCCGTTGTCCGTATTGTCACTATTTCAACGCTGGTATTGACACAA
This sequence comes from Leptosia nina, assembly GCA_963661955.1. Classification (NCBI taxonomy): domain Eukaryota; kingdom Metazoa; phylum Arthropoda; class Insecta; order Lepidoptera; family Pieridae; genus Leptosia; species Leptosia nina. Next base: position 7,087,746 of record CAVLEF010000009.1, on the reverse strand, counting down.
AATCATTCTCGATAAATGGTCTACCCAACAGAATAATAGTTTTTCAATTCGAGCCAGTCGTTCCTGAGATTAGCGGGTTCAAACAGACACCTTTATTTACCTACTTACAATTAGTATTGATAGCATCGTGGTTTATTATACTACTAAATATATTGAATATGGTCATTCATTTTCCGTATAATATATTATTATAGATAATTTCAATATAATTCTTAATTATGATTTATCATTTTCAACATAATTAAGACAAATAAGTAATTATTGAGAGCGAGGGTGTGCATTTTAATTAAGAAACGCCTTAAATTTAATTATTGTACCAGATAAAATATGAAATTAAGTTTAAAATAAAACAAAATATTCCTCTTCTTATTCCAGTGTATAATTCTTTCTTATAAGGTTGTCCTTATCTCTGTTCTTCTGTATCGTAACTATTTTTAATGCCTATGTATAACTATAAATGACGTATAACCTTTCGCACGTAAGGTTCGTAGGTAAAGCCCCACTAAGGTAATCACTTCAATGACGTTTCCTATCTTTATCTCAGTCAACCTGATAGTGACTCATGATCTGTGAATGACCTACCTCATTCAAGTCGTTCAGTCTCGTTCCAATTCGAGTCGCGAAAACTTGTGCCATAATGAAGCTGTTTGTTTGTGTTTTTTTGTGTTTATTTACATACATTTACGCTTGGGGTCGAGGTGATCTGGAGAAATATGGGCCATTTCAACTCGCTTTGCATTCAAATTTAATAAAGTGTAAGTGTTTATAATATTAATATAATATTTGAAAACTTAAATATTAAATACTGTCTGTAGTTTACGCGAGTAGTAGACATTTAAATTAAACACTTTAACGGTTTAATACGCCATATATATTAGCTTATTTTTTTTAAATATATTTTTCACATAGTAGGACTATATAAATTAAAATCGATTATAAATTTAAAAAAAATTACGCGAGAGGTGCATGTATCAATAGGCTGAAAGAAGTCGACGATGACGTGTAAGACACGGTAGCTCAATTAGTTAGAGCAACAGCACGGCAAGCTGTGGATTGCAGTTCCAGGTCTGTCCCAGTAGTATTTTTTTTTCAATTTATAATCGATTTATAAACAATAATATATAAAAAACAATATCCCTTACTTTACTCACTAGCCGAAATGTTCAAAATCATTTGCTATTTGTAAGCAATAGAAGAAGAAGAAGAAGTTGAGTAAACAAATAAATTTATAAACATTACAACTAACTTGCTAAGTAATATTAAATACAGTCAGTCACATAACTATTCATAAAAATGACTTGCGATTAGACCTCAACTAATCAGTAGTCAAATTTATTTCATTGATCCGATTAATGTCATATGTCTTGTAACCTTGTAACGAGACGTAATAATACAAAATAGACTCATGTAGCTATAAAACCAACTATAGTAATGTATTCCATATGCTGTATGTTTTCCTTCAACTCGAACTAAAATCTGACAATGACTTGTATGTATGTATTGCCACCATACTATATAGTATTGACTATATTAAGAGTCTGCGTACTATATTTTCAACAACGATGTCTTATATCATTAAAAATCATTTATTACCAAAGGTAGAAAATTAACAACTCTGGTAATTTGATTTTATCTTTTTTATTGTTTGTTTGAATGCGTTAATCTCCGGAACTGCTGGATCGAATGGAATAAGTATTTTTGGTGTTGGATAAACAATATAATGAGAAAGGTTTAAGGCCAAATAATTTCACGTCGCGACCAAAAGAAACGCGGAAAATATATTTAACCATCAAGGCTCCCGTTGCGTGCGCTGCGAAAACGGTTTAAGAATCCAAAAAAATATGTATGAAAAAATAACTATTCTTTAAATGTTATATATCTTTTAAGAATGATTTGCAAGAACGACGACGTCATGGGTAATAGCTAGTTTATTGATAAATGCGCATTGTGGCGTCAATAACAAGACTATTACCTAAATGAATTGAATCAGAGGTTAATATTAGTTTTAGTACCGTCGTAAATCCTTAATAAACATAATATATAGAACAAAACCAATACTGAACAATGATTGTATACTTATCTCTGAACATTTCAAACAAAGAGATGAAGTCATGCTTCCATTTCTATTACAATGTAGATATAACTTCCTTTCTTAATCGCCTTATCAATGATGATTCAAAAGAGAAAAAACTAAATTAACAAGACATTAACATTGTTGATTCATAATATCGATATTATTAACAATTTTATGGGCTCGTTGGTGTAATGATAACAATGTATGGTTTATAATCAACAGGTCGTTGGTTCGATCCCCACCAGATTCAAAGTTTTTCTAATCAATTTATAATTTTTCTGAACCATGTCGGACTTCGTCTGGAAATGTGATTTTTAAATGGGTGTTAAGAATATCGAAATTTACTTATCGTCAAGTTTATTTACGATTCGATTTCCGTCTGTGGATTTCTGAATATCCAAAGCAAAAAATAGGTCGACAGCGCAACGTGTTTAGCTGTTATAAGGCTAAGGTATTTCCCCTACCATACCTCCAACTTCGACGACTACAAGTCCTACAACTTGTCTGTCCCCCTCCATCATAAAGCATCCGAAACGTCGGGCCGAAGTTAAAAATCATTTTCGAATAAGTTTAACTAGTATATCGCGTTTTAAGCCGTTAAAGTGTTTTATTTAAATGTGTACTACTCGCGTAATCTATAAACAGTATTTAACATAATAATAATCTATTATCGATTTTTTCGTATGTAAACTTTCCGATGTATACATTTTCTTTCTCTTTATCTGTCACGAAATTGACTAAAAACGCATTTAGGAACACAATTATATTTCACTTAATTAAGCATTTCATTTAAAAAAGTTACTTTACCTGTGTCAAGGATAATACTAAATATTTTTTACAATATTATTTCAAAGAACATTCATATTTTTTATACTTAACATGAAACATCAAATCGATATTGCAATAGAACGCCATTTTGGTGATATAACTTATCACCAAAATGTCGGCGTTCTATGGCGATAGTTACTATGTTCGTAAATCAATATTATACTTACATCTTCATGAACACACACAATAAATGATATGTTCAAAATACATACTCCTCATTTTCAAAATGGTTAATGTACTTACATCAATCGAGTACAAAACAATTAAAAATTATTTAACTTTATAATGCTTTAGCGGGTGTAACGCATTGCGTAAAACGTGATAGTTTAAAAAATAGTTTCGTTCAGGCAGGGGATAGAAGTCCGAACAACTACGTAAAAAAATCAATGACATAGATTCAGAAATGTGTCATCGTACCTCATACCCATTTGAGACTCGCTATAACTCATAATCCAGAGCTTTATTCGAGAATATCTATCCCGAACTAACATTAAGCTTAAATAGAAAACAATTTTCTCAATTAATCTGTTTACAGAATACCGTCAAGTAACAAGAGACCACTATTATTCTATTTACTTCAATGAAGGTAATTGTTTTTCAGGTGATCACGACCGGACACTCAACCTTGACGTCAGTGAAATCGATGTATACTTTTATGACTTCCCGCGCAACGAAGTCGAGACCTTCCACATCAATGACGCTGCTAAGGGTATTCTGGCCTACAAGGAGCTGGACAAAGTAAAACAATTCATCGTCTTCGTTGCAGGATACAAGTCCAACATTAACAAGAAGACTGAAGAACGAGTTCGTGATACGTTCAGGAACTATCCGAATAGCTACCTTATTATCCTCGATCACTCCCCTTACACCAATAACAACCAGGGCAACATAAAGAGCTATGAAAGATCAGTCAAATATATTCACTACATCGGAAAGGCATTAGGAAATATGCTAACTGAGTTGACGAAGAGCGGCATTTCAGCCAACAATATCCATTGCATTGGTCACAGTCTGGGTGGACAAGCACTCGCGCACACTGGTGAAACCTTTTTCAAGAATACAGGTACAAAATTTGCTAGAATTACAGCGTTAGATCCAGCTGGACCATGCTTCTCGAACAGTTTGATAGAGGAACAAATAAGATCTGGCGTGGCTGACTACGTTGAGGTGTATCATTGTAATGCTGGAGGTTTGGGAACTACGAGCGTATTGGGAGATATAGACTTCTTTATAAATAAAAAAGGATCCACTCAACCTCATTGCAGTACTCCCTTGATTCCTGGTATTTTCGACTCGTCCAAAGCGGCCAAATGCAATCACAGAGCGTGTATTGATATCTGGACGTCTACTGTCAGTCATCCAAACTGGTTCCTTGCGTGGAAGTGCGATTCGTATAAACAATTTAAGAACGGATTATGCGCAGCTAATGAAGTTACAATAGCTGGTTTCTGGAATCCCGGTAACGCGACTGGTGTATTTTATTTCTCGACGGATGGATATGATATCAATTAAATTTATTCACCAGTTCTTCAGATGTTTTTAAGTAAGCAAGAACCTTGCAGCAAGAAACTTTTTGATTCTACGACGGATATATTAACAAAAAAGCGTACATACCTATGATTTAAAGGTACAAATAAAGTGTATTTATCTACTTATTTATTTCGCAAATCGCGGGATTCATGTACGATTGTATGTAAAAATTACGATTCAGATAGAAGTAAAGTCAAATTTTTTAGAATAACTCTAATATGATTAAAAATATATATTGAAATGTAAAAACATTTATTATGTGCGATATAAAGATACCATCCCCGTTAATATTTAAAATTGCAAAACAAACTTTTTTGAAATAAATTGCGTTAATCAAAAGTTCTTGGATTCGAATCCCTAGGAAACTAAAAAAATATGTCGGTTAAGCACAGAAGTGTGAATTACTTTTCAACACACTGTACAGAACAAAACAAAAATATCTAATTTCATTTATGCAATAAGTATATTACAAAATGTATTGTATAACAAATGGTTTGGACAGTTCAATACACAGACGATAAGAAGGAAACTGTATACAGTGAATTGAAGGAAGGCAAAAGTGTTTTCCCGCACTTGACTCAGGTTCTTGTTGTTGAGGGAAAAACCTTGTAAGTAGGTAATGTAAATATTTAGCGATCTCAACTGCCGAAGAGTGAAACACAACAATGTGCTATCGATTTAATTTTTGTAAGCACCTCTTACATTTTATCTACTCCAATTTTAAAATGAAACTCTGAAGATACTCGAAAAAAGCGATTACGTAAAAAGCAAAATTCAACAAAAGAGCAAACAGTTTGCTTGTTATATTTATTTTTACGTTGTTTCGTAAGTAAATCATTATAATTGCGGACGTTTCAGCCACAGGAGGAACAGCCTCCTTTGTAGTTAAAGAATATTAATGTTCTTTGAATTATACAAGTGTTTTGTTTTAACTGGGAAGTGTATAACTCAAACTTTTTTCTCATACAATCCATTGTTATAATGCTATGTGTAGGGGTAATATTACATTTTCCAAAATAGGAATTAAATTATAGAAAAGTTAATTACAAGGTGGATTACATAAGATTACATGGACAAGTCGTTTGTGTTTTTATAGGCATTGTCATTACATCACCAACACATCTCTACACAATACAGCATCATCGATGATCAATAAATCATAAATACGAATACATAATTTTATTTTAGACGAATAATATTAAAAAAATACATTTACATTAAGTTTAGTCCTCCAATAATGACATCTAAGTGAAGCTTTTAAGTAATTACGTGTATCTTCACTGAAAAAAATTATTTCCCATTTCTTAGCTAATGGAGAACTTGAATTAAATGCTTAAATGCTTTAATATTGCAAATGGCTATGTTTTATATTTGTTTAAAATGTGAAATCCCGTTTCCCCCTCGTGGGGAATGGGGCGAACAGATTTTTGAGTTCGTTTCCCGTCTTCTTTAACAGAAAAGTAGTTCTGATTTCTGTGCCCTGCCCGACGAAACAATTTTTTGTTTCCCTGAGTTTCGATTCCAGAACCTCTCGCACTTAACTATTTGGCTACAGAGACAGTTCATATTTTGGCTAATATCTACTAATTGTAAGGAACTTGTATTTGTTTATTTAGATGTAAACAAAAATTATAAGATTTTGCCTCAGTTGGGTATGCAAAAATTTTGGGACTTCTGTCCAGTTCTTGATTCTTGAATGATCTACTAGGTAGTAAAGAATTTAGTTCACATTAAAACGGTTCAAATAATAAACTTTTAACAAATTATGCAGCCGAATAATCCCTTCGTGCAGGAAATAATTTAAAATTCCATCTATCTTCATTTCTCCGCAGTAAAGCTCTGACTAGGTTATTAAACATGTAAACGATGTTATTTAGGTATTATGCGATCAAGCGCTCGTAGCTTCTACATAAACAGCACTTTTTGTATGGTTCAAAATGATCTTGTGGCAGCTAGTACGGAATCTTTTTAAATAATAACACTAGTTTCCTTAGACGAAAACTTATACCTAATATCGCCTTCCAAATATAACTTGTATGATTTGACATTAGATTGTCATTCAAGGACACTTATTTCGTGTTTATTTTTTTGTTTTGCGTCAACAGGAGCAGCCTTCAAAGATGTTTAATTCTTTAAAGTTAAATAAAATAACAAAAGGTTCTGAAAAAAAAATACGGCAAATATCGCCTAACGACATTTTGCTAAGCGAAGAAGCTTCTTGGTTCATGATCTGCGTAAATATTACAAACACAGAAGAATAATTAACTACTTATTAAATAAATAAAATTTAATTAGTGAAGCTGACCTCTAATATATCTATGTCATTCCACATATGCAATTGTGATCTTTCTTTACGTTAGATTAAACGTGTTTGTAGTTTTCGCAAGTAGCAAACATTTAAATAAAACACTTTAACGGTAAGGTTAAACAAGTTATTCTTCTGGCATCATCTTCTAACTTAAACCACAACATAACATCAGTGTAACAGCGTCAAGCAACGCCTTAGACACTGGCTAGAGATTCTGAAGCGCGTGATAGAAATTTTTATCAGACACGACAGTATGCAGAAAATTTTGAAAATTTTAAAATGTAGAGCGTCGCTTTTGCTCCTGTATAATACGTGCATTTTATGTTTTGAATATAATATGTTACGGTTTGCGCTCACTGAAATATTCACATTGTTAAAGGGATTTTAAAGTAAATGTGAGTATTTCAAATGAATATGAATATACTTTCATAGCTGAAAACTTATGTGTAAGTTATGTGCACAAAAATTATTGCAAAATTTTTAGAGACAATTTTATAAACCAAGGCTTTCTCGTTACATTTTCATCAGTTTTTATTTCACTGTAGTTATTAATATGACGGAGAGATCCAACGTCACTACAGATTATATGTATTTTAATCATATGTTATATTTACATTAAAACGTGTTTGTAGATTAACTCACACGTTGATTGGACAAAGATGTTAATTCCGTGTAAAGGTAAAAAACAATAAGTACTCGTAACAGCCGTGATTTTATTGGACAAATAGGGATCCCATACCATTGCGACTTGAAAGTGAATTTTAAAACAGTCTTGACAACTTTGCTGTCGTCTATGTGCTTCTCGCCTGGTGACGAAGCTTACGAGATACTAAGTAGTGCAAGTATTTAATTACAATACTGTGTTTATTGTCGTAATTATGTTTAAACAGATGGTGGACCCAGAAGCTTCTTCGCTTAGCAAAATTTCCTGTATTATTTTTTTGAGGCCAAGGCTTTGGTAACATATTAAACTTCTTCGCAACTTTATCTATCAATCTACCATGCCTTTAGTCGTTAGTTAAATGTTAATAATAAAAATAAATATATTAATTTTTAAGTGTAAATGAATAATAATTAGATGGTGTTAGCATTAATGTGTTAGTAAAAAAAATATTATAGGCAATAACAATTACTTCGCTTCGCGTAAGAAATAGTAAGTTTTATGGCTAGGCGCATATTTTCATGAAAGTGAAACGCTGTTTCTGCCAAATGCAACAAGAGAACTTTGTTGGTTTTAATAACTCCAGAGCAGAACTGAGCCTAAGAGCTATCCCGATAATTAAATCCAGGGCGTGTCACGTAGAACAGAAGCTTCAAATCCTGTTTTCCTCCAGGGTATGGGGGCGACCACACTTACCGCATTATTTGTCTTTGAGAGTTATCCCTCGAATTTTTCCCTTTTTTCCATATTTCCCACCGTTTCCTCATTAAAATGTTCGATAAATGCACAAAATATTTTTTAAATCCAAACTAGTAGTTTCTGAGACTGGCGCTTTCAAACAAACACACTCTTCAGCTTTATAATATTAGTATAGAACGTATAGTCGTTCGCGTATACTAGGCCTAATATTGTACCATTTCCACGCGCGACGCTAGCGGCAGAGCCGTTCAATTTGCCGCTCCACTGTCCCCATCATAGCGGAGCAAAATATTTCGCGCCAAATGAATTAAATCTACCGTGAGTCGTTACGAAAAACGGCGCTTTGCCACGACCTTTCATTAAACCATACCTTCAATTAAGCTGTTTCTCTTGTTTTTTTAGGTGTTAGGTGGGACTGCGTGTATACGTCAAAAGGATTCAGCAATATTAAGCTCTTAAGATTTTTTATAAATAACTAGCGGCCGCGACGGGTAGACATAAATACGTACAGATATTAAAATTATAAGCATGCTAATTAAAACGACCATGAATCACTAAATTAGAAAAAAAAATGTATTTCGCGTCCTAGCTGTTAACGACCTTTGTCTATCACGCTGTGACAGGAGCCGCTGCGAGCGTTCAGTGTTAGAGTGCACGCGTTCGCGAATTCCTAGCTCCATTTTCTTCAAGTCGCTGAGACGATCTTGCATTTTGTGCTGCAAGACGAACCTGAACATTCGACGATAGATTATCTGGCTTGCGATTGGGACGCGTACACTATAATACTTTCCAGATGATCATTTTAGGAAGAAGACTCTCCAATACGACAAACTTTGCTAATCTCACTTGGGAACTATTCTTAGATAGATCTGCGACCTTCTTCTTCTAGGCATATTGCTATGAAGGATATTTTTTTTAAATTAGAGAAATTAAGAATAAAATAATAATAATACAAAAGAAAATATTCAAGTTCAAAGCGATAGTTCTGAAAAAAACTTTAACAAACAATATGCAAAGAGTGATTCCTAATACTAAAACTAAGTAGCTTTGAATAGAACTTTTTAAGTGAAGCATGACACTGCCCCTCTATCGTCGAATTACTTACTCGATGCGCGGCGTAGCGGCTGCCGCCGGCATGCATTTTTATTTTAACTTCGTAGGTACATTGAATAGATATTATCTGTAACTAGCTGAGTCAGCGACTTCGTACGCGTAGAATAGTTATTTTGGGTATAAATTTTTGGTTTTGCAAACCTCCTGTTCAACTCTATAAACTTAAGCTGTTACACACAACGTCGGTCGTTCTTGCAAATTAAGCTTATATGATAGGCACATAGCGTCGCAGATCTTGAACCAATTTTGCAGCGGAGGCATACGCTGCAAAATTTTTTCAAATTTCCAGCTGTATCTTCGCTTGTATTAGTCACAGGGCAATGTTTATAGCCTATAGCCGTCCTGGATAAATGTCCCAACCAACACAAAAATAATTGTTTAATTCAAACCAAAACGATCTCTAATATCGCGCTAATCTCATGAACAAAAAAGTTCTTGAGATTAGCGCGTTCAAACTAACAAACAAACTCTTTAGCTTTTTATTAGTATAGATTTACGCGGATACACTTTAGAATGAAACGCTTTTAACGAATTAATACGCAAAATGTATTAGTTAACTTATTTACATTTTATTTTAACTATGGCCCGACGTCCCGCGTAACCTAAATAAAACTCTTTTTATTTTAAAACGGTTTAAAACGCGAAATGTTTAGTTAACTTACAATTTGTTATCACTAAACGGTAATGTTTTGCAAACGTGTTAGTTAACTATTTTTTCGCATTTTAAATTGTTTTATTTAAACATTGAATAGGGTAACATTTGATTTGCTATTAGGGACTGACACAAATGGAAAATTGTCGTTTTATAACCGCCTTGTCACGCTAACTTAACTTTGTAGATCTTTTGTCATAGTAAATTTTTTATTTTTTATTTATGGAGCTTATCAAGTAACTACAAAATTGCTTAAGCTAAAAAATAACTTAGTGTAAAAGAGTGAAATGTAACAATTATGTATTTAAATATATAATTATAACACGACTTATTCGTAGATTTAAAAAAACCAAAGTAACTTAAAAATTAAACAATATAATGTAAAATTAGTAAATTACTTAAAATCAAGAAAAGGACCAAAATTAATCAAAATCAAGAAAAGGCACAAATACTTGTTTTTGTACTTATATTACAAAAAAATACAATCTATTCATGCATAGAAGAGTTCGACCTCATTTTCTGCACTACGTTTGTGATGGTGATAAATAAAAATAACACGAAAACCTCAAGCCACCAGGATAATTAGCCAACCGCTGATAGTGACCCAGGATAAACGAACGAATCCGGATACGAGACTAATCGATTTGCGGTCGTTTGGTCATTATCCAGATCCAATACGGACTGACCCGCTGTGGTTTTTGCTGCAGATCTACTGGCGAGTTCGCAAGATCGATTATGATAGAGGAAGACTGGCAACATGGGGTTCAAGTGATGCTAGGTGAAATACCCCAGCATTTAGTGTCTGAACAAGATGCGCTGTTGGCCTATTTTGTCCTTTGAATATTTGGAAATCCACAGACTGAAACCGAAACGTGATTCGTGACCCGGACGGAATTTCGATATTCCTACCACCCATTTAATATTTGAAACATGTTGGACCCGGTGGGGATCGAACCCACGACCCGTTGCTTATTAGCCGTACATTGTTACCATTTCGCCAACGAGTCCATCGTAGTATCATAATTAACAGTGCTAATTATCATAATTAGCAAATGTCAAATCAAGATGTTGGCATTGATTTTTGATATGCCGTGGCATTCTGATACCAGTTATTGCAATAAGTTGTGAGCTAAATACTCTTAACAAAACCATTTTATTTTTTCAATCCCTGGCAAATATATTCAAATATAATTAAAAAAGCAATTAATGTAACATTTAAAAAGTTCTTCGTCTATATAATTATGTCGAATGTTATATCTTAAATTGTATTTAAATATTATTTAATATTGTTAGTTAATTTATCTAACAATGACCCGACGTGTTGCGTCTTAGCTTTTTAATTCGTTGAAGTTTTTTATTTAAATGTGCACAGCAAAGTAACCGAAACATCGGTTTTTATTCACTATAAACTGTTTTATTTATACAAGATTTTAATTAGTAATAGTTTACGAGGCTTGTAGAAATTAAATTTAACATAATAATAATAATTTTAATACAAAGTATAAAACTAAATAAACACATTGTGTCAGGTCATAGTTAAAAATAAACAATATTTCGCGTTGTAGTCGCTACATACATTAAAACTTGAAAGCATTCTTTAAATACTGTCTATAGTTTACGCGAGTAGTACACATTTAAATAAAACACTTTAACGGTTTAAAACGCGATATATTAGTTAAACTTATTTGAAAATGATTTTTAACTTCGGCCCGACGTTTCGGATGCTTTGCAGCAGCCGTGGTCTCCCCGTGACCACGGCTGCTGCAAAGCTAAAGTGTTTTATTTAAAAGCATTCTTTAAGTCATATATTAAAATAAATTATTACTAGATATAATATATAATGATAAAGTCAAACTGCAGCGGAAGCTCGTTTGTATTGAAAACTGTAGTGTTATAAATGAGATCGTGCGCTACCGAACTAGAAACACGATTAGTAACTTTCAGAACTATTCAAATGGAAGTCTATTTATCCTACTAGTTGGCAAGCAATTCTGTATTAGTGGATCTGGTAGGTAGATTTAAACTTCATTTGCGATACTGATACCGTAACCAACAATTCAAAACCTGGTACTTTCGGCTTGCTGCTTGGTTAACCACATTTATATTGTTCTGATTAACAGTTATTGTTTGAAATAAAAAGAGATACTTTAATTTTATTTAAGCTATACTTTTTATTGAAAGAAAAGATCAGACAAGCATGATGTCTACTTCAAAAAAGGTGACAAACCGTGTAAAACGATTTTGGCTTTACACAGACCGGTAAATCGTATTGTTGACACCTAAACTATAAAGGCACAAAAAAAGATAAAATCAAAATCTTACTAAAGGTATTAACTTTATTATTTCATTCCATTTCTAACTTATATAACATAACTTTATTCGTTCCATTATCTTTTATTCTTTGTAACACCGCCTATTGGGCTCTATGGCTAAACGAAATTTATTGAGTGGCCCCCAGTGTGACAGTTTTGTTCTTGTCAGTTTCTTTCGATCTCCAAAATTTGATCAGCAAATTGTCAGTAAATAAAAATCGACCCAAACGAAAACAGATTTTTTTTTATTTCATACAAAAATCTATTTTAAAAAATATTCGCGCCTCTGGTTTTTGTATGAAAACCTTCTTTTTCTCATTGCACGAGGTGGAGATGTCTTCAACTTCTCCAAACATCTTCATTATCTCGAACACACTTAACGAAAACCTCGCTGTGAGAAATAGCATCTGCAGCGGGCTCATATAAAGAAACCCATTACTGGAACCATTAATTTTTAGTGGCACTAAGCAAGAACATTAATTGTTTAGTACCAGTGTTAAACGTTAACTTGCTCCAGTAGTATCATTAGTGTCGAGCCTAGACGTTGTTCAAAACTCTACTCGATTATTTCCTGAACACATTACGCGGAAAGTGATGTAGGTGAATAAATATCGATAAAATATATACCACTGATTTTGTTGTGTAAATTATTAGTAAAAAAATAAATGTTTTTATTAAACTTATAAACGGCTTTAAATGACAGAGGGAAAGCCATTTAAAACTGTCAATAAAGTTTTTATATTTTATTAACTGGCTCGTTTGTCGAGTGGTTCACTCAACTCCAGGTCACGAGGCCGGGCTAATGGTTACTTTTTTATAACGGTTTGATAGTTAGCTAGTATAGGAATTTGACTAAAAATTTTTAGTACTTACTAGCGTGAAGATTGAAGACGTCTTAAAGACATGTTAAACGGATGGTCCCCATTATCATTACTGAAGTAACGTAGTACATGTAAATTCTAAAACCCTTTGTGAATAAACCTTTGCACGGCAAAAAAATATATATTATGAAAATGAAAATCTATAAAGAAGACATAGTAAACCTAAATACGTAAAGAGGGCAAAATTAAACTCGGCGATAAAAGGAGTGGCAGCGAGATTCTTGCCAGTTCTTCTCGTTCGTTCTACGCCGTTCATCTGAAGTGATAGAGATAGAGAAGTAAATGTGATTTTAGAGTCTAGTTTTTACTAATTTTTGATTTTGACTTCAACTAAAAGTACAATATAACTTCTATGAAACATCGACGTTTCGCACAACACTAGATAATTTACAGTGTGTACGGTATCAGGCGCGAGGTGGTGCATTAAGGGAATATGCCCCTCCCGAGGAAGCAATATGAGAATATAACTACGAATATGTAATACAGTGTATTATTTATATTTTAGCTACAAATCTTTTATTGCGTATTGCAAACGCCAATAAAACAACACTAGCTTTATTTTTGTAAAGCAGTAGATATATTTTGTCTGTACGTTTAATAGAATTATTAAACATCGAGCCATCTATATTATATGAAGCACAGAATATAAACAAAGATGTCTGTTTGTATTTAAACGTAAGTCTAAAAAAGATTCAGCTGTGCTTGGCTTTTGAGTATTCGCCCAATATGATTTAAATTGAATGCTACAAAAATACAGTTGTTAAAGAGTTTATATAAAAAATGTTCGTTTGGAAAAATAGTTATTTTATTTAAGAGTTTTATTCTTAACTACTTAAGGTGGCCTCGAAAGCCACGCAATGTCGCGAGCGAAAGCATTTCAATAATTCGTATATTTTTGTAATTGCCTAATATATTAGATGATAGAATAGTCTCTCTTAATTACTTAAATTAATTAAATATGTATGAAGGTAGAATTAGAACAAAATAAACGAGAATAACGAGCTCGTCTACCTTACAGTTTGTGGCTGAGGGTCACTTCGACTAATACTAGAGATTCTCGATTGTGAAACTAAATCGAACGCAAACGACTTTGGGCGTTATGGCTATGCCATAAGAATAAAAAATATTTTTATATTATTCAAATTGTTCCTTATTTTATCTTTTTGTTCGTAACCTATATAAGAAAAATAACCGATGCGTTATAATATATACTATACTATGCAAAAGCACGTTTTCTATAGATTTAAATCGATCTCCGTGGACGGGAGCTGACTTTACTTCACGACTACTTAATGGTAGAACCTAGCTTAGTTACTGACACATTACCGTACACGGTCGTGTAGAGCATAGAAGGTGTCAGCTCCTCGTAGAGGAAACAGCATTCTATACTCCCATATCTACTGATATGCTGTTAACGTATTTATATTTACTATATTTCTCTTAATTGTAATTACATTAATGCTGTAAAAACAACGGCTTGTTTTATCACCATTACTTAGAATCTTAATAACAGAAGAATATTCCGAACAGCGTTAAATAACGTACAAATAGTATTTAAACTATCGCATTGAACCAACTATGTTAGGATTGTAGAGCTCGCTGTTTGTATTTCAAATCGAATCGAGAATCGAGAACATAAACTTTGTAGTAGGAGTATCCTAATACCACATTCCTAGAGCAAGGATCGACCTCATTAGTGGACGTCCCGAACTCAAATTGAATGAATAAATGGCGCTTAGAGGTACAAATATTTCAATGATCCCTTTAACTAGGGTTATAAACTTTTAACCATAGATTGTCTTGATTGAAAAACTTTTAACCGCGATCCTTTTATTGGGGTATTATCTATCTGTCCCTATAATTAGGGAAAACTTTTATCTATATATAGTTTAATTAAACATGTTATGTGTTAAACAAGTATGATATAAATTAATACAGTAACATACGACTATGTTAAATACTTTTTAAACATTATCATTATTTTATAAGACCCAATAATATATATTAAGGTAAGGTTTGGAGATGATATATTTACGTATTTTTCTAATATAAGAGATAAGGCAGTATTTAGCATACATATGGTCTTTACGTAAGGTTTCAACTACAATATTGCTTCAACTTTTCTCGAGCGTATAAAATTTTCGCCATAAGTTGCCGTTGACAAATCACCCCATCGTTTCTACTTACTTAGCCTTTATGGAGTCGCATAAGTGCTACCCATGCATCAAACAGGAATATGAAGTAACTCGGTATTTGTGGTTGAAAAATGGGCAATATTCAGAATAGGATTTTGAAAAATACGCTCTCTTCATTTAACTACAGACCCATAAGGCACACATATACTTTTGTACACGTTTCTTGAGGTACAATCATTATATCAAACCATACGTTTCGGTTGAAGCGTAGAAAACTCCAGACGTATTCCCTGGATTTGAATAACCCGCTATAGCCACCTCGTTTCCAGAACACTTTCCATTTTTAAATTCCTTATACGAATCACAAGCCCACGCCAAAAAGCTACCGGGGTGGGTAACTGTATATGTCCAATAACCAACACACGCCTTGTGACTACACCTTGCAGCATCAGATTCTCCGTACCCAGGGATGATACCCACGTTACAATGAGGCTGAACCCTACCGTCGTTTAAGAAGAAATCCACATCTGCGAGAACACTGGTCGTACCTAAACCACCAGCATTGCAATGAAACACTTCAACATAATCAGCTGCTCCAGAGTGCAGCTGTTCCTCAATTAAGCTGTTAGAAAAACACGGTCCAGCTGGATCAATACCAGTGATTCTTCGGAACCTTTCAGAGGTGTATTCGAAGTAAAATGATCCCGCGTATCCTAGAATATGGCAGCCGAGGCTATGTCCGATACAATGTATGCTTTGAGAGGGGAATCCGAGTCTCCGGAAGTCAGATAATATTCTACCGATTTGTTTACCTATATAATACGCGTAGTGTACCGATCGCTCGTAACTTTTCCGGTTTCCCCCTCGAGATGAAGTGTAGATAGAGTGGTCTATTATTATGAGGTATATGTTCGGTATTTCTTTGAAAGCCTGCCGTATAAGTTCGGGTGCGTTTCGGCTGATATGGGATTTGTATCCGGGCACAAAGAATTTGATCTCCCTAGTCGTGTCCAAGTTATAAAAGTTTGTAATAGCGTCGAATGCGTTGTTTATCTTGTAGCTTATATTGTAATCATTTGTAAAGTCGTAAAAATACACCTCGGTCTCGCTGACGTCTAAATTTGCATCTTTGCTGTGATCACCTGTACAAGAGATTACATGGATAAATAATTATTCTTTTATAATGATTATTTGCTCATCAGACATTCTGCTATTTATTTCTATTCTATTCTATTGGGTTAACGACTTAGTCGTGGGTACAGAATACTTTATAATTAAGCAATTATTAAAATCTACTATTTTTCATTTAACAATAAAAAATGATATCATAAAATAATAAATGATAACTTACACGTGATCCAACTAGAATACAGCAGGTTTTTAAATGGACCATATTCAGACTGCCAATTGGCGTCAACATTTAACAACACTGTACAAATTAAAAGTATAAACAGTGCCATCAGCGATCAGCTGGTGTCAGCGGTCAAACGATAAGTGAACTAACAATTTGATCTTGTGCTGTGCGCAGCTGTGTCGTATCTGTATCCTAATTATTTGCTTTATAAGTATATTGCCCTATTATAGGTATATTGTATTGAAGTAGTCATTAAGCCAACATACAAAAACAGCTAAGCACGAGACGGAAGCGTCCATTATCAAAAAGCGTTTATTGTATTTGACGGGTTTGTTGATGAAAATAAGACGTGCAATGTATCTCAACGGGTCGATGGATCGATCTCTACCAGATCCAACACATTTCCAATCACTTATATTTTTTTCACTGCATATTAAATGGTTGGTAGGATTATCTAAACTCCGTCCAGGTCACGAACCACCGTCTACAGATGCTACGCTTCGGTTTTAGTCTGTGGATTTTTGAACATCTAAAGCCAAACTATGCTAACAACATATGTAGGTTAGATGTTATATGGCTGAGGTATTTCAACTATCAATAAGTTGTCCATCTTCCTATAACATACAAAATGGTCCATACATAATTCGCGTTTCAGTAGGTATTCATTGTTATCTTATCACTGTTTATGAGTTTCGGATTAGCTAGAGATTAAATTTTATTCTTCGAAAACGGAACCCTAAAAATCATTGAAAACACCAACACAAACCTTTCTAAACTGTTGTTAGTGTCCGATTTTTTTTTCTAAAACAATATGTTTCAGAACAACAAAAAAACCCTTTATTTCTCTTAGAATACGTAACGGCTCTAACTGTTTCAGATAAGCAGAATAAAATGGAAATCCTTAGTTCTTCCAACTAGTAATTAACTGGCTTAATCGCTGGACAGTCGATAAAAGTTTTTAATTGACTTTTCGCCTCCCCGACACCTTCGCTAATCTCGATCTTCCTTCAGCTAGGGTTGCCTACTGAATAAACTAATACTATACTTACACCTCATCAGAAATTAATGTTTTATAATTATGACAATTCTAAAAACAGATCATTCGCAAAATTTAATTAGTGTATCCTGTATGGGATACTAGCTGTGTCCACGACTTCGTCCACGTGGAATAGTGACTTGGGGTAGAATGTTTAATTATTTAGGCTGTTTATTAATTTACGTGAGGGCGCATTTAAGGCAGCCAATTTATGTTGTAAGTGCTACTTTGCTGCAACACTCTCACCTCACATCACTCCTACTCTAACTCCCACTCTCATTCCTACACTCACTTTCACTCCCACTACCACGCCTTCTCCTTACTCCCAGGAAACCAAAGAAGAAAGTTTTATAGTTCTATCTTCAAAAATCACGAAATTCTATACCCCTCTTTTAACCAACTCCCTTTTCGCAATAAAAAAGTAGCCTATGTCCTTTCTCAGGGTCTAGTATCTGTATACCACATTTCATTCAAATCCGTTCAGTAGTTTTGGCGTGAAAGAGGAACAGACAGACAGACAAAGTTACTTTCGCATTTATAATTAATATTATTTTTTTTATCCCTACTAATGTAAAGATAAAAAGAGACTTATAAAAGTATGACTTTGTCTTTTCGATCTATAGGATAAAAAAAAATCTTATTTGGTATTATTGAACTGGGTTCAATGGAATACAATTCTTTTAGCGCAACTTTCAATACTATAAAATAGTGTACCATTAAGTACAGTATTTTAATGTCACTTTTTTCCTTTTTGTTATACCGAGGATATCTACTATTGTATGCATCTGATTAAAGTTTTTTCAAAATCGTTTACCATTTTCCCTTACAAAGATCATATAGTCAACGTTGAGAGAAAGCAATTTAAAATTGAATTTAAATAAGAATTTTCTTATATACTGTTACATTTTGTCAACCCTAACACAAACCGATAACAGCTTTCTCGCAACTATTTTTTTATCCTAGCGAAGTGTTAAGTGAATTACGTTAAGAGAGAAATAACATCTGCCTTAGGATTCGCCGAAGGAAGAATGTATTAAATAATAGAAGAAAATAAAACTATTTTCTTTGGTGTTTTATTGGTCTATTCATCATGACTTACATAACAGTATTTTCGTAACTAAAACAAACTAATTCGTGCACTTGTAATAGACAATAATAACTGTATAGTTGTGGGCAAGAAAAAAGTATTTAGCTGTTTTCTTATGAGAAATAAATATGTATCGCGATTTTTTAGTAGCTTTCCGTTGCCATTTTAATTCGATTTTAAAGAGGAGTACACAAGTGTGTGGTTAACTTGATAATCTAGTGAACCACACACTTGTGTGTACTCCTAGGAGAAATACCCTAGCCCATATAACATCTAAGCAAGATGCGTTTCAACCTATTATGGCTTCGGATATTCGGAACTCCACAAACAGAAACGCGATAAAACTTGACGGTTTTTTTATCTGTGGATGGGGGCCGTGACTCAGACGAGATTCCGAAATTCCTACCACACATTTATTATCCAGATTTTCAGGAAATTAATTTACATGTTTCAGAAAAATTATAAGTCGATTAAAAAAATGTTACGCCCAGTGGGGATCGAATCCACGATCCGTTATTAGCTACATATTGCTACCATTACACCACCGAGGCCGTCCTACATATATTCTATACCTACCTGCTAATTATAATGTCAACTACGATTACTAAGTGGCCCTATTTGTTAGAATGTATCACAGAAATTATTACAAACTAACAGTTAGTGATATCTATTTTATTTGAGTTCGTATTATACCAACCGCCGAATACCAAATTCGACGGAACGACGACGAGATGTCGCTAGCATAGCAGTTTTTTACTTTGACGTCATATACACCCTCCATCTTTAGTTTCCCCGTGACCACGGCTGCTGCAAAGCATCCGAATCGTCGAGCCGTAGTTAAAATAAATTTCACACAAGTTTAACTAATATATATATCGCTTTTCAAAGCGTTAATGTTTCATTTAAATGTGTACTAGTCGCGTAAACTACAGACAGTATTTGATTTCGTATTCCATTAAGGAAATATTCTGATCTGTTTTGGTAAAAGGTGTTATGGGACTATTAAACCACTATAATACAATGGTTAGTGACAAACGCGACTATAATCTATGATTCAAATAGGTTTCACACTGGCCCCAATCTGCCTCCGTATGCTGGCGACTCTGTGCAATTCCTCTATATTTTTGAGTATCGTATCAAAGAAACTTGCGATCCACTCCTCTGTACTTCGTCTGCCAGTTATCTGGTCCAAATGTTTCTTTGTTTCCGTGTATAACCCTTTCAGATCCGTGAGAAGCCTAGAGAAAGATAGAAGTTAATGCTTGATAATTATCAAATGAGATATATAGAGTATTTTTTCCAACTTGACATTTTTGGTAAACAAACACACAATTAACAGGAAATCGTGAATTTCTCACAAGGTTTACACTAAAAACACTTTGCGACACTGGATTACTTATTAAATTAATGAACTACCTCCAATTGACTTAGTAAATAAAAAAATACACTGCCAACAAGAAATATTACATAACCCCACCAGTAGGAACTGTTGGAAGGTGAATATATTATCATTATAAACGATTTAACAATTTTTGTATCCACATTTTAAATGTAAATACATAAAAACACAAAGTTGTTAATTTTGTACTAACGTTTGAGATGCATTTGCCACACTCTCTACTTGTACAGGACTTGTGTACGCTGTTTTTATTTGCCACGGGTTCAACCATGTCGCAACACTGAAAATATAACCAAGATATTAAATAAATAATTATTATTTTAAAAAATAATTGTTAAGTGCTTTACAAAGTCTTTATATGATCAACTCTATACTACACGGTCTGAGCAACTAAATTATACTTAGGTACGACCCCGGTTAGTCTCATTACCGAAGAAATAATAAAGTGTCTAATTATGAAAATAACAAATAGATTTAAAATTTAAATACACTTTAATAATATAAAACGCAATATAGTCACTTATTCTTATCTTACTTAAGTACATCTCGACGTTTCGGATACTTTACAGGATTCGTGGTCATGTGGCGACCAAGGCTTTAGAGTTTTAAACCGTTAAAAGTGTTTTATTTAAATGTGTAATACTCGCGTAAACTACAGAGAAAACTTCAGTTGAAAAATTAGGAAGCTCCACTCTAGTGTTACTACTCACAGGTCGCCATGAAGTAGGGAGTAGCATCGCTCTCTCAACATGACAAAAGAATGTATACAGCGAGCCACTTCAATACCAGGCCACTGCTCTTCTGGTAACACTTCGCTGAATGTTTCTGAAAAGAATGGATGAAATTAATAAAGAAAATACCCAAAACCAAACACGAACTTTATTCCATACTAGCTGTGTCAGTGACTTCGCCCGCGTAGAATAGTTATTTTGGGCTTACAAATTGTCGTATTTGCGAGCTCATCTTAAGAGATAGACAAATAGTGATTATTTTTTTGATCAATTAAAGAAGAATCATTGTCTCTTACATTTTTTTTTTGAACCGTTTTCGCAGCGTACGCATCGGAAACCTACAAAGATAAATATTTTTTCCCGTTTTTTTCGCAATTTTCGCTGTTTAGCCTATAGCCTCCCTCGACAAATGCTCCAATTAACACAAAAATAATTTCTAAATTCGAACCAATGCTTACTGAGATTAGCGCGTTCAAACCTAAAAACTCTTCAGCTTTATATATTAGTATAGATATAGATAACTATTGATTTATTTTTTTTTGCTTAATTAGCTCACTCGATGGAAGGTGATATACCTTGGTATAAAACTGGTTCATAACATGAATTGACACGTGATGGTGATGCATGAACCGGACGGAATCTCGATACATAACCAAAACATATTTTAGTCGAACGTATTTTTCATGATATTTAGTTTACTTACTATATGTATTCAATTTAAAGATATAAATTTGACTATAGCCTTCAAAACTTTTAAACTATGTATTTAAAACCGATTTTAGATTTTAAAAATGAATACTCTAATTGGTTAGAGCAACAGCACAGAACGCTGTCGATTCCGGTTGAAGTCCAGCCCGTGTCGTAAATTTTTTTCAATCCAAAATCGGTTTTTACTTTTCTTAGAGATTTTATTTTAGTTGCAGTCTGTACTATGTATTAATAATTTTGCAAAAAAATCATCATAAACAAAATATATAACAAAAAAAAAGACATCCCAATTTTTTTTATATTATTAATAAGGAAACTCACCATTGTCAGCGCAGTCTAACCTACTCCATACCCTTAAACAGCTATGAAGACTCGGCAAAGAAACCGGAAATAACTCACATAGCGTAGCGTAATGGTCGTACCTAAAAAATATAAAAGCAATGAGGTTTACCAAACCATAATTTGCCATTTTGACGTTAGTAGAATAGGGCTCGGAAATTTTGGTTGACATAATAACCGTACTCATATTCTGACATATGAGTTGGGCTCGTTCATGATACGTTCCGTCTCTATAAAACGGACATCTCGTTTGTTGTATTTTTAATTACCTATATTACACATAAGTGATGGGGTGACAGACAACGAAATGTTAATTTTATTTCATGAACAGGTCTTATACCTAATATCATACCCACTAACATCAGTAAACCCAATAAAAGGCACAGTTATTCTATAGTAACATACCTGGACCATCCAGTAAGAATCACTCCATTGTATGTGATGCCATTAGGTTTCCTAGATATTTCCCTTCGCCACGCTTCCTGATTACTCACGTAGCGACCTACAGGTGAGAGCATCTGAAAATGGCATTATCGTTATTAAATAAAAAGATTAACCAACCATGACAGCAAGAAGTATAGTAAATTATATAAAACACTTTTAACGGTTTAAACGCGAAATATATTAATTACTTATTTTTGAATTAATTTACCGTTTTTGTAGCAGCCGTAGTCACAGGAGGACTCAAGTTAAAAGGGTTTTATTGAAATATTTGTTATCTTATGTAAATGTTATAATTGATTTAGGTACACACTAACCTGACTACTTCCATTTGCACCTTTGAAAGCAGATCCAGCCCAGAAATTTGTAAATATCTTGTCGTACTTGTCCCACAGAGGTTTGTCTATTTGAAAATGTTCCATTGTGCTATAGTTCCAAATAACAGGTTGTACTAAATCTCTGAGATTGTAGGCTACAAAAAAAAAAAGAATTTGTGGTTATAATGTTCTTATAAATATTATTAGATTTAACAAATTGGTATACAATTAAAATGTTTAAATATATGGTAAGAGAGGTGTTCCCCAGTTTTCTGTTAGTTGTTATAGCAGTAACAATTTGCACAAGACATTCCAGCAACATTAGACAAGGGACCTTTAGCTACAAAAACTTGTTCTATCCATAAATCTTCTTGGGAATACTAATTAGACCCAACAAGAAACTAACCTTGTAGTGTTTCAACAGACATAGGCCTTAACATATCATCCCACATTAATATTGTGACATCAGGCCTACATTGTTTAATATATAATATGACTTCTCGTATGTGATCTAGAAATAAGGAGGCGACTTTATACTTGTGTGTCGATGCTTTGTGTTGACAATCTGAGCATACTGCTGTGTGCCATACCTGAAAAAATTACAGGAATTTATTGAGTACTTTTAGATTTAAGATCTCTCAGTTCGGAGCATCACCTAAAGTACATGCACTCATAAAATATTTTTAATTTATCCCAAAGCAGATTAACATCTAGACTTAAATTCTGGTCTTTAATCACAAAGATAAGTTGCATAACTAAATAACTTTATTATAAGTTTTTATCATACTCATATAATTATGTAGATGTACAAAACTGTGTTCTAAGGAAATTAATTATTATAAAAAGGTATATATCTTACCTCATCTGCTCCAATATGGATATATTTGGCATCTGGTTGAACATCTAATACTTGTTGTACTAATTTTAGAACCAGATTTAAAGACTCCTGCTTAGTTGGGCACAGAACAGCTGGGGACCTCGGAGATTCTCTAAGATGCTCACATAATGGATGTTTTAAGATGTACTCTAAGTGAGCTATAGTTTGTATCAATTGAATCTGTAGAATAAGTAGGTAAGTCTTATCAAAATTTATCACTACAATACAAACAAATTTTCTATTTTAGAATTTGTAACTAGTTATTTAAATAAACCTTTAATTTACCACTTGTAGTCCATTGGCTTTTGCACATTGTATTATGTCTTGTATTTGTTGTAAAGAATACAAGTCGTCTCCTCCACAATTCTTTGCACTGCCAAAGTCCACCAAATCGAAGGAAAAGGGAAAAGTGTCTTCCCACTCTATTAGTACCCCAGTACCACCCCAATCTTTTATACACCTGAAAACCTATAAAATGTCCATCGAAAATGAAATCACTTCACTAAAGTTAAAACAATAACAAGAAAAAATCTTTCTTACCTTCTCTAAATATAAATATTTCAGTGGTGCACCTTTAAAATCCAAATGAACTATTCTAAAACAAGTGAATGGCACAAATTGTATATTTTCGTCTTTTACAATATTTGTAAATATTTATATTGACAAAAATTATAGCAATAAATTATAAAAATATAATATTAATATTATTTTACAAATTAGCATGTTATTAAATTGTTTGTGAACCAACTGCTTAATAATCAATTTAATGAACGGAGTTTACCTTTCCATTTTTCAATCTTTAACTATAAGTTTCCCCCTGTTTCACAGACTGACCAAAAATTACGAACTGTCACGATCAAATTATTTACTGTCAAAACTCAAAATAAGAAAGCCACCAAATTAAGCAGAAAAAGAAGAAACCCTAAATGCTAATAAAGATAAACTGTTCGCTGTATTTAAATCTTCTTTCAAATAATTAAACAATTTACTTTACTTAATTAGGTCTATGTCTTATTTAGGTGATTAATCCACAGATGTAAATATTTATACATCTGTGAATGTACATTGTACATTAATCACTCACTACATACATATTTTTTAACTTGACACTGGCAAATAGTTAGTTCTTCTTGCCACAAATGAAAAAAACAAACATACATAATATTTAAGGGGAAAAGTAATAATAATATTGTTCTTGCCACAAATGGAAAAAAAGTCTGTTATAGTTGTGACTTGAAATAAGTTGGATTTAAAATGTGATATGACGTACGATAAATTGTACAATCATCTTTACAATAAACAATAGGGATGGGATAGTATGAACTGAAACATTTGACAAAGATAAAAAAATGAAGTAAAAATGTAATGATACTCTTTGTATTATTTATATCGTACGGACGTTCGCGTATCAAAGTTCTATTATGAAAGGATACTGGTCTATGAAGACAAGTTGAAACTTGTAAGGCAATCTAGAATTCGAGACGACGTATCTTATAATCTAAGAATCGTTCTCATTCCCTTTTGTATTTGAAACAAAATTATGTAAACAAAGAATATATTATATATAAAAAAAAACGTAATCTTAATAAATCAGAGCATTATATTCCAAAGAATAATATTTGACATGTTTCATATTATATCAATTCATTTTTACAAAAAAAAAATAAGAAAAATTGGAAGAAATAAGTATATTATTTAGTAAGAGATATTATTACGCTTTTTTTATATTACGCTTTAAGTAAACAACAAAAAAAAAACAACGAATTTATCATAATATATTTTCTTAATATTAGAAAAAGTGCACCCTTAATCCTAAATAAGTTTTATGCTACAAAACTCGTCAAAAAAGTAATAAACTACTTAAAGGCAATATAGTAAATTCGTAAATTGTAAGTTTAAAACAGATTGCAGACAACAATATCGCAACATTTTTCAACCTTGTTATTTTTACACACATATTCTATAAAAAATATATTCCTCGACACTGGTTAAGTAGATATTATATACGTTGTACATGAATAACCTTTAAGTAGTAAAATAAAAATATCTCATATATTTACTTAAACACTTATCTAAGGCGTTTAGGCTCGTTAGACCTCGTTCTAGTCGAGTCTTTTTTAGAAAATGCTATAAAATTTTAAACAATATACTGAATATTGTTTTAAATAAATATATATATCTATAGTTAAGCACTCTTATTTCTATAAAAGCAACAAGCATACAAATACAGGTATTCTCCAATGTAAATGACAAATGTTATCAAATTAATGCGCTATAATTATCTTGACACTGGGATCAGGTTCTCCCGCTACATCCTTTGCGAGAGGAGCATTTCCTATGATTCTAAAGTTTTTTGTATATGGTATCACAGCTACAAGCAAGCCCGATACCACCACCCATATCCCAGCCACGTAGAAGGCCGCATCCCAATATCCTGTTCTATCGCGGAGCGCTCCTGAAAATTTAAAGGGACCTCAACATACTGAAACCTACATTGTCCTCCATCTTTTAATAAAGGATATCTTTGGATTATTACCCATAATATGTCAATGAGTCATCATATATTTAATAAGTAAATTTATTAGCCGAATATAAGTACTCTTAAAAGTCTGTTTATGGCGCAAGTTTTTACTTAAACATGAGGAACTTACCAGCCATGGGAGGTCCAATTAGATGACCAACGCCCTGACTCAAGAGCACCAGGCCATAAGCCATGGTAAATCTTTCCAACGCAATAAGCTCCACAAGAATACTCGGAGTGTAGGAGTACGAGCTGGAGAAGGTTAGGCCGAATATAAATGCGTTCAGAGTCAGAATGTAGAAACTGTACGATTCTCTCGGTTCCATAACACGTATCAGTACCGGGAAGAGGATGATGGTACCACCACATAATACAAGACAAAGGCCGTAAGTCTTCGTAATATTGACCCATGGAAGATCTCCCATCCAACCCAGGCCCACCTGAAAATCAAAGAGTGAATTACTCTTTACTATATTCAAACTAAAACTATCTTTCAAAGCCTTATGCACTAGTATTTCTTTTTTGTACCGTGTGTAGTAATATTTCTATCGACCTTGACACTTTGATCTTTGAGAGCAAATAACATTGTACTTTTAGTAAACCATTTTATTCTCGTAGTTAAGATAAGGAATATTTATCTAAAACTCTTATATTTTTTAATAACTGATATTAAAACGTGTGGAATATGATCATATGTAAACCAAATGATTACTATGATGGACCTTGTACAATTTTAAAACCATATTGAATTCTCATTTGTGGTTTGCAAGACGTTACAGACTTTAATTATCGGAGAATCACAATTTACAGACTTGAATAGTACTTACAATACCAATGATAGTGGCTACTCCAAATATACTAAGCATTAAGGCACCCTGAGTCTCTGTGTAGCCGCTCTCTTCCATGAAAGTCGATATGTAGAAATATGGTACAATAAACCAGATAAATAAAACTAAAGTCGAAAGGTTCATCATTAGGAAATGAAATTCGGTGAACATGTTAAAGTCAAATGTTTTGTTTATCATGTCCAAAAGGCGTCTGCCCCAAGTCTGGAAAAAAACAATTTTATGCAATTAAATAGCAGTAAAATAGTACATTTTAGCAACTTTTTTATGACAGAGGAGGATAGAGAGCGTGGGGTTCACTCAAGAGAGGGAAGGCGTATATTAAAGCCAGCAATATCTAAACAAGATGCGTTCTCGAAGTATTTTTTCTATGGACATTCGGATATTCACAGCCTGAAAGGCGGTTTTACACTTTATTGCTTTTCATCTACAGACTTGGTGAGTGGCTCGTTCTACCACTCGTTTTATGTCCAGATTTCCAGGCTGACATAGGAAACACAGGAAAAAAATGTAGTGCATGATTTAGGGAAAACAACCCCACAATTTTTAAGCAAAATCTTTCAAGTTTATAGGAAATTGAATTTTTTACCTTATTTTCTTCTTCTTTAACAGACCACATTGAATTTCTATAAATGTCCGGACAAGATGAAGCTCTCAATTTATACTTAGCAATGTTCATCATAGCACCCCTGTGCATAATGGAGTTACGATGTACTCTAATATCCTTCAGATAATTGTGGTCTGTTTGAATATGTTTAGTAAACCAATCTTGGCGCACTGTCTTTGGTGAAATGACATTATTTTCAGGAATCGGTTGGAGCAACTTATCCTTAACTGTTTCTAGTTTCTTATCAAATTCTTTTTTATTTTTCTTACTTAGCTTAGCCTTTCCATCGTTTTTTTCTGGGGACTCAATTGGCAGCTTAGTCTCTGAGGACGACCTTAAAGCTAGCAGTGAAGGGTAGTTTTGTAAAACGATATTGTACAAACGTTCATTAGATTTAAGTTGATCTAATACTTCGATTGGAACCTGAAAAAAGGAGTAGAGTGTGTATTACATATTGTTATTATTATTAGTACATGCATGTACATTATTAAATAAGAAACGAACAAAAAGTGTTCAAACCTTCTCATGCTGTCTTAAGAACGTTGGCAGATTAATAACAGAGCTACCCTTTTGAATTTGAGACAGATCCGCATTTCGTTTTGTAGTTTCTTCTACGTTTTCTGCTTCTGCTATAGATGCCACTAAAGCCATAAGAATATCCTCGGGTGTATCACCACTGTTCATCATAGATTTCAATTCGTCGACTCCTGGGTAAATTGATTCCCCTCCCCCTGATCGTGCGGAACGTGCTGAAATAGATGTAGAACTTGACGCTCTTTTGGCCTTACTTAGTTTTCTCTGCTTTTTCTGTTCTAATATAAGCCACTCAGGATCCCTCATTACAGCTCCACAAACGCATACATTAAGTACTGTGCCAGCTAATAGTAATAAAGTACCTCTCCATCCATATTCATCTAATAAATAAGTCGTAAGGGGCGAGTATACAAATGTTCCGAATCCAACACCACAAGACCCCAAACCAACAGCTAGGTTTCGTCGTTTTTCAAACCAGTAAGCAATGGACACCACAGCGGTAACATAAAGTAAGCCCATGCCTAAACCAGCGATGATACCGTAAGTCACATATAATGCTTCAACCGTATTACTGTAGGACGCAGCTACAAATCCAACAGTCGAAAATACTCCGCCAACTATAGTCATGTTTTTACACCCATATCTATCAACTAGGGCGCTCATTATAGGTCCAGCTATTAGCGGTACCGATATAAAAAGACTACCGATTAATGAAGTCTTTGCTTCGCTCGTTTCAAAGAAGTCCACAAACTTTATCTGCAGTAAACCGTAGGAGAAAGCCAAACCATCTGCCACAGTGGCTATAAGGAAAGAAGCCACTACGACCACCCAGCCCCATCCCCCATCCGGTATCTGTGGTTCTTGTTCCGGTGCTTTGATAGAGCATATACTATCGGCATCTCCCAATCCCAAGAACTTAACTCTTTCGTTTGTTGACTTCGAATCGTCATCATCCTTCTTATAGGTTACAACAAGATTATCCTTTATATCATCCGTTTTCATCGAATTCAATGTATTGAGATCATTTTGTTCTGAATCTCTAATATCAGACTTGCTGTCATAAACCGAATCGATATATTTGATGTCATTTTTTATCAATAATGGAGACGTAGTCTTCTCCTCTTCAGACGGTAAGCTTTGTTCATGTTTAATTTTGTCTTTACCTGGTCTTCCATTTGCGTAGATTTTTTCCGGTTCCATTCCACGCGTTTTAAGTACGGTGTTAAGTACCTTCTTGGGAAATGAGGGATCTCTTCAGAGAAAAGATTAATCGCTTTCAATTAGCGTTTTATGGATGTCTACGTTGACGCGACGATTAGTTCTCTCGACCAGTGTCTTAACCTCGGGTCTCTAGCGGAATACCGACAGGGGCTCTTCGATATACAAAGAGTCAAAGTGCTGGGATTGGAAGTTGACGAGTTCATCAAGGACCGGCTAGTCCTCGATATCAAGTTTTGAAAAAATACACTTTCAAAGTTATGGCGCGTTTGTCGAATAAACGTCTTCTCTCTTTTTGACATTAAAGTCTTTCCGCTTCGTACATTTCAAGACAGAAATAATCTGTAACAATAGATAACACAAATTATTGTGGTATTGTGCTAAGATTTAAAGCATCACATTATATAGTATTAACCTTGTTGAAGAAAAAAGTACAACTTGATTTTACACTGAAAGACTTTTTTATCAAATAAAGACATTTACAATCGGTGCATGAATTACACAATCATATTCGAAGGAAATAAAATCAAGAAGTTTTTAAATCTATTGATTTTATCGCATGGAATAGAGGTAATCTATCATAAACAACGCTGTATCGATCAGATAAGCAAAACAATTGCTAAATTTTAAATAAAACACGCATGATACAAAAGCCACCTAGCATTGACGATATTAAAGTTAAATACTGTCTATAGTTTACGCGAGTAGTACACATTTAAATAAAACACTTTAACGGTTTAAAACGCGGTGCAGCAGCACGGGTCTCCCCGTGACCACGGCTGCTGCAAAGCATCCGAAACGTCGGGCCGAAGTTAAAAATCATTTTCAAATAAGTTTAACTAATATATCGCGTTTTAAACCGTTAAAGTGTTTTATTTAAAAGATATTAAAGTTACAAGTAGGTTTGTCTACAGAACAGCTAATCGAGATGATGAATTATTGTTAAGATAAGATAAATGTGTCTAAACAGTTGTATCCCTTTGTTAAATGTAATACCTACTCTTTATCGAATTAAAGAAATATATGTGGACAACTAAGACTACGTACGAACAGACATGAATGTTCTGGCTATTGATCTAAGTACAATTATCACAAGACCCAGAATCGAGGATTTTGAGAAATCTGCTTTCTTTAAGATACGGCCAGTAATGGAACGATGAAGTGATTTTTATTTTAAGACTAATACATGTTTGTGTTTCTATTTAGAAAGAATTTTTAAATAAATAATTAAGAAACCCTGCAAATGTTTTAAATCATGGTCGCCGTAGTCGCGTGAAAGTGTAGGAAACTTTTATGGCTGCTTAAAAACTGGTAGTATACAAGTACATGAAGATAAATATGATACTGGCAATAAATAAAAAGACTTAATTAATAAATCAATTTCCAATACTTAACATAATCAAGATTATAAAATCGGATTGTTGATTGATATCAAATTATTGATGTAATAAATTGCAGAACAATAACAATCATTCAATTGTTATCAAATTATAATTCTTACGCTGACTCAAATATATTACATAAACAATAGACTACTAATAAATTCTGACATGACATATTATGACAAGTGAATACATACTTAGGTATTACATTTCCGTGTACTAAGTAATGATACTATGTAAAAATGCAATGGGGCAATAAACATTCATTACATATAGGTACATACCAAAACGAAATAGGTATTGCACGAGAGGCAATTCTAAAACTTCGCTGTCTCCTTACTTCGAATACACCTCTACAAATTAATCCGCTTTGTTATTCCAGACACTTTTGTATATCAAATGAATACAGTAATGATGTGGCTACTAAAGTTATCGTCCACAGATGTCCGATTACTGAACAAGCGTGTGCTATTCAATTAAATATAAGGACGGATGCGTGGATGACGTCACGCGTAACAATTTACGGCCAACAGGCGACGACGATGAACACCGAATAACTTGCCGATATCTATAGCAAAACGTACCCACTCGCATCAATTGAGATAATATTATTGAGTTGATATTACAGCTCATTCTAAACGTGCGGACCAATACTGTTTAAGGTGGAGTCAAACTTTAGATTGTCTTTAAATATTAGTAACTAATATATATCGCGTTTTAAACCGGTAAAGTGTTTTATTTAAATGTGTAGTCGCGTAAACTACAGACAGTATTTTATCTTTAAATAGACCAAGGTACTAACCTCGTTAGCTTTTTTTGTAATTTATAATTAGTGATAGATAAACCTACCTATAAGCTGAGTAAGGGACTATTCAACGAACTTGCTACACATTGTTATATATTTTTTTTCTCTTTTCTTAATTTTAGAACGACACATCTTTTTTATTTTATATAGTAAATACTACTTTTTATACATACAAGTGTTATGTTAGTAAATAAATTTATTTGTTCCGTCTTTCTTATTTGTTGGTTAACAATTTCGAAGTAAATCACGTCAAATATGCGCAAACGGAATTGTTTAAAATAACTCGACCTTCGAAAACAAAAACGTCTAGTTTTCTGTAAATTGAGAGATTGGCTACACTCCAAAATCTCAGTCACAGTTTTGCCTGTAATTGACATGTCCTCTGTGCGTTTAATATACGAAAGCAGCAACCGTGGTCACGGGTAACTTAAAAATGTAACTAATATATCTATATCTATGCTAATATTATAAAGCTGAAGAGTTTATTTGTATGTTTTAATGCGCTCAACGCACGAATTACAGGTTTGAATTAATAAAAAATATGTTGGTTAGAGCATTTATCGAGTATCATCTCCTCGATAAATTTTGTAACCAACAAAACAATAGTTCTTGATGTTAGTATAGATAATAAAATATATTATATGGAGACAGGTGTGAAAGATACAGACTTCCAAATTTTCAATCTATTTTAATGTGTGAAGCTACTGCTATACTTAAAGCTTTAGAAATAATATACAGGGAATTAAATAATGAGAAATTAAATATAATTTATACTGACTCAAAATCGTGTTTAACAGCTTTACAGAATACTAATAACAACGAACCAATATTTATGGAAATTAGAGAAATTATGATAAAACTTTTAAAACAAAATTTTAAGTTCGAATTAATTTGGATCCCAAGCCACCAAGGTATTATCGGTAATGAAAAGGCTGACAGAGAGGCTAAGAATGCAACACTCGAAACTGATATAGATCAATTTATTAAAACCAATCCGTCCGAATTAAAAAAATATTATAAAACTAAAGTAAAAATTCACTGGGACACCGAATGGAAAACAAACAACGTTAGTAAATTATATAATGTGCGACATTCAATCTTTGATAAGGCCCCTTGTTCGTTTAATTGCAGAAAAGATCAAGTCGTTCTGGCAAGGTTACGCATAGGACACACTAACGTATCCCACATCCATCTGATAACAAAAGCTACCCCAAATAAGTGCAAATGCGGTCTGGATTTAAGCGTATCACATTTATTGGTCGATTGTAACTTGTATGTAACGGATAGAACTTTGTGTGATTTACCATAGTTAATGGATGTCTTGGTCAAGAAGGGTATACTCAGACCCTAAAATTCCTCAAAATTGTTGGTTTGTATGGGAAGATTTAACCTAAGGTTGATCCAACCAGTACGGATCCCAATATTGTTTATTTTAAAGTAATCCATAAGTATATAGCATTGTAACTTAAGTGGTCGTTAATGACCTTGCTGTTAAAAAACGACCTTAAATAAATAAATTAAAAAAAATATATATATTTTACTTGAACGAACAGTATTCGTTGTCTTACTCGAGTGTAAACTCTTTGTTTTCGAGATACCGCATTAACTAAAATAAGTTATACCTTATTATGAAATGATGATGAGCAGCCTGACTGCAATCATTTTCAAGTATTGAATGGATAATAGCACCATTGTTTCATAGAAGTAACATGATATATATACAGAGGTGCCTTTGTGGGCAGTAATTCTTGTTAGTAACAAGTGGAAAACTAAGTTAAAATCCATACTTTCAATTTAATCAAGTTAATTAGGACCAATTTAAAAAAGAAAAAAGCTTTATTTCTCGATTTGAGAATGTTTGCAAAAGGAGATAAACGCAGTTATCGTATCTCCGAGAATTGAAAAAGTCTACAACATGACTCAGTTAATATATAATATCTTTAACATTTAACAATATCCGTTAAGCTAATAATCTATGTATTATTTACGAAAATAGTATTCACAAATTCTATAAGATCCCACCTACATGAGTAAACATATAAATATTTATAATATTAATGGCATTTGTCTTTGCGACATTTATTCTTAAACGTAAGCTTAGGAGGAAAATTAACTTTAGAATATATGTAAATTTGAATCCAGTATGTTTTAGCACGCACCATGGTGCTTACAATATAAGATAATTGATGTTGTGTAGGTCAAAAAACAACTTCAAGGGATGGGTAACAATAAATGCAACACATTTTACGCACCCATTCAATTAAAGAGTGTGTTGGGAAATGTCACATCCCACACTTTCACCATCAATTTAAGATAACTTATAGATTTAGTGTTTCTCAAACGATCAGTGAAGTTTATTTAAAAGAAAAAAAAAAAAAAAAAAAAAAAAAATAAAAAAAGAAAAAAAAAAAAAAAAAAAAAAACCAAAAAAAAAAAAAAAAAAAAAAAATTAAATATACAACCAGTTCCCAAAACAAGGGCGTAGAACGAACGAGAAGAACTGCAATAACTCGTCACTCCTAGTTTCATACATTCGAAAGAGGTGTAATTCTGGTGGTTTGGTACAACGTATTTAATTTGTTGAATATTAAACGACTTACAATATTTATTCGCGATTCACAATACAAGACCTATATGATAATGTTTAATTGGATTGTACGAGTTTGACACACATTTGTGATTGATGTGTCAGATCACTCATTATAATTAAAGTTATAAATTATTATCAGTTTACTATTGCAGTAGGTCCGTATTTATATTGGTCTTGTTGGAGGGACATTACAAGTATACTAATATATAAAGATGATGATTTTGTTTATTTGAACGGCCAATCTCAGGAATTACTGGGTCGAATTAAAAAATTCTGTGTTGAAATCACTGTATTGGTTAGAACATTTATTGGTAAAGATTATAGGGTTTAGGAACATCATCCTTCAATAATTATTCATCTTTGCACAGCGGGGACGACTTCCCGGGACGCAATCGACTGACATCGTGGACCGTTTTAAACCAGCTTAAATGTTTTAAAAGTGTAGATCGGGTGGATTAGAGTATTTAACATAAATTTGAAAAGATGCCCTAAGATATAACTATCTTTTACGAACTTGCAATACGAGGACGCAACGAAGTCGCTGGGTACACAGCTAAAATGTATAAAGATTTACCGCCTCAGTTGCCTCACTCGCCTAAGTCGCTGATACAGCAAGTGTATTATAAAATATGAATAACAAATAGGTTTGTGTAATACGGTCAGACGATATAAGGATAAATTTTGGGTTATAACTGTAGCCAAATTTCGACAGTAATGAATTTCTTATTGTCTCCAACATTTACACCGTGCACTAGTCTGTTCTACTCTCTCAAATAAAAATCCCGATGTTTATGTAATACTGATAATGTATACAACTTAGTATCTTCAATGAGACTTTGTA
Organism: Leptosia nina; assembly: GCA_963661955.1. Classification (NCBI taxonomy): domain Eukaryota; kingdom Metazoa; phylum Arthropoda; class Insecta; order Lepidoptera; family Pieridae; genus Leptosia; species Leptosia nina. The sequence continues at coordinate 7,052,921 of CAVLEF010000009.1, read as the reverse complement.
AAAAGGAAGGAAACTACACTAGACAGAAAGTACTGTAGTATATTTATATTTAAACTGCCGTTAAATTCATTTCTGGTCAAGTTACCGGAAGAAATCGTGCGTATCACAAACAGTGGTTCACCTTAGGTAAGGTCAGGAAAATACGAGTTATAACTCGAACAGTTATTAACTATAATCGGATGTTACGTCTAACTACAACCAGCTCTGTGTTCCTGTAGGACTTCAATGCCAAAGGAAAAAGAAGCTAATTGTTTCATATAACATTATAATTTACCTAGCGACCCGCCCTGCTTTCGTTTGGGTGGCACATAGGGACAGAATGTAGTGATTATCACGGGTGGGACACGAAGCTAGAACTTCAGTGTTTGATTCGAGTGGAGTCGAAAAATATACATTAACTCTGCGGCAAAAGTTAGAATAATAATAATTCAAGTTTGCTCCCATTTGATCTTTTTATTTTTGTTTACTTTAAAGACCTAACCGTTTCTGCGTTTCTTAGATTATGTTAGCATTAGTTTCTCTGTGCGTAATAAGCCGAGTGATATAATGGTAAAACTATTGTTTTGTACGTGTCTTTATGCGTTAGCGCCAATAATTTCCACAAGCAGTTACTTCCACGTAAATAGCGCTTCGTAAATCAATCCGCATTGAACTGGTTTTAACGAGATACTGGAAGTTGGAACAAATCGAACGATCGCTATGGCCTTTGGTTGTAACTAGCTTTGCCTTCGAGACTATTTTTTAATCTGCCTGGACTTGAAAACCTGCTTAGCGTAATGTAAGGACAGGCGCTGAAGCCCAGCAGTTAAATCCAATTTTGTTTTTATTTATTTTACAAAATAAGTAAAACTAGGAGTTGGGTTAAGGCTTGTATGTTAGCCTAGAATTGAAAGTACCGTAGTTTTAGCAGGTAGTACGCATTAAAATAAAATATTTTTAACGGTTTAAAATGCCATTTATTTGTTTAACTTACCTACAATTTATTTTATCTACTGCCCGACGTTTCTAATACTTTGTAGCTATATTTAATAAATTGTAAATATGTTAACTAATACATTTCGCGTTTTAAACCGTTAAAAGCGTTTTATATGAAACTGTAAATAAACCACTCTACATACCAATAGACAATTTTTTTACAAATAATATTTCATCTTTTGTGTACTTGATAAGGTTGATAAAATGTAATTTAGGCTATGATTTTAAGTAGCCAATCTTTCAACAATTCTTTTTTTGTTCTTTTTTGGTTGAGCAAAAATAATGTACTAGTCGCTACATAATGATAACTATTTTACTTGTTGTATACTTCTGTCTGCGCATAAAAAGGTCTCTCATTTCAACCGAATTCCCTACCCGAGGTAACATGAATGTGCGAACAGTAGCCAATTTATAAATAAGTCAGTAAATCCAGTAAATTTATGTGCAAGGTCACCGGGTCGTCTAGACAACCACGTGAATGTTTACCGTCACACACATACATACATACATGTTAAAATTCACGATCAGTTCAACTCGAGTACCTTACGTAGATTTGTTCCTTACAAATATCACATTGTTATTTAGTACCTGTTAGAGCTGAAATAGATTTTCCTCCTTGCAATAGACAAAGTAAGGATTGTTTATCTATATTGCCTTTTATAGTTAGTTTAACATAAAACACTATATATATATACATATATACAAAAAAGAAGAACATCCTATAATTATGATAAGGAGATTTACTTTAATTTAAAACAAATGAATTACAAGTTTTCTTATAACGTGTTATAAATTAAAAACAAAACAGCAATGTTTGTTACAATAATACTATAATATTTAGATCGGAATATTGGGTAAACCCATTTTTTATTATGTGTAAAAATATCAATTTCAATTTACATAATAGATATTTAAATGTTCATTCTACAAGCAAGTAAAGATATATTTCTTAGAAGTTACGTAAACTCTTTTATATGATAGAGGAAAAAAACACATGGGACACACTTGATAGGTACTTAGGTGAAATAACCCAGCCATATAACATCTAAACAAGATGTGCTATTGATCAATTTTGGCTTTGGAATATTCAGAAATCCATAGACTGAAGCCGAAACGCGATTAAACTTGACAGCTTTTTCATCTATGGACGGTGGTTCGTGACCCAGACGATTTTCGATATTCCTGCCACTATATTCATTTAATATCTAGATTGCCCGACAGAGTTTTACATGTGTCAGAAAAATTATGAATTGATAAAAAAAAATATCCGCTAGAAACCACGACCCGTTGATTATAAGCCATTCGTTGCTACGAGTCAACTTAGGCTATGTAAATTTTGTTGCTTGAAAATTTTAAATACATTCACGGCGCGTTATGTAAATATTCTCCTAAAGGTTCTCGAATTAAAAACACCTCCCACCGAGGGCTATCTCAAGGCAGCCCTGAAATAGAAGGTACCAACGCAGACACGTTGACTGTTGACGTCATTTGGCAGACTCCAGTTAACAAAATCGGAATTAGATCAAATTACGACTCTGTCAGAAAATGATTCATACTTTCAATAAGCTCACTTGTATTTAGGTTTTTTCTGCGTGTGATATATATCAAATTCACAAACTAAATTACAATGCTGTTGGGGGTATAATCTTTTTATAAAAATAACTTTTATACACAAGAATACCGACACGATCACGGATGCTTTACAATCCATCGGTTAAATTATTTAACTAATGTGCTGTGTTTTTATCTTGTTTTATTTACCACTCTTTTTGTAAACGAAAGTTATAACTTAAAAAAATATATGCATATTATTTATGCATATTTCAGATAAAATCACAAGATAAGTACTTTAGTGCTTCAAAATTTAAATTTTCAAATTTTCTATGCCTTAACTCAGAAAATTGTTTAAGCGTTAGTAAAACATGGTATGCCGGGATCATGAGTTAAAAACGTCCTAACCTCAAATTGAAAACTTATTTTTTCACATGTTATGCACATGATGGAACTATATAAATTAAAAATTAAAAAAATATACGTAAACGCTGTGGATGCAAATGTAAATCCTACCCGAGTCGTATTTTTTTTCAATTTATTACCGATTTTTAATTTAACCTAAAATATCCTTTCGACTACTTCGGACTAACTTTCGGGCCTACTAAAGTCCTTAACTATTTCGATGATAATGCAATGGTTTCATTTATTACGTACATCATTAGAAACGTGGGTAAAACTGCTCCATACCGAACTGGATTACGATTTGACGACAGAGTCAGGGTCGGAACAATAAAATTTCTGTTATTATCACACTCTGCAATAAAACGATAACGCACTTATGCTAATTAAACAATGCGAAGTCGTTCAACTGTTAGATAGTTACCAAATAATTTAGAAATCGTAAATATAATACTTACAACGAATAATTTGGAGCAACGCACGGGTTGCAAGATGAAATCTTAAATGAATGAAGGAACAACTTTTTTATACCTAATTTCATAGGAAAGTATGAGGTAGAAATAAGTAATTAAAATATAATTTAATATTTAATTAATTAATTTATTCAAGAGCGTTTTTTTTATATCTTCGAATTTCGAACCTGTGTGTTCGGAAGTGTATAGTGAAAGTGAAGGCCCTTTTCCCCTTCGTGGGGCATGGTGCGTTTCATTGATCCTTTTAACGGGCAAACAGTTGATCAGACTTCTGTGCCCTGCCTGACCGAAACAACTTTTTTGTTTTCCTGGGATTAGAACCCTCGCGCTCAACGCAATACTAGGCAATACGCTTAACCATTTGGCTACAGAGGCGGTCGATATGTTTACGGCATAGTCATTATTTAGTTAAATAGTAATTATGTTAGTGAAAACCACAGCTTATTTGTATTTGGTAGACATAGGTCTTTATAAATCTGATTCGAATCATGGAAGCATTCTCCATGTTGTTTACCTCGTTTGATTCTGAGTAAAACCTGATAGATTCTTGCTGGCTGTTAAAGAAAATAGTAGAATAGATACCACGAAGGGAAGTCACTATTTTGCTTACTGACATTTAAATAGGTATTTATTCTTAACTATCTGTCCTACCTAGCAAGTAGATATAAAATTAACTATTAGTTTGTTTTAATTATGTAAAAGAATTTATTTTTATATTAACGTTGCCTGGGGGTTAATTGCTATTCTTAGATATAGACTCCGATATATTATTGGGTCAATTGTTTCAATTACAATAATACAGAGAAATAGACGCTCAGGCCGTATTGTTGGTCGTAAAACGGTCGCCACAAATAGAACAGTCGGAACACAAAGTAATAATTGAATGTGTTAATACATAGTGGTAGTACTATATCCATAATGTGGGAACTTACACTGATCGATTTTTACTTACAGGTAAGTAGTAGATCAGACTTATACCCCAGTGAACGAATAATTGTCTCCCCGGGCTTCGAACCCAGTACTTCGAGTATTTATGGTATTGCCAAGAAATTCGTTGAACCATTCGCTAAGGAGATGTCATAACTATAAAAATTGTTTAATTAAAGCGAGACACGGCGACAGATAATTTTTAACTCAACTGTTACGTGTCAGGACTGTTGCTTTTTTAAGGACATCCGTTTTTAATAAACTAAACTAAAACTTGAAGCAAAAATTAATCTATTAATAAAATCGACAAGCAAGTGCGTGAAATACGCAAGATTAATTTGTCTCGTTTGATAGGTATAACACACTCCGGTTTCCGTTTTTTTTTTCAATTACGTTTGCGTATATTACATATACGATTACCGTAACACTAAACACTTGATAAGATTGTCAATAACCCTTCTGTACTCAATGAACAACAGTAGAAAGAATTAAAAAAAGAACAGAGCACTGCTGTATTCTCAATCTGTGGTATTTTTATGATTATGATATACTATAAAAGGCTTTATCATCGCCAAAGTATTATAAAAGCGACAGTGAAGAACATAATCATATATTTATTTACCCATCTTTACCTAAATTAATTTCTATAAAAGTCCAACTAGGCCATTTATAAAATATCTCATTGCACGACATAATTATCACTATATCTACTGTTTACACAACGAAATATTATGTTGCTTGAACATATATTATATTGAAAAACGATAGGTATCTTTATTTTGTAACTTAGTTACAACAATTACACTAAAAGTGCGTTTTTTTATTATTGCATATAGTTGGTCAAAACGAATTATCATCTCGTTATTTCTGTACAGATGATTCATAATATATGAATGATGCCTTATGTGTATTCTTTGTGTATGCGTAGAAGACATCTAGCGCCACAGTGTTATACCTGTTTGGGGTCATTAACCTCATCTTGCGTTCTTTGAGGTCACCTGTACCAAAGGAAAGTCGATGCAAATTATAATCTGATAAGAATCCAATGATATACACTCCTACGTAACATTCCTGTCATTTTGGAATCAGTGCTATTATTGATAAAAGGTAAATCTTTAAGACATACATCATTTGTATACATCTAATATTTTGTCGTCTGTAGTAATTTAATTAAATGCTTATATAGAGGTATATAGGCCAGGCCTTCATAGAATTGAAAATGATAAGGAAAAATGCAATTAAACAAAGGCAGTACAAATTGCTGATAAACTAGCTACTGTAAGAAGTTACAGTAGAACCGCTGTTTTAAGGTCAACATATTCAATATATCGAAATGCTTGTGGTATATTATTTTCGTTACCTGTCTTTATACTACATACTTGGACTATTATTATAAAAGTTATTTATAAGTGTTATAATAGATAAAACTTTGGATTGATGTACAAATTAAATCCAGACATGTTTTATGTTCACATTATCTTTAAATCTTTAAAATTAAATAAATTCTGATTATTCGTTCTAAAACTTATGTCTGGTACCATATTAAAATTAGGTCACTTATTTGAGAATAGGTAATTCGAATAAAAGTTATAGGCAGGCACGTGATATTAAAACAGGTTTTTATTATAATAATATTCTAAAAAAACAACCTGCAATAATAACAATGTAGGTATTTAGGGAAATTCGCCAAACAACAATTTATGTGTGTTGGATGTAACTTTATCCTTTAATTATTTTAACATAATGTCCATGTAATTATTTTTAGTTTATTTAATACGTGTGAAAGATATTGTTCTCATGACAACTGAGCCGACCTTGTAAATAAAGGTATTTACATTTTTATATAACAATCTGACTTCTTTACCGTAGAAACGAATATAAATAACTATTGGGCACATCTGTCTAAGAATAGCGCGGTACTGTTGTAGTTAGGGATATGTGATTATTTTGATTTCATCTAAACGCAAACATTTTCTGAAGAAGAGTCGATCGATATCTGTACTGATATCTATGTTAAATCACAAGCTACAGATAAACATAGATAATTTGTACCTAACATAAAAATATGGTATTCTAAACCGTTTTATCTGGCGCTTGGAAAGATTAGTTTAGATTTATTTCAATCCGCCACAAGTTATTTAATGAACCTCCAAAGCTTGTTAAAGCCTTAATTTTTCTATTTAAATACCAAGTACATATATATATATTTGTGTGTGTAATTTTTTGAATAGTAATTTAAGACAGGAATAAAAGGATGAAATTATTCATAGTAATTAATAGTTTGCAATAGATTATGTAAAAATTTAGTGAGAGGATGGGAAAGTAGTTGATTACTTTATCTCTTTATCAGCAGTAAGTAGATAAACGGATGCGAAAACATTAATAGTTACCTATTACTTATAGATTACTGATTACAACAGTTGACTGAGTATATAGTGAGATGTATTTAATCTGAAGGTAGTTTTAATAAGTTCAGGACTGTAGAGAATGTATACAAAACACTTTTTACTCTCTAAACAAAAACTTTTACAATGCCCTGTTACGTCCTTGAGAATTTAATGTTCTGTTTATCAACTCAACGTAACCAAAGCCGACAAAAACCCAACAGAATGACGTTAACGCTACAAAAACATTTAGAAGCAGTCCAAATGGATAGCTTTGGGCCCAAAGCACACCTTTTAATCTTAATTAAAAGGTAACATACCTGCACACGTAAAAACCACCGCAAAAAGTTTATCAAACAGCTGATTCACAGAAACAGTTCACAAGCGTGCGTTTGCTTACAAAACACGATCGTATCTGAGACCGTAAGTTATGAGGCGGGACTCGCAGCGTCGCGCCTCAAACTCGGGAACCCCATTTTTTAAAATTAATTCATAATACGTCCGTTGCACAGAAATTCCTCTTAACAAATGTTAATTATCTCGTGATAATGATAAGTGTTTGCTCGAGATACGTTTGTCTCAATGTTGTATAATTATAATCCGGGGTTTCAAGTGGAATTTTACTATCTTTTGCACGTCAATGTAATTTGCCCTGTAATCTCTGTTACATTTTTCTTACTTAGGTATATTTATATGTTATGAGTACCAGTAACAGCCCTCAACTTACCGAGGTACCGATTCGGCAGACACTAGTCAGTTTACATACTACAAACTTATTAAGTGTATATACATTTATATTGTATTATAGTGAGGCGTTTACGCCATTTATCTATAGAATTAATTACTTGTATAGAACTATAACATCTAATTAAAATGTGTTAAATAATTATATAAGATATCCTATCGGAAAACCATAGACTGCAAAACACGGTTTTACACTTTACGGCATTTTCATTTGTGAATTGAGCGGAATTTCGTTTTTTCTACCACCCATTCAATATCCAAATTGTCTGGGTGGGGTCTAATGTATACAAAATATATATGTTGATTTTATTTTAGACCCGATCAAAATCGAACCCCCGACGCGTTGGCTCTTAGCTATACTTTGCAACCAAGACACTATATGTAGAATTTGTATTTAAAACACCACTATGTTCCTCATATAGACTTTAGGATTTATATGTTACATAAGAATTGCTTCGCGGTGAATTGATAAAGATCAAAGTTCAATAGTTAAAACTAAAACACATTTTCTACTATTTTTTTAAGAGGTCGTAGGATCGAATCCAAGGGTCTGTAATATCTCTGTATGTCTGTAAGAAATGGTCTCAATCGGGTGCTCAAATTAAATATCACGTTCATTTTGACGACACGGGCAGGGCTTGAACCGGCATCCACAGTGTTTCGTGCTGTTGACTGTAAATACAAACGAGACGAAATCGAAATCAGTTTATGTCTCGCTCCAAGTATACTATACGCTTGTTTATACTTTTATGATTCTCAATTTTATTACGGTTGAGAATTTGAGATATTATATTGTGTATGTAGGAAGGAAAAGCTTTCTCTGGTATCAGCAATTTCTTCACTAGCTTCCGTTCAAAAAGGCAGGTATAGAAGACAAGTACAAAGACACATTCAATAAATAAATCAAGTTTATATTATCGCAATAATGTCTAAGGTAACAGGAGTAAGATTTAATAATTTTATAACAAAGTTTGTAAGTAGATAGATAAAATATTAGGCAATAACTTACAGTAGATACCTACTTTATTTTAATTTGACTAGAAATACATTTTATATTTGTTTTAAGGAAGTTGTTTCACCGCTGGACGATGGACGAGAAACAAGTAGAAGTAAAAAGTAAAAACCGGTTGGCGAGTAGCGAAAAGCGAGTTTGGTTTCTATAAATTTCTAGCCGAGACTCGCGCTATTAACTATCTTAAGCGAGAAAATCGCAGATAGTAATTTCCTCGCTAGCCCTGAAACAACTGCCTTAAACACCTACAACTAGTAAGTAATTGTGCTGAATTAATTGCTTTAATATGTCTAATAATCTATAATAATTAATATGATGTCAGCAATAAGTCGGAACAATTAATATAATGTATATAATGGTATAGACGCGTAAAAAATTTGAATAGTTAACAGTTTATTTCAGTCTATTGTAAATTTTAATCCGGTTATTTGTTTGCCCAGGATTGCATATAACTTCATATTTTTATAGTAAAAGTTAGGTTGGAGTAATAGTATTAAAAATGCTTCATCGATTTTCTAAGCCCCTTTGGGTTATACAATTATTTAAGTCTATACGAATGTATATAATTGTCGTAATCGTTGCAAAATTCTTCATAGAGTTGAATACATTACAATTTTTACTTAAGACAGACTTATAACCAATTAGATTGTTATATTCGAAAATTGTAAGTACGCTTTTATATAATATTGCTTTCTCTTTCAGCCTCTCTGCGCTGCTGGTAAGACCTAATCGGTTGGATGAAGGCAGTAAGAACGCCTGCAACTATAATCCAGCCCCCGGCCAAGTAGAACGACAGTTGCCACGACAAAGTGAGGTCAAAGATTAAACCTGGAATATTATACACAAACACTGTTATAGTAAAAATTAAATTAAATTCTTTGTTCCGACTTCATAGACTATATTCCTCTATGCCTTTTCTCTTTCACTTTATCCTATATCCACGAACGGTTTAGCCTAAGTGCCGGGGCACAATGACGCAGGAGCTTTTTTCGCAGGTCGAATCGAAGGGTCGAGCCCTGTAGTGTTTCACAAAGCTATAAATTTTTTCAATGTTTCAATGTCTAATGCACGCTTACGTCGGGCAATAGTGACGTGGAGAGTGTGGTAAACCCCCCCACCCGCTGTTCCCCCCAACCCCCAAAAACCCCACCCGCCCGCCACAGGGCTTTCCAGGGGGCCCTGGGACCACGTTTGTACGATTCCAAGCTTCCAGCACCATACTTGGTTATGACCTAGCTAGAAGGGTACCTAAGTTACCTGAAAGAGGAGGTCCAATCAAATGGCCAATTCCTTCTGCCAGTAACACCAGCCCATAAGCGGAGGTAAAATCGTCCAAGGAAACAATCTTCACCAATAAACTCGGCACAAAGGTGAAAGCTGCTGCAAACATCAACCCGAACAGGCCGCAGAAGAACGCCAGTAGCCAATAGTTTGAAATGAATATTTGTATGGCTAACACAGAAGCTCCACAGAAGAGAAGGCAGAGTGCGTAGAGATTGCCAATCGATACACCAGGAAGATCGCCGATCCAGCCCAGGCCTACCTATATTTAAAAAAAATATATATTATTTCTGACCAAAAATGGTAATTTTGATGGTTTAAAATGCGATACATAACTATCGAAAGCTTTGCAGCAGTCTCAGTCGGTATTACTATACATATAATATGATTCGATCGTTAATGGTACCAATGAGGACCGTGGGCTCAATTCCAATGTTTCCAATAAATTCATATTTTTATCTGAATAGCCAAACCAAATTAGGTCTATCTGTCCTCCTCTATCATAAAAAAAAACTTGCCCCGCCATATTCGTAGAATATTACGACATGTAACATGCCAACCAAAAGTGGGTATTTCTTCAGAAAATAGAGAAGCAATCGAATATTAAAATATAACGATCTCGAGGTATCTCACAAAGCTTTTATCACTAATGACTGGAATAATACTGGCCTAAATAGCACAAAAATAAGTCACTAAGAGACACGTTATGTCACAAGTGGATCCAAATCTTGATAAATTCTAATTTCGAATATATACCGAACCTTCGGATATATTTAGATAATGTTAAAAGCAAGTTTGGCACAGTTATACGTAAATATCAGGTGACATGTTTTCAACATTTTCTATTCTTGTTCGATATATTTGCCGTCATACTTGGTGCTGTGTGCCTCCTAAATTTGAATTCTATTTACTTTCCGATGGATTAAATACCACAATATTCTCTACAATTTCAAATTTAGAAGCATCATTTTTTCAATAAAACACTTTTAACTTAAAAATCGAAAATAAATTGAAAACATTTTCGACTCGGGCAGGACTTGAACCGGCATCGTCAGCGTTCCGTGCTGTTGCTCACTTTTAACTGTTTACAACGCGAAATTTACATTATTTGAGCTATATTATATAAACTACAGCTCCACGTCGGATGATTTGCAATTAACTTATTTTTAATCCAAAATAAAAATAAGTTTACATATTTAAATAAAACACTTAAAGGTTTCAAATGATACATTTGTTAAACTTATTTGAAAATATTTTTTTACTTCGGCCCGACGTTTCGGCTGTCTCCCCGAAGTTAAAAATCATTTTCAAATAAGTTTTACTAACTAACGGCTTTAAGCCGTTGTGTATTATTTAAATTGATACTGTATATTATGAGACAGTATTTAAGTTTACATACTTCACGTTTTAAATACTTAGTTATTTATCATCCACCTTATTTAATAACTTTATAAGTTAGTCCATTAGATTGTAACTAAGACATAATCTGCCAAGAGTCGATTTGAAAGATCTAAATAATGTTATATTTGTAGTTTATGCAAAGAACACATTAAAAATTATCTGTTACTTAAATTTAACACGAAGTCATGTGCATGCTTTATTTACCGCAGCTGTTGTCACGGAAGGGAATAATAAATCTCATAGTTTTCATATGTACGTATATACGTTCAAAGTGTTTGTTGTCAATAGGATAATTAATACTTGCGCGAGTGGTGCATGTATCAATAGGTTGAAAAAATTGATGATGACGTGTAGGACACGGTAGCTCAATTATTGGTTAAAGCAATTGCACGGAACGCTATGTATGCCGGTTCAGCTCTTGTATTTTTTTCAATTTATATAGGTAAAAGATTACCATTCCAATAGTATTGGTGATCCCTATCAAACTCAGGAGTACAGCTCCATCATCTTCACCATAGCCATTATGCGTCATGTGCTCTGTTAGGTAGAAGTAGGGTACGATGAACCAGACGAATATTATGATTGTACCGAGACACAATAGATTGAATGTAACTATTTTGAAGAGATCCACGTTAAACATATCCGCTAGTACAGATACACAGTCGTCGTACCATTTCTGTAATAAAAAAATAGTATAAGCGATTGTTTTATTAAGATTCACAGCCGAACTGGCTTATATCGGGGGGGGGGGGGGGTGTGTGTGTATAATTAGTGGATGGGGGGAGGTTGACTGAAAAGCCTCTGTTTCTTAGTTAAAGAATTTGTAGGTTTATTGGAAAAAATATGTTTTCGCTTTAGATTTGTAGTCAAGTTTGTGTTATATATTTAAGATTTGATATTGATATTTAGAATAAAAATATAAGCAAAATGTATTCGTATACCCACAAAGTGTAGTATGCGACATTATTTTTTTCTTTTTTTATAAAAAATTTATAATTATAAATATAATTAATTATTTTGGTTTATTAAGTTTTAGACTATTTATTAGGATTAGTTAAGAAGCATGAGTTTTGTATGATCCTTATTAAAAATATTCTATAAAACACAATTTACCTTAACATAATATAAAATGAACAAACTTCATACTCTTGTTAAAATACTCTTCACTTACAATACACAACATGGAAAGATAAAATACTTATTTATAATATAACAAATATATCTATATATTTAGATATAATTATAATTACTATATTTTTTTACGAAATAAATAATATTTGGTAATTAATAGAATTAATTTAGCAAAATATTTCACACAAATCGATAGTTCACATATTACGAAATATTACAAAGTGAACGAACGAAGCTTAAAAATGGGGAAAATCAAATAATTGATGGCAATACAATCGTGATTGGACTCTTAATAAATAGAGACAGCGATATCTAACTCACCTCTTCCTCCTCGTTGACTGTGACCATCGAGTTTTTAAAAATATCAGGACAAGAGGACGCCTTCAATTTATATCTCTTAATGTTCAACAATGCATTTCTATGACTTATCGAGTTTAATGGCATTTTTAGATCCCGTAGATAATGGTGATTTATAGACAATTGTTTCCTGAACCAGTCTCTTTTGTTCTCTTTACTGTCTTGTTTCAATAGCGGTCTTAAATCTTTGACTTCTGACATTGATCGCCTTACTTGAGGCGGCTTTTTATTAGTATTGTCTTTGTTTTCACAATTACGTTGGTTAATTAGCGGTTCGGTAATCTTCGGTACATTCTTCCTTGTGATTAGATCCCGTTCGTGGATATTATTCGCAAATGACACATACTTTATGGTGTCATCGCATTCTTTACTTGTATTTGTAAATGCATTGGGGACCTGCAATAAGAAATATTACAATATTATTACGTCTATTTTTTAATTAAAGCTTTGATTTAGAAGAATTTTTATACTGCTTTTCTAATCGCACACTTCTGTGCCCAGGCCGACCGAAACAATTTATTATGTGTCCTGAAGCTCGTGCTCACTAAATTATAACGAAAGAAGTACTTTTTACATATAGAGTTTTTTAATTATATTAAGTTCACCTTACCTCGTTAATGCATATAACATTTGATCTTAGATCTACAAGCGAACGTGTTTTCTTTTCGTTATTCATCTTTTTCATCAATAGCATAATCTCACGTCGCCGTATAGTTGCTACTTCATCCTTAATAACTTTTTCTGCTGAAACTCCTTTAGCGATCAGACGTTTCATGTTCTTACCACGTGAAAACTCTTCGTCATAAGTAAATGAATTGGCGATCGAGGCGGAACTAGAGTTTTTCGATTTAACATCGTCTCTAATCGATTTCAAATCTTCCTTTTCAGCCTTTTCCTTTTTCTGTTCCAAGATCCACCATTCGGGATCTCTCATGACGCAACCACATACGCACAAATTAAGAAGTGTGCCAGCTAATAATAGTATAGTGCCTCTCCAACCGAATTCTTCTATGAAATACTGTGTCATCGGTGCGTAAATGAAGGTTCCAACACCTGTACCACAAGCACCCAAACCAACAGCGAGGTTTCTTTTCTTTTCGAACCAATAAGCAATAGATACTACTGCTGTAACATATACTAATCCGAGACCCAATCCAGCGATAACTCCAAACGTCAACATCATAAATTCTATTGAGTTAGAAACTGACGCTAAAACGAAACCAAGAGTGGAAATAAGTCCCCCCAATATTGTCATACTTCGGCAGCCATATCTATCCACCAATGCACTCATCACTGGACCAGATAATAAAGGTACGGCTATGAATAAACTTCCTATCCAAGCGGTGGTGGCTTTACTAGTTTTAAATTCGTCTAAGAATTCTATATAAAGCAAGCCAAACGAGAAACTAATCCCGTCTGCTATCATTGAGATCACAAATGATGACAGTACAACGACCCACCCCCATCCACCATCTGGTATTTTAGGTTTAGGAGGAGTAATAGTTATTAGGACTTGTTCCTCCTTGAGGTTTTCTTCGTAGCTAACACTTTTCGTGTTACACGATTTTCCATTTTCCATATCATTGAATAAAACTTTAGTTTCGCCATTACTTGATTTCACCGTCTCACTTTTATCAGGAAGCAAATCAGTGTTACTTTCAACATCTGGGCTAGAAAATTCTGTACCCATACTAGTCGAGTCTTCTTCACCTTTAACTATTCCAGACGTTGACTCAGTTAATAACGAATCCCTGACAGCATCATGGGCTTTAGCTTTTTCACGAGGCGTGCGATTTCTTAATACTACAGATTTTTTGTCTAAATCCATGTTTACTAATTAGAATAATACTGGCAGTGGAGAATTGTTTGTTTTCTTATTTAACGTCTTAATCGTGGGTCTCTCGCTGAATATCTGCTGGATTGTCTCGCCACGCTGTTAAGTTTGAGCGTATTCGGCTTGTTTTCAACAAGTACCATTAAGATCTTTATCCAAGGACTGAAGTCTGCGGTTTTAAAGTGACCCATGCAAGGCTATCACTCTTATGTTGAGTATAATATTCTCGAAACTTGGAAAGGATTCTGAGACCCGACGTACTGCGCCTGAAATTTTGAAATACAATCGTTTAAAATAGTTTCTCCCTAACTTTACACACACACACACAGTATTTTTCTCTTTTTGTGTTATAGGTATATTTTTTTTTATAATTACATATAACCTATTTGAGTATTAAAGGTGAGTCCAAAAAAAGTGGAAAGTAGGAAAAAAGAAGAAAAGTTAAAATATAAAAAAGAAAGTAATTATTTTATATCAGTGCCATCTTTTTCGCTCAAATCATAGGTAAAACCTTTATGATAGTGTAAATGTCCCTAAAACAATGGTTTTAGATTTATACTATCATATCTTGTTTTTTAGGAATCTAACGAACTTTTGCTTGAAGGGCAAGTCTTAGCCTTGACCGATATATGTATTTACCAAAGCGTCGGTTGCCCTTAAGGCAAACAAATAATAACAAACATAAGAAACTTTCCTACTTGTTTACTATAATATCCTTTTCTAGACAATAGTTACAAATAGCCAACAATAGCACGCGTCTACTATGTAGGTATATATATCTTATTAGACAAAAAAGTTTAGTCACAAACAACAATTAGGTATATATACAAACAATAATCATTGTACTGTTCTTGTGCTCGTATATAAGTTAATAAGTTAAATTATAAAATATAACATTATCTTTTAATGAAGCTTAGTACGTTTGACGGTCTCGCTGGGATAATAGTAGCAATGTACGGCTATTAATTGACGGGTCGTAAATTCGATGCGTCCAACATTTTTCTAATCAATTTGTAATTTATCTGAAACATCTTGAATTTAGAAACCTAGATATTATATGGGTGGTGGAAATATCAAAATTGCGGTCGGATCACGAACCTCCGTCCACGGATGTGACAGTAGGTGACTTACGTCTACGTTAGTGCAAAATGATTATTTTAAATAAAACACTTAAACGGTTTAAAACGCGTAATATTAGTTAGAAATCATTTTCAAATAATTTTAACTAATATATCGCGTTGTAAACCGTTGAAGTATTTTATTTAAATGTGTACTACTCGCGAAAACTATAGACAGTATTTAATAATTGTTTTATTAAAGGAAATAATACCAGGCAGTGCTTTTGGTAAGTTGTTGAACAAGAGAATACGAAAAGTCAGAATAAAATATATATTTTTTTGAACATGTTTTCTTTTATTTGAACCCTTAAAGGTATCTCAATATAAGTGACCGTAAGTACATCTTATATCAACAATATTACATAACCAATATTTCTTCTATACTTAAACTTATCGTATTCATTTTATTTTTATAATTATATGTAGGTAAATCTGTTAGACAAAAAAAAATTATGAACAAAATAAACTTAGAGTAAGATTACATTAAAACAAAATTGCAAGGTAGATTATGGTACTTAAGGAAATGTTTTAAAAGAATACAAATCTACTTTCCTGTTAGTTCATTCAATATTCACTTATAATATTATCTTTCGTAATAATGATTAGTCATCTTTCATGTAACTAATATGCGAAGTTACAAAAAGAAATATTTACTATGATACCATGATATATTCATTTATCATTACTTACTAAAATATATCCAGTTTTGTCAATCCTGATTACAGGACTATCCACCACAGAATCACGTTAACGTATAACACGGGCGCCTAGAAAGAATCGATATAACGTAATACAGACCACCATAAAGAGCCTTCCCTCTCCTCGAATCCTATGGCTTGTTAAGGGAAACAGGTGGAATAGTACTGCGCAGAGCGGCTCTTGGTAATGTGGACGTAGAAAGCTATGACGTATTCGCGATTCTATGGGATAACATCGCAGATATGGTAAAAGGTATGTTGTGTGTTTATTAAAATTATAATATAAATATACACGTCATACAGGTAAAGCACAAAAAAGTACATTTATTTGGAGCACGAGACAGACACAATTTTTGTGTCCGTTTGACACATAAATGTGTCTGCACTACAAGCTTAAGAACTGATGACATTGTTCGTATCTTAATAGATAATAGTTTATCTTGTCACCTGTCCTAAAATTTAACCGAAGACGTTTAGCAATGTTGTTTTGATGTTTAAATTAGTCCTTCCTTTTAATTGGTAGTTCTGTACCCGTATATTATTATATTTGTTCTTTGACCGTTACAAAAATACAATATTTGCTCGTTATGTTAAGGTAGTCCCAGGAGACTAGTTCATGGAAAATATCGTGACATAAAGCAGTTCTAATAATGGAATACCCAAATATTGAACGATTAATAAATCTGCCTCTTATTATATTAAGTGTACGTATTACAAGAGTGTTTTTCTGATTAAGTCTGTATTTACGCACGTAATACACATTTAAATAAAACTCGTTCGAAGTGTTATGTATTAGTTAAACTTATTGACAAATTATTTTAATATGGCCATTATTATTTTAATCATGAGGAGACTACGTATTACGTCACTTATAGAGTTAGAGTTATAATCCGTTTGTTCCGTAAAGTGTTTTATTTTAATCTCATCGTAGGTCAAGTTTATTTAATATTTATAACTTGTTTGTTATCTTTATCCTTATTTTAATTTTTGTAAACTTTGCAATGTACCGAAACCGTCATATCAACTTGATTTTTAAAAATACGTGAATATGTATTTTACTTGGCTAATTAATACCTATAAGGGAGGACCCTAGCAAAACGTTCCGATTAAGTATGTTAGATGAATCCTCTATCGTATTAGTCTATTCTTGAGTGGTGTTCATTCATATTTGGCGCCATCATTAAGACGTACGTATTTTTTTAAATAATATTTTATGACCTGGTAACGGGATCTTTAAGCCAATCACGTACTTAAGACAACTGTCATAGACACAAATTAAGCATAGATATGGTATTGGTAATGATGTACACAGATCTTTACATATAAATATAATTTCGCCAATTGGTTCTGTTAATATAAAAAATATTAATTAGTATACTTGTATTCGTAATTTGTGAAAAATAAAGGTATATTCATAAGAACATTCTTCAAATTGACTTATCTGTGGTTAATCAGTTACGTCAATGCCAAGATACAAACGTCGATTTTCATCGTAAATTGTCATCTGGCAACTCAAACACGTTCTTTTTCTTGTAAAGTTTTTGAGAGACACGTGCGTCAAGAACGCTAAAATCTCTAAAATAATACAAAATGAGTGAAGGTACAGCAACGATTCGTACTCGTAAATTCATGACCAACAGGTAAATACTCTAAGAAAAGAATTCAAACAATATACTTTCCACATTCCAGCATTTGCCGTGAATACAGGTTATGTGACAACGCTTCTGCTTTCAGATTGTTGGCTCGCAAGCAAATGGTATGCGATGTTCTCCATCCAGGCAAACCAACCGTCAGTAAGACGGAAATTCGTGAAAAGCTGGCGAAGATGTACAAAGTGACACCCGATGTTGTTTTCGTGTTCGGCTTCAAAACTAACTTTGGAGGCGGCAAGTCTACTGGTTTTGCCCTCATCTACGACACATTAGATTTCGCAAAGAAATTCGAGCCTAAACACAGGCTGGCTCGCCACGGTCTATACGAAAAGAAGAGACCCACACGTAAACAGCGTAAGGAACGTAAGAACAGAATGAAGAAGGTACGTGGTACTAAGAAATCTAAAGTAGGTGCTGCCGCCAAGAAGTGATGTGACGATAGGAATTTAAGTAAATAAAATCCAAAAAAACTGTATTTGTGTTCATATTTAATCATCCTTAGTCACTTTGCCTTGAGTTTGACTCAGTAATTTTTAAACCTGGTTAAGTATAAGTAGTTAATTTATAACTATTTAATCATTTTATTACTGTAGAAATTGTTATGGTAAAGCAGGGCAGGGCAAAGAAGTTTGATCAACTAATTGCCTGTTTATATAAACTGATCATTGCAGCGGACACAGAAATGTGTTCACCGCATGCCTCACAAGGGGAGATGATATTTCATATTTTCTCACTATGTGTGTCTTAAATGGTAGAACCAAATTAAGGGTATTAAAACTATTTCTTAAATTGAACAGATTTTATTACATGACAATATATATACAAAAAAATTTTGATCAATAAAGAATAGTTTTACAAATCTCATTATATACTTATTAGACTATTTGTTTATTGTATTTATTCATTATGAGAGATCTTTTTCACATTAATATTTCATTATACATTGTTTTTACTAATTTCAACATGATGTTAGTACATGTTAAATACCAAATTCGTCACCATATAGTTCATACACTGATGGGCAATATTTCTTAGCTAATTCAGCATAAAGAGAATCCTTAGGAACTGGCAAATGATGAGTCAACCTGTTCCATATGTGATGCATATATGCATCGGGTGTGTCTTCAATTTTACCTGGACGGAAGTACCGCTTTCTGTACTTGTAATGAATAGGGTACAAGTATTTTGTATCTAGCACGCTAAAACCTGTGAACAGTATTTAAAGATTTATAATATGAAGGTTCAAATTCAGAAAATACTTTAAAATAACTGTAAGGTAAATATGCTGACAGTATATACCTATATAAGAGATTACATATAATTTTATCATTGTAATTGCTATTTGTATAATATAGACAGGCAAGGATGGTGGCTCGCTATTTACACAAATTACATTAGGACTTACAAAATATTAAGATGGTATATAAAAGTTGCCTCAATCTCATAATATAAGAATACTAACTTTAAATATAAGATTTATATATACTCTTTTACAGAATTTATTCATGTTATAATTTGAATCAAATTTATTACACTTCCTTTAATTTTTTCTTACATAATTTTTATTTTAGACACATTTATTTACCCTGGCATTTCGCAAGTGTCATTAAGCTAATATATTTAGTACGGCAATATCTGGATAAAACTCTTGTTACAACTCCTGGACCATTGTGGACCCAAATATTACTATTGTAATTATTCACGATTTCTCTGAAATAAAAATAAAGGTTTAAGTATAAATAAGATAACTTAAAAAAAAAACTTTAAAACGCGAAGTGTTTAGTAATTTAATAAATTTATTTACAAATTATTTTAACCTAGGCCCGACGTTTCGCCTTTTAAACCGTTAAAGGTGTTTTATATAATTGAGTAATATTCGCGTAAACTACAGACAGTGCTTAGGATAAAAGCTAGCTCAAATTTAAAGTCACACATTTAGCAGTGATGTCATTAGATATTCATCCACTGTCGCTGGTTCGAGCCCGGCCTACTTAACTTTTTATTATGTATTTTATTTCGATTATCTAAAAATTATAACTATCAAATACTCACGAAAGAAACATTTTTGCTAACTGACGGCCCTGGGTATAATCATCTAAAGCGATCGCCGCTGAATTTAACTGTTCAAAATCTTCCTTTCCTACCCAATTGCCCCCCAAAGAATCGAAAGACTTCACCACCACGACATCAGTGTCCAAATATATTCCATTCCACTTGTACAGGGTTAAAAATCTCAAGGCATTCGATGTGTTTTCGATGCCCCAGCTGCTGTTCACCAGGGTCCCTTTCTCTATGAAGGGTTCTAGAGGGGTACGGGCTGCGTATTCTTTTATACGCAGCCTGGCAAGAAAAACATTGCTCATATTATACAATACTGCTATTTTGCCAAATAATGTTGCTTCTGTAACTGGGCTGCTGAAGAAGACATATACCTGCCTGTCTCTATGAAGTCTTGCTGCGGACTCTATAGCACACATCTGCCGCGAGTTCAGCGTGCCTTTACAGCTTGTTTCGTGGAAGAAGATAGAATTGTCCCCCGGCTTAAAATTCGGCTCGAATGTCGGCAACGCATTGTCTTCATCATCGTAATGACAAGATATATTGACGAGTTTATTTTGAAATATTAACTCGTGAGGCGTCGGCTCTCGGTTCGTGCGCGCGAATGTGTAGAAACTTACAGCGAAAATGCAAAGCAGTACGCAAATCTCGACGTTCCTCAGCGTGTTTCTTCGGATCATTTTTATGTGAAAGAACATTTCAATTATTTTGTTAATCTTAACAGTCTTGTAATCGATGCCGCTACTCATTATACACTGGTCATAACCGCACGTCTATTGCTCCCGCGTTGCATTATAATATTCGCAATTCGTGTGAACAAATATAATTAAAACACTTTTCATGTATACACTCTATGGGTTTGATACGTATCGATAAAACATTGGTATTGTAATGACTTTTCATCTTCAATTTGGAGGTAAATACTAGTAAGGAGAGAGTTGGATAATACTGAGCCCCTAAGGAATAATATGTAGAGCATTTATTAAGGGACGCATAGCATATGACAAAAACGCCCAAATTTTCAAATAAAAAAAAGAAAAGGTGCGGTATTATCAAACTTATAATATCGTGCCTTGAGTTGAAAATATATAATATTATATCTACATCACGCTACTGGTAAAAATTTGACAGACTTTCATTTATTTATTTCTCTTTTTCTGCAGTGTTCTTGTCTTTCGCTATTTTCATATGTTGATGTCGTTCTTTTTTCTCGAACTGGTGTTAATGTGAGAAGCAGCGGTATTATCAAACTTTATAAATTGATTTACCTCAAAATTAAATGGAAAATATAACATCTAAACCTGTTGTGATATTAATTCTGCAACATACTAGCATTAAAATGTTTAGTGTCAACAAAATTACTTATTTCCCTTAAAGTGCATGAAAAATTATAAGGAGTGACGAAAAACATCTAAAGCGCTCGAAACGTGCTGGTGGTGCTTCGGGGAAGAGCTAGCAAAGGCATGCTCAACTTCGATGTCTACACATTTAAAGTAAGTATAAGTGTATATTGAAGTCGATTGGTCTTAATATAATGGATACTTCTTTAACCCTATGTCATCTGAAGCAAAGACTACACTCATAAAACGGCATCACTAGTTCTCTATGGTTTTCAATCGGCCGTATTTGTTATAGTCTTTTGCCAAGTTAGAAAAAAATACACTATAAATAAGTTTTGAAAGTACCTTGTAATCACTTACTCCAACCTGTATTCATAATATGTATAAAACAAAGCTATGGTATGGAATATTTTATATAAATGGAACATTTAAATAGAAGGTGAAACAATAAATGTCTTAGAAATGAACTCAAAAGGGGTAACATTTGAATTTGAATGGGCTCGCTAGTTCAGTGGTATCGGCGTATCTATCTATACTAATATATAAAGCTGAAGAATTTGTTTGTTTGAACACGCTAATCTCAGGAACTATGGGTTCGAATTGAACATTTTTCTTTGTTTTGATTAGAGCATTTATCGAAAAAGGCTTTAGGAAAATTATTTATCATTAAGGGTTTCCGTGGCGTACACTCAAAATTGTTTCAAGATACTCAAAAAATATGAAATAATGAATCCTCTTTAAATTATCTAAAAAAAGTCTGCGACGCTATATGTCTATCTTTTAAGATTAACTTGCAAGAACGACGGGACGTGACCATCGTCGTGGGTAACTGCTTAAGTTAATAAAGATGGAAGGGGTTTCCAAAAAGAACGTTAGATGCCCAAAATAATGATTCTCGCAAACGCAGTCGCTGACACAGCTAGTAGATAGATATGTGTTGTAGTAAATACCATTAAACTATTGAATTTTAATTATTTAATCAATATCAATCCACAGAAAAAAAGCCCTAAAGTGTAAATTCCCGTTTCTGTTTCAATCTGGAGTTCCTAATGTCCAAAGCCAATATAAGATCGACGGCCCATCTTAATTAAATATATGGCGAGCGGATTTTCATGAACCTCATACTTATATACACTGCAATAAAAAGTCCATTAAAAACTTGTCTTATACTTAATATAAAAATTCATTTATTAATATTGTTACTCAGAACTCAATAGCCACATGTCTCCAAAGGGCCATTCTCAGCGTCTTCTTTACATAATAATATCTATACAAATCTACAATCATTTGTTAAGAAAATGTCACAGATATGTAATGTGTATAATGCTTAAAGTACGCTAGTCGACGGACAAACCAACGTCGGAGGCATTATATATTTTTTATATCATGCGCAAAGCAAACATATTCTTCGATAACGATTATGTTTGTTTCATCTCTCTTCTTGTATATAGATCGATAATCCACAACCCACAAATCTTTCTCATATTCATTTTACATACAGTAGGGCCTCGCTATTTCAGACCCCGCTGGGGCGGTGATCCCTGTAATCCGTACGAATGGTGAGACAGCGTGTGGATGCTAGTTGCGAGCTTATTTTTTCGTTACGTCAATCATTTGCTTTTAAATGAGCTAACAAATTATGTTCGTCCAGCGACTTATGAGGGCGAGTTTCTTAAGATTTGACAGAGAATTGTATAGAAAAGTATATTGAAGACTTTGTCAAGTATAATGGACTTATGTTAATTTAATTTTGAACATTTTATTTTTTGTCGTATGATTTTAATTAAAGGAAGTAAAAAATAAGTTTTATTATCATACAATTAATTACCTCGTACAATCCGGAATCCGTAATATTATATGAAAAGGACCCTTGGTTTTAGTCTGTTCGGATGGACGAGGTCCTATTTTTAAGATAGCAAATTAATTATGCAATGCTTATTTTAAAGCAGTTGTATAAACTTTTTTTTTCAATTTCAATTAAGTTTGTATTAAACTGTGTCTATATGTTTAAACTTAAAATATTGCGCAAGTCACGATTTTCGTCATCACAATCATAATATTCAAATTAATTTGTTAAACACTGTTGTTCTTCTTTTTATATATCTTTGTCCTTTTATACTTGTTCTTTGAACGAGATAGTATTCAGGTAGATGGCAGGTAATATTCTTCGTGGGAACGGGGAATTGGATGAAATTATCAGCAGTTTGTATGGTGTGATATCCGACCTTCAATCGGTGTCTCCAAGACGTAAATGAATCTTCAGACATTAGATTTTTGCAAACAGTTTTACTAGACTTGAAATCGTATTGGTTCCTTAAACACAAATGCATCTATTGACACTTATTTATTTTTTTTATACTTAACATAAATTAATTAATTACTATGTATTTACACATCTTTTTGTAAACTTTAACATTCAGGTGTTTAAATATAACATGTAAATATGTCCTTGTTTCCTTAAAATTTATAAGTAAACGATGAATATACAATTGGACAGTGTTTTTTCGCCAATTTGCCGTAACGTGACCCATTTCGCTTCATAAATCTAGCACCGATAGATAGCTTGCTCCAAAGGTAGTAAGTGTAGGCCGTTTCGTAACCTGGTAATTCGCCGGGTTCAAAGACTTCCCCCGCTTTCTCTGATGGTATGGGATAGAAGAATTGCGGGCCATAAATTTCGAATCCTAAAAAATAATATTAATAATTACTAGATGGAATTGGAATTGTACGGATCTTGACTCTAAATATTTTACCATTACACGACGCGGCTGCTTTTGTGAGAGGATCAGGCGTTGAGCATTGTTGGTCTACAATTTTTTCCATGACATTCTCGCCGTTTTCGCAGTCGAGATTCTTGTGATTCTTTACGAGTAGTCTGTAACATTCAAATTTGTAGTGCGGAACTTTCTTTCAAAGGAAATCGACAATTAACAGAAACAATAAGTATGGAGATGAAGTATGATAAAAAATACACATAAAACGTCATGAAAAGTAAAGCGACAAAAATATAATTCTACATCATAACTATTACAAAAGACATAAAATTTACGGTATGCAATAGCGTGAATAACTTTGCTAATTAATTCCAAGTAGGAAAAAATTTTGCTGTTTACCTCAGCGCAGATTCGGATATCGATCTCCCATTTTTGGATAGAGCCAGTATTCCTGAACCAATAGAAAACTCATTCTGTTTCGGCACCCAATTTCTGGGCAAGGAGCTCAAGGACTTGGTCACAATAATATCTTTCTCCATGAATATGCCTCCGAATTTATAAAGTGTCAGATATTTGACGAGGCCCTCCGTCAACATTATAGGGCAAGCGGTATCGTTTAATGCTCCGCTAGACACGAAGCCTTCAGCCGGGGTCCCCATTGAATATTCCTCAATGTTCACTCTTGCGAACTTAACGTTTGGAATCTTCATGAGAACTTTTAAGGCGTCATTATCATTCATTTCTTCTTTAGAAATCGGGTTGTTGAAAAGGACGTACACTTCCCAATTCCAATGAGCCCTCGCAGCGGATTCAATGACACACGAATCTTTTGGGTCCCAAAGTCGCATGTTGCACGTCGGGTCGTTAAAGAATATCGATCGACCGGCCGGATTCATATCAGCGATCGATGTTAAATTATTATCTGTATCGAAGTAGCACGATATATCGTCTCGCCAGTCCCACCTTGTTAGCGAAAAATTGGGACCATATGTAAATTTGAGGTACATTATGTAGCTTAAAACAAAAAGGGATATAGATATGTAATTGCATTTTCGCTTGTGACGTACGTAGACTTGCCTATCGACGACTATAGTTCTGAGAACTATCTTCGACATGTTGTCCACGAAAACAAAGGAATCGCTCAAAAACGGCGCGCTGTTTGTATCAACAGGTAGGTATGTCAACAAACTAGCACTTCTTCGCACTCTTGTTCAGATACAAGTAATTAATTTGATAATAGATAAATGGAAATTTATCCAAAATGCAAAATGCACCCTGCAGGAGGGAAGGTTGCATCGAACTAAATAATATTGAATATACCTACAATTGCCTATGGTGCAATTTATAGGCGCAATAATTTAAAATATTGCATAGCTTTGTCCTTATCTTCTCTATATAATTAATTGTAACTATTTATAGATGACGGGAGGAAGTTGCGCGGTGTATTTACAAATCTAATAAAATGTTTAGGTACTCTTAAGGCTTTCCACGGACTAACGTACATTTTTCTACAGGGCCAGGACACCTTTTAATATTTATAATAATGCACATATTTAACATACAAACAATCATATTATTATGATACAAACTATCTATGCAATTTTAACTTGGCGTAGAGCCAAAATATGCCAATCGAATCCTCGCTTGGACCACAGCGCAAGGAAACAGATCGCATGCGCTGTAGGTATCCTCCAGCCTCTGATCAATCATCTGCGAATCTGGGGGTTGAGTTTATTTTTAAACAGGCTCTAACGATCTGGCTGCACGCGTTTTCAATTAATAATTGTCAGTGCCAGATATTTCGTATTTCGTAAGTTTTTTTGCTAAAAATACCTATTATAGCAAAAATGTAACCGATCGTCTTCTGCCCATATGTGATATATGATAAAAAATATTATAGAAGATCTTTATAAACTCAATAGTATCCAAAACAATGATTTTTGGAGTTCTTATTAATGGTTTGTTAAAGCGTTTGTGCTTGTTTATCTTAAAATCGGCTCTCCTGATATAAATGTTTTTGGTATTAAGTATATTGTGGTAAGCTCTACTTAACATCTAGTAGTTAAAAGCAAAGAATAAAATAAAAAAAATATATAAACAAAATTAAAATTTCATCTAAAGTATTGGAATAAATAGTGGATTTGAAGTGATTTTAATGAATATTTGTGTTAGTTTTAAAACATTTACTAAAGTTACTTGAATTTTAAGATTTACTCTCGATGTTACAAGAAAATAAAAAATTGTAAATTTTTAGAACTAGAATTGAATCTGTGTTGTTAACATACGTTTTGTTTCAACCGTATTTTGTATGACTTTACTAAAAAAAAAATTACTAAATATCTTAAAATATCGTTCTTTATTTCGTAATAAAATACGAGACACAATGAATATCATTCATACATTTATCTGTATGTATATATGTTTTTCATTTCCACCGCGGTTGCTTGGAAGAGATAGCTTAATTCCCTTGCTCGTCACTTTTGAAGCTTTTTCCCTTCATTATGGTGACACAATCGCTGATGAAATACCCAATATTTTGTTAACTATAAATAAATTCAATAATTTTATTTTGTGATTGATTTAGTTTAACGATATCTTCATGGTAATTACAAGGCGAACTCTAGTTTAATTATTCTTTATATATACACAGCTGACACTGGTTATTAAACAACCAAGTATATGTAAACAAATTATTCTTTTACTGTTTATTTTGTATGTTTAAATATTAATTCATATATTATAAGCTTATTATAGGACTTTAAGATTCAAAATGATCAACGGCGAAACTATACCTAAAGATTAAAAGAAAGATATAACATTGGATAACTTTTATTTCGCATAATAACTTGGGTTTACAATAAATATCTAAATAAACCATCAGACTATCGTTATAAAAATTATATCGTTATTAAACATGAATTTATGACAGCATTTTTTTTCTCCATTGCTTGGTAGCAACGTGGAACCAAATTAACTTTTCAGTTGTTAAGGCATTCATACGTTTATACCGAAATACTATACCATTGTATTATTATTTTTAAATTTATATTGCCTCGCATATGGCTATTACATATTAAATTATTTAAATGCACATGCTATTTTATATTTTGTACTACAATATAACAAAGTAATAAATACTGGGCTCGAAAGTATGTATTATACTCAAACGTATTTCTATACCTGTTTAGGTAACGCTTTATATCGCCAAATTAAATCTTTAAACCTGTTAAAATCAGCAATATCATCTTCATCGTCACCAGGATTTCATCTAGCCACGCGTATGACACTAGGAAACTAACGTAAATTAGGAACTTCCATAAAATTATATAAAATCAAAATGTGCGCAATTTTAAAACTTATTTAAAAGAATGGCTGATTTTATCAGCGGTTTTTCACATACATTTTCATCAAGACTATAAAATAAAATGGAAGTAGATAATACAAGCTAACATTTATCACTGGTTAGCTAAGTTAAAGAAAAACATACAACAATCGGTCAATTTTTATAGTACAGAGTACTACACCCATTTACTTTCAAAAGAGGCTTTCAGAATACAAATAGTAATCTGAACAAGGGAAAATGAAATAGATCACAATCGTATTTGTGTCTGTTAAAAGAGATTTTAATTTTTCTTAGCATTAGCTAGGCTTTTTTTAATGATAGAGAAGAACAAGCATGGGGAGCTTGATTGGTGAACCACTCTATATAACATCTATGCAGGTTGCGCTGTCAACCCATTTTGGCTTTGGATATTAAATAAATAAATTAATGTTGGAGATGAAAGAAACTTGACAATCATCGGCCGATAATAAATAATTGAAGTCGAAATGAGAGAAATCTCTCTACTAACTATTTAAACCCTCTCTTCTTATGCGCAGCAGTGGGGCGTTGGAAAACTGAAACTTATGTAATTATAACAAAGTGTATATAAGCTGCGTGAATTGGATTACAAAATCATACCATTTACATAATTTGTTGTCCAATAATCAATAATTTAAAACGTGTGGTTAATGCCTTTGGCGTGATTTGTGTGTGTATAATGTAGTGCTCAACGAATGTTACTCTGTCTCTTCTCGTCGTGCGGGTGAATGCGCACGCGCAGGCTCCTCGATTTTCTCTTTTTTCACGCAACTAGAACAACAACAAAAAAGTTTAATTTCGATGTAAGGTAAACTTACACCATGCATTAAAATAAACCACGTTTAACGGTTTGAAACGAAATGTGTTAAACTTATTTGATAAGTTTCATTAATACATTACGCGTTTTAAACCGTTAATAGTGGTTTAATAAAATGTGCATTATACTCGTAAAATACATTACTTTTCGATGTATTTTATAAGTAACTAGCGGCCCTGTCCCGGCTTCGCACGGCTAATTAAAACGACCATGAATCACTTTAGAAAAAGATTGTATTGCGCGTCCTAATTGTTAACAACCTGCGAACGTTCAGTGTTAGAGACCCGTGCGCGCGTTCGCGAATTCCTAGCTCTATTTCCTTCAAGTCGCTGCGACGATCTTGCATTTTGTTCTCCAAGACGAACCTGAACGTTCGACGATAGATTCTCTGGCTCACGATTGGGACGCGTACAATTTAACACTTAGAGAAATTAAGAATAAAATAATAATAATACAAAAGAAAATATTCAAGTTCAAAGCGATAGTTCTGAAAAGAATTTTGACAAATATTATGCAAAGTGTGATTCCTAATACTAAAACTAAGTAGCTCTGAAAAGAACTTTTTAAGTGAAGCATAAAAAAGTTTAAAAAAAAGCGAAATATTCAATGTCGTTCGCGCCCACTGCGTAAGGAGCCCACTCACTGCCCCTCTATCGTCGAATTAGATACTCAATGCGCGGCGTGGCGGCCACCGCCGTCATGCATTTTTATTTTAACTTCGTGATATCTTTTGAATGGAATGTCCGATTTCAATAATTAAAAAAGTAACCATCAGGTATTGAGACAGTCTTGAATATTAAATTATTTATTCGGATATAAATTTATAAATGGTATGGATAACACGGTCTGATTTTGATCGGCATTTCTATTAATTTATTAATTGTAAAAAAGTAGTTATGGCGACGTAACTACAAAAGTTAGACATATGCTCTCGCGATGTTTTTTGTAGATTGATATATTCTATAATATTGTCGAACATTTTTTTGTCCTATCAGTTCTTTCCGCAGCGTATGCGAAGAAAGACATTTTACGGCTAATTTTTTACGCCTTCCGTTGGTTTTAGTAAGAATGTCTATAGATGCCTATAGTAATCAAGTACTAAATATAGCCAATGTTACTCAGTGATAATGTAGCTTTCTTATGAAAAAAGAATTATTAAAATTGGTCCAGTACTTTTTTAATTTTTATCTGTTACATACAAAAAATACAAATCTTTCCCCTTTATAATATAGATTAGTGGCTATAAGATATTTAAAAAAATGTAAAATAATAAATATATATCACAATAGTAAAGGTAGTACATGTATTAAAGTTGTACCTGTATAGGTCTCTTGTGCTCTGCAATGTACCGTGAGTGAGGAGCAGTCTTCGGCCTGCAGGTGGTGGGGGTGGCGCCCACCATGACACCACTCGCCCTACGACCGGAACGCGCCGTAATAAACCCTCCTGCCACGCCTCGCGTTCTAGTTCCTCTTGCGCAGCCTCTATACCTAAAATTGAGATATATACTTATTAAACAACTGTATTATATGAAAAAAAACTACAGCTACAGGCTAAAATTATACATATAATCTTGAATTAAGTGAAGAGACTTGAATTAAGTCAAAAGAAGTTCCACAAAAAAATGTTAACAACTGGATGTATAAGAAAGGGTTTACCGTAGTTTTGCTTAAGAACTGAATTAAAAACAATAACGACACGAGAAATGATGAGCTCAAGACGTAGGTATTGTAAAAAAGGAGGATTATCTTTAAAAAATATACATAATTATAATATATCGCCAATGAAACTTGACTTTCTTTTATAGTTGGACTGGTGTAAGTGTTGAGTGCAAAATATAGACATGAAAGTATAATAAACTAACGCAACATGGAAAGGTCAACAGTGTATGTGGACTGATAACCCGGCCTTCAATAATTGTACCCAATAGAAATAATACAAAAGCGTGAAAAAAGGACAAGCACCCTTTCACATTAATAATAAATGTATGCGTCACCTTTTTTCAGTACTTCAGTCATGTCTGTGAGAACTTTAGAACTCTCTTCCACTTCTTTTCCAGCCGACAGTACTAGCTCCAGCAATTCATCTACGTCTGTATCCGCTGTTACCATGCCAAATCTGTAAAATTATGAATAATTTAGTTCTTTATTGCTTAGTTTCATCAA
The DNA here is from genome assembly GCA_963661955.1 of Leptosia nina. Taxonomy (NCBI): domain Eukaryota; kingdom Metazoa; phylum Arthropoda; class Insecta; order Lepidoptera; family Pieridae; genus Leptosia; species Leptosia nina. The sequence continues at coordinate 7,022,526 of CAVLEF010000009.1, read as the reverse complement.
ACCTATTATTGACTATATTTCCCCCTCATTTTTATGATTTTTCTATTTCGCTTGACACATTGCTAGGTAAAGCATCTTTAAGCCTCGGAAGGCGATGAAATAAATCATAAGAACGAATAATCTTACCTAACGCAAAACATTCCATCTTCACCCTCTCCGCAAGAGAACGCGCCATCTGTTGCTCTTAAAGTGTGAACTAGTTTTCTATTTAACGAGTTAATTTCCTCTGCTGGTGCATCTTCCCAGCCTGGAGGAATGTATCGAACGCCGCCTAAACCTGCAAATGAGATAAACATGTTAATGCCAAGAAGAAGTATAAAAATATACTTGCGCCTCAATTATGATTTATAATCGTAAAAATCTTTATCGAATACTAAGTAAGTACATTAAAATTTAAAAGTACAGTCAATGTACAAACAATAAAGTGCAAAAATATTTCGACGACGCAGTCGAACAACAAACATGAATCTAGCTTACAAAGATTGCCTTTTACTAGTTGGGTTATTACTGAGCTATGTACAATAAACAAAACTTAAGGCCTTGATTAATTGTTGCTTTATCGTAGTAGTAAGCAGTACACTATCCACTAAGTTACCCCCCTCAAAATAAGGTATCTACAAATTCTATACACTATGTGTATAATGCTGCAAAAAATAATCGATAAAAGGTCGTCTTTTTACCTAAATAGCTGTCATTGCCAAACAACATGTTATGTTATTGTATTGTTGTAAAAGTTAAATAAATTTAAAACAAATCCAATATTGACTACTGAAATATCTAAGCGAATCACTAATACTAATTGTTCATATATCTTAAATTTGGTAGAAATTGTAATTTTCTTATGCGGCAGTAGCCCATAGGTCTTGGACACTCACCCGCCCAACCTGGGACATGAATCAGTCTCAACGAAGAATGTTGCTCGACCCTTTCTTGGAAGGGCTCCCGCAAAGATACGGTTGCATGAAGAACGTGCAACTGAGCCTCGAGAACACCAGCCCATGTCTCCACTTTATCATCTTCGAGTAATGTACCCTCCAGGGGACAATATCTAAGCACCACGCCATAGCTTTCTGTTTCACATACTTCTATATGTATCTGGAAAATAGACATGACATAATGAAGACTCTAAGAGGTTTTTTTTTTTTAATATATAAGAAAAATAATTCAAAAATCTTTTATATAACTCATTGGCTAGTACAGTAAGTTAAACTGTTAGTACTTTACGCGAGTAGTACACATTTAAATAAAACTTTAACGGTTGAAAACGCAATATATTAGTTAAACTTATTTGGAAATTATTTTGACGTTTCGGATGCTTTGAAGCAACTTTAGACACGGGGCCACTGCAACGTCGTGATCAAAACGATTTTCCAAAGTTTCTTTGAAGTTATAATATATATCGCGTTTACAACCGTCCGCGTCGTGTTTTATTTAAATGGTACAGTAAGTTACTATATAAAGTAAAAAAAAAGATGTATTCTCGGACATTAGTTGCAATACAAACAAACAACTTACCATGTCAGATTCCCTTTGCAAAACTTGGCCCAGCCAAGAGTTAAGCTTATCATAGTAAGGAGGCGGTTTCTCAACGCCAGGCGGAGCGAATTGAAATGCAACACAGGCAGAAGCTTGGCTCATGGCTTCCTATAAAGACATTAAATAACCAATTAATTATCATTTATTTCATGATCTTATATTATCATATTGAAGAAGAAAATATACTTACCACTATGTCCACATTTGGTGGTTCGTCACCACCAGGTCGCTCACTCTGAAAATGTTATTTCATTACAGTAATAATATACATTTTGAGCATATTAATCGTTATTTAATGTAAAAATAATACTTTAATTATATAATTCAATGGGTTTACTATCAAGCAGGTGAATTCAATTATATATTTTTTTTATACAACAGTTACGAAAAAGTTGCTTGACATATGTTTAATGAAGGTTCTTGCAAATGACTGCTCCATCCTTACCAAGATTCTAAGATTAGCGCCCGCAACAAGCGCACGCGCAGCTCTAGCTGAACGAAACGCTGCTTCGAGGCGACGAGAAAGACGACGGCCACCGGATACTCGCGCGCAAGTCCAAAGTGGTAATGCGCTCTGCCTGGCTGCACCACTGCTTAGTCCAGCTAAGACGGCTAAGGTGCCTTCACGACTTCCAGCCTAATGAACAACAACACTATATAAACTTTAACAAAGATGGTCAAGTGCAAACTACTTTTATGGCATCTGTTGTTGTTGCAATTATCTATGGAAATGACAACTATCTATGTTTACATAAAGACAACTTTTTTTTTAATTCTTAGAAGACTTATAACATACTAGGTGTAGCTGCGACTTTGTCCGCGTAAAATAGTTATTTTTGGGCATCAGCGTCGTTCTTCTTATTTAATCTTAAAAGTTAGACATATAATGTCGCAGACTTTTTTAAGATCATTTAAAGGGGAATTATACTTCAATACATAGTTTTTGGGTATGTTAAACCGCTTCCAATCATACTCTAACCAACTCAAAAATCAGGTCCTGAGATAAGCGCGTTTAAACATACAAAAAAAATCTTCAGCTTTCTTTCATATTAGTATAGAGTATAGATAATAATTACTCACAGAATTAACTCCTTTTGAGTGATCATTTGCAGTTATTGGTTCTGGTACCCTATAAAACGTCTGATTGACTGCTCAGAAAATTTATTATTTCAACCCAGTCTTAACGTGGCATTTTAGTATTTAGACAAGTAATTTTAAATTTTGATTTAAAAAGGATACAACATTGGCAAGGCCTGGTACACCAAACCATGGTCCCGGTGTCAAAGTGAGGGAATCTGCTATATTGTAAGTCTGGAAAAAAAATAAAAAGCCTTTATGCCAGTACAAAAAAAATTATAATGTATGGACTTTTACAGTTTCTTATGCAAATTTTCTTACGAAATTTAGAGCCGGTCATGGTGGTTTGTAATAAATATTAAAAAGTCTAACCTGATCCCTATTTAAAGCAGCTGGCAGTGCTAAAGCATGTCCCCTGACATGTAAATGCATATTTCTCCTTTTGCATATATTTGCCAGTGGTCCCAGTGCAGAACCTGTGCCAAGTGGGGGCCCACCAACTCCACCTAGCACTAGCAGTGGAGTCCGATTACTATTGATATCCTCTTCACATAGTTTGTCTAGTGCTTCTAAGTCAATACCACGACCTGAAAGAATTGAATAATATATTATAATCATGTGGCATACTAAACGCTTTATTGATTGAAACTTGAATTTAACAGTTTCTTTACAAAAGATATAATTACCTCTACATTTTCATTATAATTATTTAAATGTACATGACATAAATTTTAACCTAGATAAGAAAAAATTGGGATCCAAACTCTCAACAAACAATATTCTGTTTAAATTATTATTTGATTTCGTATTAAAATCAACTGTAGGACAAATAAATTACAAAGATTTTCTGGTTACCAGTGGAGTCAACTGGAACAGGTCTAACACAGGCTAACGGCAAACCAAGCTGTCTGCATAGATGTTGTACAACTCCTAGTGGACTCGCCACACAGCTGTAAATACTTGGCAGTCGATTTGCAAATGCTAATGCTAAAAATAACAAAAATAAGAAATGAATTCCTCCTGTACTTCAGGTTGTCTGGAAGAGATCGCCACTTAGCGATAAGGCCGCCTTTAATCTATAAGTTAGTATGTAAGATTTTCCTCATTAATATGTATTTCCTGTGGTGTGTATTATAAATAATGAAGCCATAATAAATAATTTGTAAATAAATTTAACTAACATATTTCACGTTTGCAACCATTAAAGTATATAATATGTTATTTTGAATTATTTAATATTAAAGTTTAATACCTCCATCTTCTAAGTACCGCGGATATCTGTGATGTAATAACATTCTGGTAACTCTCACCAAACCCTCCATTTGCTCTAAGTGATAGTACGCATTGTAATCAGACAACCTGGAATATGATATTATTATGAAACCTGAATGCCAACTATGCATATGCCTTTCTGGGAACTTTTCTTATTCCTTTTCTCTTTTCCAAGTATTGCATGATTTTGATAGGGTTAAAATTTAGTAGTATATAGCTTTGAATGACAAATCAACAACTTTCGAAGTTTCAATTTCAACTGTAAAGTACATATATAATATTTTTTACAACAGAGAGAAACTATTTAAAATAATAATTGTAAAAGTGTTAGAGTTAACAAAGTATGTTAACCCTAAACATGTCTGATAGTACCATAAAAATGAGATGCGCACAACGTTGTTTACTAATAAACCTTGTAAATGGGTCTGTCTCTAAAACTGTAAGAAGTCTTGTAAATCTCAGAAATGACAAAACATTACACTGGCCCCTCATTTATAGTGAAAACAACTATTCATGTATTTTTTAATAAGGTAAGCTGTTTCACTATATATATGTTTAATTATATGTTTTACTATGGAAAATTCTGAAAAGACTATTAGAAATTTTGCTTAAACACATTAATTTTTTTATTACTGTATAAGTACATTCACAGGAAGGGTTAATTAACTACTAACCTAAGCCAGCCTTTTGGTAAATTAAAATCGAGATATAAATGCTATATTGTTGATAAGCCTAGTTTTACTTGTCAACACTTAATGGACTTTCAGATAAGGCATTTATTAATTTTTTATCAGAGGTTTAGCGATATTATCAATACAGTTCTCATAAATTGTATTTCCGATATAATTTGCTTTTTTTTTATCCGCAATTCATAATGGGTTTTATTTCAAAATCCAATAAAATGCACACATTATATCATACAAGTGTCATATATTCTCTCAACTGTGCAAATATGTTCAACAGTCATGTAAAATAATTAGAGAGATATGTGCAGAATATCAAAATAAGGGCAAATAGAGAAATAATAATATACAATAATACTTACTTAAACATATGCAACATCCAAAGTGTTGTTTCACTTGCTATGTGTGCACCCACTCTTGCTGCATGATTTCTTTCTAGACGTCCAAAAAGTGCTGATATACTATGAGATACTATAGTAGCATGAGACACAGGGTTAGTTGGAAGAAAGGGAGTTTCTGTACTATCACAAGTAGGGTCAGCTTTCAGTACGAGTTCTTCCAAAATGTTGACAATCTCATCCATACCCATTCCTTCCGGTTCAAATAAACTGGCACTGACTTTTCGCGGCTCAGACTTTTTCTCATCTTCTTCAGCGGCATCTTGGGATCCCTGGGCGTTAACCACAGCTTCTAATCTTTCAACTATTTCAGATACTTGAAATTCTAGACCCCCAAGAAGCCGGCGGCCCTAGCAAATAATGTTTCTAAATAAAAGATATAAATCAAATATTAGTATTCGTAGATGGTTAAAAATCTTACCACTTCAACCTGCACTTCATTTTCTAAGCTAGGTTTTGCTGATTCCACGTCAGAAGTTTGCGCATCACTCATTATGCGTGGCAAAATGTTTGCTAAATTTAATATTATTTCTGAAGAAAATGAAGACACCAACAAGAATTTGTAAACGTCACTTCATTTATTTGTTTTGACTTTTAAAGTGTTATTTTCTGTGACTGTTGACATATATAATAAGCTTCTGTCTCTATTGAGCTTCAACAATGCCAGCTGCCATCTGTGGGTAAGAGTTTCAAAATCCGTAATGGTGTAATCTGTGGTGATAACTAATAATTTAAATTCACTTTATCTGTGCTGTTATTATAGTTAATTTTTAAGAATAAATCAATGAATACAAAGTCGCAATTAGATCTACAAAATTAAATCTAAGTAGAAAATGTCTCTTGTAAAGATTTTTTCTGTGACTTCTCGTGGTAAATACACCTAAATGCATTCTTATTGCCAATTTTAATAATAAGATTTGTTTTGGTTACGCAACTGTCACTATAACCTTTAAATGTTTATATTTCTCCTCAAAAGCCTGCATAGCTTACAAGAAATACTTCGGATTCCATTTGTCATAACATTCAATGCTATGCATGATGTAGTCAATTTCAACGATCTTCTCTATAGTATTTTTCAAGTGATTACATTAGTTTAAACATTTGTTTTTAGTGAGGGCAGCCAGTGCTTGCAATATCCGTCATGCTCAATACAGTACTCCTACTGGGGGTAAGGTTGAGACAGTGTACCCGCAAGAAGTGCCAGGATACAAATATGTAAATGCAGAAGACCCTGACATGAGCTTTAAAGCTATGACCGATAGAGCTGCACAGACAATGTTTTGGACAGAGTTGATTAGAGGTTTTGCTGTTACTTTTGCTCATATTTTTAAAGTAAGATTTAGAATATGAATTATCATAAAAACTGAATACATTCATTAAGTTGTCTTATATGTATATTAAGTCAGTCTGTTAATATATTCTATTTATGTGTGTTTTAGGAGCCTGCTACGATTAATTATCCATTTGAGAAAGGCCCTTTATCACCAAGATTTAGAGGGGAGCATGCCCTAAGACGGTATCCTTCAGGGGAGGAGAGGTGCATTGCATGTAAGCTATGTGAAGCAATCTGTCCTGCACAGGTGAATTAAATTTAATATTGTTAGCATAATCTGTAACTTGGTAGTTATCTCTATAAGGAATGTAACTGCTCATACAATATTTTGTTACTTCTGAAGAAGTTATATTTGTGTTTTATTCACAGGCTATTACAATTGAAGCAGAAGAGCGCAAAGATGGCTCACGAAGAACAACTCGTTACGATATTGACATGACAAAGTGTATATACTGTGGTTTTTGTCAGGTAGAGTTAATAACAATGGTTAAAACCAAATCATTAAATTAATTTTGTTGCTTGTATTCATACAATAGTAACTTGTATATTAGTACTAAATACCTGAATTGTATTGATGAAGAAGTAACACTTTTTTTATTTACAGGAGGCATGTCCAGTAGATGCAATTGTAGAAGGACCTAACTTTGAATTTTCAACTGAAACTCATGAAGAGCTACTTTATAATAAGGAAAAATTACTATCAAATGGAGATAAATGGGAGAGTGAGATAGCTTCTAACATTAAAGCTGATCATCTCTATCGTTAGTGATTTAAATCATAGAAAAACAATTATAGCCATTGATGATTCTTGCATTGTGTTTTGATTTTAATTTTTTTTTTTAACCATAGTAGATCAATTAGTGTTAAATATTGGCCCTTCTGTGAATATCCTATTTATTTAAATATAATTAAATAGTACACCTTTTTACTTAATAAATGTAAAATAAATATAAAGTATTGTTTTAATGTTATCAATTAATAATCTGAAACATATTTAAACAAAAGAATAATATAATATATATGTTAATATGATTTTATTTAATCATTCCTACAAAAAAAATTGTGTATATGAATATCAATGTCAGTGAAGGTATATAACTGACATTAAAATTTATTACACTCCCAAACACTCAATATGTAAAATTCTACTACAAGTGAATAATATGCTTATTTCTATTCTCACTACTAGCAGAATGCACAAATTTAACTGGCGAGTCTACATATATTTATATCAGGTCATAAACATTTATAGTAAACTTAGATATAATAATTACATTAATCATATTTTTGGCAAGTACTTATCATATACAACATAATAAATACAAGTACAAAAACTTAAGCATTTACTTATTGAAAAGTCAATTTCTTTTTAATATAGGATCCAATGTCTCTTTAGAAATCAAATTGAATTGTAATTTATCACAGTAAGCAGTGGTTTTATTAAAATAGTTGCTTTGATTTTATAAAAACAAATTGTCGGTAATTTATCAAAGTTTTTTAAGTTCTGTTTTATAACAAATTAACTAATACTCTTTAATGAGTCTAATATAATATGTCTACTACTGTTGATAATCATTCTAATTAGTGTGATTTCCTCCTAATATCTTATATGTATATCGTTCTAGGTCTTCAATAACAGATTTAATGTCTCTATCAGCATTAATTGTCAATACTTCACATCCCATATTCCGAGAACTGAACCAGTTTTCATAAGACTCATGCACCTAAAAATCAATATTATTTTATAATTAACTATGATATATGCTTTATTTTCTGGTATATAGGCTATGGATTTCATTGTTGTATAATTATTTTGTATTAATGTAACATTTAAGAATGGAACTTTAATTGACTATTAGCAGTAATCAATTAAAGCCTCCTTCCACTTTTATCTTCCAGAGTAGTTGATTTTATATTTTATTTATTCTTTAATATACTTACTTGCTGTAGATATTCTAAAGGGACTTCGGACTCTTCTTTTCGACCCCGGTTCATCATTCTCTCCCATACAACTTCAGGAGTCGTTCGTAAATATACTAAAAATATTAAAACATTTGAGATCAACAATAGAGTAGTCTATGTTTGTATTGCTCTTGCTTCTATTTTATAGAACTCAATTAGTTAGTTCCAGAATAAAATACATACCTATCAGGTCCAGACTAATGTCCAGATTTTTCTCTGTGTAATCAAACCAATTTTGTAGCACTTGGTACTGGGGGTCACGAAGAAATTTATGTTTCTTAGCATTTTCAACAAAACAGTGTCGACTATTCTGTACAGATCTAAAATTTATGTGACCATATCAATCAGTAACAAATAAGAATAAAAATCTCAAAAAAATAAATATTGAAGATACCTTTCAAAGATCTTAACAGTGATATTAGGATTAGAAGGTGGACTGGTTTGAATTTTCAACCGGCTCAGATGCACATAATGTTGAAATGCAAAAGTCCATTCCTTAAGATCACTGTATAAAAGGCCCAGTAGGTTATGCCCGCTCACGTTGCGCCATTCTTGTATAGGTTCCTACAATATGTATTATTACAGAAAAATGTTCCTATAGTAGTAACGGAAGACAACAATTACTAGAACGGGGCTAATATATATGATAAATAGCATAATGCTATTTATAAAATGTTTGTTTAATGTTGCAAAACATTGTTTCGTTGTACAGGAAAATTAGTTATTATATAATTAGGTTTAATAGTGTTAGTAATCCCATCTACGAATTTAGTCGAAAGTAAAAACTTACCGAATGCGTTTCCACATTCTTATATTTGGCAAAATGTTGTATACAAGTAGATTTTCCTGAACCTATGTTTCCTTCAATGGATACACGAAACGGTCTTTTCGCAACGCGGGCAGCTAGTCTTATAGATTTTACATTAGACATTGTTTAATTTTATAATTTCAACCACAGGCCCTTTGTGAATCTTCGTTTGTCATAACAATTTGGCGCCAAAAGATCGTAACTCAAGAACCGGAGCATTTTCATGTCAAGGTATTCAAATCTTGAAGCTTGATGGCATGACAGCCAACAAAAGCCAACTATTTCACAGAGAACGCAATCTTATTTTGACATTAGATTTTTGTTTTATTTTCAGTAGTATTAATAATTATTGTTAATAATAATTTTAGCCCGGTATTTGGATGTTTTTTTTATAATTTTCTGACAATAAGGGCTTTTGTTGGAATTGTTTCTCGTATACCGTTATCATACTTTACTATTATTGAAAGTAAGTCTAACGTTACTAATTAAAATTGTACCTATAATTATATGTTAATATAAATATATATGCATGTATGATAGCAAATAGGTTGTTCTTGCTTATATTTTCTCCTAGCGCCATTTAGGAAAAATATTTCTTGTTTTCTTTTTTTATATTGAAGTCTAACGATAGGTAGGTATTCCGTTAACTTTGATTCGTTATGTCATTGGTTTATAACTATGTTATGAAGGCAGTAGCAATTAATGCTTACTTGATAATGGTTTGCCTGCTAATGCAGGTACTAATTAGGCTGTTAATTAACGTTCATGTTATATTAGGTAATAGGTATGGACGATGAATAATATTGATTTGCCTAGAAAGATTTTATATAATAAAATGTAGTTAATTCCGAGTAACCAACATTATTACTAATATTAATAAAAAATAAAGTTTAATAAATTTAAATATAATATAATACATTTTTAAATATAAAATGTATTATTAAAGCATTATTTAAGTTTATTAATATATGAAAAACTTCCCTACATACGCAAAATGTATCATTCACATGTCCTACTTACACAAAATTATTGAAATGACAATGGACTTTATTTTGCATTGAAACGGTTTCTTACAATATAATAAGATATTTCGAACGTTAAAAACGCTACTTTATTCTGATCAGACGTACGTCAATGTATACAACCGAAACCTTTCCTTTTTTATTGAAATATACCCATTTGACTATTTGAGCAGTACTTCAAACGTATCTAAACTGTTAAATCGATTGACAGTTTCATTTCAAACACAAATAACACGGCTACTGGGCACATATTTCACAGAACTAGATTGAATTTCGGCATCTTTTTTAGTATTTTTTTTTTGAAGTGTGTACGAGTGCAACATTGCGTTTGCTAATTTTTAAATATTAAAAAAAATATCTTAGATACCAAACGAAATTATTCTGTTAGGTATAAACCAAAAATTTACAAGGATATTCAAGACGATTAATTAAAACACTAGCATTTTAGAGAGTCATGAAATGGAGCAATAATAAATTGTAGTTTATATAAATACTTTGTAGACTTGATATATTATTACTTCCTAAAATGCTAGTTGTTTTATTGAATAACCTTAAACTTCTTTATACTTTTTTTATATCTCACACAAGACTTTAATTAATAGAGGACTAGGAAAATAAAAAAAAAATGCAAATCTATGGAACAAAAACATTTTTATACAAGGTAAGGCGTTTAAATAAATGAAACCCTGCTTCGAACTTAAATATGTAACGCTTGGTGATTTTTCAATGTTGAATTAGTGTTATAAATTGCAAAATAATAAATATTAGTATTTTCTAACTATATTTACGTTTATTAAGAGCTCCTAGTAATAGAATTATGCTATGTAGCAACTATCTTTTATACAAATGTATATTATAATCATACTTTCATGTATGTCATTGGTGTCTAAATAAACAATTAATTATAAAATATTAATATTAAATTGTGGTTAAATTTGGCGTTTGATAGGATATCGTACCTATATTTAGTGAATTATAAGGACGCTTGTAACTATGCTCTCTTGCTTTAGTTGTTAAAATGCCGGTTCGTTGCTTATTCCATTTTTTATGGGCGCCAAATCAAAGACAAATTCGACACAATAAGTAGTGTAGATATACATATTTTATTAAAGACTACCGTAACCGAACTAGTTTGGTGTCCGTCTTATGCGATACACATTTATGCAACACTTAACGTGTATTTGTGATGTAAATTAAAAACAATATGAGTAAACTGTGAAGAAAACCTCTTTTTATTGGTATGATCTGCCATAGCTGGGTTCAGTAGAATAGGTTTAAAGCTAATAAAACATAGATAGCTGGGCAGTGAAAAGTGGTGGAAACAAAGCGATCACTCCCCAATTGCCCGTGGACCACTCGGCTGATTGACCCGACTGGGGATTATTGAAACTCTACACACAGAATGTTTCAAACAGAAGGGGCGCTCAGAAATATATCCACGATTAGATAACATTTTAGATATTAGACTTTGTTATAAACGATTGTTATACTATTTGAATTTAGCGCGGTAAAGTTATGTTCCACATAACTGGCAGACGATATTTTGAAGTTATTATTGGATTTGAAGCCTCATATTTTCCTACTGGTGGTGACATTTCGAGTTCACCAACGCTGTATTTTATGGCTTCGTTCATCGTTATCTGTAACTGATGGATTTTAAATTCAGTGCCTGATCTGATGCAAGCGAATGTCGACTTTCACAGTCCAACGGAAATTTTGGTTAGAATTTAAAAGTGAAGCGAAGGAGGTATTTTCGTGTGTTTTAACTATGACCCGACTTTTCGGATTCTTTACAGCGTCTATGTTCATGACGACAAAGGAACTAAAGATGTGGGACGGCCCTACAGAGTCTTATCATCTACGTTGACGTTTAAATACACTGGGTATTTAAAAGTTTATAGAGGTAGCTTAGAGAAAAAATACGTCTTTAATTAATTTATAAAAATTAATAAAATTATAAGATACGTAACGGCTACACAGGCATGATTAATAAGAATATTGTCTATCACAGATAAGGTACACAATTTTTTGGTCATAGATATTTAAAAACCTTTGGAAATTACACGAATAAAGTAAAAACTGAGAAACATAAACATGTTTACAGCAACAAACACACAATAAATTAATGACATTATGTAATTTGAATAAAGACAAAGCAACGTCAAGAAATTCAAATCAAGGTAGAAGTTTGACATAATTACGCATTGAGTAAGACCCCATACGTAGGTATTAATTTAATCCCAATGTCGCAACTTTAATAGGGCGACATCTTATACGTAAATATGATTAACTCTTGTTAAAATTATCCAGATTTGACGGATCCGTCGGCCTGTGGTAAACTTGTATAGGTATTGCGGGTCAATGTATTTGCTTATGTTTTTACGACAAGTCCTGAAAATCCGGAAATTAAAGAGGCGGTAGTAACATCGATTTTCTGCCCAGGTCATGAACTACCTTTTACAAAGGGGAAAGCCGTGAACTGTAAATCTGCGTGTCGGTTTTAGTTTGTGGACTTTCATCCGTCCAAAGAAAAAAATAGGCCGTCAAGACATCTACACTTTAGTTAAAGCGAACCTCTCACTTGCCTTACCGCGTCATAAAAAAGACGATTACACCTTGGTTTTGCAATTCATTGGTTGGTCCAAATTGTAAGACACTACAAGATTCTTTTAAGTAGAAAAAATAGATATGTTTTACGTATGTAACACAATTGTTAACAAAAGTCACTCTAGAAGAATGACAAAATACCGTTACAAAAACCTTTAAACATTGACATCCCTAACATTTGAAATACGGCGTCAGAGAGTACAAGATTGAGTTTAATTTATTTCGCCTTTTACTATGCCTGCTCCTAATATCCACTGATTTGCCGTCAAATTTAATTATGGCGTGCTTTTGACGTCGACTGTGGAGTAATTTTGTTTGTCTCTCTTGTCTTATTTATGTTGATGTCGAAAGAAAATGTATGTTTCAGTGTTTTTAGTATAAATAAATAATACTTAAGATGGACACGAAACACTCTGATACGAACGCCGATGCCACTAGCAACTAAAACAAACAATCACTTATTTCTTTGGCGATAATATTCGTAATCCGGCAGTAATTAAATCCCTATAATGACAATTAGGTACATTCGTTTTATATAATTTGTGAGGAATTAAATAATTATTTTGTGATCCTAATAATGTTATACGAGTATAATATTCTACTCGTAGATACATTAATTTATTTATATGTAAGTACTTGTACATACATAATAAAGATACATTATAGCAATTTTAACATTTATTATCAAGTAAACATTGTGTATCTATGTATGTGTATCTCTTTGTTTTCAGTTGAAAATAAACAATAAAACGGCAACACGAAAATCATTTCACACATGCATTGTGTCTACTAACAATGGCATGTCAACGAGCATACACGACACGGCCAACAAGTCATTGCGTAATAGTGGAATGTAATTGTTAAGCGTTGTTATTTCATTCATTTTTTAAATCATGATCATTGTAGTTTACTGGGAAATAAAGTTTATTTAATGAAATCCACATTTTTTATACTTTTGCTTTATCTGTGGTGCGATTTAAGATTGACACTGGCAGCCATGGTCATGTTATAATTTAAAAATAAACTGAACAATTTGATCAAACTATAGTAATGTAACTACTCGTTAATATAGAAATATATAAATACATATTTTAAAATAAGACTACAGACACAAATCACTATAGATTTGTCTTAATTTTTTCGTTAACAACGAGGTATTATAAAAACAAAATGCCAGACAATAGAGTAAGCCCCGCGGCCAGCGGAAGAAGCGGAAGTTTGTTATTACGCAAACACTATCCCACAATGCGTTCATTATTTCATTACATAATAGCAGTGATTCTTTAATTAAATTTATTCCTTAATTAACGAAGCGTCGAGTTACTTTCTGCAAATATGTCGCTCTTTATATAAAACAACAATACAGTCGTTTATTCTATAATCTATAGCAGTATATTTGTGCTCAGATATATAACAAAACTTACACGCACTAAGACTTGGAGGTATCATGTGTGAACCATGGAAGTTGGCACTTTGTGTCAAAGAAGGAACTTCCAAGACCAAATCAATACAAATAAACCGGGACCTCCTCCAAGTTACTAAGAAGGACTTCTCAAGTGAATTTGGTTAGAAATCTAAGGTGGATAGGAAGCGTGTACACAGTCTTAAACTTGAACTTTGATGTAAGGAACTCTTTATGTGTCGTAATTACGTGAGAACAAAATAATATGCTAGATAATGAAAGATAGAGAAAATTAAAAAAGTAATAGATTTGATATGCGAGAAACAAAGGGATTTACACACAAATAATGTATGTTTATACACATAATATTTTATGTAAATCCTTCCGTTGTTAAAGTTTTCCCAACATGGGCAATAAACTCAATTTGTTACACTCACAAATGCAATTAATTCAAAAGTCCGCAAATATAATTAACCCTTTCCCCGGTCATCGCGATAGTTTTCTACAGGGCAACACTGGAACTATAAATCAATTGTAACCCGCATGGTTGAGCGAAATTACCATATTAATCTTCTGATTAAAATTCAGTTATACAGGCGGTTGTCCTTAGATCATTCTGTGAGACTTTATTTTCAATTTATGTTATTAATAGGTAAATATGTAAAACTTCATATTTAACTGAGAGAGCAAGAAGTATTCTACAAAAATAGGAGGATATTTATTTTACTCTCATTAGAAGTTAGAATTAATTTAATACAGACATAGGACCACTTGCAGCTGTTAACACTGACAGTTGTGTGGTGTCGGTTGCACAGAATTGGTCGCCATCTTGATTTGCCGCCAAAACCGCACAGCATGCTGATGACGGTTGTTATGAACGCGTATTATTGCAGCACCATATATAATTTAAATTAAACTTATAGTATTAAGTAAGATTTTAGGATAATAATGAGATATAACATACAAATACAATTAATATAATAAACAATTTTTACTCGTAGGTACAGATAATTAGAATTGCTTCATTATGTAAATTTTTCGACACACCAATTAATTAATCTAGACTATATATTTTTTCAGTTGCGGGAACTTAAATGATTTCACGATAACACTTATAATGACTTAATTGCATGCTTAAAATTCTCAAACAAAACATTACAGGCTATATATTATGACGGTGTAACATTTTTAATCTGTCGCGTGGCTATGGTCATTCATTATCTGTCAGATGTTGCGCTAGGGAGCGCGCGAAAAAGATTAATCAATATTCGTTTTATACAATAGATGAATCGACGGAGAACAGGTTTTTCTTTTAGCTGAGAAATAAGTATCAGTAAACATGTCAGAGAATACCACATTAATTTCGATTTTAATTTTGTGTAGTATTCTACTCCTTAAAGTTATAACATACCAAAAATCCTCAATTATACAATATGCCAATACATATTACAAATGAATTATTTTTTTCTGACATTATGCATATATATTCTGTAAATTTTTGCGGCCATCTCTTAAAGCTTCATGGTTTGACTGAAGACTGTCTTTGCTTAGTAAAGGAACTTGTAACTTCTGATGATATCATGAATTTCTGATAAGTCGAGAACAATTTATTAACAGCTAAAAAGTAAGAAGCATTACTAACTATATGAAATAAAGACGCAGTGACCTGAGCGCTTCTTAGTAATATACCTTGGTCTTGATAAATGTAGACTTAGGTACGATCAGTCAAGTGATATTGATACAAATAGAAATGTCATTGAAACTTAATAATAATTCATTAATTCTTTTGACAATTATTTTCTAACACGTTGTTCAACAACCAAGGCTGTATTTACAATCTTATTCTATCTATACTCATAAATAAAGCTGAAGAGTTAGTTTGTTTGTATGTTTGATCGCGCTAATCACAGGAACTACGGATTCGAATTGAAAAATTATCTTTGTGTTGGTTAGAGCATTTATCACGGAAGGCTATAGAAAACATCGCTCTGTGACTAATACAAGTGAAGATACAGCGAGAAATGTGAAAAAAAATTGGCAATACATGGTGTAACAGCTTAAGTTTATATAGATTAGGTGGTTTGCAACAACAAATATTGCAATGTCAATTGAGATGGTGATGTCAGTTCAAACGATACCCAGCCACCTTTTCATATTCATACTCCATACCAAAACATGTTTTGCAATTCATTTGCTTTGAAAAAAATGCGTTGTTGTGTCTGAGTGTCTCACCTGTGGCTAGGCGTCGAAGTCTGCTTTTAAATTAAGGACACTTAAGTTTTCAGTACAAAGGATTGAGTGGTAGTTTAAAGCGAAATCTCTTGAACGGTATCAGAGCGTACTAACGACCCTATTTAAATAATACAAACAAGGCCCACTCCAGCTTTTGACTTTCGAGTATTTATCATCATTTTGCATCATTAAAGCCATCGTAGTAATATGGTAATAATTTAACTGAAAGGTGTTAAACAAGAGTATAAGAAGAGAGTATAGAGATCTACCTGGAGTGTAGCACACAAAGTGTTATATAATAGTTTTATTAAAAAGATTAAAAATTTACACAAGGTAAGCTCTACTGAATGTTTATTCAACCTTACATTTATAATTATAGATAACTTATTACCTCACAAAGATCTCAGACTAATATCATTGAGTCAATTCTACTCTAATTACTTAAGCGAAGGATTTTACTACTTTGTCTGTTGGTCTAATGTCAACAATAAATGGACGGGTCACGGGTTTGATCCTCACCAGGTCTAATATATTTCTAACTACTTTATATTTTGTCTGAAACATCAAGGAGTTCGTTTGGAAATCTGGATATTAAGTGGGCAGTAGGAATATCGAAATTTCGTCCGGGTCACGAAACATCGTTCATAAATGAAAAAACAATGATGTTTAATCAAGTTTCGGTTTAGGCTGTGGATTTCCGGATATCCAAAGTCAAAACAGGTCGAGATTGTTTAGATGTTATTTGGCTATGGAATATCTCACCTTCCATCAAGTGAACCCCGTTCTTGTCTGTCCTCTATATAATTATTATAAAGTCAATGAAGAGTAAAATCTGACCTTATATAGAAAGGTCGCTAACCATACAACTGCCTCAATAGAATGAAGTAACGGCTGGAGGTCGCTGAAGAAATATTCGGTGTGCAAACAATACCTCACTTTGACTCTCATATCTCTTAGTCTCTTGACCTGGAAATCCGAAACTTTGAAGATTCTGCCCTGGGCAAAACGTAAAACAGAAGTACTATAAGCGATTTACATAGATTAAAAAGTAGACTTGACAGATGTCTTTCACGACACGTCCCAGAGATAAAAATCTTGAAATTATAGTAGCTGAACATATTTTGTGCAATCAGTATGTACGTGTGTATAATTTTCCATAAGTATAGTCTTTGCTGCGTATAACTTGTACAACACACAAAGGCGAATATTAGCTGTCCAATAAATTATAATTTCCGATGCATTTAGCTTATAACTAATTAACTTTGTAATTACATTGATAAGCTGTACTGAATTCCAGGGCTTATAGCTAATACCTAAATAGTTAACGTGATTAATTTACGTAATGTATAAGTACTTGTTAATTCATTACATTGCGAGTACCAAATATTGCTAGCTACAGGTACGGCGAGATACTAAATTTATACTTTAGTACTAATCATGAATCACGATGACAATTCACAATGTATTATAGGCTGTATCTTCTTATCTATATGTATCTATATACCTCTATATCATAGTTCGTATTTACCTTATTATAAAGTCCTCGAACATCTTGGCATTCCCTTATTGACCCACATCTCGATGTACTATAGAGTTATAGTTGTGCCTCTGTGTGTCTAATCTTTGACTGCATAAAGGATTTTGAGGGGACGACAAAAAGTCAAGCGCTGTAAAGCATCTTGTTAGTATAGGACGCTCGAGAAATAGCGGCCTACCCTTCAGGAATGTTGGTGTTTTATTTTATTATTTATATTTATAATAATCTAGAAGCATGTTATTCAAATCCATCTCGCCATTGTTATAATATTATTTTTAATACTAGGCGGTGCCAGCGATTTTGTCCACGTAGAATTGTTATTTCCTTCAAAATTTGAATTTGCAAACCTCCTCCTGCACGACATCTTCAACACTCGCGGCTGTCACCCACGTCATATCAGTCGTGTCCCGTCATTCTTAAAAGATTTACTATTGCGGACATTATTTTAGATCATTTAAAGAGAAAACCCACAAAAGTGAATATTTTTTTCCCTTTTTTAGTATATTTCCCGCTGTTTCTCCGCTATTATTGGTCGCAGCAGGTTGTTTTATACCATAATACTTTCCAACCTAACTTTACATATTTTGTATATATAGAACCAGTTGTTTTTGAGATTAGCGCGTTCTAGCAAACAACTTCTTCAGCTTTATAATATTAGTATAGATCAATATTTTATATTATTTTGGTATGGCAAAATATATTTTAATCGTAATTATTCACAATATTTTCACATGTTATTGCACATGATGGCACAATATACTTGATCGATTATAAGTTGAAAAAAAAATTATGACTTGGGTAGGACTGGAACCGGCATCCACAACGTTCCAAATGGCTCTAACCAATTTGCAACAGCACGGCTTTTAATTTACGTAATTATTTTATTAATCTCAACTAAAAGTATGTTTTTACTTACGTCCATTAGATGTAATACAATGCTCAGAGACCAAATGGAGTAAAAGCAAAAACGACCAAACGCCAACTAACTTTCTCATTTCATTTCTCATTACTTAAGAGCCTCTGAGAGATGACGTTTTAAAGGCACGATACGATTGTTGAAGCTTCATTCCAGTTGATTATGCGTGTTCAGGGTAAGAATATTAAATTCTAGTGAAACGAATTTATATGTATGAAATAATAATGTATAATTACTTCTGGCCATCCTCCCTATTGAAATTTATATTTGAAAAGTTACATACTGGCAAACGCGGAGACACCGTTAGTCAATTCTGCAAGGACCCCTGCCAGTTCGCTAAATACTACGATGGAACAGATCGCGATAGAGTAGCAGTTCTTACTTTGACATACCCATATGTATAGAGACACCCTCCGTCTTTAGTCTCCCCGTGACCATGGTTTCTGTTATGCATTCGAAACGTCAGGCCGAGGTATATATATTTGAGGTATATATAGCGGTTTAAACCGTTAGTGTTTTATTTAAATGCATACTACTCTCGTAAATTACAGAGACGGTATTAAACAATGTATACTTCTAGAAAATGATAGCCAAACCACATGATATTCACATGAATTTTCATAACAATAAAGTAGTCACAATCAACAATCAAATTCTCGATTTTGCAACCCAATCTAGGAGATTCGGTTCTAAAGTCATCCGCGCGTCATCCGATTCGAAGATAAAAATCCCGGATAGCCTCGGGATGGGCCAGGATTGGGCGGGGTATAATAGACAAACCCGATTACAGATTTCCCCCGGCGGCATTTTTGAATTTAGTACTACGGTTACTCGAAGTGTACATAGCAATAATTTGGGTATACTTATAACAAGAGGCCTAAAATGTATAGATACAAGGACAGGTACAAAGAATCAGACCATGTTACATGTAACCGTAAATATCACATGAATTCCTTTAAACCGAGAGAAATAGTTACGCGAATAACATCTGCCCAAAAGCCCTTACTTATTTAAAGTACGAAACAGTCGAAAGATTTATAACTTTTAAACAAGTGGAGATGGAGTGCAAATCAATTCGATACTGCTGAACGGTACAGCGATATGACACTAGAAGTTCCTGTTCACAAACTGCTACATACATATAAAAGACTATTCAATTATTCCAAACTATTTTTAATATAAATATGTATTTATTATATATTTTTTGTTGTAATTAATTGATAATTTATAACGTATAGTTATTTTTTTTATTTTTTCTCCTGTGTTATAACTAGCAACGCTGCGCTAAACTGTAAGTTAAATGCTTAATAATATGTGCTAGTTTGTATAAGCGTAATTGATATTGTATTATAAGTTGTTACTATAACTTATAAGTTGTCTTTAAAAATCAATAAATAATGGAAGTACCTAAGTAATTTAAGTTTTGGTCAGGCAGGGCACAAAGATCGGTTCAAGTACTGTAAATAAAAGCGCACACTGAAATGTGACTCGCCTATGCCTACTTAGTATTACATGGTATTATTATATGTATTTCTATATCTCAAATATGTCATTGTTAGCGAATTCGAGTGTTACAAGTAAGGGTCCACAATAATCTGCCGAATGTGGCGAGTTTCCCGCGGTTTTCTTTTGTGACAGAAATAATAAAAAGGACGGATTATTATCGTTGGATACATCTAGTTCTATCCTTACGCTTTCAATATTATTACTTAGGTTTTCAGGGCTTAAATAATTGCCTCGTGAATTTTTTGCGTGCATATTTCACTATTGGAAAACGTACATATGACAAATTTTCGCAGAAATCATTTGGTAAAAACAAAAGATTGTGTTACTACGATAAAATTATCTTTCTGCCTCATGTAGGGTGGATTGTATATATGTATATAGTAAATACTATTCATACAGCTTCGTGGAAGCGGTATTTCCATCAAAATAAATCTCACAAAGTCCGTGTTATAGAACGAATCATAATTAAAGCGAAAAGGAAAAAAGAAGACATTTTGTGGCGCTAATGAAATCTACAAAAGAGAGAGATCAAGACTTACATTACATGGACGCTTAAGCAAAGTGAGGGATCGCTCGCTCTAAGAAAAATTCCTTTCCATGTACAAAACGAATGGAGGTCGTATTTATGTAACTATATTTTTTTAACACTACGCTTTAATATTTAGTTAAAAATCCCGAAATATCAAATCTATCAAATTTTAAGTTTCAGGACATGGCTGTTTCCTCACTATGTTTACCTTTGCCAGAAAGCACATGTCTGAAAACACTAGAGCAAAAGCGTTGGTATACAAGCGGAAATCGAGCTTCCGAACTCACAAACAGAAGTCTTGAGCACCTGCCGCTAAATTGCTGCTACTGGATTGACACCACAGACTGAAAGCGAAACGTGATTAAGTCTGACGTCTTTTTCATCTGTGGTTCGGTGGTTCGTGACCCGGACAGAATTTCGATATTTCTACTACTTTAATTCAATATTCAGATGAAGTTCAACATGTTTCAGAAGAATTATAAATTGTCTCAAACAATGTTGCACCACGTGGGGATCAAACCCACGACACATAGATTTTATTAGCCATACATTGCTACCACCAACCAAGCCTGCCAATTTTTACATAGTTCAAGTTATTATAGGTACCACATCCACAGCAATTATTCGAAGATTCAAAAGTCTTGACGTCACGCTTCGTTACCCCACCATTACCCCCTCGTCAAATTTCCACATTACTCCTCGCCATTACAAATTGTACACCCTATATAATATCTTGGTTTTGATACCTCCGTCTTTGCTTTGTTAGTTTTAGATTTTTTTGTTTGTTATTATTAGATTTCAGTTTAAAATTTATTCATGCAATACATTTTAAAATAATATAATATTGTACTAATTATATAGTAAAGTAGTAGTAGTGCAGTATTGTCTTAAGTTTATACCAAAGATATACTAAATATTGTTACATATTTCATTAATTAATAGATTCTTAAAGTGGAGATGAATAAAAATTGAAAGTGTGTTTCATCTATTTTTATTTTAATGAAGTCTTGGTCATTAGTTGACAAACTTCAGATATAATTTAAAATAACTAAGATCATAAAAATAAACACTTTGAAGACTTCTTAATTGAGATGTATATAAATACTATATATAGTTAATGAAGTAGAATTTCAATTATTCTCGTACAAGGCTTAAAAAGAAATAAAATATTCATACCGAAGGACCATCATTAAAATAATTAATTTTGTTATTCGATGCAATCAGTTGTTTCAATTCGCGGAAGCTTAAAATCGGTCGAGTGTTTCAGATTCCTTTTTGATTAATTTAATGAATATACTGAAACTACTGTTGTTATGTTGTAATGCCATGACTAGGTGCATGTATATTTTTATTTTAATAAGTGTCAATAATACTAATACCTAAAGAAAAATATATAAGGAACACTCCTACCTATGTTCCAAAGTATCTTCACAAAATTTATTTAGCGTTTTTAATATATTGATAAAGGTTCTTTTTAATGATGCATATATATAATAGGTTTGGAGACATTTTTTGCTCTTTCAGATTATAAAGCACTTGCATGAGAAACTTACGATTACTTAAATAAAAAAATATATAAGTATTTTCAGCTATTTCAATCGATTCAAAACTTCTGCGCTTCGTTTTAATATTAAAATATTTCTGATTGTTTGAGTGTACACAAAGCCCGGATCTTAAGTGAGTCGTTAGCTTTTCTTCTTCGGAAATTAGGTTGCCTAAAGTAACCACCAAAATATTATTCAAGACAAGTCCTTTACTACATATTTTTGGAGAGTTAACTACGATATTTTTTTTTATTTCAGTACCAAATAGTTTCAATATTTTGATTGAATAAAAATATATTGCACGGAAAGATTTTCAGTCGAAACTTTTCATTTCACACTTATTACGCGGTAATCCGGACAGTGCTCCGTGAACCGGATAAATCCGGTATCATTCAGTTAAAGTCGGAACGTGCGACATCCAATTACATTATTGAACCGGATCAGACTTAAATATTGTAACTTCTAGTCAATATTTCTTAAACATTCAACGCAAAGAGAGGAATTATATAAAGAAAGGTCCAGTGAAAGAAACACGAAAGTATGTCTGCCTCATGAATGTGGAAGAGATTTTTCGTTTTTTCTTTTTGGGTACAAAACTCGAGACATTGAGTTTATAAATATCCAATCAATCAAAAAATTAATTTTACATACATTTAAACAAAACAAATAGACAAAAACATATTAATAAATTAAATTAATACTTATTAATAAATTAAATGTGGAGGCACACCACTGTGCTTGCATCTAGAAGTAGGCACAACGCTGATTTTCAGTGTAGACCAATAGAAACACAAGTACATATATAAAAAAAAAATCAAATTATGCAATATTCATCAATATTCAAATGCAAGGGCAGTTTGATTATGTATACATAATCAAACTGCCCTTGTAAAACTCTCCTTGTGATTCTGTATTTTTCATTACCTGTAGTATATTTTTTCTAACTTGGCAAGACCACAACAAATATGGCCGATTTCAAACCATACAGCACTAGTGATGACCTTTTATAGAGTGAAGTGGTTGCCACAGATGACACAGAGATAAAGAAAAATAAATTATATATACCGAATGACCTCTATATTCAAATTACTTTTATGACGAGCGTTTTTCGTTTTTTTTATGTCCTTATTACTATCTCGACTTTTGTAACTCTTTTTAGTGATCATGCATGATTGGGACTTCTACCTTCTATTTTAAGAAAATCATTTCATGTACAAATACACGAAATTATTTTCTTAAAAGTAATACAGTATATGTTAGGTGGCTGACATACTATGTTATGTCAACAACATTGTGTATGTTATACAATGTTGTTGAGCTTTACCTATAACGTGATTTGTTCTATCTCAGTCGTGCGTAAATTGTCGCCCATGGTCAGCTCCTTTGTAACTCGACCATTGATAAATTACGTTCCACTGCATTAATTAGACCTAAAACGCAGTTAAACTCTACATAGGGATAATCGGAGTCGTTGGTCCTAAGGGTCGCAATGTATGGTTAATAATCAACGGGCCATGGGTTCAAAACCCACTGGGTCTAACGTCCTTCTAATCAATTTAAAATTATTCTGAAACATGTCGGACATTGTCTGGTATTCTGGCTAATTGGTAGTAGGAATGTCGTAATTTCGCCGGGTCACGAACCCCCGTTCAGAGAAGAAAAGCCGTGAGGTGTACGTGCGTTACTTACGTTTCTCAAAATAAATGCCCCAAAAGTTTTTGTCATTACAATAATCACAACAAGTTAACAATAAATTTACCAAATGAAAAGTTGTCATACAAAAATTTGACAATCGTCAGACGTCAAAGTGAAAATTCTGCGAAACGTTAGTTGGCAAAAACAGGCGAAATGTTTGTTAACAAGAAATAATCGGCTAAAAAATTGTCGGCGAAAAACACATAGTATATACGCATTTTAAGTATTGTCTATAGTTCACGCGAGTAAAACACATTTAACTAAAACACGTTTAAAACGCCAAATATTTGCAATGTATATTAACTAAAATTTTACGCGTAAATAGTGTTTTATTTGAAAAATTCCCTGTTTTTTTTTGTATAAAACTATAAAATCTCGCGACGTATATGGAAGGGCACATATGCATGTCCACTTCACTGATTGAATTTTCATTAAACTACTTAATAGTTGAGATCCTAGGTCCCAGGTCTTTGGAGTCCTGCCTCACAGACGCTTTCTATTATCTTATCCCGGGATTACAACTCATGACTTACCAATTGAATGAACCCTTGTTAGCATATGTTTATTCTGTGCTGTATTTGCTATAATCGCGATGCGTGAAAATACAGATTCTTGATTTGTTATTGTATACCCGTATTCCACTACTGTTGTAGTGTGACGTATATTTAGTGTTATGTAAGGTGTAACATCTGATACGATACGTGCAACTCAACCGACGCTCTTTCAATTTCACGCGGTATTTACTTTTACGGAGCACAACCTGACTATGCTGCGTTTAAACGCCTTATACAGTTAGCAAGCCTTACTATGGCTTACTATAGTAGGTATAGTTCCCAACTCTCAAAACCACTACTTTATAGTCCATCCTTTTCTAAAGCGGCATCTAATGTTTGTCAGTTTTTCATCCTAAATATTCAACAAAGTGTTTCAAATATATAATGCAATTCATATTTAGAAGCTAATATATTATTGTCTTACTCCAAGTAGTCGGCAGGTTAACCCTTAGATATTTACTTAAAGATTCTGTTGGTTATCTACACATCAGTACATAGTATGTGGCAATATTCTGTCATACAGTACAGTATGTATCATATAGTATTATATGTATAGTAGACGTTAGTTTTCATTCAACACTAACAATATACAGAAATCAATTTCCTTATAAGGTTTTGTTTATTATAATCGAACCTCTCTGACGGTCTCTTCTAAATTACTCCATATTCTTGCAT
Source organism: Leptosia nina (assembly GCA_963661955.1). Classification (NCBI taxonomy): domain Eukaryota; kingdom Metazoa; phylum Arthropoda; class Insecta; order Lepidoptera; family Pieridae; genus Leptosia; species Leptosia nina. The sequence continues at coordinate 6,997,238 of CAVLEF010000009.1, read as the reverse complement.
TATCAACTTTAGTTAATTAGTGGTAACTGGAATAAGTTTACAGATCTATACCAATATTATAAAGCTGACGAGTTTATTTATTTGTTGAATGCGCTAATCTGAGCAACTATAATACTAGTTCAAATTTAAAACATTTGTTTTGTGTTTATTGGAGCATTTATTAAGAAAGAATTTTGGCTGTATAACAATAGGAGCGAAGAAATAATAGAAAATGCGACAACGGTTCAAGGAAGCAAAAAATTGGATGAAAGAATGATTCCTCATTAAATGTTCTAAAAAATGTCTACGACAGTATATGTTTATCTTTATGTATATATCAGTATATGTTTTATCTTAAGAACAAGCGGGACGCTAGCGTGATGCGGACGACGTCGTGTGTAACAACAACTCATCAGCGACAAATAAGATTGATTTTAGTAACTCGTGCGCTGTAAACGGACCCTAAACGATCCATGCCCACTCCACTTGAAGTATAGGGAACATTGTTTCTTTTGTTTCGAAGACCCTTTCTGGGCTGTTGGCTGTTGCTCATATAACGCTACGAATTGATTTGTTACTCTTAACATTTGCTTTGAGAAATATTTCTTATCAGGCCCGGATCATATAAGTAAAAAATGGCTTTTACTTAATATAATAGTTGTAAGGATTTAATTAAAGTTTATGCCGTACGTTGTGGATTCATAGATAAATGAAGTTAGGCTTAGAGGCGTTTTTCATAAAAAATTGTAATTTAAACATTTAAAAACAACGATAAAACGTCAACCTAATACAATAACTTTTTGTAAAGTTTACTAATGTTGTATATACTTACATACAATTTAATTTTTAAATTTCTTTAATGTGCATCACAAAGTTACTTCGTTAACTTATTATTATTAGTTACTTAGAGCTTATATTTAGTTATTGTTATATCCCTAACTAACTGTCTCTATAACAAAAATAACTAAAACTAAAAACAATTTTAGACTGTCAACATCACAAAATGACATTTTCAAATATTCGTAGCCCGTAATATCAAAATCCGTCTCTGTAGCCAATGACGCGTCACGCTGAGGGTTTTAGTGAGTCAATCCGTCTGATTCCGGTGCACAGCTTATTCTTAACAGCTTAAATGGATTGGAAGATCGTTTATATTACTGAGTAATTTACTGTGACGCTTCATTAACTATAGCGAAATACTGTCGTCGTTTATTTTATTAATTATTGCGTAGTAGGTATTTAAATACATCGATAACTCCCTAGTAAAGAATTTAATTAAATAAAAAGGAATATATAGTATAGAAGTATTAGTGAATAATTCAGAAATTTTATTAGGTATACTCTACATTTAAGTAAATTGTAATATTAAAACAAGATATGAGATTTTAAATAAAACACTTAACGGTTTAAAACGCGATATATATATATATATTAGTTTAACTTAACTTATTTGAAAGTCATTAATTCTACGGACCGATGTTTCGGATGCTTTGCAGCAGCCGTGGTCACGGGGAGACCCGTCTCGTTAAAGTGTTTTATTTATTTAATATTTACCTACATGCACTTTCATAACAGATGAAATCCAATGCGATAGAGATCTTAAAAAACTAAACAATATATATATTTATATAATAGAACTAAAATCACACTATCTTTTGATCCTAAAAAGAAACATTAATGTATTTGTGAGTTCACCCCAAGGACTGTAAAAAATATCTGTTTTTTCGTGTAATAGATTTAGGATCTCGACAGTCGTCGTCCATTGTGCCTTTGCCATTAAGTTTAAATTTTAAATGTGTACAACTTGCGTAAGCTACAGTATTAAGATTATTACTAGATTTTATTTTAGATTTTTTGTTGAACTACCTTCATAAGGCATATCTTGACGTTATACATTTGTTCAAAATGTGGCAGCCCTACCGGATCTTTTTCTCCAATCTGAAAGGGGTTTTCAACATTTCAGTTGCTAATTGGGGGCCCCTTTATTTCCGAATGCTTGTAATACTCTGACAATAACAAATGAGGGAAGACCGATCTTCACCCAACGTTGTTTGTTGAACTTTTACACGTATTTTATCACGCAAGGAAAAGGATCAAATGAAAAATGTAACACAAATGTTAGGTACACATGTTGTATATCTTAAATGATTCTGTTTATTAAAGTATAAAATGTAAATGGATATATGATTGTACAATAATAGTAATACGCTAATATATAGGCCCATTGAGGAATATTAAAATAAATGTAAATATAATATTATCGTCTCTGTGGCTCAATGGATGAAGACGTTACCCAGCATAACCATAAGAGAGCGAGATGTTAAAGTACTGGGGCAACATAGTAGTTTTGGTCAAGCAGAACAATTTTATTCAATACGTATTGTTGCTCAAATATATTGTGATAAAGTGTATAGAACATGTAGAAAATCTTATCTTTCCAATCCACTCGATTAAATAAGACACTAACATTACACGCGAGTTATATTGTATTTAATAATACTGTTCGTGTTTAAAACCGTTAAAGTGGTTTTAATTAAAATGTATCTTGATCAAAGCGAGGCAAATTCCAATAAAAAAGCAATATAAGAGCTTAAAGTTATCGATTGCAATTACGTACAACAAAAACCGTCAATGACGCTGAAGAGGCATCGGTGACAATTTTACCGAGGACATGATGTTCAGCGAAGCGATTTCAATAGTCTCTATATATATTTTTAGGTTATTAGGAATATTTTATTCGCTATTGTTAAAGTTGATTTTTTTGGGCAGAGGAGGATAGACAATCTCGAGGCTCAATTGATGAAAGGTGTAATATATCAATTACATGAGGCATTGCGCACCTACAATGACTGCGGACCTTTGGAAACCCACTGTCCGAAACTGAAACGTGATTGTATTCAACAGCTTTACAAAAATTTTAATATTCAGAACCACCTTTCAAAAAACCTGTTAAATATCCGCATTTTTCTAACGATGGGACGAGGGAACATGTCCGAACAGTCATACATTTTTTTTTAATCATACCGTGACCACTTGTAATCGTGGTTAAGATTTAAATGTAGAGAGAAAAATGAGAGCGAGTGGCTTTAATTTTTCTATCTCACTATTTTTTTATTATTTCATCAACATTAATCTTATTTTTGTGGTGAAAATAAAGTATTTTGTTTAAAGTTTTAGTTTGAGATAAAGTTTTGGTATGATTTGATGGTACTACTAATTAATTAACCGGTCAGGAGAAACCTGATCTTGTCACTTGGTATGGATCTGGTCGTCTAACATCACGATTAACAGGACTAAAACTTGCAAAATCGCGTCGCCCATTAATATAATCGGGAGTCAATTTCAGAGTCGAGTGTTAAATCCGGAGCAAGTGGGAGGTTTGACCCGATTGAGGCATTAATTGGACTTTCAATAACATGCGCTGACTTGACGTACTCCAGAGAAATATTGTTTGATTCATTTAGCAATATGTTACACTTTTTCTTAAAAGACATACCTTAAAAAAGCTCTTCTCTTTTTGAGGCATAAGGCGATATGTATTTATACTCATCTTAACAAGTAGCTGATCAGGCACCTGTGCTCATCACGGCCGAACTTAATTACTAGTTTCCCATGATTTGAACCCAGGACTTATTGCACTTAATTTAATGCAGCGCAATTTTATTGTAGCAATGGTAGCTGTCAACCCATATGCTTACATTTTTACCAAAACGATTAGACAATTTTATTTCAACCTTTAATAACAGTTACATTCAATTGTTTTATTCGGTTTATATATTACGATATAATATGATCTAATAAGATCTCTGAAAAGACAAGACACAGCGAAGAAAATAAATGTTATGAGGTTCTTGACCTTTCAAATGTTATAAAACGAACCCACGTTTTTTAAATAATTCAAAAATAGTGTACTTACATTATCGATGCAATTAAATTTTGGAATTATAACATAAACCGTTAATTTTTTTAATAATATCAGTCCTGTATTAATGTACGTTATGCCACAAAGATTATGTATTTGGTATACACGGACTATGTTAAAAACAAAACCGATGTTTCTTCATCAGCTGCAATGTCATAATTCTTATAATATTTAAAAATCTCAAAAGAATCTTAGTAGAGAAATTGCAGAGAAAAATACATTGTCACTCGCAACATTTCTAGTAGCAGGGTTCTATTAAAATCCTTTAAGACTTTTTTGTCTCAGAAGTTGATTAAAAGCGCCATTTCTTTAAGACGAGAAATCCATTCAATAAAGCTTTTGTTAACCTGGGCGGAGATCAAAGACCGACTTAATAACGTTATAGATAGAACTCAATCGTGGCTACTCTATCAACTTTGAGGAAATGGGAACGGTTGTTAATGCACAATTTTAGCTTGGCAGCTAGAAGGTCGAAGCCGTATTATTTTTTGTTTACGGTTGCCCGTTACATATGACTTTGATGAAGTGTAAATGGGCGTTTTTATATACTAATCCGAATTCTTTAATATTTTATTTATTTATTTAAACTTACTATTACGACTTATTCTACTTTTGTATGACAGTTTGAATTTGAATGAATTGAGTTATGAATGTTTTGACCAAATGTTCACATTAAAAATTATAAAATAACATATTATTATCATGTGATGATTTTTTTGTCAAGCTGCACATAATCATTAAGGAATAGGAAAAATCAGGTAGCAAATAGTCATTTCCCGGTTACACTAACACAACTTTAAAACAAAAAAATACAAGTTTATTCAACTACTTAGTTGGTCTAGTGATTAGTACATTCTACTGACTGTTCGATTTTATATGTTATCTGGAAAATTTCCAAGATATTTGGACGGAGTAAGGAAATAAAAGGTCCCGGTTACTACCAGTAGCTCAGAGGCGATAGGCATTGAGTCATCATCCGTATAGAAATAATGTTTTTATTAGCGCGCAGGTCAACATTTAACTAGATAAAGAAATGGAAATATATAGATTCAATCAGGCTTAGAAGATCTACTTATTCAAACTACCAGAAAACAGACTCAGAAATGTGTCCATCCCATAAAAATAGCTCTCGTCACATCCTTTAATAAAAACAACAAAGTCCATCAATCGTGGTCCTCGTGAAGCGTAAAACTAATAATTAAACTGGTTCAATTCCGCGACAGGTCAGCCCAGGCTCGGGGGATTAAAACTAAATTGCGATCACTGTACATATATTATAGTATAGAGTAGCTGTACATAGAGGCTTCCGGAAGGTGTTGAATATATGTAATACAAGCTTTTGAAGTTTTATTCTTAATTACTAACACTTATTTCGAAAAACGTGTGTAATTTCTTAAACCAGTTACTTTAAAATTAAGGATAATAAATGTTAAAACTACTATCAAAACAATGCGATACTAAAACATGATTTATTAATTGTGTACATTTTATATACGTAACCATATGCTGTAATAGTTATAACTATATAGTTACATATTGTTACTTTAAGATCTTTAAGATTTCAGACGTAAAATACAAAATTGCTACCTTAAGGATTTTATATGTATCAACATTATTTTTTGCATCTACCCTCATGCGACGTTCAAGAGGTCAGGGCAAACGATTAAGTATTAAGTTGTATTTAGCTATCAAGGTTTAGTAATAGCAAATGCAAGCCTTATTTTTAATTATCGCATCAAATCCCAGCTGCATCTGTAGGATAGTTAGCTACGCGGAATCTATGCAAATACGCTGCGGAGTAAGTAAATAGGCTATTTTTATCGTCGCAGCTTGTTTATAGCCGCCTCGTTTGGCATTCTTCCACCGGCTAGCGGCTTCTAATTCTCCTTTAATTATAACAAGCTGTATAGCTTATTAGCTTATTTATGGGTTGCCAAAAATACTGTCTCTTCATGCTGGCGTAGGATTTTTTTTGTAAGTACTTATAGCCTAATTGTTGTTATTTATATAATAAGTGTTTAATAAGGTGTCGGATCTTATAGTAAAATCTGTGTAAAACGAACAAATTTTATTGAAAGTATTTACAAAAATATTTGCACACGCAGAACTCAAACCCGCGACCAACAGCAACCGAACTGTAATACCGTCTGCGTTTTTATATATCTATTCGCCTTTAACGTGGCTTAGTTATTTTAAAATTGAATATAACTTTTTATGTGCACTTGTGAAACTTTTAAAATTTCTGAATTTAATTGATTTCAGGCGATCAGACACGTTATAACTTTAATGTTATTAAAGTACGCTTCATATTTACACAAATAACTTTATGAATTTATTACGAGTAACCGTTATTTTAGCAAACATATCTTTCGCCATTGGCCGGCTAACTGGTTTGCGGAACTCGCCAATTCTTGCTTAATATATGGAAATGGAATAATAAATAAGCGATATCAAGAGCGATATCTCCCTCGGAACTGGCAAATACGGAACCAGAAATACAATTA